>CM069910.1:84176264-84805615 GCA_036172215.1 Camellia granthamiana
AGCCTCGACTGCCCACAGCAGTTGGTTCAATGGGATCGACACCTGCCTTTATTTTGTTCTTGCCTCCGGCTTCAGCCTGATCGAGGGCTTGGGTTGATGTTGACATGTCATTGCTATAACTCGGGACAACCTCAGGTTGGCTAAGCTCGATCACAAGAATTCGCCCCAATAGCGTGGGCTCCTGCGGTACAAAATTCCCGGCATATGGCGCGGCTAGTGGCGCAGGCCGACATTCCGTAAGCGAGAGATCTACCATAGACCGCTGGAGCGGTCAGCGCAATGCATGTCCCAGAGTCTCATTCGAACGTAGTGGGCTCACGAGCTGATACAACTGGGGTTCCCAGATCGGGCGCTGCGGCAGGTGACCTGGGGTGGATGCGGCGACATCGACATTGGTCTCACTTTTGCAGGGTAATTCCTTGATCTAATGCGACTGGTCATAACCACAATTTCCTCTGAATTCTGTGTCATGATAAGTCCGCTGATCTTCGAACAGTGATTAACGAATCAGATATCTGCCCTGCCTCAGCGAGGAAAATACTGGCTATTCTGTATCAATTCTTTGAACTGAAAGGAAAAACAAGCAGCATTTCAGCCCAAACGGAACAAACACAGGTGTAGCCGAACAACTGTACTCTACTACTGATCACTGTTCCCGAAAATCACTGCCTTCAAAACACTGAATCGGATACCCACAGATACAACTGATTCTCACAAATACTGATACTGGTGGCCCTCAGGCCTGATACTCAAACTTACAAACTGATATGTGTGTTCCCCTGCAGAGACACATTCTAAAAGCACATAGCAAGTAAAAGAGAGCCAAAACACCCCTATGTTGGGGTAGGGTTTCCCTGTCCTATTTTGTCAGGAGCTAGGGTTTCACTACGCACTGCAGCGGTTTCAAACAACCTATATCGGGTCAAGTAACCTGTCCTAGTTTGGACATGGTCACTACAGATTCCGAATATGCACTAGGTCGAGTGGTCAAAAAGGGTGCCCCGGTAAAACCGGGGTTTGTGTTCCCATACTGGCAGAGCCCGCAACCGGTCAGCCTTATGGTCAATGCCTTGACAAGACAAGCCTCCGGCAAACCATTCAGGAATAGCAGATGGCCAACACGGTGTCCTAGGTGCACCAATGCACATGCAATGCAAAGAAACACATAAGTGTAGTCAAAACAGGATATCACGAGTTCGAGTCAAGCTCTCTAAACTCCCAGCAGAGTCGCCAGAAACTGTAGACGTCCCCGAACGCCCCGGGAGGATGAATCCCGTCTCGTTCGTCTGTGGGCCTACTACAGTTCGGACTCAAATTGTCACGGTTCTTAATTTGAACCAAAGAGTCTAAATCCGACAAATCGTTTTGAGAAACAGATTTTTTAGAAAGAAGTGCCAAACATGGACTGCTTTACCAGATACAGAGTCGCCACCTAAATATTTTTTAATGGGGAATGTTAGGAAACCCTAACTCATTTGCCTAAGGCCTCGTGTCCGCCATCACCAAAGTTGTCTCGGCTCGGGAACTTGGTATGATCGGGGAAGGTCAGCTATGAGCACCCCCTCTCGCCCGATCCGAAGATCAGCCTCTACTGGACCATGATATCTCGTTTTGAAAACATTATGCGTTCTTATTCCGGTTAATTAGCTAGAATTACTATGTGATGCGCACAACACAAAAGTATAGACTGGATCGCCTGATTTGGAACAAAGCATTGCATATCCGTTTGTTTGAAAAATGTTTGAATTTGCTACTCGCAAGTAGGCTAAAACACGGATTTCAATGAGTTGTTCCAACTCAAACAATCCAACCTTCACCCACAGGCATTCAGGCAGTTTATATCACATAAGCATCTAGCCACATGGTAAGCATGCTGTCATGGCAAACACTCACACTCGTGCAAGATGCTAAAGCATAAATACTTACATCGTACTCCGTGCCAAAACAGTGAACATGTTAGTAATCATGCATGATCCAAGTCTATGTCAAATGGCTAATGCAACGCATACAGAATGTCACTAGAATAGGCTCGGCTAATCCTAGGATGGCATGTGCGATACAGCAAATAGCACGTATTCAAGTTAGATTTGAAATACTATGCAGTTAGCGTGATGCGCCGAGCCCAGTGCATGCAATATTGATGAATGATGCACGCATGCATAGCATAAGGTATGCTAAAGTAAGTATGCCCTAATACTAACCATGAAAGCAGGTAAGTAAAAGGGAGAAAGAAGTGGGGGTTGGAAGACATGCTCACACACGCACCCACACTTATTACAAATTTGCCCTCGCTCGGAGGGACCGAAAGAATAATACAATTTAATTAACCTACAAGCTAATCTAGAATATTACAGACAATTAGCTAGTTAAGCAAATTAACTAAGCTAATTAAACAATAAACAGCCTCGGGAAGAGGGTCCAATGCAATGCATGTTTGACTCTGCTCGGAAAGCCACTGCCATGCACAAGTTGCCTCTGCTTTGACTGTTATCCTCCTTTGAAGACTACACAAGTCCCAGGGTTGCTTCTCTGAGTGCTGTGGAACACCACCGGCTGAGAGGAATGGCCACCGACCAAGGGGAATGGTCACCGGCCACTGATTAAGCTATCGGCCATTGATGGATGGCCGGTCAGCACTGGAGATGGCCGGCCGGCCAAAGCTTCCTGCAGAATCTGTTTTTGACAACAGCAGAGGGCAAAACATAGCATGTCAATGCATTTCAAGCAATGTATGCACCAACCACACTCCTTATCATATTCATGACTCAAGGAGGATGGGTCTAGATTCTTGGACCACCAATCGCGCATTTCAATGCGTGATGGCCCAAGAAACGAAGTATGCATTTTGATATGGAATGCAATGCACATAATCAAACAAAGGGGCTCAACCTCTATCATACTCAACTCAAGAGATGAAGTATGCATGTAAACGGAATGCGACCTAGACATGGAGGCTAAGCATGCAAAATAAGCATGCAAGGCATGTGACAACTATGTTAGTGGCAAACATGCAACAACATGTAAAGTGGACTAAGCATAGGAACAATGCAAAGCCACTTAACCAATGAAATACATGCCAAATGCATCATGATTTCAAGCAAGCAATAACATGTAATAGGCCAAGTATGCAACAATGCACAAGGCAAGCATGCTATAACACATGAAGGAGCATCAAATGCAAGCATATGGGCATGTTATAAGGACTGAGATAACATGGTAAATGGTTCCAAACCATTGAAATAATGCAAGTAATGCATGCTCAAGGTCCATGCACTTGAGGCTCACAAGCCAAGAATGCAAAGAGGCTATACTAAGCATGCCATTGTCGACCAAAGCAACCAAAAACAGAACTCCAACATGCTAAAACAAGCACAAAAGCTTCACAAAGCTAAGCCTAAATCATGCTAGAACAAGGGTAAAAAACCTAAAGCATGTTAAGGCAAAAATATGGCATTACAAGACATGTATGCAAGGCACGCAAGGTGTGTCCAAACCAACTAAAAACAGAGGTATATTGTGACATAATAAGCACAAAAATCAGTTAAGGAATGGCCAACATGAACCTAAACTAGATGCTCACACATGAGGCAAAAATGGCCCTTTTCAAGGACAATAAGGAGAGGGGGTGGCCCTCTCCTTCTTAGGACCTCAAGGCACCATCCTCACCACTGAAATCCCTCAAGATTTCAGTGGTGAGGAGGCCCAAACACAATGGTCCTGGAGCTCACCCAAAAATGCACAAAAATGGAGCCTAACAAGGCTTAAGAGGGGTTAAACAACCCCAAATGCCAAAACACTCTTAAACAACTATCCTAAGCAAGCAAAAACAGAACTTTTATATGTTATACACTAAGCCCAAAAACAGTTGTAAGATAGGTGAAAAAGCTATGCAAAAATGGGGTAAAAAGGAGTAAGATTGTTACCCTTGTAGACCCTCTTCAACAATGGAAGACCAGTAGCTTCTTTAGCTCAAACCAGCTCCAAAACTTCAAGAACAACCTCCAAGGACCTCAGCTCCAAGAGAAGGTGTAATGGTGGGTGTTTGTTTGCAAAACTAGGGCTAAACACACACAAATATATAAAGAGAGAGATATAGAGATAGGATATATGCAAACCCTAACCCTAGAACTCAAAGCTCTGGAAAAAATGTCCCACCTCCAAGAGGGAGAAGAGGCCTCCACTTATATAAGATTCAATCTTGTAAAGCTTCCAAGGTAAGCTAACAAGAGGGAGATCCCTCCATACACATGTATGGAGGGGAGCAAAGTGTATGCCAGCTAGCACAGCTGACATAAAAATATCTGCAAAAGCAGATGCACAGTAGTCGGCCAGCCAAAAATGCAATTTGACCAAAATATATGGTCGGCCGGCCACAAAGGGTGCCGGCCGGCCAAACATTTGGCCGATGGAAACAAAACACAGCCGGTGGCCTTAAGCCATGGCCGGTGGAGTGTGAGGATGGTCAACAAGCCATTCCCTACCCCCCAAAAGCAAAGCACAAGTGTTTGGTGCAAAACCAGACACAAAACAGTCGAGCCGAGAGATCCTGAGGCAAGGCGCATAGCCGAGACCTCCGGGAACACAAGACGAACACAAACATGGATGATCACCGAGTGTTCAAACGGTGACATCCAAGTCTTGAGGACGGTCAAAAATGGGGTGTCTACGAAATGTAAAGCAGAAAAGAAGATGTACCTCCCAAGCCCGCCAGTAGCCTTCGAGCAACTGCCCGCTGCAACGAGAGGTTGAGCTCATGTATCCGTACAGGGTGGCCAGGGCAGCGCCACCCTAGTCGTAGCGCAGAATCCGCGTGATGCCCACTAGCGCACTCAACAAACAGAGAGGCACGGTGTTCGCCCGATCGGCGAAAATGGTAGTCTCCAGCAGAAACATCAGGAAACCGCGGGCGTACTGCTCCGCCTCCTCCTGGGTCATCGGCGCCTCCTCAGTTAAAGCCGGCTGAGTCCGGAAGTGGCTCTCGAACCATGAATATCTAACAAATCCTGGGCGCGCAAGAGGCGGCATCTTGTGAGCAAGTAAATCTGAGCGGCCTCCCACTCATCCATATCGGTGTCGAAGGGGATCGGATCACCCCCTACCCCGATGCCGGTGAGCATCGAGAAGTCATAGGGAGTCATCGTCATGTCTCCCGTAGTAGAGAGGTGGAATGAGTCGGTGGTGTCCCACCACCTCTCCACCAGAACGGCGAGAAGAGGCCTGCTCGCAGTATGCCGGGAGAGTCCTCTGTAGAAAGCGCCGAAGCCAGCCTGGTCTACGATGTGGCGGACCGCATCCGGTAACTCCATGTACCAATCTCTGGCGGCGACATTCCCATACCCTCGGAAAGCATGGGAATCTCCCTGTATTCAAAAGTAAACAATTGCGAAGCAATATAAAATGTACAGTTTTGAAAAGCATCCAGAATTGGTGACAATACAGCGTGTGTGCACGTTTTTCAAGATCAAACAGATATCGGGTGCCGGTGTGCTCGCAGTGAACAACATGTGATGTGTCAGTGTGTTCGAGTGGTTTAGTACAGATATAGCGTGTGTGCACGTTCTGAAGTTCAAACAGACATCGGGTGCCGGTGTGCTTACAGTGAACTACAACATGTGATGTGCCAGTGTTTCCGAATGATTCAGTACAGATATAGCGTGTGTGCACGTGTTCAGATTCAAATAGATATCAAGTACAAGTGTGTTCACAGTCAACTAAAGCATGCAGTGTATCGATGTATTCGGGCTACGCAGTTAAAGAGCAGAATCAACCATAGCAGTTAAGTGTTTTACATTGCGGAAAATGAAACGGGAAAGAATATACCTCAGAAGCATCGTATGATAGATGTGACTTCGGCTTGCGCAGGAGAAGCTCTGGAGGCACCGTCCTATCAAAACTCCTGAACTGGCGAAGTCTGTCAGGAGGAAGTATGTGAATCGCCGGCTGGTAGGTCGCCGGGTCGAACGGGCGGACGCTTAAGGGCAAGAGCTCAGCCTCGGGATCCATCTCATGATCCGGAGGAGTCTCGCCCTGCGGAAGATTGTTTGCCATGTCAAGAGTGGTGTAAAAATGGCCGGAAGAGGGAAAATCGGGCGAGAATGTGAAAGGTCAACCGAAAAGTCAACCCCGAGAGGGCGGAAAATGGCCGGAAAAGCTGAAGTGTGGAAAAGGCACGGAAATCAACAAAAACTCGAGGGAAACAAGCCCTGAGTGGTGAAAATCGCAAAAGAAACACCGAAACAAAGTTTCGTTCGGTTCAAAACGTTCGAAACGCGAAGGTATTCGTGAATCGAACGACGAAACGGGCACGAAAACCGAAGAAAACGGAGGATCGAAGGAAAGAAAATGCTCTAGAAAGAGAGAGGAAGAAATTTCGAGTAAGAGGCAAGTGCCAAAATAAGGTTTGAGGCCCTATTTTAAAAGACCCGAGGCCAAAAGACCAAACTGCCCTGATTCAGGCAGATTTGGTCGGTCGGCCACACTGTTGGCCGGTCGGCCAAATATTTGCCCGGTGGAATATTTTTGTGGCCGGTGGATGGCCGGTGACCTCCTCTTATGGCTGGTGAGCCTCCTACAATCTTGTTTAGGTTAGATGTGTGGTTTGGGGCCTTCATTGCTCAAGATAGTGCAAGAAAAGGCATTTCCGAAGCTCAACCGGTCTCCGTTTTGACTTCAGACCGTGTCTTCTGTGCGTGGCACTTGAATACAGGTGCGGTGTATCCTTTTTATATCCTTTTGTCCCTTTCAAGATTTGAAAGTTGCCCCACATGTGTTGCTTTACAACGCTTTGATGTGAACGCGCGTTGAGTTGTACGTCATTATGCTTGCATTGTCATACACCTCCATTCGGTCTGGCGAGACCTTAAACGCGCGTTTCGAGTTCATATGCATTGTCATGCATATCAAAAGACGTGCGTTGTCACGCATTTGCATCATCATGCATCAACATGCATCACTTGCACTTTCAAAACAAAGTAAAAAAAAAACAATCATGCATTATCATGCATTTTCAAAAGAAAAACAAAAAAAAGAGAGCAACATGCATTGTCATGCATTTTTCCTTTCATGCATTTTTCATGCATTTCAAAAAACAAATCATCGTAATTAGTGCATATGTCATGCATTACATTGTAAATAGTGCATATGTCATGCATTACATTATAAATAGTGCATATGTCATGCATTACATTGTATATAGTGCATATGTCGTGCATCATCGTAATTAATGCATATGTCATGCATTACATTGTAAATAGTGCATATGTTGTGCATTCACTGTAAATACTATTCCATTCCATTGCATATTGTATATATTGCATTGTAGCTTGCTTGCATGCATTCATTGCATCACCTCCATTTATGGCTTGCGCCTTTCCATGTTGAGCTTGGTCTGGTATGTGCCCATATCTTTCACGTCAAAGCACAGTTATGATATTATGTGTACGCACCTATTCCATGCTGGTATGTTGGTTTGAGGGTGACAGCACCGTATCTGTGTTAGACGCGGTTTGTATGTGTCCATGCCTTTCCTAGGCAAAATATGATTTGGCCGCAGGCCTTATCCACTGCATCCTTTGCATTCTCCCTGGCAGATCGCATTGTACATAGCATTCATTGTATATAATGCATTGTACATCTATTCCATTCCATTGCATATTGTATATATTGCATTGTAGCTTGCATGCATTCATTGTATCACCCCCTCCATCTATGGCTTGCGCCTTTCCATGTTGAGCTTGGTCTGGTATGTGCCCATATCTTTCACGTCAAAGCACAGTTATGATATTATGTGTACGCACCTATTCCACGCTGGTATGTTGGTTTGAGGGTGACAGCACCGTATCTATGTTAGACGCGGTTTGTATGTGTCCATGCCTTTCCTAGGCAAAATACGATTTGGCCGCAGGCCTTATCCACTGCATCCTTTGCACTCTCCCCGGCAGATCGCATTGTACATAACATTCATTGTATATAATGCATTGTACATCCATTCCATCCATTGCATATTGTAGATATTGCATTGTAGCCTGCATGCATTCATTGCATCACCTCCATCTATGGCTTGCGCCTTTCCATGTTGAGCTTGGTCTGGTATATATCTTTCACGTCGAAGCACAGTTATGATATTATGTGTATGCACCTATTCCACACTGGTATGTTGGTTTGAGGGTGACGGCACCGTATCTGTGTTAGACGCTGTTTGTATGTGTCCATGCCTTTCCTAGGCAAGATTTGGTTTGGCTGCATGCCATATCCATTGTATATATTATATTATAGTGTAATCTTTGCATCTAGCATTAGGATCATTGGTCTTTCCTCAGCGGGTCATTTCCCCACTTATGTTATTCCACCCAATTACTTGTTCTTGTGTTCGTCTACATCACTCATAGTTCTGCATGTGTACGCGCCTATTCCACGCTGGTATGTTCGTTTGAGGGTTGCGGCACCTTTTCTATGGTAGACAGACTTTGCATCTCCATCATCTCTATGACATTTGTGTGGTTTTGAACCGCTCATGATTTGATCATGATTCAATTGCATTGCATTTTCATTTGCATTATTATACATAGTTTTGTATATATTGCATATAATTTTGCATTCATTTTGCATGTTATGCATGTTGCTAACGATATCGTACCTGTTAAGTTGCTTTCTTTTGCAGGCACGATATTGTATGTACGGTTCATTTGAAGCTGGTGCAACCAGACGAACCGCACAGGTATTGTATTCTCCGAGTGAGACATATCGAGAATTGCATAATTCTCTTACATCCTTTCTGCATTGTAGTGTAGTTGGATTTGTGTTTGCTAGCTTAAAACTGTCGCATGTTATGCTTCGTTACAGCTTTCTTTGCATGATCATAAGTTATGTTCGGCTTCTTGCATTATCAGTTGCATTTTGCCCTTGCCTTCGGGCGCATATCTTCCCTATCTTGCATGTTTGTCTAAGTCTTCGGCCTTGTCAAAAATGGGTCGTCTCTGGGCTTTGACACTCACTCCCGTCATTCTTATGACTTTCGAGTTCTGTCAAAGAGGGGCAACTGTAGACACCCCATTTTTGACCGTCCTCAAGACTTGGACGTCACCACTTGAACACTCGGTGATCATCCTTGTTTGTGTTTGTCTTGAGTTCCCAGAGGTCTTGGCTACGCGCCTTGCCTCAGGATCTCTCGGCTCAACTGTTTTGTGTCTGGTTTTGCACCAAACACTTGTGTTTTGCCTTTGAGGGGCAAGGAATGGCTTGTTGACCATCCCCACACATCACCGGCCATGGCTTGAGGCCACCGGCCACTGGTTTGTTGCCACCGGCCAAATGTTTGGCCGATCGGCACTCTTTGTAGTCGACCGGCCATCTATTTTGGTCAAATTCCATTTTTGGCTGGCCGACCACTGTGCATCTGCTTTTGCAGATATTTTTATGCCAGCTGTGCTAGCTGGCATACACTTTTGTTCCCCTCCATACACGTGTATGGAGGGATTTCCCTCTTGACTAGCTTACTTTGGAAGCTTTGCAAGAGGGATTGTCTATAAGAGGAGGCCTCTTCTCCCTCCCTTAGGGTTACAAAAATTTTCAGAGGAGCTCTGATATTAGGGTTGGCGTTTGTATCTATTCCATATCTATATCTCCCTCTTTTTTTTGCCTTGTGTGTGTTTAGTCTTAGTTTTGTGCACAAACACCTACCATTACACCTTACCTTGGTTACTGAGGTGCTAGGGAGCTGTTCTTGGAGTTCTTGGCTTGGTTTGGAGCTGAGGAAGCAGCTGGAGTGCTGTTCTTGAAGAGGGTCATCAAGGGTAAGGTTCTTGTCCCTTTTTACCCCATTTTTGCATAGTCTTTTAGCCTATCTTGCAACTATTTTTAGACTCTGTATATAACTAATAAAAGTCTTGTTTTTGAGTGATTTAAATAGTTGTTTAAGAGTGTTTTGTTGTTTGGGGTTGTTTCACCCCTCTTAGGGCTTGTTTAGCCCCATTTTGTGCTATTTTGGTTGAGCTCCGGGACCACCTTGTTTGGGCCTCCTCACCACTGAAATATTGAGGGATTTCAGTGGTGAGGATGGTGCCTTAAGGTCCTAAGAAGGAGAGGGCCACCCCCTATCCTTGTTGTCTTCAATGGTGGCCTTTTAAGCCTCATGTGTGAGCATCTAATTTAGGTTCATGTTGGCCATGTCTTAGCTATTATTTGTGCTTATTATGTCATAATATAGCTCTGTTTTTATTTGGTTTAGACACACCTTGCATGCCTTGCATACTTGTCTTGTAATGCCATGTTTTAGCCTTAACATGCCTTGTGCTTTGAGCCTTGTTCTAGCATGTTTTTGGCTTAGCTTTGTGAAGCTTATATGCATGTCTTGATGTGCTTAAGGTCTGTTTTTGGTCATTTGGGTCGTCCATGATTTGCTTTGCATAGCTACCATGTAATCCCCCTTATGGGCCTTGAGTGTTGACCCCTCTAGCATGCAATCCTTGCATTATTTTAGTGGTTTGGAACCACTTGTCATGTCATTTCAATCCTCATGGTATGCTTGTATGCTTGCATTTGATACCCCTTTCATGCTTTAAAAGGTTGGTGTTTCTTGCTCCATGTTTGTGCCATTGTGTATGCCTCTAGGACTAGATCATTTAGATGCCAGCTAAGTGGTTTTTGGGGCTTACTTTTGCATGATTTAGGACTGTTTTAGTTCATTTTGGTCATTTGCTTCATATGTCATATGGCCATGGTTTAAGTCCTTGGGCTTGGTGGCATGCCTAGCTTGCATTGTAGATTGGTTTGGCACCTTCTCTAACATGATTTTCAGAGCTTATAATGCATGCCATTTGTCTATGATTGCATCCTCTTAAGTGTGCTTGGGAGTTGTTTCCATATGCCTAAGTGTTGGTCCTTGTGTGCATGCCTGTTTGCATGTCATTTCGCCTTCATTCTTGAGCATGTTGGCCACTGTTTTGGGCTTAGTATAGAGCTGCCCAAATTAGTTTAAGTCCATAGTTCGCATGTTGTTGCATGCTCACCTTGTGTGTTGTCACATGTTTAGGTTGTTTAACATGTTTGCTCTATGTGTTGTGGCATGATTGAATAAAGTCACATGCTTGCTTGCATGCTTGAACATCCCCATTGTATTTGGGCATACTTATTGGTTAGCATGATTGTCACATGCCATGCTTACTTGTTTGCATTGCTCATGTTGCATACTAGCTCATATGTCTAGGTTGCATTGCATTGACATGCATGCTTAGCCTCTTGAATTGAGTATGATAGAGGTTGAGCTCCTTGTTTGTTCATGTGCATTTCATTTGAAATCAAAGTGCACAACTTGGTTTCTTGGGCCATCACGCATCGAAATGCGCGATTGGTGGTCCGAGAACCATGTCCCTTTGAGTCATAAACATGATAAGGGATGTGTTGGTGCACACATTTTCTTGGAATGCATTGCTATGCCTTGTTTTGCCCTCTGCTGCTGTCAAAACAGGATTCTGCAGGAAGATTTGGCCGGCCGGCCATCTTTAGTGCCGACCGACCAACTATTGGTAGCCGATAGCTTAACCAGTGCCCGGTGCTCATTTCCTTTGGCCAGTGACCATTTCCCTTGACCGGTGGTATCCCACAGGGTTCATAGAGTGCACCTTGGGAATTTTGCAATGATCAGAGAAGGAAAACAGTGTGGACAGAGGCAACTTGTGCATGGTAGTGGACTTCCGAGCGGAGCCGAGCACGCATTGCATTGGGCCCTCTTCCTGAGGCTGTTTACTGTTTTATTAGATTAGTTAATTTGCTTAACTAGTTTAATTGGTCTATAATATTTAATTAGCCTGTAGGTTAGTTAAATCTGTATTATTCTTTCGGTCCCTCCGAGCGAGGGCAAATTTGTAATAAGTGTGGGTGCGTGTGTGCATGTCTTCCAACCCCCACTTCTTCCTCCCTTTTACTTACCTGCTTTTGATGGTTAGTATTAGGACACGTTTAATTTAGCATCGTTATGCTATGCATGCGTGCATCATTCATCAGTATTGCATGCACCGGGCTCGGTGCATCATGCTAACTACATCGTATTTCAATTCCCAAATTGAACACGTGTCATCTGTTGCACTTCACATGCTATGTTTAGGATAGCCGAGCCTGCCTAGATTGCATCTTTGCATGTGTTGCATTAGCTATTTTAAAACATGAACTAGGATCATGCATATGATTACTAACTAGTGTCTGTTTTGGCTTGGAGTACTCGGTAAGTATTCACGCTTTAGCATCTTGCATGAGTGTGAATGTTAACATGACAGCATGCTTACCATGTGGCTAAATGTTTATTTGATTAACTGCCTGAATGCCTGTGGGTGAAGGTTGGATTGTTTGAGTTGGGACAACTCATTGAAATCCGTATTTTAGCCTACTTACGAGTAGCAAATTTCAAATCACCTTCTTTTCAAACAAACGGATATACAATGCTTCGTTCCAAATTAGGCGATCTAGTCTATACTTTTGTGTTGTGCGCATCACATAGTAAGATTAGCTAATTAATCGGAATAAGAATACATAACGTTTTCAAAATCAGATATCATGGTTAGTAGAGACCGATCTTCGGATTGAGCGAGAGGGGGTGCTCATAGCTGACCTTCCCCAATCGTACCCAAGTTCCCGAGCCGAGGCAACTTTGGTGATAACGGACACGTGGCCTTAGGCAAACCAGTCAGGGTTTCTTAAATTCCCCCATTAAAAAATATTTAGGTGGCGACTCTGTATCTGGCAAAGCGGTCCATGTTTGGCACTTCTTTTCTAAAAATCTGTTTTCTCAAAACGATTTGCCAGATTTGGACTCTTTGGTTCAGATTAGGAACCGTGACAATTTGAGTCCGAACTGTAGCGCGGAGGCCCTCACGCGGGGCACGTCTACAGCAGCCTTTTTTCTCAGTAGCCGAAAGAAAGGCTTTATTCGGTCTGAAGATTTGCTAATGAATCGATTCAGGGCTGTCGCCATCGCAGCTAGTTTCTGTAATTCCTTAGCCCTTGTTGATACTTCAAGCTCTTGTATTGCTTTGATTTGATCTAGATTTGCTTCAATTCCTCTATGAGTAACCATGTACCCCAAGAACTTCCCTGTTTCTATCCCAAAAGCGCATTTTGAGGCATTGACGCGAAGTTGATGGGTTTTCAAGATATTGAAAACTTCTCTTAAATCTGTGAGGTGGTTTGTAGCTAGCCTGCTTTTTACTACCATATCATTTGTGTATGCTTCCGTAGTCCGACCGAGCTACTCTTTGAACATTCAAGTTATCATTCCCTAGTAGGTTGCTCTGACATTTTTTAAGGCCGAATGACATTACTTTATAGCAATAGGTGCTTCTTGGAGTAACAAATGTTGTCTTCTCTTGATCTGGGTTGAACAGTGGTATCTAGTGATAGCCGCTGTAAGCATCTAGAAAGCACATATGCTCATGCCCTACTGTTAAGTCTACCAGTTGATCTATGTGAGGCAGAGGGAAGCTATCTTTTGGACAAGCTCTATTGAGGCAAGTAAAGTCAACGTAGACTCTCCACTTTTTGTTTTTCTTTTTGACTACAACTGTGTTGGACAACCATTATGGGTACTGAATTTCTCAAATTGCCCCCGCCGCTAGGAGCTTGTCGACCTCTGCAATTACTGCCTTGGTGTGATTAACCAAAGATCTTTGGCTCTTTTGTATAATAGGCTGAACGGAAGGGTTGACATTGAGCTTATGACAACAAACTTTGGATTCAGCCCCAGAGTATCATATGCTGACCATGTGAATACCTCTATATTTTCCCTCAGCAAATCCAGTAACTGAAGTTTCTTATTAGCACCTAGCGAGGTACCGATAAGAAAGTACTTCTCAGGTTCACTTTCTTTTACTAAAACTTTCTCCAGATACTCTACTATCTTCTTAGCTGGGGTTCCGCTGACGTCCTCCAGGACTGGTTGTTTTGCTACTTCAACTATCTGAACTCGATTGTAGCACTGTTTGGCCTTCATGACTACAATGAAACAATGCTTTGATGTAACTTGGTCCCCTGATATCTGCTCTACTTCGTGTTCTGTTGGAAAGCGGAGAAGTTGGTGATAGGTTGAGGGGACTGCTTCAATTTGATAAATCCAAGGCCAATCGAGTATGGCATTGTAAGGAGACGGTGTGTTAATAACATGAATTTTATCTGAAGGGTCTTTGTCCCAACCACTACAGGCAACACTATCTTGCAAAGTGGCCACTCAGGCTGTGAATTAAATCTGACCAACGGTGCTGTTGCCGGGGTGAGGTGCTGCTCAAAGAGATTGAGCTTTCTGAACAAGTTTTAATACAATATATCTGTTGTGCTACCTTGGTCTACCAAGACGCGTTTCACATCAAATTGTTTTCCAATTCCCACAGTTATAAGCAACGCATTAGTATGTGGGTGCTGAATTCTTTCTAAGTCCTTTTTAGTAAATAAAACAGTATATAAGGGAGTCTTAGGTATTGTTCATACATTTTTTGGTACTGGACCCACTCACATGACTTGCTGAATCTGTCAGCTTTTGCAATTTTCTCCTGAAGTGTCTCTTCTCGCTCATGACTGGTTATGTCATAAATTACATTTATGACCAATCAAGGCAGATGCTTTGCATTCGTTTCTGGTAGGGGATTCCCCTGCTCGGTCACCACTTTGTCTGGATCAATGTACTCTTGGAGGTGCCCAGCGACTACCAAATCCTCTAGGTGTTGCTTCAATGCTTGGAAGTTTTAAGTCATATGCCCCCTGTTCTGATGACAGGTGCATTTGAGGTTTTGGTTGCGCCGAGCTGGGTCTCCTAGCATTTTTGGCGGCCAAGCAAAGAACGGTTCTCTCTTGATTTTCTCCAGAATACAATAGATAGGTTCATTGAAGGCTATAACAACTGCTTCATGGGATTTGGACTTATCTATTTCATTCACTGCGACTCCGCGAGGTTCTCCTCAGTCTGCTCTTCGTCTTTTCCATCGAGTTGTCTGCTCGGTCGATGCTATCTTGATGGGGATCTAATCATCTTCGAGGCAAGCGTATTGCTCAATCCTAGCACATAAGTCCTTCAGTGCTATGGCCGGGCGTTTGGTAAGAGATTGTCTCAACTTGCTTTCCAGACGCAGTCCATGTTTAAAAGACATTACAACCATCTGTTCGCTGCAGACATTTTCCTTCAAATCATTATACTCTTCCCAATACCTTCTTGCATAATTACGCAGTGTTTCCTCCTGTTCCTTCAGAGACTGAACAAGGTGTCCGGCTTTTTCAAGATTTTGGTATTGGAAACAAATCTGGCCAAGAACTCTTTGGAATCCAGCTTCTAGTCGTAAATTGATCCAGTAGGGAAACGGTCGAACCATCGGAGTTCGGATTCTCCCAGGCTGGCAGCGCCAGGCCCTTATTCTCCGTTTTCTCCTTTTGTGAAGTCAATGTTAAGGGTGGAATATCCTCAATTCCCATCGCCAGAATCAGATGCAGAACTCTAAGATGAAGGGTCCACATTCAGCGCACCAATTGTGCGTATCGAATACAGCACTAGATGATTATGGACTGGAGCTCCGCACTCGATTGGACTATCCAAGAGTTGAGGCCTTACAACAATGAGCATCGTTAGAGCTGCTCGATCGGAGTTGGCCGGATAACCCCTTTGGTGTGGGAGTAAGCAATCGGAGAAGATAGAATGTACTCCCCAAGTGTAGAGAATTATGTTTAAGTGAGTACAGTTTAGCTTCACTTAGTTACCTTCAATGTAAATTGAGTGTAGTTTATATTGAACACCTTACTTGTTGCGCAAGATGGTTTTATGAAGCTTTGGTGTTGCCATGCTCCCTTTAACATTGCTCAAGGTAGAGGATTATCAGGTAGTTGATAATGGATGCAAATACTCATTGTAACCATGCTGATAACAGATCACATTCCCTTGATCAACTATTTTCGTGATCCTAGAGGGAGGGGACCGGCTGAGGTGGCAGCCTATACATGCATGCATTCATAACTTTCATGTTTCTCTGAGAGGTTCCCTCAGCTCGGTACCGTTATGTCTCAGCTCGGCCTTTTGTGAGACTGTTTGTAGAGATGGGCTGGCCTATTCGGATATCTTTATATGGGTTCGATCCATTCTGCCTTTGATGATGGGTTCAGCCCATCAGTTTAGTCCGTAGATTAAGTTTTGCAGCTCGGCCCAACCCAGTGTCGCGGTTGGACTGGCCTTTCCACTGCGAGTTAGGCCCAAGTGCTTGAGGACTTGGGTGGACTGTATGTTATGGAGATGGGCCTAGTTGGTTGGCTCACACATTTACTTGACCCATTTGGACTTGGATTTAATGGATTGAGCCAACCCAAGGATAGGATCTGACCCGTTTATATTCTGCCCCTTCAACCCATTATTGTTTAGTATAAGAACTGAAAGACTTATCGATATTCATTGCCTAGACATATAAGTCGGCCCAGGGAATCTAATCAAAAACCAAAGAGAAAAAAAAAACAGATATAGCTAAGCTTGTAATAATATATATAGCACCCCCAATAACTTATTTGACTAGGAATTAGGATTCTGTTGTGTAATAAAGTATATCAGGCTATTGTGAGGTCATGTGGGACTTGTTCTAAGTCTTTTTTGATGATTTGAAAAGTTTATATTATAGGTTCATCAAATTGATCATTGATAAAATAAAAAAATAAATAAATGAATAAATAATAATAATTGATGATACTGCTGATTCCTGGAGAGCGAGTCGAGCTGACCCATGCTTCCTACAATGTTCACCAGTCTTTAAGCTTGTTGGATCACCTGCAAGAATATCCAACAGGGAATGGGAGTCCCCCAGTGGATCCTCCGACGATTAAGTTAGAAGAGAGATTGATGTTATGTCCAGAGAGAGAGAGAGAGAGAGAGAATAGAGAACTTAACCTTTTTGTTTCTTTGGAAGCCTCCTTATATCCTTCATTCATCATTTCCTTGTCCACTCCGACCTGTCATGTTGGCCGAAAGCCTACGCTCTAGCTTGCCTTGTTCATGGTGAGGCTGCCCATTCCGACGTGAAGGGGTTATCGCATTTAATGCCGCCGGAGCCTCGTTAATGGTTGATGTGTGGTGCAATAACTTTGCATGATCTTTGTCTGCTTATGTGGCTGGTTCTCCTTTTGACAAGTGTTTAGATGCCATTGATTCTTGATGCAATGTTGGGTTTCAGTAGTGTTGGGCTTTAGTACTTAAACCGTGAATTGGGCTCTCAGTGGTGTGCCAAAAGCCTCTATGGGCCCACCGATGTCAGTAGTCTCCTATTCCCAAGTGCAACTTCAGTCCAACGAAGAGAATATGATGGGAGATGTGTTTTGTGTGGAGTCGAGTCAGAAGACCGACAGAGAGAAGGGCTGGCCGCGAAGGGGAACCGAGCGAAAAGACTGACCAATAGGAAGGCCGGCTGCAAAGGGGGACCGAGCGGGAAAACCGATCGAGAGGAGGGTCGACCGCAAAGGAGGACAGAGTGAGAACGTGGTGGCACGCGGGGCTTGAGTAGCGGTGGGGCACGTGGTGATGTGAAGTGGAATAGTTAGGGAAGGGGAAAAGGGTAACGTGTCGTGGTTGTACAAGTGGCATGATCCAATGATAAGGGAGGTGATGCGTTAGCGGGAAATGAAGGTTTAGGACTAATATAGGACGTGGAAAAGGCGGGGGCGGAAACTTTCAAAATTTTCAACTGGCGAATTTTAATCTCGATCCTTAGAATATAGGCAAACCGTGGGCATTTGGAGTTGTTCGTTTTACTTACCTCTACGCGAAAAACCAACACATTCTAGAGTTGAACTCATTTGTTTCGTGTGACACGCCTCTCCAATATTTTGTGAACTTCCTTGTGCCAACGTTCGAAGTGATACGCAGACATGTAGAAGAGATGGCTTGAGATGGAGTGCCAGCGATGAGGCTAGAGGCATTGGGGGAGGATGATGTAGTGGAATTGGCTGAACAATATAGAGTAGAGAGACGGGAGGAGAGAGGGGCAGAGCAAACAGCGCGAGCTCACCCATCGACGATGATCGTAGCCGTAAAACCAATTAGCCAAGTGGAACCGGACCACTAGCACACCAAGACGGACAAGTCTACGTTCACGGCGGAGGAGTTTGAGGAGGTATGAAGGAAGTACCAGATTTCGGCGGAGATAGAGTTGAAGTTGCCCACGGCTAAAGAGAGGCCGTCGGATGCACGACCGACAGAATTCACGTTGTATGAGGAAGCGTTGCGGGGGAGTTTGAGGCTGCCCCTCCCTCAAATAGTAGTGGACGTACTGAACCGACTGGAGGTGGCGCCAGGGCAGCTGATGCCCAACGCATGGAAAATACTGATGGCCTGTACGGTCACATGGCCACAGGCGACCGGGGGGGCGGCGATGACAGTGGAGGAATTCTTTTCGTGCTACAAGGCCTCCGGTCAACAAGAAACGTGGGTGACCTTACAGGAGGTGGCGGGCCAAGGACTAGTGACTGGCTTACCATCGTCGGTGAAGGGGTGGAGACTGAGGTGGTTCTATGTATCAGCCAATAGTAGGAATGGGGTTCGCACAACGTGGAAAGTTCCCACTAAATCGATGGAGCCAAGGCTAAAAGCGAAGGCTGAGAATAGGGTGAAACGGGTGAAGGAGTGGAGGGAGAAGGAGGGTGCGAAGCGGGATGACCTGATTTGATCTTCAACCCTGTTTGCCTTGAGCCTGGGGCCGCAGCTGGCTGAGGAAAATCCTGGCAGGAGGAGTTGGAGGCAATAAGAAAGGCAGAGGAGACGGAGGAGCTAAAAACCTTTGCCAAGGTGGACAAGTATAAGGAATCGCTGTTAGGGCCTGCGCCTAAGTTGGTGATGAGGGAGTGAGTCCGACTACGTCCCAAACCGTTGGGAGGTAAAGATATGACTGACTTTACCCCGCTGCTGCCCCCAGGGGACCTGCTGAAGGTGAGGAGCAAACAGGAGGTGGAGGTGGTGTTGAAGAAGAGGAAAACGACGGCGGCTGCAGAAGAGGGTGAGGGTGGCCCAGTTGTGAAGAAGATGAAGGAGGGGAGGGCGGAAGAAGTGACGGGCCCAAATGTCCAAGTGGGGTTGGGCGCAGTGGATGAGAGATTGGGGCCGCAACCACTCAAGAAGAGCCCTTTGTTAGAAGTAGCCCCAAGTCCTGGAGAAGGGAAAGTTGGGGTGAGCAAACCAGAGACGGGTGCCGCTTTGAAGACCGCCATGTACCACGTGCGTGTGGTGGCTGGTCGATCGGCAGAAGAAGAAAGGGAAGCTAGGGTCGTAGCCGACCATCTCGCTGGGGTAGTAGAGGATGCGGCCGTGCGATCGATGGCGCGATTTACAAAGGCCGACCTCTTGAGGGGGTTCTGCTCGGCGCAGATAGAGGTGGCGACCCTGGCGGCGGCCCTGATGAATAAGGCAGCGCGCACGAAGATGGAGGGAGAGCCGCTAAGGGCCCAATTGGAAAGGGTGAAAGTGCAGCTGCAAAATTTAAGGGCGGAGACAGCAGGCTAGAAGAAAGTCACGCAGAGTGCGTGTGCCAAGGGGCTGGAGTATGCTCAGAGGGCAAAGAAGATGGAGGTACTGGCGGTGGTGCAGAACTACTTAGCAGATCGTGCTGCCACCGAGCTCACCCTGACCAAATCAGAGTTGGACGTGGTGCGCCACAAGGCGGTATCGCTGGAGTTTGAGTTGGCAGGCGAGTAGAAGAAGGTAGGCGAAATCCAGGAGGCCTGCACCACCACCAAGGAAATGTTGGAGGAAGCCCTGGTTAACAACGAAGAGCTGCGTAACCAGGCAATTAAAGAAAATGAAGAAGCAGAGGGGCGAATTGCAAACTTGAAGAAGGCCTTGGCAGAATAAAGGGCCAAATTGGCATCTGAGAGGGCGGTGTACCCCAATTTATGTATGGCTGCTGTGGAGCAATTTAAAGGGTCCACCGAATTCCAGATGGCCATTGACGTCGCGGTCGCTCAGAGCTTGGCGAAGGAGAGGGAAGGGGGTGCTGGGCCGTCAGGAGTGGCCGGTGAAAGTAAGAGTGAAGAAGAAGTGATCCAAAGCTTTCAGCAGTCAAACTTCTACAAGCACGAGATGAGCCAGTACTAGGATAGCGGCTGGATGAGCTTCAAGTACATGGCACAAGAGCTGTTCCCAGACGTGGACTTCAGTCGCATGAAGGTAGGGAAAGACGACGTTGCCCAGACTCCCTTGGATGAGGGGATTGAAGAGGAAGATCTTGCATCCAGTGAGGGGGATTAATTGCTGTAATGAATTGTTTTTTTTTTTTTTTGCATGTAATTTTTGTAATGAATTGTATAAAAGTGCAAGTGTGTTAATAAAATGATGAGTTCTCTTATTGTTGTTGTTGTTGTTGTTGTTGTTGTTATTGCTTGGATTTGTAAAGTTTAAATGGAAAAAATGGCTGAGTAGAATTGGATAAAAATGAGCAAGAAAAATTTGGGAATATGAAATTTGATAAGTAACCTATCTTGTAAAAATGGTAAAAATGGGCAAGTAGGCTAATTTTTATGAATTAGTAAAAATGGGTGATTATGAATTGGAATTTTAACTAAGTCTGGCAGCGACTAATTGTAACTACATACTTTGTCTGGATGAGACCAGTTTTGACTTAGACTGGTTGAGTTCTTCGCACTTAGTCTGGCTGAGGCTTTAGCTATCTCAGTCTGGCTGAGTTCTTCATGCTCAGTCTGGCTGAGGCTTTTGTTCACTCAATCTGGCTAAGGCTTTAGTTAGCTCAGTCTAGCTGAGTTTTGCGTGCTCAGTCGTGCTGAGGCTTGGTGAAAAAGGTTGTTGTTAGAACGCAACACAGATAATGAAGATATCAAATTGTTGTCATTTAAGGCACATCCTGTTGATCATAAGTTTACACTATGTATGGAAAGCACAAAAATGAACAAGTGTGGAGATCGGTAAAAGAGAACATACAACAATTGAACAATCACTACAACAAAAAAAGGCTTTTGGTGACAGATTGATTTTATCTCAAAATATCAATTTTTCGTCACCAAAGTGATCTGCAACGAAAAAAATTTGTCACCAAGTTCGTGGCCTATACATCGTCGCTGAAAATACCTGGTGACGAAAAACAGTTTCGTCGCCTATTTTTTATTTTTGCCGTTGAATTGTTTCGTCTCCGAATGTTGAATTTTTCGTCCTCTATAACATCAATTTCGTTACCAAAACTAAATAATATTTTATTTTAATTGTTTTTGGCGACGAAATATTTTGTTACCAAATAGATTTTAGTGATGAAAGTTTTCCTCACCAATGATATGGATTAAGGTGACAAAAAAATTCATCACTAAAATGAGCAGAAAAGAAAATTCTTCAATGACAAAAAACATTTTATCACCAAATATTTCAATTTAGCGACGAAATATTTAGCAAATGTGACGAAATTATTTGTTTGGTACTATATCATTAGTAACAAAATTATTCGTCATGTTTTTTGAAAACTAATAGCGACATTTTTTATTTCATCACTAATAAAAATTAAAAAAAATGAAAATGGGGATACTATTTTCTTTTGAAGTAACAATTCCCTGCGCATTTCAATAACCTGTTCAATAAAATATCTATTACAAATCAATACAAAAATCTGTTCATTTTCATAAACATCACAATCGAACTTCAGCACTATCCACAAAAATACAATATGAACTGCATGCGAATTATAAACATGTCTCCTAATATTCACAAAAAACGTCTACTAATATCCACAAAAATATAATATCAACCGCATGCGGATTACCAAACACATCTTCTAATATCCAACAAAAAACAAGTCTACTAATATTGACAAAAATAAAATACCAACAAAAATATAAAATTTACAACGCAACCAAAATACATGTAAGGTAATATGAACAAAAACACAAAATGAGCTACCATCTGCTCTCAAAATTACCAAACATGTCCATATCAAATCTCAAATCTGCAAAAAAATGAAACACAAAAAAAAAAAAATGCAAGTTAGACAATTATTATCTTATCCATAAAATATACAATTTAACATGCATTTTTCAAATTAGTTTTCAAATCGGGAGTTCGGTGCAAGTATCATAAGTTTTCACAACTTACATTGGTCCCTCCAAATGTGTTTGAGGTGTTCCCCGGGCCGTCCCGTGGCTGTTACACGATTTAGGCCCTCGAAGGTCTACTTTTAAACTTAAGTGTGAAAAAGTACAACTTTGGACTTAATTTTCAAACCGGGAGTGCCGTGCTAGTTCCGTAAGTTTCCATAACTCACATTGGTCCCTCTTGAGGTGTTTAAGGTGTTCCCCAGGCCGTCTCGTGGCTGTTGCATAATTTTGGCCTCCGATGGCCGATTTTCAAGTTTAAGTGTGAAAAAGTGCATTTTTGGACTTAGTTTTCAAACCGGGAGTCCTGTGCTAGTTCCGTAAGTTTCCACAACTCACATGGGTCCCTTCCGAGGTGTTTGAGGTGTTCCCTAGGCCGTCTCATGGCTGTTGCACGATTTTGGCCTCCGATGGCCTATTTTCAAGCTTAAATGTGAAAAAGTGCATTTTGGGACATAGTTTTCAAACCGGGAGTCCCGTGTTAGTTCTGTAAGTTTCCACAACTCACATCGATCCCTCCCGAGGTGTTTGAGGTGTTCCGCGGGCCGTCTCATGGCTGTTGCACGATTTTGGCCTCCGATGGCCTATTTTCAAGCTTAAGTGTGAAAAACTAAATTTTTGGACTTAGTTTTCCAACCGGGAGTCCCGTGCTTGTTCTGTAAGTTTCCACAACTCACATTGGTCCCTCCCGAGGTGTTCGAGATGTTCCCCGGGCCGTCTCGTGGCTGTTGGACGATTTTGGTCTCCGATGGCCTATTTTCAAGCTTAAGTGTGAAAAAGTGCATTTTTGAACTTAGTTTTCAAACCGAGAGTCCCGTGCTAATTCCGTAAGTTTCCACAACTCACATTTGTCCCTCCCGAGGTGTTTGAGGTGTTCCTTGGGCCGTCTCGTGGCTGTTGCACGATTTTGGCTTCCGATGACCTATTTTTAAGCTTAAATGTGGAAAAGTGCATTTTTAGACTCAGTTTTCAAACCGGGAGTCCCATGCTAATTTCGTAAGTTTCCATAACTCACATTGGTCCCTTCCGAGGTGATTGAGGTGTTCCGCGGGCCGTCTCGTAGTTGTTGCACGATTTGGCCTCCAATGGCCAATTTTCAACCTTAAGTGTGAAAAAGTTCATTTTTGGACTTAGTTTTCAAACCTAGAGTCCCGTGCTAGTTCTGTAAGTTTCCATAACTCACGTTAGTCCCTCCCGAGGTGTTTGAGGTATTGCACAGGCCGTCTTGTGGCTGTTGCACGATTTTGGCCTCAGATGGCCAATTTTCAAACTTAAGTGTGAAAAAGTACACTTTTGGACATAGTTTTCAAACCGGGAGTCCCGTGCTAGTTTCGTAAGTTTCCACAACTCACATTGGTCCCTCCGAAGGTGTGTGAGGTGTTCCCCAAGCCGTCTCCTCGCTGTTGCACGATTTTGGCCTCCGATGACCAATTTTCAAGCTTAAGTGTGAAAAAGTACATTTTTGGACTCAGTTTTCAAATCGGGAGTCCTGTGCTAGTTCCGTAAGTTTCCACAGCTCACATTGGTCCTTCCCGAGGTGTTTGAGGTGTTCCCCGGGCCGTTTTGTGGCTGTTGCACGATTTTGGCCTCCGATGGCCAATTTTCAATCTTTAGTGTGAAAAAGTACATTTTTGGACATCGTTTTCAAATCGGGAGTCCCGTGCTAGTTCGTAAGTTTCCATAACTCACATTGGTTCTTCCCGAGGTGTTTGAGGTGTTCCGCAGGCCGTCTCGTGGCTGTTGCATGATTTTGGCCTTCGATGGCTTATTTTCAAGCTTAAGTATGAAAAAGTGCATTTTTGGACTCAATTTTCAAATCGGGAGTCCCGTGTTAGTTCTGTAAGTTTCCACAACTCACATTGGTCCCTCCCGAGGTGTTTGAGGTGTTCCTCGGGCTGTCTCATGGTTGTTGCACGATTTTGGCCTCCGATGGCCTATTTTCAAGCTTAAGTGTCAAAAAGTTGCTTTTTTGGACTCAGTTTTCAAACCGGGAGTTCCGTGCTAGTTCTGTAAGTTTTCACAACTCACATTGGTCCCTCTTGAGGTGTTTGAGGTCTTCCCTGGGCCGTCTCGTGGTTGTTGCACGATTTTGGCTTCTGATGACCTATTTTTAAGCTGAAGTGTGAAAAAGTGCATTTTTTAACTTAGTTTTCAAACCGGGAGTCCCGTGCTAGTTTCGTAAGTTTCCATAACTCACATTGGTCCCTTCCGAGGTGTTTGAGGTGTTTCCCGGGCCGTCTCGTGGCTGTTGCACGATTTGGCCTCCAATGGCCATTTTTCAACCTTAAGTGTGAAAAAGTTCATTTTTGGACTTAGTTTTCAAACCTGGAGTCCCGTGCTAGTTCTGTAAGTTTTCACAACTCACATTGGTCGCTCCCGAGGTGTTTGAGGTATTCCACAGGCCGTCTCATGGCTGTTGCACGATTTTGGCCTCCGATGGCCAATTTTTGAAGCTTAAGTGTGAAAAAGTGCATTTTTGGACATAGTTTTCAAACCGGGAGTCCCGTGCTAGTTCCATAAGTTTCCACAACTCACATTGGTCACTCCCAAGGTGTTTGAGGTGTTCACCTGGCCGTCCCGTGGTTGTTGCACGATTTTGGCTTCCGATGGCTTTTTTCAAGCTTAAGTGTGAAAAACTGCATTTTTGGACTTAGTTTTCAAGCCAGGAGTCCCGTGCTAGTTCCGTAAGTTTCCACAACTCACAGTGGTCCCTCCTGAGGTGTTTAAGGGGTTCCCCGGGCCATCTCGTTGCTGTTGCACGATTTTGGCCTCGGATGGCAAATTTTCAAGCTTAAGTGTGAAAAAGTGCATTTTTGGACATCGTTTTGAAACCAGGAGTCCTGTGCTAGTTTCGTAAGTTTCCACAACTCACATTGGTCCCTCCCGAGGTGTTTGAGGTGTTCCCCGGGCCGTCTCATGGCTGTTGCACGATTTTGGCTTCCGATGGCCTATTTTCAAGCTTAAGTGTGAAAAAGTGCATTTTTGGACTCAGTTTTCAAATCAGGAGTCCCGTGTTAGTTCCGTAAGTATCCACAACTCACATTGGTCCCTTCCGAGGTGTTCGAGGAGTTCCCCAGGCCGTTTTGTGGCTGTTGCACGATTTTGGTCTTCGATGGCCAATTTTCAATCTTAATTGTGAAAAAGTGCATTTTTGGACATCGTTTTCAAATCGGGAGTCCCGTGCTAGTTTCGTAAGTTTTCATAACTCACATTGGTCCTTCCTGAGGTGTTTGAGGTGTTCCCCAGGCCGTCTTATGGCTGTTGCACGATTTTGGCCTCCGATGGCCTATTTTCAAGCTTAAGTATGAAAAAGTGCATTTTTGGACTCAATTTTCAAACCGGGAGTCCCGTGCTAGTTCCGTAAGTTTCCACAACTCACATTGGTCCCTCCCGAGGTGTTTGAGGTGCTCCCTAGGCCGTCTCATGGATGTTGCACGATTTTGGCCTCCGATGGCATATTTTCAAGCTTAAGTGTCAAAAAGTGATTTTTTGGACTCAGTTTTCAAACCGGGAGTCCCGTGCTAGTTCTGTAAGTTTTCACAACTCACATTGGTCCCTCCCGAGGTGTTTGAGGTGTTCCCTGGGTCGTCTCGTGGCTGTTGCACGATTTTGGCCTCCGATGGCCAATTTTCAAGCTTAAGTGTGAAAAAGTGCATTTTTCGACATAGTTTTCAAACCGGGAGTCCCGTGTGCTAGTTCCGTAAGTTTCCACAACTCACATTGGTAACTCCCAAGGTGTTTGAGGTGTTCCCCGGGCCGTCCCGTGGCTGTTGCACGATTTTGGCTTCTGGTGGCCTTTTTTCAAGTTTAAGTGTGAAAAAGTTCATTTTTGGACTTAGTTTTCAAGCCGGGAGTCCCGTGCTAGTTCCGTAAGTTTCCACAACTCACATTGGTCCCTCTTGAGGTGCTTGAGGGGTTCCCCGGGCCATCTTGTTGCTGTTGCACGATTTTGGCCTTTGATGGCCAATTTTCAAGCTTAAGTGTGAAAAAGTGCATTTTTGGACATCGTTTTCAAACCGGGAGTCCTGTGCTAGTTTCGTAAGTTTCCACAACTCACATTGGTCCCTCCCGAGGTGTTTGAGGTGTTCCCCGGGCCGTCTCGTGGCTGTTTCACGATTTTGGCCTCCGATGGACTATTTTCAAGCTTAAGTGTGAAAAAGTGCATTTTCTGACTTAGTTTTCAAACTGGAGTCCTGTGTTAGTTCCGTAAGTTTCCACAACTCACATTGCTCCCTCCCGAGGTGTTTGAGGTGTTCCTCGGGCCATCTCGTGGCTGTTGCGCGATTTTGGCCTCTGATGGCCAATTTTCAAGCTTAAGTGTGAAAAAATTCATTTTTTGACTTAGTTTTCAAACCGGGACTCCCGTGCTAGTTCCGTAAGTTTCCACAACTCACATTGGTCCCTCCCCAGGTGTTTGAGGTGCTCCCCAGGCTGTCTCGTTGCTGTTGCACGATTTTGGCCTCCGATGGCCTATTTTCTAGCTTAAGTGTGAAAAAGTACATTTTTTGACTCAGTTTTGAAATCGGGAGTCCCATGCTAGTTCCTTGAGTTTTTACAACTCACATTGGTCCCTCCCAAGGTGTTTGAGGTGTTCCCCGGGCCGTCTCGTAGCTGTTGCACGATTTTGGCCTTCGATGGCCTATTTTCAAGCTTAAGTGTGAAAAAGTGCATTTTTGGACTTAGTATTCAAACTGGGAGTCCCGTGCTAATTCCGTAAGTTTCCACAACTCACATTGGTCCCTCCTGAGGTGTTAGGTGTTTCCCAGGCTGTCTTGTGGCTGTTGCACGATTTTGGCCCCCGAAGGCCTATTTTCAAGCTTAAGTGCGATAAAGTGCATTTTTTGACTTAGTTTTCAAACCGGGAGTCCCATGCTAGTTCCGTGAGTTTCCACAACTTATATTGGTCCTGCTCGACGTAGTTGAGGTGTTTCCCGGGCCGTCTCGTGGTTGTTACACGATTTTGGCCTCCGATGGTGAAAAAGTGCATTTTTGGACTTAGTTTTCAAACCGGGAGTCCCGTGCTAGTTCCGTAAGTTTTCACAACTCACATTAGTCCCTCCCGAGGTGTTTGAGGTGTTACCCAGGCCTTCTCGTGACTATTACATGATTTTGGCCCCCGTTGGCCTATTTTCAAGCTTAAGTGTGAGAAAAGTGCATTTTTTGACTTAGATTTCAAACCAAGAGTCTCGTGCTAGTTCCATGAGTTTTCACAACTTACATTGGTTCCATAAGTTTCCTTTCATTTCAAGCAAATGACTTTGCACAAAAATAATTGCCAAAAGTAAAACAAATGATAATGCAAAAAATAACAACAAGTTTACTTGACCATGACTTAATCTGTATATGTGTGTGTGTTTTCTTTCTTTTGTTTTTTTTGTTTTTTTATTTTTGTTTTTTGTTTTTTGTTTTTTTTGTGTGTGTTAGGGGGGCTCTGGGGGAAGCATATTCAGTTTACCTGATTGTCCATGCTTAGGAATGTGGCATTTTCCATGATTTTCAAACATTTTAAAAGCAGCACCAAACTTTCTAGATCCCCATTGTCATTTGACTTCTACATTGAAAAGAAACTTTGTTCTAACTAGCTCTGCAAAACCAGTCAACAACCAAAAAAGTATAAATCCCATCTAATAAAGCCAGCATCTGAATCATGGTGTATTTGTTTGTCAGCAGATTCATGCATAATCATGGAAAACATATATCAGAAACAAGATTCAACTATAGATAAGACTATGGCTCATAAAGGCTACATAGCTAACTCTTTTCATAAGTTATTGAAGAATGAAATTATGGATACCAAAACAACAAATATTTGTGTGAGAGCAAACAAATAATTTAGCAATCATACGCCTTAAGCACATGATGCAAGTTTACACGTAGTTATACAGTGACACTAGCACCACCTTGGTGAGCTCTGTAAATTATAACTAAAATGAATCGGTACACTATGACATCATATCCAGATAATACAAAACCTGCACCAAATCTCACCACACAATGAATTCCTAAGTCACTCAATCCACAAATGTGCCTCACACTCATCAAGAAAAGCAGGTACTTGGGGAATCTACACGCAATTTTGGTCTCACTAGACTCAATCCACTTTTACGAACCACATAACACTCAAACTCACAATACTCTATCTTGTACTTGCAATAGAAGATACACATAGATAGGCAAAAGATAAAATTAGTATAAACCCACAGATATATGGTCTCACACCACTCAACCCACATTTTAGTAATCCTCACAATCCTCAAATCCAGCTACACCTGAACAAACCAATTTATTTTATATTATTTCTTCATGGAAGGTTGTAAGTGTTGAATTTACCCATCATTTTTTACCTTTTAAATGTTTTTATTTATCAAATTCTTACTAATGGAGTTCCTAAATTGATGAATTTACACATTTACAATCAAGGAACATAATTTTCTTTTGTTTACAAGGATATGGCCAAAACATTTTCATTTCCTAAGAGACTAAAACAGAACATTAGTGGAATAGTGAAGTTCTGTACAAATGAAAATTGTGTGGAGCATGGAAAGAAGGAAAAATCTAGAATTTCACATGGAGTACACTTTGAATGCTTTATTAACTTGTTTAGCCTTATTCACATTAGCCGTATTTTAGCCTTATTCACATTAGACTAAAATAGAACATTGGCCTTGTTTTAACTTGTTTAGCCTTATTCACATGGAGTACACTTTGAAAACTTTACCACACTTGTTTAGCCTTATTAGCCACCTATGATCAATAGTCTTTCATCGGAAAAAAAGAAAAAGAAAAAAGGCAACACCTAAATAAATGGGAAAAGCCAAACTATCCAAAATAATGAAAACTAAATGCAATTTGGTCTTACTAAATGCGTTTGATACTTGTGAAGGCATTATTCCAACTCACCAAATCAAGTGACAATACACCATGAGCACATAATAGCATTCCTCAATATCAATTGCCATTGTCTACCTAGAATTGTTTCCCATGTAATAGCTACGATGTAGGACGCATTCAAATGATTCAAGCCCTGACAACAACGTTAAACAAAACAACGTTTTTTGCTTAAGGTTCAATTAAAACCTAGTGTTAATGTGTTATATTTCATGCTTGTATGTATTAATGTGTCATATTTCATCCCATATACTTGCCTCACATTCATGTATATTATTTGATTCGATTCTAGCTATAGCAACCAGGACAATTACCGTCATATCACAAAAAACCATAACATTGGAATGGTGAGAATGCATTAGACCACCTTAAGAAACTCAAATCAGAAGTAGATGAATTACTCTAACCAATATTACAAGAATCATACAACATACAGTACGGATGGGAAATTCTAGTTTCTTTTTCTCACATGACTATGGAACAAAAATACAAAAAGATACTCATATATGTGCCTGCAGATGTAATCCTATTTTGTAAAACCTTTAAACACCCAACACTTACTTATGAACAGCCAGTTAACATCCACTATTACACTTTCTACAGTGAAACACCCATTAGAACTGTCAAAGAGAACACCTATACCCCCCGTGTATCATGTTATCAAATTCCACCAACACAACTTGTATGACACCAATAAATATTAATAAAAACCCAACCAAACACCATACTACAGCACTCACGCCAATCCCCAATCAATACAAATATGAGCATGGATTAAAATAAATCAAGTGAACAAGGAAGGAAAATGGTGAAATGCATATGCAAGCTAGTGATTCCACTAGAAACTCAAATGGTGTGATAACTGGCATTTCTATGATCCACTCGAAACATTCAAGTTTGCTGTAATCAATAAAAAAAAATACTTCAAATCTCCATCAATACATTTATTCCTTAGCATAAGAGATCAAGCCTCTACATAGAAAAAACCCCTAAATCTAGAACAAAAATCAAAACACATTTACTCATTTCATAGAAATCAACATTCTACAGTATCAAAAAACAAAATAAAAACCCTAGAGCTAGAGTGAAATGGGGAAATAGAGAGAGAGAAAACAAAATAAAAACCTTAGAGCTAGAGTGAAATAGGGAAATAGAGAGAGAAAGAGAACAAAATAAAAACCCTAGAGCTAGAGTGAAATAGGGAAATAGAGGGAGAGAGATAGAGAGAGAGAGAGAGAGAGAGAGTGGGAGAGACCTGAATCAAAATCGATTGGAGGCTAGACGGTGTACCGATCGTGGCGATGAGACGGTGAGACACAGTGAGGGACAGTGATCACTGTCGATGAGAGGGACGATGAGCGATGGGTAATAGCTAGTTGATAAGAGGGAGAGCAATTGGAGATATGAGAAGGAGAGCAAACGACGACCTGTTTGTTGTTTGGTTTGTTCTGTGTGTATGTATCATACATACAAAGAATAAAATCTAAAAAAAGATACAATAAAAAATCTTAATAAATATAAAGCAAGTAATAAGATATTTATCAAGTGTGATTAAAAAATAAATATAATCATATATTAATTAGAAAGTGTGATTAAAAAAATATAAATAATCATACTTAATTGAAAAGTGATGTAAAAAACAAATATTATTACACTAAATCAAATCAAGTGTGATTAAAATATTAATCTAATTTTTTTTATTACACTTCCAATAAAAGTGAGATATTTTCATTTATTAATGTGTGATTTTTAACTATTTTTGTGGTAGTGGATAAAGCAAGTAATAAGATATTTATCAAATAATAGATAAACAAAAATCACCACATATTTAGGAATTTCTGTAAAATCCCTTCCATTAGGAGATGTAAAAGAATTTCTTTACATAAGCCTCCCTTTAAGCTTACAAGATCTGAAACTTGACCGAAATTAACAAGTAAGCCTACAAAAAATTCGAAATTGGCAATCCATTCTACACCCCAAATTAGAACTATATCATCAGCAACTATCACTAACTAATTTCTACATAGCAAATTACATTCATGGGAAAAAGTTAGGGTTAGAAATTGGGGACAACCATAGAGAGAGAGACAGCAACCAAGTTAGGGTTAGAGAAAAATCAAGTGAGGAGGATGTAGGCAGCGAAGCATTCAACAAATGAGGGTTCAAATTGGGGAAAAAAGAGTTACGAAAGTAAGAGATGAGAATGGGGATAGCGAGATAGAGAAGAGGGGGGATGGAGGTTGGAAAAGTGAGAAGAGGGAAGACGCAGCTCAGAAAAGTGAGAAGAGGGTAGGGGGAGAGAATGGGGCGAAAACAGGGAGCGAGAGAGAGAGAGAGAGAGAGAGAGAGAGAGAGAGACCTGTTGTAGAGAGCGCCGGCCGGTGACGTGCGGGTTAACTGGTGCGATAAAGATGAATGGACGGTGTGGCAGAGATGTATGGGTGAGGGAGTGACAGAGAGAGATATCTATGGTTCAATTTTATTTTTTATTGATTTTAAGCATTTGGTGACAAAATTTGGTTTTCCTCTCTAAAAATAATACATTTGGAGATGAAATTATTTCCTCTCTAAATTTTTTTACAATGGTGACGAAAAATTTTATCTCCAAAATGGCGCCAAATCTTCCGCTAAATTTTCCAAGGGCGGGAAATTGTTTTGTGACGAAAAATAAAATTTAGAGATGAATAAAATTTTCGTCACCTATTGTTTTATTTGATTTTAAACATTTGGTGACGAAATTTGGTTTTCGTCTCTAAAAATAGTACAATTGGAGACGAAATCTTATTTTCATCACTAAAACATGCATATTTGGAGACGAAATATTTTTTCGTCATGCGTTTTCGTCACCATAGACCATTTTTTGCTGTAGTGAATACAAAAACAGAAGATGACATTTTACTGGAAATAACGCTTCAAGTGCTTGGCATTCCATGGATGTGGCAGGTCTCTGCCTTCCATATCTCGGAGACGGTAAATGCCTGGACGGGGTCTGACCGTGACAACATAAGGTCCTTCCCATTTGGCTGCAAGCTTGCCCTCAGTCAAATTTTTAGTGGCGAGGGTGGCTTCGCGTAAGACTAGGTCTCCCACTGCAAACTCTCATGGTCGGACTCTGCGATTATAATGTGTTCTCATTTTCTGTTAGTATGACGCCCGTTAGACAGCAGTTGCCTTTCGGAGTTCTTCAATTAGGTCCAGGTCGGCCCAACACAACTCTTGGTTTAGTTCAGGATTCGGGTGTAAAATCTGAGGGGTTGGCAAGCCGATTTCCACTAGGATGACTGCTTCGGCACCGTATGTTTGGTGAAACAGGGTCTCCCCAGTGGGTGTTCGAGCAATCATCCGATAAGCCCAAAGTACGTTCGATAATTCCTCTGCCTAGAGTCCCTTAGCAGCTTCCAACTTAGTCTTGATGATCTTTAGGAGGGAGCGATTGGTGACTTCGACTTGCCCATTAGCTTGGGGATGACCTGGGGAGAAGAAACATGGTCTAATATGGAACTCTGCACAGAATTGCCTGAACTTGGCATTGTCGAATTGCTTGCCATTGTCCGAAACGATCGCCTAGGAGATTTCAAATCGGCACATGATCGACTGCCAGATGAATTTGGTGATGTTTCACTCAGTGATTGTAGCGAGGGGTTTGGCTTCTACCTATTTTGTGAAGTAGTCAATGGAAACCACGGCGAACTTGGTTTGGCCCCTACCAGTGGGTAGAGGATCGACCAAGTCAATGCCCCTCTTGGCGAAGGGGTAAGGACTGCTGAGTGTGATGAGTTCTGTTGATAGAGCATGGAGGATGTTGGCAAAGCGCTGGCACTTGTCACACTTGAGCACAAATTCGGCGATGTCCTGATTGAGAGTAGGCCAGAAGTAACTGGTGCGGAGGATGTTGTGGGCCAGAGACCTTGCACTCGAATGATTACCACAAATGCCTTCATGGACTTTCCTCATCGTATAGATCGCTTGAGCAGGACTGAGACACTTGAGGTATGGGCGTGAGAATCCCCGCTTGTACAGTAGGCCATCGATGAGAATGTAATTGGATGACCGGGCTCTAACCTTGGCAGTTTACTGTTTATCATCTGGCAATTCCCCTTGTGATAAAAATAGAAGGATGTCTTCAGCCCCTGAGATAGGTTCATTCTAGAGGAAGTGAACCTCCTATTGGTTTGGCGAAGTAGCCGAATGGGTCAGGTATTCAATGCGGATACCATGGCTGAGGTTTCACTGGTCGGCTGAGGCTAATTGAGCCATTTCGTCTGCCTTGGAGTTTTCTGACCTGGGTATGTGCCTGATTTCGAAGGTATTGAAGAGGCGAACAAGAGGAAGGGCAATGTCCCTGTATGCTCGCATCGTCTCGTCCTTTGCGTCGAACTCCCCAATAATCTGTCCGATAATCAATTGGGAATCACTGAACACTTGGATATGGTTTACACCAATGTCTCTGGCTAATCGAAGACCTGCTATCAAGGCCTCATATTTGGCCTCGTTATTGCTAGCGTCGAACAGGAAGTGGAGGGCGTACTTGAAGTATTCACCCTCTGGGGTGGTGAGGATTAGACCGGCCCCACTACCCTCTTTGCGAGATGAGCCATCAACACTAAGAGTCTAGGAGTGAGGGTCTTCTACATCGGCGGTGAGGTGTGTTGGTGGGGAGAGCACGTTTGGAGGGAGATGGTGAATTCCAAAATAAAATCGGCGATAGCTTGGCCCTTGATCGTTGTTCGAGGTCAATAAGAGATTTCAAATTGATTGAGCTTGACGGACCATTGCGTAAGTCTGCCTGATGATTCTGGTTGTTGCATGACCTTTCTCAGAGGTTGGTCAGTTAGAACCACTATGGAGTGGGCTTGAAATAAGGTCGCAGGCGTCTGGAGGCGATGACCAAGGCAAGAGCCATTTTTTCCAGCAAAGGATAGTTTTGTTTCGGCCCCTCTGAGAGCGCGGCTAATGTAGTAAACTAGACGTTGTATTAAGTCGTCTTCCCTGATGAGGGCATCACTGACCGCAGTGTTTGACACAGCTAAGTAGAGAAAAAGGGGTTCGCCTAGTAGTGCTTGAGAGAGGAGGGAGGTTTAGCCAGGCACTACTTCAGTTATTGAAAAGCCTCCTCGATTTCGGTGCTCCACTTCGAAAGCTTGTCGGAGAACTTTAAAAAATGAAAGACATTTGTCGGTTGCCCGGGAGATAAAGCGGTTGAAGACGGTGACTCTGCCCGTGAGTCGTTGAACCTCCTTGACCGTTCTGGGAGACCGCATTTCGATCAGGGCCTCAATCTTTTCGGGGTTGGCCTCAATGCTCGTTGGCTAACCATGAAGCCCAAGAACTTTCCAGATCCTACGCCGAAGGCGCACTTCTCCGGATTCAGTTTCATCTGATATTTGTGTAAGGTTTTGAAAGTCTCTTGCAGGTCCGTTAAGTGGTCGGAGGAGAGTTTACTCTTGACTAGCATGTCGTTGACGTAGACCTCCATGTTCCGACCTATCTGGTGTTGAAAGATGGCATTGACCAAGCGTTGGTAAGTTGCACCGGCATTTTTCAAGTCGAACGGCATAACACGATAGTGATAAGTCCCTCTGTCTGTGATGAAAGAGGTGTGTTCCTGATCAGCTGGGTGCATCAGGATTTGATTGTAGCCAAAGAAGGCATCTATGAAGCTAAGCATTTGATGTCCGGTAGTTACGTCGACCAGCAGATCTATCCGGGGGAGAAGATAACTATCTTTTGGGCAGGCTCGGTTGAGGTCGGAGTAATCGATGCAGAGGCGCCATTTTCCATTGTGTTTGTGGACCAAGACTACATTGGACAGCCACCTAGGGTAGTGCACGTTCTTAATGAACTGCGCCTTCAGTAGTTTTTCCACCTCAGAGGCGATGAGGATATTGCGTTCCGGGTGGAAAATACGCTGCTTCTGTTGAAAAGGTTGGAAGTGGGACTTGATACTGAGGTGATGAGTGATGAAAGAGGGATGAATACCTGGCATGTCGGAGTGGGTCCAGGCAAAGACATCGTTGTGCTCGGTTAAGAGAGCTGTGAGATCGGCCTTGGCCTGGGAGGATAGTTGACTGCCTATCCTGGCTGTTCTAGCTGAGTTGGCATGATTAATGGGTACTTCGACAAGTTCTTTCACTGGTTCTCCTCTTACTAACTCTTCCTCATCTAACGTCGAGACCTTCAATGATCATAGTCTCCTTCATCTTGATTTCCTTTAGTGAAGCGACATAGCATTCCCTGGCCATCGTCTGCTCACCCCGCACTGTGCCGACCCCGAGATCGGTCGGGAATTTCATGGCTAGATGGTATGTGGAGGTAACAACTTGGAAAGCGTTGAGAGCCGTGCGTCCAAGGATTATGTTGTGAGCAGAAGGACAATCGACGACGAGGAAGGTAAGTAGCTTTGTGGTCTGCTGTGGATATTCTCTGATGGTGATGAGGAGATTGATGGAGCCTATGAAGGTCACCCGGTCCCTAGTGAAACCGACTAGCGGGGATTGGAGAGGGGACAATTTTTCTTCTCCGACCTTGAGTTGGCGATAGGCGTTCAGGAAGATGATGTCTGAAGAGCTTCCATTGTCGACGAGCACCCGTCTGACTTTGTAGTTGGATAGGAGAGCAGAGATGACAAGAGGGTCGTCATGGGGGTAACGGATGCCTGTGCAGTCGGCCTCCGTAAAGGTGATGGGTTCGGTCTACTGCTTGGGGTGTTTGAAAAGGCGATCCAATGTCGTGACTTCTTCATTGGAGCCTTGTTTGATTTTTCTTAGTTTGGCTCACTGGGAAGAACGGGATGGACCCCCACACATGAGTCCCTCAGCGATGACTCCGATCTCCCTGACCGGGGAGGCAGGATTGCCTTATGCACGAGGTTGCGGTAAGGGCCGATCATTGTCCGCTTTGGTTGCGCGGGTTATCTGGGAGGGGTTTGTCGGCGGTGGCCCCCGGCGAGTAGGTCCTTGGTCGCTGCTGGAGGCGGGCTGCCGTGAACCGACTTAGGCATCCCTGGCGTATCAAATCCTCTACCTGATCTTTAAGGTTAACACACTCTTCAGTGTTGTGGCCGTGGTCCTGATGGAAGCAGTAGTACTTGGATTGATCTCGCCGGTTGGAAGGAGACCGTGATGGTTGGGGCCATTTCAGGTTGTAATCTCATTGGATCTGGTTCAAGACTTGCTACATGGGGGAATTGAGGGGGGTGTGTCACTCGAACCGACCGGGCGGTCGGCCAGGTGCAGGTCAGTCGGATCGAGCGAGTCGGTCGGTATAACTGAGGGGTTGGTTGGGTCTAGTGAGAGAGTCTGGTTCCGGTTTCCTTTTTTTTCTCCTAGTGGTCAGATTTTTAGTTGTAGTATTTTTGGCAGGCTACCAAAGAGTCTTCGGCATTCATATATTTTTGGGCTTTAGAGAGGAGGGTGGCCATGGTGGTTGGGGGGTTTTTAGAAAGGGAGAAAAGGAAATCAGATGGCCGCAAACCGGCCATAAAGGCTGTGAGGATGACCTTGTCGTCATTTTCTGCCACTTGAAAGGCCTCAGTGTTAAAACGGGTGACATAGCTACACAGTGACTCTCCTTCTGTCTGACGGATATTAAGCAGTTGAGTTGCTAGACGCCGCTAGCGTTGGGCACCAATGAAATGGCTCAGGAAGGAATCACTTAGGTATTGAAAAGTGGAGACAGAATCCGGCAGCAACTAACTAAACCATAGCCGAGCCGACCCCTTAAGCGTCACGGGGAAAGCCTGACACATGATCTCGTCAGGAAAAGCATGGAAGATCATCAGGGTCCTGTAGGTCTCCAAATAGTCAACTGGTCCGTCGTGCCGTCGAATGAGTCGATCAAAGGCATTTTAAACTTGGGGGGTAGGGGTTTGTCCCTGATGGAGGTGACAAACGGGGAGTTGGCTGTCATGGAGGGTTTATTCTGTATGTTCTACATGACTCCTTGAAGTTGGAGTTTCATGGCTCGGAGTTCCACATCCTAAATGGGGACATTGTCACCTCTAGAATGCAGTGGGGGTTGAACACTACTAGCCTCTGCTTCAGGAGCTGGTGTTTGAGCAGATGGATGTAACCCCCAAGGTGGTAGGTTCATATCTTGAGGTGGAGGTTACAGACCCTCTAAGTTGGAGAGGTGAGCTTGTTAGAAAGGATGCCTCGGGGTTCGTTCTCGATTGGGGGGGAAAGTCTTGTGGTGGTGGTGGAGGAGGTATAGGGAGGTTTCGCTAGAGCAAAGCATTGATCATGGCCTGGTTTTGCTCGGCTATGCGGTTGATGCTGTTGGTGAGTTCTATGAAGTACTGAGGCGGGTTATTCGGGTTGGGAGGGTCGGCTTGGGGGTCGACGGCGTTATGTTGAGAAGCCATGAATCTCGTTGTGACCATCCATCTTGACAGCCTAGGCAGAGGAATTATCGGGAACCAGTCTTCGACAACAATGAGCACAACTGTTACCCAGAGTGACATCCTCACAGATGGCGCTAACTGATGACACTGCGGATTCCTGGAGAGCAAGTCGGGCTGACCCACGCTTCCTACAACGTTCACCAGTCTTTAAGCTTGGTGGATCACCTACAAGAATATCCAACGGGAAACGGGAGTCCCCAGTGGATCCCTCCGACGATTAAGTTAAAGGAGAGATTGATGTTGTCTCTGGAGAGAAAGAGAGAGAGAGAGAGCGAGAGAGAATAGAGAATTTAACCTTTTTGTATCTTTGGAAGCCTCTTTATATCCTTCGTTCATCATTTCCTTGTCCACTCCGACCTGTCATGTTGGCTGAAAGTCTATACTCTAGCTTACCTTGTTCATGGTGAGGCTGCCCGTTCCGACGTGAAGGGGCTATCGCATTTAATGCGGCCAGAGCCTCATTAATGGCTGATGTGTGGTGCAATAACTTTGCAGGATCTTTGTCTGCTTATGTGGCTGGTTCTCTTTTTGACAAGTGTTTAGATGCCATTGGTTCTTGATGCAACGTTGGGTTTCAGTAGTGTTGGGTTTTAGTACTTAAACAGTGAATTGGGGCTCTAAGTGGTGCGCCAAAAGCCTCTATGGGCCCACCGATGTCAATAATAATAATAAGTTAATTGGATATCTGTAATTCCATAACAAAAGAACAAATTTTTTTTTTTTTTTGTTAATATATGAAATTATATATGTATATATTATTCTTTGTATTGTATTCCATATTTAGATTATAGGCTCCTCCCTATTAGGTATGTTCAAATCTTGCATTTTTCTTTCCACTACCTTATTCTTTCCCTTTCCTTGGACAACACTCCTACATAGTCCTATATATATACCCATAGCTTTGTACTGTAAAATAATTAATTCAATACAATACATATTATTTTCTCTCTTTACTATTCTAACATGGTATCAGAGCTTAGAGTCAAAATCCTTGATCCTCTTAATTCCTGCAGTCCACAAATATTAACATCCTTACTCCATCCCCTACACCCAGTTTAGCAACACCACGTCTCCATTCTTCTCACCTTGTTATTTCTTTTTTATTGCTTTCTATGGATCGTTCTGATATGGCCCAACCAATTTCCATCATTCTTGATGGTTCTAATTACACCATTTGGACTCAAGCCATGTCTAGTTTTCTCAAAGGGAAGAAGTTGTGGCGTCTTGTTACTGGTGATACTGTCAAACCTGTCAAAAATACTGATGAACTTGCTTCTAAATATGAAGAACGACTTGATGATTGGGATAGTAAAAACCATCAAGTCATCACATGGTGCCGTAATACTTCCATTGTCTCCATTAATCTTCAATTTGGGCGCTTTGACACAGCAAAGGAAATCTGGGATTTTCTAAAGACTCGTTATAGCACCACGGCTCTTGCTCAGCAATATCAACTTCTTAGCCAACTGCATCACATGCGACAAGAGTCCGGTCAATCTATCAATGTTTTTCTGTCCCAGATGTATGCTGTTTGGGATCAATTGTCTTTGTCTGAACCTAAATGGAACTGCAAGGAAGATGCTAGTCAGTTCTCTACATATCGAGATGAACAACGCTTGATATCCTTTCTGATGGCCCTTCGGGATGATTTTGAACCTGTTCGAGCTTCTCTTCTCCATCGTCATCCGCTTCCCAACCTTAGAACATGCCATCTCCGAACTCCTTTCTGAAGAAACTCGTCTTGGCTCTCTCAAAACTCCACAGACTCACAATGTCCTTGCTACTTCTCATCAGCCTAGCAAATCATCCGTTGCCACAATCATGTACTTATTGCCATAACTCCAATCATAGTTTACTTACATGTCCAATCCGGATTTGTAAGTGGTGCAACAAGACTGGTCCTGGCCACTATCAGAGTGACTGTTTCAAAAATCCCAATCGCCAACCACATGACAGTCGTTCTAAAGGAGGTCAATCTCGATCCCATTACCGCTATCGGCCCGCTGCTCATTCTCATTCTGCTGCTGTTACTGCTGCCACATCTTCCTCTGATGTTGCTCCTCCTGAGCACAACCACACCTTCACACTTCATGACATTGAATCCATAGTCAAACAGGTTCTGTCTACTTCTGGTACACCCTCTACTACTCTGTCAGTCACCTCAGGTACCTCCTCATGGTTCTTTGATTCTGCTTGTTGCAATCATATAACATCGGATTCTACTATTTTCTCTTCTACAATGTCTGTATCTAATATTCCTACCATTTATACTGCTGATGGCTCTCTCATGCATGTTAACCATATAGGCCATGTCTCTACTTCTACTGTTTCCCTTCCTAGCACTTATTTAATTCCTCATCTTACTCTCAATCTAATCTCTATTGGGCAACTTTGTGATCTTGGTCTTACTGTTCTTTTCTCTTCCTCTGGTTGTGTTGTACAGGACCCCCGGACGGGCCAGACTCTCGGGATCGACCGTAAAAATGGGCGTTTATATGAGCTCATTCATCTTCACATTCCATCTCAACTCTCTTCTTCTACAGTCGCCGCCTCCACTAGTTGTACTCTTGATCTTTGGCATTCCCGTCTCGGCCATGTGTCATTCAGTCGTTTACGTAGTTTAGTGTCAAGTGGTCAGTTAGGTCATGTTACAAATAATTCAGTGGATTGTTTATCTTGTCAACTTGCCAAACAACCATCTTTACCATTTAATAAAAGTGATTCTATGTCCCATGCACCTTTTGATCTCATATATTCTGATGTTTGGGGGCCTTCACCACATCCTACCATAGGGGGATCTAGGTATTTTGTAATTTTTGTGGATGATTTTACTCGCTTTACATGGTTATTTCTAATGAAAAATCGTTCTGAATTACAACAATATTACTATGATTTTGCTAATATGGTCAAGACACAATTTTCTCGCACCATCAAAATTTTTCGTGCCGACAATGCCCAAGAATATAAAGAAACTAATTTTTTAAAATTTCTCCGTCAACATGGTACACTCCCTCACTCCTCTTGTCCTGGCACATCTCAACAGAATGGTCGTGCCGAGCGTAAACATCGTCACCTTCTTGACACTGTTCGTACTCTTTTAATATCTACCTCTTGTCCAGAGCGTTTTTGGGGAGAGGCAGTCCTCACTGCTGCTTACACTATTAATCGTGTTCCATCTCCCATCATCAACAATCAAACTCCATATGAGCGTCTCTATGGTAAGTCCCCGGCTTATGATCATCTTCGTGTTTTTGGTTGTGCATGTTTTGTCCTATTACAGCCCCATGAACGTAACAAATTAGAACCTCGGGCTCGTCTTTGTTGCTTCTTGGGATATGGCATTGAACACAAAGGTTATCGTTGCTGGGATCCCATCTCTAAACGTCTTCATGTCTCTAGACATATGGTCTTTTGGGAACATAAAATGTTCTCTTCCATGTCTCCATTCCACAATTTTGATTCTCCCACTACACCTTTCTTTACTGATCCTTCTATTCCTCTATTTTCTGATGATGAGCTTGATACAGATACTACTAATGAGCTTACTACCGGTCCACTCCCCTCTACAGAGTCTGGCTCTCCTGATGGTCCTGCATCTCCATCTCCTATTCCTAGTCCTCCTGCTTCCCTTGAAGTCCCTACCTCTATTGATCCTCCAGAACTTCCCACTGAATCTTCTGTGCTTCCTACTACATCTCTTCGTCAATCTACTCGGGTAAAAGAACCTTCTGTCTTGCTTCGTGACTATCGTTGTTATTCTACTATTTTCTCTCAACATGAACCTCACTCTTATCGTGAGGCTAGTACTAATCCCCTTTGGCAGCGAGCAATGACAGAAGAGTTACAAGCCTTGGACCGAACTGGCACATGGGAGTTGGTTGACCTTCCTCCTAATAAGCCTCTGGTTGGTTGTAAATGGGTCTACAAGATTAAGACACACTCAGATGGGATCTTCGAACGTTATAAAGCCCGTCTGGTTGCTAAGGGCTTTACACAAGAATATGGAATTGACTATGAAGAAACCTTTGCACCTATGGCTCGTCTCACCTCTGTTCGAAGTTTAATTGCTGTTGCTGCCATTCAAAAATGGACATTATTTCAGATGGATGTCAAAAATGCATTCTTGAATGGTGATCTTCAAGAAGAAGTCTATATGCAACCACCTCCTGGATATCCTCACTCATCTAATCAGGTCTGTAAACTTCGAAAGGCACTCTATGGACTCAAACAAGCTCCTCGCGCGTGGTTTTCAAAGTTTAGTTCCACCATCCAGGCCTTTGGTTTCTCTTCCAGCTCTTATGATTCTGCTCTCTTTATCCGCAAATCTCAACATGGCATTGTTCTTCTTCTTCTTTATGTGGACGATATGATTCTTACTGGTGATGATGTTCATGGAATTTCTGCACTCAAAAAGTCTCTTAGTGAACACTTTGAGATGAAGGATTTGGGTACTCTCAAATATTTCTTAGGGCTTGAGATCTCCTCTAGCTCCGATGGCTATTATCTCTCTCAAGCCAAGTATGCTTCTGATCTTCTAGCAAAGGCTGGCCTCACTGACAGCAAAACTGTCTCTACTCCTCTCGCGCCTAATGAACACCTAACACCCCTGGACGGCACACCTCTTCCCAATGCCACCTTGTATCGACAATTAGTAGGCAGTCTCGTTTATCTCACTGTTACTCGACCTAACATTGCACATGCTGTTCACCTTGTTAGCCAATTTTTGTCAGCTCCTCGATCTACACATTATGCTACTGTGCTCCGTATTCTTCGCTATGTTAAAGGCACTTTGTTTCATGGTCTTCACTACTCCTCTAGTTATGCACTCTTATTACGTGCCTATTCAGATGCTGATTGGGCTGGTGATCCGACTGATCGTCGCTCTACCACAGGATTCTGTTTCTTCTTAGGTGATTCCCTTATATGTTGGCGTAGCAAGAAACAAACCTTGGTCTCTCGCTCCAGCACCGAATCCGAATATCGTGCTCTTGCAGATACCACTCAGGAGCTCATTTGGCTTCGCTAGTTACTTTCAGATATGGGCGTTATTTCTTCCAGTGCCACTCCTCTATACTGTGACAATCGTAGTGCTATCCAAATTGCGCATAATGATGTTTTCCATGATCGCACCAAACACATTGAGATTGATTGTCATTTTGTTCGTCAACATGTTACTCAAGGCACTATTCATCTTCTTCCTATTTCCACTGTTGATCAGATTGCTGACATCTTCACTAAGACCCATCCACCAGGACGTTTCCAAGACTTGGTTTCCAAACTCAAGTTGCTTTCTACCTTGCCACCTTGAGTTTGAGGGGGAATGTTAATATATGAAATTATATATGTATATAATTAACATATTATATATGTATATATTATTCTTTGTATTGTATTCCATATTTAGATTATAGGCTCCTCCCTATTAGGTATGTTCAAATCTTGCCTTTTTCTTTCCCTACCTTATTCTTTCCCTTTCCTTGGACAACACTCCTACATAGTCCTATATATATACCCATAGCTTTGTACTGTAAAATAATTAATTCAATACAATACATATTATTTTCTCTCTTTACTATTCTAACAATATGTATCGATTGATATTTAAAATACTTAACCAGTATAGAGTGAGTTGACAGATGTTTTTGAAAAAATTTTGTCTGTTGAAGTGAAGTCACATGTAATTTTTCTCTGCTATATTACTTTCTTGAAGATATTACATCGACTGATATTGAATAATATTGCTCGATATAATTGTAAATATTCTTGATATGTATTGGCGGATTTTTAAAACATTGAACCAATAGAGGGTAAGAGATCACAAGTGTTCTTGAAGGTTTTGTGTGTACAAGTGAAGGCATATGCAATCTTCTTATACTACATTTACATTCTTGAATACATTATTTTCATAATATTAACTAATATATTAATTAATATTTTTGTATGTATCACTCGATATTTATAATTGTGAACCAATGGAGAGTAAGTTGAGTTCTTGAAGATTTTGTATGTGTTGAAAGTAAGTGTACATGTAATTTTCCTGTATGGTATTATATTATTGAAGAAATTGCAAATAGAAATTGGTGGTGGTGGTGGTTTTTTTTTTGGGTTGGGGGGGGGGGGGGGGGTGTGGATATGGATGTTGAAAAAAGAAAATTTTGTGTTGTTGAGAATGAAAGGAATATATTTGTGTGGACTCTCTCTCTCTCTTTCTAAATTTTAGAGGAGTATAACTAGTGACCCAATTTTTGCCTTCTAGTAAAGTGAAAACCATGCTACTATTGAGTCTAAATAAATAAATAAATTCAAAGTATATTTAAGTCTTACTTGATTATAGTAAATTGATTTTAAATAAATTTTAATAAATGAAATTGGTACGAGTAGTTCAATCATTCGCTTTAATTGATTGGATTTTTTTTTTTTTTTTCCTTTGGAATTCATTCATAAGATTTATTTGCTTTCTAGGGATGTAAGAAAAATCAACAAAATTGAGCTAACTGATCGAAATCGACCAAAACTTTAGTTTTCAATCTGTTTCTCATGCTATACGATCTATTTCGGTTTTGAAACTTTTTATATTGATACAAATCGAACCAACCGAATATTATATTTAAATATTTTTATATTATAATTTTTTAAACATTATATGAGAATTAACTAATATAATACACTTTTTGATCAAAATTAGAGAGAAAAATATTTATAGAGCAATTTTCATATATTTTTTGCATTTATTTTCAATGTAAAATTCTATAATCTACTATAAAACCTTTTAAAATTTTATGTAAATTTCTCTTCTGCTTCCAATCAACAAAACCAATAAAATTAAACCGTAGCATACGGTCTGCATTGGTTTCTCAATTATAAAAACAAAAAGGATCGGTTCGGAAATAAATATACTCTTAACACCGATTGAACCGAACCGTTTACACCCTTACAGCTCCCCATTTTGCAATACGCAACAAAGGCCTCGTTTGGGAATATGGAAAAAAGTCAGTTTATTGTCTTATTGACTTATTTGAATCACATCAGCTCCCTACTTTTTTTTATACATTTTTTCAAAAAAATAAAAATAAAAATAAAAAAAATCAATAAGCTAGATTTTTTCCTACTTTCCAAAACAAACCAAAATTATTTACCCCAATCAAAGATTCAAGGGTAAATTACACATATAATTTTTGTATTTTGATTCTTATGTCATTTTCGATTTTGACTATAAATTTATGATTTATTTTAATTTGGTTCAATTAATTACACGTGGGTCAAAAAACAATTAAAAAAATAAAAAGGGAATACGTAAAAGCGACATATGTTATGTTTTTAGTGACAAAATTATAAACTTGCTTAACTTAGTGAGTTAACCTTGAAAAATCTAAAAACCTTCTAGATATTGATTCATGATTATGTTTCAATTTAAAACAGTGAATATCAATCACAATGAAACAATCAATGACAAATCGGCATAACAATTTAACGTGAAAAAAAAAAAAAATCACAATTGGAGCACCTCCAATTACAATAAAAACCATGGGCCAAAGTCACAAAATAATTCACTAAGAAGACAAAAAAGAATTACATACGAATATCCGTAATTACCTAGTAAATCTAAGCCCGAATTGAACCATACCCAATGTACCACTTCCACCACTATTTTCACTTTAGAATTGCTTTACCTAACGTTAAATCCACAATGCCGTTGTCAAATCCACAACGATGAGCCACTTTGGAATCCATCAAAACTTCATTAGGTCCAATTTCTCCGAAATCCACCGATGAACACCTCTCTCTTTTTGTAAATAAATAAACAAAATGAACCGTTGATCTTTATCAATATGTAGTTCGTTGACCAATCGATCACCTTCAAGGAAACTCATAAAAACTACCATCTGATATAGAATACTTTGTATTTTACTCATCTTTGAGAATCTGGACAGGTTAAATCCTAAAAATAACAAACTGCGCACTTTATATTAAAGCCTCGTTTGGAAACATGCTAACCCCGTTTGGGAACAGGCTAATTTAGTAACTTTTTGGCTATTTGGCTAAAATATGAGCTAAAAAAAACTAGTATGTTTGGGATGACTTTTTGACTTTTTACGAAAAGATGTGCAAAAAGTAGAGAGAAAAGAGAATCTTTGACTTTTTGGTATGGATTGTTGGCTTTTTGGCTAATTTAGTAACTTTTTGACTTTTTGACTAAAATGGAGGGTTCCCAAACGAGGCACTTTTTAGCTATTTGGCTAAAATATGAGCTAAAAAAAAACTAATATGTTTGAGATGATTTTTTTGACTTTTTACGAAAAGATGTGCAAAAAGTAGAGAGAAAAGAAAATCTTTGACTTTTTGGTATGGGTTGTTGTTTTTTTGATTTTTTTAGTGACTTTTTGGCTAAAAGAGTCACTTGCCAAACGAGGCCTAAATTGAGTCGCGATGACCAGCTCAAGCGCACACTTTACCACTTGAGCGATGTGAGTAAAAAGCGGTGCAAACATATACGCCAATTGCTCGAACACAACATCCACCGCTCAAGCGGTGAAACATATTTCCCAGAAGTTTAGTTTGCAGGCAGAGATACTGGTTGATTGACTTCACTGCTCGAGTGCACAAAAAACCGCTTCAGCGGTAAAACCACTCGGACTTTCACCGCTTGAACGCACAAAAGACAACTCGATCCCCGTACATTGTCAACGAAGTGGTAAATAAGAAATACTTAAGATACAGAATGTCAGCACAAACTCCTTTACTTAAGCATAATTTGGGTTGAATTCGCTTCTAAACACTTACAAGCAAATAAAATTACAACTAGATGAGTTTTGTCAAATGGAATTGTGAATCACAAAAACCTAACAATCCTTAACTAATTTAGTAATATTTTTTGTCAAAAACCCTAATAGTGTTATCAATTAGAGCAAATTGATACAAAATTCAAAATTAAGAGTCAAAATTAATTCAATTGAGAGTGTAATGACTAAAATAACTAAACGGACAAAATACAGAGGCTATCAACGTAATTTGCTCAAGGTGTGTCTTTGATTCATATGCCAACATGATTGGGATATATTCTTTAAGTAATGATGGTGTCTTCTGTGTATCCCTTTTACTCTATTTGCACGTCAATAAATTTCTTTGTTTTGTCGACAAATTTTTTTTTTTTTTAAATTGTCACGTTTTAGTTATTATTTTTTTTCACACCCAAAAATAAAAAATAAAAATCCCAGCCATTGCTCAAGTGTAGTCTATAATTATTTAATGAATTGACTTTAGTAAAGAGTTATGGTTGCTCGTACTTGCACTATCAAAGAAGCTTCAACAATAAACTGTTTGTCATTGTCTTTCCAGCTCGGTTGCTTCCCCATTTTATACGGCACTTTCGGATCATTCATTTGTAGGCTCATGAAGGGTTGAGAAAATGACAAATCACTTCTTGTAATTTTTTTGTTAAAATAGGTCGTAACATTAGTACAATGTTCATAATATTATTATCCCTCCGTTTGGGAAGTGGATTGGCTTTTTAATTTTTTGATTTTTTTGAATATTTTAGTCTGGGGCTAAAAAGCTTGGTTTGGGAAGGACTTTTTGACTTTTTGGTGAGGTGTCTTCCTGTTAAATTACCAAACTGCCCTTTTTGGCTTTTTTTTTTATTTTTTTATTTTGGGTTTAGATTTGGCAAATTTTGCTTAAATGTTTTTTATTTTTATTTTCGGTTTGGATTTGGCGTATTTTGCTTAAATTTTTTTTTATTTTTTATTTTTTATTTTGGATTTGGATTTGGATTTAGCGTATTTTGCTTACATTTTTTTTGTTTTTGTTTTTTTTTTATTTATTTTGGATTTGGATTTGGTGTACTTTGCTTTAAAACAAAAATTATTTTTTATTTTTTTATTTTGGGTTTGGATTTGGGGTATTTTGCTTAAAATTTTTTTTTTAAAAGTTTTTTATTTTGGGTTTGGATTTGGCGTATTTTGCTTAAATTTTTTTTATTTTATTTTTATTTTTGTCTTTTTTTTATTTTTATACATTAATTAGTTCTTATTCTTTAATTTACGTTTTTTGCCTTCTTTATTTTTATTGGTATACAATAACTTTTTTTTTTTTATTTATGTGTTTCATTTATTTGTAAATTACGTGGCGAATGGTAATTTATGTTTTCATATTTTTTTTAAATGTTTTTGAATGAGGCATATTTTTGTCGTTATTTTTTTTTTTAAATTTATGATTTTGTCATTTTTTTATTCACTCACATTAATTTATGTTTTTTTTTCTTTTTTATTTTTATTGGTATATAATAACTTTTTTTTTTTTTTCAAAAATGAGTTTTCATGTGTTTTATTTATTTCTAAATTACGTCGTGAATGGTAATTTTTATTTTTATGTTTTTTTTTAAATATTTTTGAATGAGACGTATTTTTCTCGTCATTTTTTTTTTAATTTACGTTTTTTTCATTTTTTAAGTTTTTTATCGTTATTTTTTTTTAATTTACATTTTTTTCATTTTAAGTTTTTTTTTTTTTTTTTTTTTGTAAATGGTTTTTTCATGTGTTTTTTATTTTTATTTTAATTTTTTTTTTCATTTTTTGTGAAATGATAAAAAGTGAGGTTTTATTTCATTATCCTGTGTATTTTAAATAATTTAATTTTAATTTAATTTTAAATATTTAATTTTAATTTAATTTTAAATATTTAATTTTAATTTTAATTTTAATTTTAATTTTAATTTTATTTTAAATATTTAAATAATGTAAATAATCTAAATAATTTAATAAGCAAAAATTTAAAATAAATATTTAAAAAATTTAAATAATTTAAATATTCAAAAAATTTAAATAATTTAAAATGTTAATATTTTAAATTTAAAAACAACTCTACACTCAAATCGTAACCAAACACATAAAATAAAACTCAATTAATAAATTATTTTTAAAACTCATAACCAAACACATAACTCGAAACTTCATACTACTTTCACAACTCTACACTCAAATCATAACCAAATACATAACAAAAAAATTAAAATATTTAAAGCTAGTTTTATAAAATAGAGTTTGAATTTATTTTTATAAAATATTTTAACAAAAAAATGTTTTTAAATTTTTTTTTTCAACTTTCTTTGTTTTTTCTGGAAAAAGGAGTTTTCTGGAATTTTTTTTTTTTTAACTTTTTGTGTGTGCTGACGCATGCCCCTCTTTCATGGGGGTAGTTTCGTAAATTTAGCTTGGCATTGATTGTTGCCAAGCACCTGTGCCTCTTTTGTCTGCCTGTGGCTAAATAAGCTTCTTTTGTACACATGTGGCTAATATAGCCTAAAGTTCACTTCCCAAACAGGCTCTATAATGGTTTGAAACTTTCACTTTAAATATGTAAACCGTTGATTCATCTATTCATAAATAACTAAATGTATTAGTATGTCATTTTTTAAAAATGCAGACCATAAATTTCTCCATACTCATGAATCATGATATTAATAGAACATTAGATTTTTTGTTCACAAATTCTAAAGGACTTCCATCTGGAATTGGGGATGCTGTTCCGCGGGCTGAGCAGTAGTAACTGTTGTGCAATGAAATAGCCCATTTCAGGGTCCATTTCGATAATCCGAACTGTTCATATTTTAGAATACATCAAGTAAAATATACCTGTAAAAAATTAAGTTAATTGGATATTATTTACCCATTCATCCACTCACATTTGTATCTACAAAAATAAAAAATAATTGTGATTTAAAGTATTAAAATGAATAAGTGGATAAATGGGTAAACAATATCCGATTAATTTAATTTTTTATAGACATGTTCTACTTGATATATTTTAAAATATGAATAGTTCAAATTACCGAAATAAACCTCAAAATAAGCCCATTTCGTTGCGTAGCCTGTACAGTAACATCCCCAATTCCCTTCCGTCTAGGGTGGCTATCGGCACACTTAACCCAACTTGTGCTAATATACATTAGATCTTTTGTTCGCAAATTCTAAAGGATTTCCATCTAGGGTGCGCATCGGCGCGCTTAACCCAACTCGTATTTTTAAGGGCTTAGACCATCTCCAACGGAGAATCAAATCCAGCATCAAATTTAAAATTTGATGAGAAACCCAATTTTTCCCAATTTTTTGAGCTCCAACGGTTTCATCAAATCGATACCAAATCGGGAATTCAGCAAATCTGATATCAAAATGAGAACACGCGAAGCATTTCAGCAAAACACTGTTCCTGACCGTTGAGAATTACGAACCGGTTGACCAACCGGGTGACCAACCGGGTGACCAACCGGTCGCCCCGGAAAAAAGTTCAAAAGGTTCACTTTTCGGTTCAAACCAGTCAAAAAAAAAAAAAAAAAAAAAAATTTTGCCTAGGTGGTCGACCACCCGGTCGACCGGCCGGTTGACCACCCGGTCGACCACCTAGAAGTTCAAAAAGTTCAGAACAAAGGGTTCAAACCGGTAAAAAAAAAAAAAAAATTTGGCCTTTACCGGTTGACCGGCCGGTCGACCGGCCGGTCAACCAACCGGTTGCCCGGCGCAAATTTGATGCAACAAATTTGATGCAACACCGTTGGAGCGCGACGTACCAAATTGAGGAAATCACCCTTTTTCATATCAGATTTGATGAAAAAAAAGGTTAACCGTTGGAGATGCTCTTAGAGATTGATATTCAAGCCCATAAGATTAGGCTTTACTGAACTTTCAGGCCTATTTATTAATGGGATGGACTTAGAAATAATCTTAGAGCACAACTCAACATATTTTATAAATGATATAATAAACAAAAATAAAATGTTTGTGCCATATTAATTATAAAAATATTGTTTATTAGTTTATTAAATTTATAATTAATTAAAATATTAATTTATTGGACGATCTTGGGATTGTAATTTGTAATGTAATTTTTGGGGTAGACTTGGAATTCGACCTAATCGGGATGAGAAAGGTTTGTACAGAAACTTCTTTATTTTTACTAGCTTAGGCCTGGCCTGGCTAATCCACTCAGACTTTCATCCATAAGGATATATCTCAATTTTTATTTTTATTTTGAAGGATGATTTTGGACCGGAGGGGTTATTTGAGACTCATTACGAGTTTTATTTTGATACTTTGAACCGTTTATTTTGTCAAGTATTTTGTATATTTTATTCATAAAAAAATAATAATAAATTGATTCGATGATTACAACTTGTTTAATTTATTATTTTTGTCATAAAAAAATTGTATGGTTTATTTTTAAAAAACACAATTATTGTCCATTTTTTTAGTGAAAAATATGATAAATTGGCCAAGATAGAGTTCTTAGATTTGTGTGGAGGTGGATGTGAAATACTCCTTCAATCCAAACAAGCCCTTGGATAATCCTCTCAATTGTCACCTGAAATAGAAATAAAATTCTAGACGGTGGTGCCGGAATTAGCACTCAGACGAACAAGTTAGTCTCTATAGAAAGATTGGTGTTTTTTGGTTTCTTGAAGTTCAAGATTCTTAGCATATACCTCCTTCTTGGGCTTCCTTCCTCCTTTTATATCGTTATTCTTCTTAATATTTTCTCTATGTAGCCTAGCCCTCCATCATTACTCTATCAGGACCTATCTCCCTATTATATTTTTATTAACGTTGTGTTTGGTTGGAGGATTTGAGGAGAGATTTAGAAAGGGAAAGGGAAAGGGAAAAGTTAGGTAAAATGTGAATAAAATAAACCTACATTTCACCTAGTTTCACACATCTTTTCCCTTTCTCTTTCCAAATCCCTCCCCAAATCCCCTAACCAAACACAATATAAAAGAAAGGACAATCCGAATTTGTTTGACCTGGTGAAGCCAACTTTCCCGATACACTCGGCTCAACCCTATGGCTCAGGTAGCCTTTACTTGGCATACTCTCCATATTGCTGTGTATATTTGGCAATGGCCTAACGTCTTATGGGCTTGCGTTTTATTCGGCCCATCTCAAATGGACTTCATCATCTTCTTGGCCCCCACAACTGCCCCCCAAGCACCGGGTCAACTCATATGCCGAGTAGGCTTCGTGCTCGGCTCCCACTGGGCTGACTACTTATAGATGTATTGCACTAATCATAATTTGTGCCTAGAAATGTGAGCGCGTAGTAGACACGCTATCACACCTGACACAATGGATGAGACCCAATGGAGGATATATAAAGCTCTCTGCCTCTTCTTTGTCTCTTGGCTCTTCATTTAATGCGATTCAAAAAATCCGCCGCCTCTGCCCCTTCACTTTCGAAAAGACTTCATTCCTTCACCCCTTCAATTTCTACCACTTAATTACAACTGTAATAGCCTTCATTTGTTCAGACACTACTCATTTTGATCTTTTAAGTCTTCTGAACCCCCCATTTTCGTCTTTCTTATGTTTTTTTTTGGTTGAATTTTCGACTTTGCTCTACCACTAGTCCACCTTTTTGCCTTCGGTCTATCCATCCTTCAACATTTCCATGGCAAACTATCTAAAAGCCTTGCTTTTTGAAAGTACAGTCGCCACTTTTTGCCACCATTATTCTATTCCCGACGATGTTGAAATAGAGCTCGTTGCAGACACGGTGGTGAATATGGAGAGGACGAACACTAATACCATAGTGTTTCCACTGCTAGCCATTGTTGAAGGTAGAGTGCGATTTCCCTTGCACCATTTTCTTCGAAATGTTTTCTGTTATTGGGGGTTAATTCCCTTACAACCGAATGTAAATTTTTACCGAATAATCATGGATATTGTAGCACTCAATCGTTGATTACAAATTAATTTGGGCATCCCTGCTATTCAGCATTGCTACGCCCTTGTCAAATCATCTGGGCAACTAGGATGATTCTTCTTTAGGGCCAAGGACACGAATCATCAGTTGGTGATCGTGCTTGCCAGTTTAGGCAAGAGGGTAGATGATGTCATGGTCCTAGTGAGTGGAAATTGGAAATTTAGCGCAGAGGAAAGCCATTCAGGCTCAATTCCTAGGCAAAAAAAGGAACCATGTAGCCAAGTAATTCAACAGTCACTTTCAATTCTATTCGGCTCTCAATGTATTAACAACTTTGCTTCCTTGCAGGTAACGATCTGAAGAAGCCAATCACTTTAGAGGACAAAGCCATCTTGGCCCTAGTCAAGACTGCTCTCGAGTATACTGGCCTAGAGAATCTCGAAAGGGCAAGGCCATATAGCTCATATTCTTCTTAGATACGACCCATCTTATTCTACTTTTGTTGTTGTTGATCATATTCCCATTCCTAAAGGAGAACAACTGCTGACGACTTTGGTTTTCGAAAGTTTCGTCAATTTGAGGAACGTGGGAACCATTGAAGTAGTAGACAGTGAAAGCAGCGAAACAAGCACTGAAAAAACCAATCAAGGTGTCAAACGAAATGAAGGCACGGATAACACAGATGCCGAGCAAGTGCAACAGGGCATTGATTCGGCCATGGAGATTACCAAAAGTGAAGAATCCAACCAACAGCATTTGGAATTAGTGTCATCTCCTGCTCGAGCCGATTTGGAAGGCGCTCAGGAAAAGGCTGATATATTTTTTGATTTGGATGACTTACTTAGGTCCAAAGCTGAAGATATGGCAGGTGAGTCCCTTGCACTTGCCCAATTTGCTAAAAAGAGAAATGCCAAGAGGATGGCAGCATGGAAGAAGACGGGAGCAACTGGAAGCAATCGAGAGATCCCTCTATCGATGGCAACCCAGTCTGAAGAGATCACTACTCCCCATCGTTCCTATAGAGTCGACACAACCAACTCCTGAGCCCCTGATCGAAGAAATAGTGGTCGAACAAAGGGGTGAGAAGCGCTCCGTTGAGTCCACTTAGTTAGTTGAGCGGCCAATTAAGAAAAAAACTAAGGGCTTCACCAGCTTTGGATCTGGGGATGCCATTTACAATTCAACCAAAGATTAACGGGTCGCTCCTCCCCACAAGCGCATCGACAATGAAGGAGCCTATCGTTGTGCTAAGTGTGGCTACAGCCATCCCGTTGCCTTTGGACAAGGCAGAGTTCTGCATCGAGCCGAATGTCATCTCAATTGTTATGGCTGTATAATCAGCTATTCTAGTGAGTTGATTTCAACAAACGTATAAGTTGGTAGAACCACATTGTTTTCTTAATATAACCATTCTCTTTTGCAGGAAGCTGAGCAGATTGCAGAGATTGGCTGTTGCCACCATGACACCGTCGAGCTGATCAACTAGCTTAAAGGAGAAGTGACGACTGAGCAAGGTAAGACAAAGTCGGCAGCTACCGAATTGGCCATAGCTATGTATATAGTTGAAGCTTAAGTAAAAAAGGGCCGATGAGGAACGTTTGAGGGCCAACGCCGAAGAAGAAAAAACAAAACACGTCGACATGCCTCGTCGTGCTGCCGAAGAAAAGGCAAATCTTTCGGATGCCGCTTTGAAAGAAACAAAGGCAGAACTGGAAAAGCTCAAGGCCAAGCTTCTAACAGTGAAAACGGCAATGGAGAAAGTGCAAACGGCGGCAGCCAAAGCATTTGGAGATGGGGAGTTGTTGGCTATAGAGAAGTATGCTGATAAGGCCTTGAAGTTTGAGAATCAAGACTTCAAACATGGTTGGCTCAAGGCATTAGTCGCCATACAAGTGACGCTGGACGTGCCGATTCCTTTTGTGCAAGAAGAGGTGGAGTCGCTGGAGTCGGACCCAGAGGAATAGATTTGATGCCGAATGGTTTAGACTAGGTTTCGATTGTAATAGTCTTTTTATTTGTTTGTTTGGTTTTGTGTTTTTATTTTTATTTTTTATTTTTAGAATTGATGTATTAGGGTCGTTTTCATATGTAAAGTAACCAACTCATGTATGAAGTTAATTTATAAATGAAAACATTCTACTGTGCACCAAAATTGCTTTTCGTATCATTATATTTCAATTTCTTCTAAATCGATACTCGCTTAATCGGCATAAATCTAGTTGTGCACTTTTAATCAACTGAATATGTGCACCATCGCATAGCCAATCAAACATACTTGCATCAAGCAAGGTATATCTCACGCCGAATAAATTCATATATCTGTCCTTGCCCTAATTGGGAACGAAGAAAGAAGAAATCGGCGCAATGCATCCTGCTGAGTTACAAGTGGGGCAATGTATGCACCAAATAGATTCATATATCTATCTGTACCCCGGTTGGAAACAAAGGCAATCAGTAAGCCGATCGAGTGAAAGGCAATCGACAGCGCGTTCGCTAACGATAAAAGGGACAGATGACCGTGGGATCGTTCAAGTGGTATGGGGAGTGGCGCCATTGTGGGTAATTTAAAGTTGTTTATTGAAAGCTTATCCTCCTATAATTAGTATGCGTACTGGAGGAGGATTGCCATTTCAAAGTGACGATTTGTGCTTCCAACAAGGAAAGTCCACTTAGTGTGCTCACTGTAGAAGGAGTGACCTCAAACTTTATCACTGGTGAAGCGCAAATCGTGGTGAAGAGAGTCACCTCTAGCGAAACTCAAAAGTGTGTGTATGTCAAGCAGATTATTTTTCAGCAGTAGAGGGAAGGGAAAAACGCTAGTGAATTTGGATGCAGAGATAAGTCATCAAGCGCCAAGAAATTTTGTGCGCAGAAACACCAGTGAATTGGATGGGCTAAACAGGCGTCGATCGCCCAGGCGACCTAGCAAATCGCCCAGAAAAAAGGGATGAACGAAGCAAGTCTCCTGGAGGAGGGATCCAAAAGAAAGGAGATAACAGAACTACTGTTGCTCATGGCTTAGTATGAAATGAGCCAAGTAGACCGCCACGTCTGTTGAGTTTCTCCATTTTTATTGGGAACAAACCCATGACTGAAGCCAATTCAATCGTCCGAGATCCAAATCTGGCGGTTGAATTCACACAGCAGATCTTCTCCCCCCGAAGTGCAACAGTCGATGACTAACAGAAGCAACTGTGAGATCTTCAAGGAAGGAATTCACGGGGCTGTCAAAGGATTGTACAACGCATACAAAGTTGGTATACTCCTTTGCGCCACCCAAAAAGAAATTGAACATAAATATGGGCAAATTCAAAACTTAGAGCGTCGACTAAGAAAAGATGAAATGCGGGCCGAGAACGAGGCTCAGAAGGCCAAGATGGCCGAGCTCAAGGCGATGGGGACAGCGAAGTCCATAGATAAAGTAGCCCAATGCCTTATGGACCGAGCAATAGCCGAGTGAGATACGGCCAGTATCTTTGTTAGGGAAGCAATAGAGAGTCAAACCTACAACAATGGCTTCTTTGAGGAGGGAAGGTCGGCATTGAGAAAACAAGGGAACAATTAGTTGATGACATCTACCGATGTGAAAATCAGGGGTTCAAACGTGGATGGAAAAATGCTCTCCAAGCGGCGGGTGTGGATTTTGCTTCGCCGCTCTATCAGAGCTATGTAATGCTGGTTGAAGCCCATAATGCCAAAAAAATTGATAATGAAGAGAAGGTCGTGAACCCTAAGTAGAACTAATTGGCGTAATAAATAATTTAATTCTTTGGGTTTTATACTTGTAATTAGGATGCCAATCGGCCTTAGAGAAAAAAACAATGTTCCTGAAATGTAACATGAATGTCATGATGTTTTATTTAATAAAAATGTTAATTTCGTTTGTTTATCTTTGCCAAGCTAGTTATGTCTCCAAATCTTGCTAGAAAATAATGCTTTGCATGATACTCCGAATTCAAAGGCTTAATGGCCCTTCGAGCCGAGTACGAAGGGCACTCTGAATTCGGAGGCTTTACTGATGGCTCTTCATGTCGAGCACAAAGAGCACTCTGAATTCAAAGGCTTAAATGATGGCTCTTCGTGCCGAGCACGAAGAGTGCTCTGAATTCGAAGGCTTTATTGATGGCTATTCGTGCTGAACACGAAAAGCGCTCCGAATTCAAAGGCTTAATTGATGACTCTTCATGCCGAGCATGAAGTGCCCTTCGAATTCGGAGGCTTTATTGTTGGCACTTCTGAATAAGAGTAAGTCAATCATAATTAAATATACAAGCAAAATAACGTCTTGTGACATTGATTCTATACGCATAACAAAGTAGTATTATACACAACAGACAAGGAATATTAATATTAACATAACCATCAATACGAATGATAAAATTTGAGGAGATGAGTACAATTCCAAGGCCGGGGTGACTTTTGGTCATTCATATCTAAGAGTCGATGTGCCCCTACGCCGAAGATGGAATCGATCTGGTATGGGCCGTCCTAATTGGGGTGGAGTTTATCGTGCACAAGATTTTTAATAACAGGGAGTACTTTTTTAAGGATCAACTCTCCAGAAGCCTACCAACATATATGCACTCGCTGATTGTATGATTTAGCAAGTTGCTGCTGATAATGCGCTATAGTCACAAGGGCCCAATCTCGGCATTTTTCAAGTAAGTCCATATCCAAGGCCAACATCATATTATTTTGGCCTGTATCAAAGGCTCTCGATCAAAGGGTTGGTAGGCTAATCTCTAGGGGGATGATAGCTTCATTGCCATTATACAAGGCAAATGGGTTTTCCCCTATGGGGCGTCTTGGCGTAGTGCGATGGACCCACAATACACTCGGTAACTCTTCAACCTACTTGCCCTTGGCTTTTTCCAAACGTTTCTTGATGCCATCTAGGACTACTTTGTTGGAAGCTTTTGCCTATCCGTTACTTTGCGGGTAAGCTGGTGAAGAAAAATAGGGCCGAATGCCATACATATCGTACAACTCCCAATAGACGCCGCAGTCAAACTGAGTGTCATTATTAGAAATAAGCACCTTGGATATGCCGAATCAAGTGATGATATTCTTCCAAACAAAGCGCTTGATATCTGCATCTCATATATGTGTCAATGGTTTTGCTTCAACCCACTTTGTGAAATAATCAGTAGCAACAATTAAAAACTGCTTATTGCCTGGAGCTCTCAGCAGTGGCCCAACTATGTCCAAGTCCTATTGAGCAAAAGGTCAAGGACTGGTCACGAAGTTCAGTTCTTTGGCGGGCAAATGTGTTAGTTGAGAGAACTTTCTGACATTGTTAGCATTTCTTAACATAATTCTCAATGTAGTACGCATGGTCGGCCACCAATACCCTTACGTGACGACTCGATGAGCCAATGACCTTCCTTCTGAGTGAGCACCACAACTGCCTTCATGAATCTTAGCCAAAAAATCTTCAATCTTGTCTGGATGGACATATTCTAAATATGGCCCAAAGAGAGATTTTTTATAAAGTTTTCCCTGAGGATCCTGGTAATATCTCAAAGCCTTATTCCGCAGCTAGTGGGCTTTCTTCTTGTTCTCCAGCAATTGATCCGAAACAAGGAATGCAGCAATGGGATCCATCCAATTCGGTCCCCTTTGAATGGTGTTTACAATGGGATACTCAGGGCCACTAATACTCAGCTCCAGAATGAAACTCATTTCAATGGTGTGCTTAACTTCTGAGTTTACCGTTGACGCTAAGCAGGTGAGAGTATTAGTGTGTATATTCTGATTGCGAGTAATCTGATTCAGTTCATAACTATCAAATTTCATAAGCAAGGACTTGGCTGTCCTTATGCAGGCCGCCATGCGGTCATTCTTAGTGGTATACTCACCTTCAACTGGTTTATGACCAATTTCGATTCACAAAAGACTTGTAGCCATTTAGCTCCCATTTGAAGTGAGTTTTTAAGGCTAACTAGTAGGGCTTCATATGTAGCCTCGTTATTTGAGGCATCAAATCCAAGTTTAACCGATTGCTCTACCATTGCTCCTTCAGGGGTCATAATAACTACTCCTACCTTACTGTTGCGCTGGTTGGATAACCTATCGCAATATAATTGCCAAATATCGCCGACATACATTCTCCATTCCGGCTATGACTAGGAAGCCCGTTGGTCCTAATCTAACTTGGCTTATGGTAAACTCAGCAACAAAATCAGCCAGGACCTGCCCCTTAATAGTTGTCCTTGGTGAAAATTGAAGGTCGTATTAACCGAGTTCCAACGCCCATTTGGAAACTCGCCCCGATGATTCTACTTTGCAGAGGATTGAACGGAAGGGGTAATCCGTTGGAACCTTAATGATATACGCTTGAAAGTAATGCATTAGTTTTCTGGCGGCCACTACAAGGGCTAGGATTAACTTCTCCAGGGATAGCTATCGGGTTTCAGCATCCACCATTGCCTTGCTAACAGAAGAAGGCTTTTGCTCACCAAGTTCCTCCTTAAGATAAGCACGTCACCTAGCGAGGGGGCAGCCAGAACCGGAATGGAACTTGTGGTGATGTGGTTTGGAAGTACTCTTGGATCCAGTTAGACGCTCTTAATCCTCTGATTGCTATCTAAAAAAGGAATGAACACTCCAGTCGGGGGTGTCGGAATTAGCACTCCAACGGACAAGTCAGTATCCTCTCCAATGTATTTTTATCTCAAGTTATCTTTTTTTTATATACCTCTCTTTGGTTGACATTCCTCCATTTTTATATTATATCTGGGCCTAAGGATCGGGCCCACTCTTGATCTTGTATATAGTTACTTAGTCGGCCTTCCAGCTGAGTGTTATCTCCCATTCGGCTCCTTATATGGCCGATTCATATATTTGGCTTCATGAGCCTCCGGCCAAGACCAAATTGCCTTCGGCCTAATGTCAATCAAATGCCTTGGCCTCTTTCTCATTGATTATATTCGGCCTCCATAATTGCCCCCCGAACATCCGACTAATACCAGTTAGTCGGCATGTTTGGTTTTGCATATAGAAAGTCAAAAATATGGCGCTTGCACTTCTTCCAATACTAAAGCGTCAGAATGAACACAGTTTAGAAATCATTATAACTTCCTGCCCCTTCGTACTCGTTGCTCATTTAATGTGATATGAAACCGCGATGTCCCTTTGAATATTTTTTGAATATGCAAGGCTTTTTGGTTGTCTCACAGTATTACTCCTTCACGACCTCTGTGATTTCTACCTACTCCCCATTGTCCTTCTCTCTCTGACTTGTAAGTTCTTCTCTTCTCTATGTTTCTTCCTCATTCCAGCTCCCATTTTCTTGTTCATTTTTAGTTAGCGTATTTTCTATTCTGATTTGAATGACGAAACATTTGAAAGCTCTTCTTTCTGAGGACCGTGTTTCTACCTTTCGATGCCATTTCTCAATTCTAGATGATGTTCATCTGTCACTCGTGGCGGACAACGTAGTTGACATAGAGAGGACTGATGCAAGTACGATCATCTTTTCCCTCGTGTCAATTGCTGAAGGTAGAGTCCGTTTCCCCCTTCATCTATTTTTTAGGGCCATTTTTTGCTATTGGAGTCTACTCCCTTCACAACCAAACGTAAATTTTTGCCAAATCATAATGGGCGTAGTAAAATTAAATTGCCAACTTAGGATTAATCTAGGAATCCCTGCTATTTGGCATTATTATGCCTTGGCGAAATCTTCTGGTCGACAGGGACGCTACTTTCTCAAGGCCAAGAACACTTATCACCATTTGGTGACTATGCTTGCCAGCTCTGCTAAGCATGTTGACGACGTCATGGTCGTTGTCTGAGGCAACTAGAATTTGGTGAAGGCAAAGATCCCTGGATCCTGTGCCTAGACAAAAAGGCAAACCAAGTGGTTGTACAGACCCATTTCTTTTTCCTTTGCGCATTTTTTATATGTTTACTTAGCTTCGATTCCATGTAGTTATCTTTTCGTTTGTGCAGGTAACGATCTGAAGAAAACACTCACTTCGGCCGACGACGCTCTGCTTGAGCAAGTCAAAACTGCGTTCAAATTCTTTGGCCATCTAAACCTTCAAAATATAGGGCGGATCACCCACGTGCTACTGCGATACGACCCAACGTATTTGAGTTTTTTGACTGCAGATCATATCCCAATTCCAAGGGGTGAACAGCATCTCACGGCACTCATCTTCCCAAACTTCAAGAGCATTAGGGACATCGGCCTTGAAGGTTCAGATTCAAACCCAGGCGGTGAGGTTAGCCATCAGGTTGCTAAGCAACCAAGCCAGTCCAACTCGGACGGGTCTGAGGGCTGTTTGGGGGAAGAAGTTGACGTAGCTCTTAATTTGGCTTTTGAAGAAGTCGGCTTTGACCACCCATCTACCTCTGGCCGAATTGACACATCTTTAGAAGACGAAATTTTCACTAATCTCAGAGACCTACCCGGCACAGACCTTGAAAACATGGCTGGGGAATTGCTCGCACAGATAGCGAGAAGGAAAAATGCCAAAAAGATGGCAACCCGAAGGAGGGCCAAAACCGCTAGATCTGAACCTCCACCACCTGTTCTTGTTGAGGAAATGGAGCAACCAATTGTTGTGGCTGAATCGGTTATTGAACAACTGGGCAATTTTGTTGCCGAACAAATGGGGGAGAAACACCCCGCCGAGATTGAGGTCGACTCTTCCAAAGAATTAACCAATAAACGGCCTCGAATAGAAGAGTCCCAAGACTTGGCGACACCGTTTATCATCCAACCCAGAATGAAGAATCCATCGGTTTCTACCAATGCGTCGGCTATGAAAGACCCCGTCATGGCCCTAAGCGTGGCTTCGTCAATTTCTTTGCCGACGGACAAAGCTACATTCCGTACAGAACCGGACATGGTTTCGATAGCATTAGCTACTCAGTCAGTAATATTGGTACGTAATTGGCAAACTTCATACTTCGTTTCTTTTGTATACTAACTAACTTGCCCATGTTTTGTTTTAGGCGGCGGGTAGAATCGTTGAAATCGGTCGCTATCACTATGACGCCGTCGAGCAAATCGGCTTACTTAAAGCCGAGATTGAAACCAAAAAGGGGAAAGCTAAAGAGGGGTTGGCCGAATTAGTGGTGGCATCGCTTAAAGCCGAGTCTAAGGCCAAGAAAGTGGAAGATGAGCGAGCGAGGGCTAACGCTGAGGAAGAAAATGCCAGACGCGTCGATCTACTCAGGGTGGCCACCGAGGAGAGGGAAAATATGAGTGATGATGCGCTCAAGTTGGCCAAAGAGATGATCACAAAGCTAGAGGCTGAGTTGGAAGAATTGAAGAAGGTGAAAGAAATCGTCGACTCAGAGATTTCCAAGGCGTTCAATGCCGGAAAGAACACGGCCATGGAGAAGTATGTGGAGAAGGTATTGAAGTTTGAGAACCGAGGCTTCAAACACGGCTGTTTTAAATCCCTGGTAGCCGCTAATGTGACATTGGAGCAGCCAATTCCATACGAGTAGCTGGAGGTTGAGCTGTTGGAGTCTGACCCTGAAGAATAAATAGTGCTAGTGTAATTTTGCTTCATGTTAGGTATCTTCTGTATGTAGTTTTTGTAGGTTTTTGCTCATTTTGTTTGTAGGTTTTTGCTCATTTTATTTAGAAGTCATTCGTAGAGCACTTTTCATATGTAAAGTGACGATTGTTTGTATTCAGTTTATTAATGAAAATCGCCATTTTGTCTATCTTCTGTATTTGCTAATTGAAATTAATAGCTAAGTAGGACAATATAGCATAATTCGACATTAAATCTACCCTCGCAACATTTGGCTATAACATAATCTACTGAATAAAACATATGGCCCAATGTTAAGCTCGTCTGACCAAGTGGGGCAGTGTATCGTGATTCGGGTATAACATAATCTGCCGAGTAGATTCATATATCTACCCTTGCCCCATTTGGACATGGCATTCTGAAGCTGAATAAAACATACGGCTTACAACATTTGACTATAACATAATCTGCCGAATAAAACATATGGCCCAATGCTAAGCTTGTCTAGCCAAGTGGGGCGGTGTATCGTGATTCGATTATCACATAATCTGCCGAATAGATTCATATATTTTCCCTTACCCCATTTGGACATGGCGTTCCAGAGCCGAATAAAACATACGGCTTGCAATATTTAGCTATAATATAATCTATCAAATAAAATATATGGCCCAATGCTAAGCTCGTCTGGCCAAGTGGAGCAGCGTATCGTGATTCGGCTATAACATAATCTGCCAAGTAGATTCATATATCTGCCCTTGCCCCATCTGGACATGGCATTCCAGAGCTGACTACAGACGTGGGGATTAACTGCGGGGCGCATCAAAAATGCTGCATCCATAATTAATGAATGAGGTATCTAGTATTTAAGAGGTCACAAGCATCGTGGAACAGATCTGGCATAAATAACGAAAGGAGTAGTCGCTAATTTGAGAACGAGCAGAAACTTGAGTATGGACGGTGGTCGTGAGCGGGGCCATAGATGTCTCAGAGATTATTCTTCACTAGCAAATGAGAGGAAGGATCTTGGCGGAGCTAGACGTTGAAATGCATCGCGCTGCTGGGAGCAAAGCACAAAGAACAGGAAACATGACAGTAGATGGGAGAAAGAGATGTCGATCGCCCAGACGTCAGAGTAGGTCTCCAAAAGAGGGGAAGTAGCGAAGTCCCCAAGAGATGCGGCATAGCAACAAGGGGGCTCAAAGATCACGAGTGGGCATGCTGCTGCGCGAAGTGAGCCGAGCAGACCGCTACGCCCACTAAGCTTTTTGATCTTTATTGGGAACAAACCAATGACCGAAACTAACTCAATAGTCCGTGATCCTAATATGGCAGTGGAATGCACGCGACAAATATTTCCGCCCGAGGTGCAGCAGTCGCTTGTCGACCGGGGTGATTACGAGATTTTCAGGGAAGGTATACATGGGGCGATCCGAGGACTTTACAGCGCGTTTGAAGTCGGCATGCGCCTTCGCGCAGTGAAAAGAGAGCTCAAGCAGAGGGAGGGGTGCATTCGGGACTTGGAACGCCGCGCGAAGAAGGCCGAGAGTGAGCTAAAAAAAGGCAAGACGACTAAGGCACAGTCGGCATGAACCACAAACCCCGGTTGTCATGGACAGGGTCAACCAGCGCTTGCTGCATCATGCTATGGCCAATAGGGAAATGGCAAACATGTTCGCCAAAAAGGCTATAAGAACTCAGGCCTATGAAGAAGGCTTTTTTGACAACCAAAAAATTGGCATTGAAAAGACTAAGGAAAAATTGGCAGAAGACGTTTGTCGATGTGAGAACTGTGGCTTCAAGCACGGTCGGATTAGGGCTTTACGAGCCACGGGCGTCGACGCGGCGTCTTTGTTATATAAAGAGTACAAGTTTCCCTTCGAGGCTTTTGATGCTGAGAAGACAGATGACGAAAAGGAAGGCGTCGAACCGAAGAAAGCCCAAATATTGTAATTTACATTCTAGGACTCTTGTACTAGCAAGAAGAAGTCATTTTAGTTAAAATAAATATTTGTTGTTCTTGCATCTTATCAATTAGTGCATTTTTGTGTTCCAATTTTATTCTGTTGCCCTTAGCTTGAATCTTTTGAACCATTTGTTTATTAGCTCTCTTAAATTGACTGCTCCGTTTAGGCAATGTACTTATTTGAAAAACCCTTTCAGCTGATGCTCCGAATCCGGAGGCTTATTCGGCCCAAACGTGAATCATGCATGAAGGGTGCTCCGAATTTGGAGGATTATTTGGCCCAAATGTGAACACGCATGAAGGGCGCTCCGAATTCGGAGGCTTACTCAGCCCAAACGTGAACATGCATGACGGGCACTTCGAATCCGGAGTCTTATGTGGTGAATTGTGATATCCACTAAGGGCGCTTCGAATTCCTAGGGTTATTCAGCCCAAATGTGAACATGCACGAAGGGCACTCCGAATCCGGAGTCTTATGTGGCCAATCGTGATATCCACGAAGGGCACTCCGAATTTGGAAGCTTATTCGGCCCAAACGTGAACATGCACGAAGGGCACTCTGAATCCGGAGTCTTATGTGGCCAATCGTGATATCTACGAAGGGTGCTTCGAATTCGAAGGCTTATTAGGCCCAAATGTGAACATGTACGAAGGGCACTCCGAATCCGAAATCTTATATCATTTAATCATTTTTGACGAGATAGCGATAAAAAAGGCATATTGCATTTGCGGAATATGTAGATGCGTACATGTTAGCATAACAGTAAAAAATAAATATCGAACTGGCATGTCATACAAATTGGCTTAATGATAAAATTTACGCAAGTGGGTTGAATTCCAAGGTCGTAGTAAACTTCTGCCAGTCATATCTGAAAGCCGATACGTCCCTGTTCCGGCAATCGAATCAATCTGGTAAGGGCCATCCCAGTTAGGGCCCAATTTATCGTCTGTCGAATTCTTAGTAACAGGAAGCACTTTCTTCAGGACCAGTTCTCCAGGTGTATAACGATGCAACTACAAGCACTGGTTATACGACTTGGCGAGTTGCTGTTGATATCGCGCCATGCACGCAAAAGCATGATCTCGGCGCTCTTCGATCAGAGTCAGATCTAAGGCCAACATCATGTCATTACGCCCCATGTCAAAAACCTTGGATCTCAGTGTTGGCAACCCGATTTCAAGAGGGATAATGGCCTGCGTCCCGAAGCACAAAGCGAACGGCGTTTCTCCAGTAGACCACCTTGGAGTGATGCAATGAGCCCACAATATGCTGGGCAACTCTTCAACCCATCTGCCTTTGGCCTTCTCCTATCGTTTCTTGATGTCGTCTAGGATCACTTTGTTGGAAGCCTCGGCCTAACCGTTGCTTTGCGGGTAAGCCGGTGAAGAAAAGTAGGGCTGGATACCATTTGCATTGCATAACTCCCGATAGACGCCACAATCGAATTGGGTGCCGTTGTCGGATACAAATGCTCTCGGTATATCGAATCGAGTTATAATGTTTTTCCATACAAAACATTTAACATCGACATCTTGAATATGTGTTAATGACTCTACTTCGACCCATTTTGTAAAATAGTCTGTTGCGACGATCAGGAATCGTTTGTTTCCCAGAACCTCGTGGTAATGGTCCGATGATGTCAAGTCCCCATTGAGTGAACGACCAAGGACTAGTAATGGAATTTAATTCTTCGACAAGCAAATGAGTTAATGGGGAAAAGTTTTGGCATTGTTTGCATTTCTTTACATAGTTCTTGGCATCAATACGTATGGTCGGCCAGTAGTACCCCTGTGTTACCGCATGATGGGCTAATGAGCGTCCTTCAAAGTGGGCACCGCAACTACCTTCATGTATTTTGGCCAAGAATTCCTTAACCTTGTCTGGATGAACACATTCTAGATACGGCCCTGAGAGAGATTTTTTGTAAAGTTTTCCTTGCAGATCCAGATAATAGCGCAAGGCTTTATTCCGCAATTTGTGGGCTTCTTTCTTATCTATTGGGAGCTATTCCAAGGAAAAAAATGCAGCAATGGGGTGCATCCAACTCGGTCTTGGCTCAATGATGTCAATCCGAACTGGTTCAGAAGAGGCGATGCTCGGCTCTGGGAGGAACCCCACTTTAATTGTTCGTTTGACTTTCGAGTTAATGACGGAAGCTAGGCAAGCAAGGGCATCTGCATGCATGTTTTGATCCTGGGTTATTTGATTCAATTCGTGGTGGTCGAATTCTGTGAGCAAGGAGTTTTCCGTTTTCATGTAGGCTGTCATGCAGTCATTTTTAGCCGTATATTCCTCTTTCAACTGGTTGATGACTAACTTCGAGTCACAAAAAACATGTAACTGCCGTGCACCAAGATAAGGTGCGTTACGAAGTCCAGTTAGCAATGCTTCGTATTCGACCTCATTATTTGATGCATCAAAGCCCAGTTTGACTGCCTGCTCGATTATTGCCCCCTTGGGGCTCATAATCACTACACTTGCCCTGCTGCCACGTTGGTTGGATGATCCATCACAGGACATTTGCCATATGTCTCCAACATATATTCGCTAGTCAGGTTTAGGTTGAAGATGGGTTTGATCGAACTTGAAATCGACATGGCACCCCGTGAACTCGGCTACAAAGTCAGCGAGCACCTGTCCTTTAGTGGCCGTTCTAGGCAAGAATTGGATATCATACTGGCCGAGTTCCAAAACCCATTTAGAGACTCGACCTGATACTTCTGTGCTACGGAGCGCTGATCGGAGATGATAGTCCGTCAACACTCCTATGGTATGAGCCTAAAAATAATGCATCAACTTTCTTGCAGCCACTATAAGAGCAAGGATGAGCTTTTCCAGTGGTAAGTATCGTGTTTCGGCATCGACCATTGCCTTGCTTACATAGTAAATTGGTCGCTGCTCCCCAAGTTCTTCCTTTAGTAACATAATACTGACCGCCTGGTCGGATACCGCTAGATACAAGATGAGTGGATCGCCTGGTGATGGGGTTACTAAGAGTGGCGCTGAACAGAGATAACCCTTCAAGCCGTCTAATGCTGCCCCGCACTCGGGGGTCCATTGGAGTGCTTTATCCTGTCGAAATGTGTGAAAAAATGGTCGACAGCGATCTGAGGAATGGCTGACAAACCTATTGAGGGCAGCGGCCATTCCCATCGAATTTTGAACTTCTTTGACCGACTGGGGGGAGCCGAGTTCTAGAATTGATGTGATCTGCCCTCTATTCTGTGATGGTTGACAACATAGCCGAGAAACTTGCCGGATCTGATGCTGAATGCACATTTCAAGGCATTCAGTTTCATCTTGTAATTTCGGAGGATGCCAAAGGTCTCTGATAAGTCGGCTAGATGGGCGTGCTTTTCCTTGGATTTCACCACCATATCATCGATGTATACTTCCATGGTGTAGCCGAGTTGTTCCTTAAACATAGTGATAACCAGCCTCTGGTAGGTTGCCCCAACATTCTGTAGCCCGAAGGACATGACCTTGTAGCAATAGGTTCTCCTTGGGGTGAGGAATACGGTCTTTTCCTGATCCTTTGGATGCATGGCAATTTGGTGATAACCTCTGTAGGCATCCAAAAAGCTCATGCGTTGGTGATTTGCCTTTGCGTCTACAAGTTGGTCGATTCTGGGCAAAGGAAAACAATCCTTAGGACAAGCCTTGTTCAAATCCGTGAAATCCACACAGACGCGCCAAGATCCATTCTTCTTCTTTACAACCACGGTATTAGACAACCACGTGGGGTAAGTTACTTCACGAATTGCCCCAAAATCAAGCAATCTATCAACTTTATCAACAACGGCCAATGCATGCTCCGCGGCTTATCGCCGACTTTTTTGAATGATTGGTTTGAATTTTGGATCAACGTTTAAACGATACTGGGCCACGTTTAGATCCACCTCCGGCATTTCGTATGGTGTCCATGCAAACACGTCGAGATTGCCGAGTAAGAAAGAAACTAAATCATGTCTATCAACTTCATTTAGGGAAGTGCCGATCATGAAGAATTTGTCAGGGTGTGGCTTGACTTTTTCGCCCCCCCTTTCGAAAGTTTGAAATAAGCCCTACAGTTCGGACTCCCGCAGTTCTGAATCTAATCTCACAAGTGCAATGTGAAATTGATAAACACCAAAGAGTCCAAATCCGGCAAATCTTTTGAAAAATCAATTTTGAATCAAATTGCCAAAAATGAACTACTTTGCCAAATATAGAGTCGCCACCTAAATATTTTGTTTTGGAGAAATTTAGGAAACCCATGACTCGTGCCAAAGGCCACGTGTCCGTCATCACCAAGATTGTCTTAGCTCGGGAACTTAGGTACGAGAGGGAAAGGTCATAGATTGAGCACCCCCACTCGCCCGATCAAAGATCGGCCTCTACTAATCATAATATGAATCTTATGTACATTATATGCTCTTGTTCCGATTTATTAGGCTAGCATTACAATGTGATACGCACACACACAAGTATAGACTAACTTTGCAAGAATTGGAACACTTGATTTATGTTCGTTTTGAAAATTGTTTCGAAATATGTACCACTTGAAAAAGTGATCACATATGAACATTACTCAAATTATTCCAATTCAAGCCTTTATCCACATGCATTCAAGCAGTTATAGCACTTAAGCAATTAGCCTTATGACAAGCATGCTAGACATGGCAACAATCGCACACATGCAATTATGTTAAAGCGAGTAAAGGCTCACCTAGTACTCCAAGCTAAAAAAAAGAATAAGTTAAAAAAATGCATGATTCCGAACTATGCAATATGACTAATGAACACATACAAAAATGCAACTAATAGGCTTGGCTACTAATATGGTATATGAATCACTTTGATAGCATACGGTCTAAGCACATATTCAAAGAAATATTTAAACTAACAATGCAATTAGAATGATGAACCGGGCCTCGGTGCATGCAATACAAATGGATGCAAACATGAAGTATGCTAAACAAAACGTGATGTCCCTAAACTAACCATCATAAGCTAGTAAATAAAAGAGAGAAAGACGTGGGGTTGGAAGACATACACGTTGTTACATTGCGCTCTCACGAAGGAGAGTCCGAATGAATAAACTAGCTAACTAAAGCTAAGCTAATTATTACAAAACAAATGAAATTAGCTAAACTACTTAACTAATTATTAAAACAATTTAATCAACTAACTATTCTAGTTAACTAACTAATTACAACACTTTAAACAATTAACTAGCTATAACTAATTAATTACAACAAATAGCTAAGCTAAGTATTTAAACTTGAACAAGCGAAGAATGCGAAGCATGCTCATACACGTGCTCGGTTCCCACTTGAAAAGCCTTTGTTTTGCTTTCAAAGAGCCTCTGTTGTACAATAGAACACATACACTACTGCCCACTTCCAGAATAGCTCTGCTTTGCTTGAAGAACACACTGCTAAATTTTGCATCAGTGGTCGGCCGGCCAGTGATGAAGGTTGCCGGCCACCAGTGATGGCTGGCCGACCATCAAAGGTGGTCTGCCGACCATGGCTGCCTAGTTCTCCTTGCTGCAACAAAGGACAAACAAAGCATATACAGGGTATTTTAAAGGTTTGTTTGCACAACCCACCCCTCCTTTTCATGAGCAAATCAAAGAAGAGACAAACTTGATTCACAAACCATCAACTCAAGCAATTTCATTGCATGATGGCTCATGAAACCAAGTGTGCAAGTTTAATAAATGCAACAAAACAAGACTCATACCACCTCCCTATCATGGAAGATCAAAGGAAGGAGTGGCCTTAGAGACTTGAATCATTTCATCACTAATGAGTATGAAATGATTCAAGTTTCCATGTGTTCAATTAGCGTCCAATTGAACACAACCAAATCATTATCTTTCACCATTTTAGCTTCAATTTTAACTACTCATTTTAGTTTACCAACCATTCTTTAATCAATTAAGTCCAAAGGGTGATTTTGAGTCCTCCAATGGAAAGAAGGCTCAAACCAAGAGTTGTTTTAGGCATGAAAGAGACATCATGCCGTTGGTAATGAACCCCAAAACCATTAAGCATGACACCTCAATCTCATGCTTTAAACAAACAAGTAGTTTGAACCACTTTCAAAGCAAAACAAAAAGCCAAGAAAGGAAGGAAGTTGCAGAGATTATTAGTGTTGAAAATGAGTGAGAAAAGCATAAATAAATGCTATCAACTCAAATAAGACGGTGTCTAAGGCCTAGAACACCAAACTCATGAGGACTATTACACTACAAGTATGCAAAGCAAAGCTCAAATGCAACTAATAGCCCAAAATAGTGCTAAAATATGTCTAATACAGTTCTAAAACACACTAGAATTGAGCTAACAAAGGCTAGATTAATATGCTAAAACATGGCACAAACTAAGCTAGTAAACAAGACATAAGGAAGGGAGGCTAACCCCTCCAAATTTGGACTTCAAAACATGATTTTGGCCACTAAAAAAGCTTTAAAAATTAGTGTTTAAAAGCTTTGAAAAAGATAATAAAATGGTGGGAAACACAAGGGCAAAGGTCTCCAAAACAAGATACAAAGAAGGGTGAACCACCCCTCAACCTTTAATGGCCTTAGGACCCAAGTTTCAACCCAAAATACAGAAGTTTTATAGCCCAAAAATAGTTGAAAAACAACAAATTTAATAGTAGGAAAGTAAGTAAAGGGACAAAGCCTTATACCTCTTGAAGAGAAAAAGCAATTCAAGCAACAAAACCAAGCAAACAACACCCTCTAGAGCTCAAACCAAGCTTAAAGAAACTTCAGATCAAAGTTGAGAAGATTTGGTTAAGGGTGTATAGGCAAAGGTTAAGGAATTGGAGGCAAAAGTATAAACATTTGCTAGAGAGAGAGAGAGAGAACTGTAGAGAGAGGAAAATTTTTTATCTCAAAATTTTCTAACCTGCAAACATGAGAGAAGGGTCTCCTATATATAGAAAAACATGAATTCCCTGCAAGGATATCTAGCCCTACACGTGGGTGCAGATGTACACATTTGTGCAAATAGTTGGCCCAGCCGGCATAAAATATCTACAAAAGAAACTGGTGGCCAGCCGGCCATCACTGGTGGTCAACAAGCCACATCAGTGGTCAGCAGCCCAAAAGTGATGGCCAGCAGCCTCAAAAGGTGGCCGGCAGGCCACCAGAAGCTGCAGGCTTGAAGGACCAAGGCTTGGTCCAAAAATGAGGTAATAGGGGTATAGGGCTTGAAAGGCTCAAAGCTGTGGCATTCCACTAAGGACTTCGAGCAATTGACGAGCAAATAAATTCATCATCGGGTGTGCATGCGATGACGTCCAAGTCGTAAAGGCCGTAAAAAATGGAGTGTCTACACAGGGCTCCTGTTGATTTCAATTTGGTCAACGTCTTCAGTTACCTTCTCATTGGGGATTTTTCCAATGTCCTCGAGACTCTCTCGATCCGGTATTTCAATTGAATTCACCTCCAGTTCCTTTGGCCTCTTTGTAACAGCAATAAGATGGCATGCCTGTGCCGATTTTTGAGAACCCCGAATTCGCTTAATGCCATACTCAGTTGGAAAGCGGAGTAGTTGATGGTAGGTCCTCGACACAGCTTGCATAGTATGTAACCAAGTCCTTTCCATGATAAGATTGTATGGTGATGGGAGTTTGACAACCAGAAATTCCACGTCTACTGATCTAGTACCCGCCCGTACTGCTAGTGTGATCTTACCCAAATGATACTTGGGGTTGGCGTTGAAGTCGAATAATGGGTAATCGGCCGGTAACAGATCTGAATCAATGAAGCCGAGTTTAACAAACGTCTTGTAATACATTATTTCTGAGGTGCTCCCTGATCAATGAGAACACGCTCAACTGTGACCCTGTTCACGCGTAACTTGACGATAAGGGGATCAGCGTAAGGGAGAGTGACTCCATCTAGGTCAGTGTCATCGAAGTTAATCCTGCCAGTTTCGTGGGGCTGTTTAGCTGGTGTAATTGGTTTGGACAGGCTAGGTTGCAACTAAATTGTACGTACCTCGGCTGACGACGGTAGGCTGTATATCATGTGAATTACACCAAGTGGAGGTGAATCCAGCCGTAGGGCTACTGTGTTCAATAGATTGTTCTTTCAGACATGTTGCGCTAGTCGGCCGTCTTGTACCAACTCCTCCAGGTGGTCCTTCAGTATATAACAGCTGTTAGTATCGTAGCCATGATCCTTGTGATATTCGCACCGCTTATCCCTTCTCCTTGTATTAGGAGGTCCCATCATCTTGGACGGCCACTTAAAGAACGGAAGATGTTGGACTTTGGGCAAGATCTTACTAATCAGCTCCGCCAATTTTGTACACTTTTTGTCTGAACGTCTTGTGCGCCTGCTATCCACTTGATATTGTTCGTTTGAACAGTGCAAACATTGGCCGCTTGAATGGCTTGAATCACGCCGGTTGTCTCATTTGGTCCGAGTCCAAGGTTCAGGGCTCCTTGAGGGCACAGTGCTTATAGATTGAACCAGACCAGATAGAGCCGATTTAACGACTTTCTGTCTGGCCTTGACGCGTAGGGCATCATCTTCCACCTTACAGTATTCTTCAACTTTCTTCATTAGCACCCAGATTGTTTTTGGGAGGCTGTTTGGTCAACAAACTACGAAGAGGACTATCAGGGTGTAATCCCATCTTAAAGGAGGCAATAGCCATGGAATCATTGCAAGCATCATCCACCAAGTTGAAACATTCCCAATAGTACGCCGAATACTGACGGAGGGTCTCTTCTAGTTTAATTTGCATTGCCTAGAGAGAGCCGGCCTGCTTTGGCTGAACTTCGTTGGTGATGAATCTTACCCTGAAGGATTTTTGGAGTTGATGAAAGCTTCTTATCGACGCTAGTTCCAGTTTTATAGTACCATCCGATGACCAATGGTCCCAGGCTACTTGGAAACATTCGACACATGAAGGCTTTATCATCAGCATGCAACGTCATCACTTGTTTATAATGACGAATGTAGTCAATGGGATCTGATTTTCCGTCATATAGGGTGAACGTTGGTGCTTTGAAATTTTTAGGTAGCACAGCCCTTGCGATGTGTCATACGAAAGGGTCATGCATGTCCTCTTCATCCGAATCATCACTTCATTTCCCTTACCTGTGCCGTACATATGGACTTCCTTCATATGAGCTCAATACATCGACTCACCCCTTCTTTCTGGGTTCCTGAGATGGTGAGTCAGAATCACTGCCATTATCATGTTTCCGAAGTCGATGTCGTCAATCATCTTTCTTCTTTTCTGGGGATTGACCCCCATCATGGCGTGCGGCCTATTGGGATTTGGCTAACTCTAGGGCCAATTCCTTACGTAAGCACTTGTTCTCAACCATCATATCTTCTAGATGTTGTTCGTTTCGTTTTGCTTGATCCATGATCATGTGCATAGGCTCCTACACAGAAGTTAAGGGTGAGGTTTGAGCTACTAGGTTGAAGTTCAAGGCCCATCGCGTGGTGATATTCTCCGGTCCAGGCATGTTTCTTGGAGTAATGTCATCTCTTGGTGTAACATCGTCAGCAATTATCGAAGGATCATTTGTCACACCTGCCATGGGTGCACTTAAGTATTCCCACAGACGGCGCCAATTGTGGTGAAGTGGTTGAAAGTTCTCTTGGATCTAGTTGGACGCTCTTGATCCTCTGATTGCTACCTGAAAAAGAAATGAACACTCTGGTCGGGGGTGCCGGAATTAGCACTCCGACGGACAAGTCAGTATCCTCTCCAATTTACTTCTATCTCAAGTCATCTTTTTGTTTTTTTACATACCTCTCTTTGGCTGACATTCCTCCCTTTTTATATTGCATCTGGGCCCAAGGATCGGGCCCACTCTTGATCTCGTACATAGTTGCTTAGTCGACCTTCCAGTTGAGTGTTATCTCCCATTCAGCTCCTTATATGGCCGATTTGTATATTTGGCTTCATGAGCCTTTGGCCAGGGCCGAATTGCCTTCGGCCTAATGTCAACCAAATGCATTAGCCTTTTCTTCATTGATTATATTCGGCCTCCACAGAACTAAGATAGGCTTTCAACCTTTCCAAAACGGTTTGGCATTCTGGGGTCCATTTAAATAGTTTGCTCTGCTGAAGTGCTTAAAAGAATGGCCTACACCGATCTGAGGATCGACTGATAAATCTGTTCAATGTTGCAGCCATTCTCATTAGCTTCTGAACTTCTTTGGCCAAATGTGGTAAGCCAAGCTCCATGTTGACATGATTGCCAATATAGCCGAGGAATTGCCCGATGTCGAATGCACATTTTGAGACGTTAAGTTTCATTTTGTATTTCCAAAGAATATCAAAAGTGGTAGCAAAATCAACTAAGTGTGCATTTTCTTTGGATTTCACCACCATATCATCAATGTAGACTTCTATGGTTTTGCCAATTTGATCTTTGAACATGGCAGTGACCAATCTCTAATATGTTGCACCGACATTTTTTAGTCCAAAGGACATGACCTTGTAATAATAGGTTCCCCTAAGAGTGAGAAATGTCGTTTTATCTTGGTTGGCTGGGTTCGTGGCTCTTTGGTGATAACCCTGTAAGCATCTAAGAAGCCATGTGCTGATGATGGGCAGTTGCATCCACCAGTTAATCAATTATGGGCAAAGGAAAACAATCCTTGGGGCAGGCCTTATTCAGATCCATAAAGTCTACGCAGACATGCCACAACCCTGTCTTCTTCTTTACCACGACGGTGTTGGATAACCATGTGGGGTATGTACTTCACGAATTACCCCAGCGTCCAATAGCTTTTCAACTTCATCAATTACGGTCTCGACATGCTTGGTAGCTGAATGACGGCTTCGTTGAACGACAGGCTTAAATTTGGAGTCAACATTCAGGCTATGCATAGCTATGTTTAGGTCTACCCCTGGCATGTCGTAAGGTGACCAAGCGAAAACATCGATGTTGCCGAGGATGAAGGAAACCAAGTCTTGTCGCTCGACAACATTAAGACTTGTATCGACTAAAAAGAATTTTTCAAGATCATCATTGATTTGTACTAGGTCCAAATCCTCTATTACTTCAATTGAATTCACTTCCAATTCCTTTGGTCTCTTCTCGACGACAGTGTTGTAACAATCCTTTGCCGATTTCTGTGAACTGCGGATTTGCTCGACGTCTAATTGAGTCAGATATCGAAGGAGCTAGTTGTAAGTACTCGATATGGCCTGCATTGCGTGGAGCCATATTCAGCCCATGATTGAAAGCTTGATGACTAGGAATTTAACCATTAGTGTCTTGGTGCCTGCCCGCATCGATAATGCAATCTTGTCCAGAGATACTCCGAATTGGCATTGAAACCAAAAAGGGGGTAATCGGTCGGCATAAGATCTGCATACTTGAAGTTGAGTTTGAGAAACATTTTATAGTACATTATCTTAGAGGTGCTCCCCTGGTCAACCAGAATACGCCCAACAGCAAACTTATTTACTCGTAATTGGGCGTCGTCATAAGGCACAGTGACCCCTTCAAGATTGGCGTCAGAAAAGCTAATTTCATTCAACAATCGATGCCATTTGAATGATATACAGGGCTTAGAACTGAGTTGGGAAGATCGTTGCAACTGCATCATATTCACCCTATTTGGCAGGGGTAAGCTATATATCACGTAGATTGCCCCGAGTGTAGGTGAATCGGGACGTACAGCAAGTACACCTGGTGGGTCAGCCTTTTTTGGGAGGTATTCAGTTAGTTGGCCACTTCGAACCACATCTTTCAAATGATCCTTCAAGGCGTAACATTTGTCGGTTATGTGCCCATGGTCTTTATAATAGTCGCATTTCAAGTCTTTTAGTCTCATGTCAGGGGGCCCGGCCATCTTGATCGGTCATTTGAAGGAAGTCAGATATTGGATTTTTGGCAAAATCTTACTGATCAACTCAAACAATTCTATGTATTTCTTATTTGACCACCTAGGGTGCCTGTTTTCTACCTGGTATTGTTCATTTTGTTAGCGTGAGTCTCGGCAAGTCTCCCTTCTTGGTCGACCTCTTGGCTCTAGGCTCCTCCTCAATAGGGGTTCTGTTTGGTGGTGCAATAGTCAGTGGTTATACCAAGATAGATACTGTCGTTTCTGCTGCTTGCAGTTCGACTTTAACTCGTATTGCATCGTCTTCCACTTTGCAGTACTCTTCTACCTTCTTCATCAGAGCCCAGACTGTCTTGGGAGGCTTTCAAGTCAGCGAACTTCTGAGCGAGCTATCGGGATGTAGTCCCCATCTTGAAGGCTATGATTGCCATGGAGTCGTTGTAATCGTCATCTTCCAAATTAAAGCACTCCCAATAGCACGCCGAATACTCGCGCAAGGTTTCGCTAGTCTTGATTTTCATTACCCATAATGAGTTTGCTTGTTTCGGCTGGGTCTCATTGATGATGAACCTAGCCCTAAAGGATTTTTGGAGTTGATAAAAACTCTCAATTGCAGCCGACTAAAGCTTGTAATACCATCTAATGGTGAATAATTCCAAACTGCGGGGGAATATCTGGCACATGAGTGCCTCGTCGTCTGTATGCAGTGTCATTGCTTGCTTATAATAACGAACTTGAATCCATGGGGTCCAACTTTCCATCGTAAAGAGTGAACGAAGGTGCTTTAAACTTCTTAGGTAAGACAACCTTGGCAATACATTGTATGAAAGAATAGTGCTTGTCCTCGCCCATGACGATCTTGCGAAGGACTTCCCCCCATCTGACGAGCTAAACGCATATACTCGACCTTGGTTCTTAGGTTTTTGCCCAGAAGGAATTTGACGTACTGTTACCATGCCTTCGAGGCTGACGTTGTCATCTTTTCTGCACTCTTGGCAATCGACCATACTTGCGGAGAGGTAGTAATTGATGAGTTTGAATATTCTCACAAACGGCGCCAATTGTGTGGAGGTGAATGTGAAATACTCCTTCAATCCAAACAAGCCCTTGGATAATCCTCTCAGCTATCACCTGAAATAGAAATAAAACTCTGAATGGCAGTGCTTTAGTCTTTGTAAAAACTCTGAACGGTAGTGCTTTAGTCTTTGTAGAAAGATTAGTGTTTTTTGGTTTTTTGAAGTTCAAGGTTCTTAGCACATACCTCTTTCTTGGGCTTCCCTCCTTTTATATCATTATTCATCTTGATATTTTCTTTATGTAGCCTAGCCCTTCATCATTACTTATTACTCTGTCAGGGTCCATCTCCCTATCATATTTTTATTAAAAGATAGGATAGTCTGGATTCATCTAACCTGGTGAAACCGACTTTCCTAATACACTCGGCTCAACCTTATGGCTTATGTACCTTTTACTCAGCATACTCTCCATATTGTTGTGTATATTCAGCAATAGCCCAACGTCTAATGGGCTTGGATGTACTCTGTTTGCCGTTCTTAGTAATCATCTTCTCGACCCCACAAGATCGATCTAATTTTCTAAACAGCCTCCAATCCAAATTTTAAACTGGAAAGAATCCTTCTTCATTATTTTTATATCTCAAAATTCTCAACATAACATACAGGTTGTGTTTGGTTTAGTTTTGAAATTGTGATTATCTTTTTAGAGTTATGATTTGAGTATGGAATTGTGAGTTGAGTTTTGAAAAGAGAAAATCTGTTTGGTTATGAGCTTTGAAGAAAGTTTTGAAAAGTGTTTTGAAATGTATTTTTGAATTTTGAAAAGAGCGGATTGGGTCTACCTGGTTGTTCGCTCGTCTGCCCGGACCTCCTCTCGGACGTCCGATCGATTGACCGAAACAGCGATTTTTTATTTTTATTTTTTGGCAATTGTAACCTGTTATTTGAAAGAAAAAAAAATATTTATTTTAGATATTTTTTAAATATAAAATTATTTTTTTTAGATTTTTTATAAAAATTGTTTAACAATCTCATCACTAACCATTTTCAATACTATATCATCAAAAGAATTTTAAATTAAGTTTTATATTATGTGTTTAGTTATGAGTTTTAAAATTAATTTTTAAATTAAATTTTGTATAATTTTAAATTGTATCTAATTATAAATTTTAAAAAGTGTGCCATTAGAATCATGATTCTAAAGGCAAATTAAACGGAGCCATAATTTTTTTTAAAGTTATATCGAAAATGAAACAGAGGGTGAAGCCCTCTCCCCAGCCGTGCCAATCGGGAGCTTCTATATACACACACCTAATCCCCTCTATACACACACTTAATGATATTAATTTTTATTACAATTTTATCCTTAAGTGAAGTTACTATTTTAGACATTTACCAAATTCATCTCAATGCACACATCCAGACTTCACGTTGAAGCTGAAGCTCCTCCAGGTTCAGCTTCTTCCATTGAAGTAGAAGTGAATGCACTCATTCATTAAGCTCCAAGTTCAGCTTCTTTCCATTGAGCTAGAAGTGAAAGCACTTATTCATTAAACTCAAAGTTCAGCTTCTTCCATCTGAATTAATGGTCTTTTTTTTTTCCAGCGTCGTTCGGATAACCAGAGCCGAATTGTGTTATTTGGTTCGGAAATCTACTACCGAAATAATTATTTATTTTCGGAAGTTGTTGTCCGAACAAACTAATAAATTTCGGAAGTTGTTGTCCGAACAAAGTTAACTTTTACAACATTCAACTTCCGAAAGTTGAAAATAAATTTGGACAACTACTTCCGAATGAAGTAAAAAAAAAATTTTGCAAGTAACTTTTAATGGTCGATAAAAAAATTTTAATGGTCGATAAATTTTTTTTTTTTGCAAGTAACTTTTAATGCAAATTATTTATCACTCAATAAGAGATTACCACAAATGTAAAAAGAATATACAGGGAGAGAAAAAAAAAAGAAACAAAAAAGAAAAACATTGTTCGGAAGTTTAAAACCGAAAGTATATATACTGTTCGGAAGTTGAAATCCGAAACAAAAAATTAATTTCGGAACTTGATTGTTGTTTGAATTTAATATATTCGGAAGTTGACTGCTGAAATAATCAAAAAGTTTCGGAAACCTACTGTTGAAATAAATCACCAATTTCGGAATCCTACTTCCGAACAAATGAATTAATTTCGGCAAACCAGTTCCGAACGGTTTGTTTACACTCTGTGGCCCTTCGTCCGTTTTCAAAATGATAAAAACAAAACTCTACATTTTGATTAATTCATTTGTGATTTATTTCAACAGTAGGTTTGTGATTTATTGTTACTGACAGAGGTTGAAGATGAAAGCTGTGTGTGTGTATTTGGGGATGAAAGCTTTGGGGATGAAAGCTGTGTGTGTGTATTTGCACACGGTAAACTTCAATGGGTATGTGTATCCTCAAGGTTGAAGATGTAGTTTAAGCTTCAATGGGTGTGTGTATCCTCAAGGTTGAAGATGTAGCTTAAGCTTCAATGGGTGTGTGTATTTGCACCGTTGGGAGAGAGCTGGGTTTGGGGTCGGGGGTGTGTGTGTGTGTGAGGGCAGATGTGGAATAAATCGTGTGTGTAGTGAGTAGATTAATTAGGAATTAATTTTTTTGGTGTGTGTAATGAGAAAGATGTGCAAAGAGGGTATTTGGTGTGTGTAAATAGATGCTCCCGTGCCAATCATGTCGGCCACTAAAAAGCTCCGAATTAGAAATGCATTGAAATGTATTAGAAACGTATTGAAATGATGTCAACATATGTCAGCCAACCACGTCATCACAATATATAGTGAGTGTTTGGAAAGTGACTATTTTAAAGATTTTTTGATTTTTTAATTATTTTAGTAGACTATTTTAGTTTTTGTATTTAAAAAATTAGAATAGATTTTTATTTGAGTTGTTATATGGAAAAATGTGTTTGAAATGATGTTTAAAGTGAAATGACAAATTTGTCCCTACTCTTATTTTTTTCAAAATTAGTCTAAAGAGATAAAATGGTCATTTACTCTTTTGGAACTCGGCTATAATTACACTCAACTTACACTGTCACAGAGAGTGTAGGTCTGCCAAGCCTACTTTCTGTTTTTTTTTTTTTTTTTTAAATATAAATCATTGGTTTACATATTTTTTGAGGATTGTGAGCTAAATTAGACTTTGAGGCTATTTTAGCCTCCAAGTTGGGTTCTCAAACACCCCCATAATTAGAAATGTATTGAAATATGACCTCTAATAGTTCATAGTAAATTGTAGTGGTGGGTTTAGAACGAATAATATTAAGGATTATGAAAAAAATATTATGAAATTTATCATGAAATTTTTTTATCTTTTGATTAATATATAGTGTTTTATTATATGTATAATTTAAAGGTGATGAATCTTTCATAATTATTTTTGTGATATTTTTTTCATAATTCCTAACATTACTCGTGTAGAACCAATGATCTCCACCATATTGTACAATTCCTTCACCCATTGCAGCAGCAGGAAATAAAAATAAAAACAAAACAAAAACAGTACCATAAAAAAATATGTTTTCTATAAAAATTTCAATTTGTCACCACCATCTCCACTTTGTACTGCGGTAAAGCAAAATCTAAAACCTCTTAAAAAAAATAACTAGTTCTATTTTTATTTTATTTTTTGGCTGAACTCTACTAATTAACAAAACTAAACTAAACTAAAATTTGAACATGCTAATTAACGTAAAATAAAAATAGAAGTGTCAATGCAGTGGACACGCATCAACAGCTATACCTTTTGCAGTAGGACAAGTGGCCAAACCACAATGCTCACCGTCTGATCCCCACCACGACACACTCACACCCTCCATACTAAGTGAGAAGTAGAGGATCACACCCATGAAAGCCAGCCCAGCATCCAATGCTGCTGAAAGAACATAGTTGTACCTCTGCCACCAATCCTTCCTATAGCGGAAAACATAGAAATTGAAAATTGTCCCAACAAAAAGCCAACTATTGAAATTCAACGTTGTTGCGGGTGGCATAGCGGCCGTGGCTCCGAGGAGCACCGGAAGGTTAATCATGGGAATCCAATTTTGTTTTGGGAATGTTTTGTGCAGCAACCATACTAAAACTGGTCCTAGAGCACCTCCTAGGAAGAACCAATTGAGGGCTGTGTAGTTTCCGAGTTTGCCGAAGATTCGCTTGGGGCCCACTAAACCCCAGATTACCGATGCATCGAAGAAGACACGGTCGCCGGGGCATGTCCAGGGACTGTTTGAAGGGAGGAGAGTGTCTTGGCAGATGTTCTTGATGGTTGTTAGGAGCCACCATGCTGTGGCCATGTTGACTGTTCCAGCTATGATAGTTCCAGCACACTTCAACAACATTTAGAAGACAATTAGAATGATATGTATATGAATTGGAGATTATGTAAATTTGTGTACCGATTCTCAATTGGGCTATACGCAATGTTTGGTGATTGAAATCCTTGTTTTAAAGCTATATACCACATTGTAATGTTGCTCAGGGGTAGAGACTCCTTTGGTCACGCCTAGAGAAGGTTGTCACGCATTGATTGTCTTATTCTATCTTTTTTATTTTTTGGAATAAATAATACTTACCACCGTAGAGTTTCGAAAAAGTATAATAAGTTTCACAAGTCTCACATAATTATATTGACCTCTCTTTTAATAAGGCTAAAGCAATCAAAATTAATGTACATAGATAATCAGAGGTAAAAAAATATGTGTGAAAAAAAAAAAAAAAAAAAAAAAAAAAAAAAAAAAAAAAAACCATTTTTTCTAAGCAATGACTCATAAAAAGGGGGGAAGAGTTATACGAATTAAAATTTTAAGGGAATACAATGTAATTATGTCAAACTTTAGTGTATTTTTTTCCGAACTTTAAGAATGATTGGTGTAACGTACCCCTTTTTTATATATATAAAATCTTGATGTTCCCTCTGTTTTTGTGATTAATATATAGAAACTAGAGGTCAAAGTTGGCTTCAGATGATTAAATTTGCTGCCCCTTTAGCTGTTCTAGTTGACAACTCATTTACTTTTGGATCTTGACAAAGAAGCAAACCCTATATATATTAGAATGTAAAATTTTAAGCGCACAAAATTCAATCATAGAATCGGAGACAATTCTCTCACATGGGGTGAGACTCACATTGAGAGAGATGTGTCTGATTCTGTGATTGGATTTTGTGTGCATAAAAAGAACTGTATTACAATCCTCATGCACTTGATTTTCTTAGGAAATTAAGGGTGTGTTTCACAACTACTCTATCAATATATCTACATAGTGAAAAAGAGGTGATAAAAATACCTGGACTATGAACATTGATCTAGGTGGGATCTTCATGTAATGGCCTAGCTTGAAATCATTGAGAAAGGAGACTGCCTGGCTCATGCTTATATAACCATAGGTTTTGAAGCAAACATTGGCGATGGGCCTTCCTGGTAATATCACACCCATGATATACTCTGTGATCACATTTAATCCTGGTGTCTGACATAAAAATATAAGAAAAAATTAATAATCTCATTCTAATAAAAACATGAACTATTATGGATCGTTTCAGTTTCCGGTTTTGGCTTACGAAAAACATTCAACAGGAAACAGAACTGTAAACATCAGTACAATTTTCAGCTCTCTTCTTTATTTTTATTTTTTATTTTTCCCCTCAATGTTAGCAAATTCTTTTTGCCACAATGCTAAGAACACAAAAATGTGCATGCAAAAGTGAACAAAAAATGAAATGTGTGGCCACACGAAAAATTTAAATCTGGACAATACATTTGTGTTCTGTTTACATTTTTGTGTTCATAACTTTACTATTATCTTCAAGGCTAAATTTAAGCAGATGAAAATGGAATATGGTACAGTTCAACTTTGTTACCTGGTTTGTTGTGGCAGTTATGATGCTGATCGGGAGGGTGAAAATCAAAGCGAGGGCTGAAGCGAAGAGGAGTCCCCACCATGGCATTTGAACCTGATCTTTCATGAAGATGCAAAGTATGAGAGAAAGTGCCAGTGACAAAACAAGCATCACGTGAAACCACCAGTTTGGAATGTCCTTGTATTTTCTCATTAGTTTTGTGTGAATGTCCATCTTTCCTTTGTATGAAGTTTGGAATTGATCATATATTTCCCTGCAAGGAGCAGTTAATTAACCTCCCTATTATAAACACAAATGAGCTCTGCTGCTAGAAAATACTTTGAAACCTTCATAAAAACGGATGCTTCGGTTGTCACTAAAAACAGATAGGAAATTTATCTGAGTATCTTGCTCATTAAGTGTATATAGAGAGTAAGACACTTGCAAAGTAGAAAATTTTCTTTTAATTTGACACACTACATTACATTTTCAATGTCGTGACAAAATTGAATCATCCTGTAGTGTTTTCATTGCATTTAAGATAATTTGGGCTGAATTTGGATTTGTGGAGGGAAAGAATATTAAAGGGAGAAACTAACCAGCTTGGTTGTGTTTTCATTTTTTTGTTTTTTTATTTTCAGTTTTTGGAAAACACAAAAAACTTGTTCAGTGAACTGTTGGAAAAAAACTAACTGAGAATAGTTTTCTTAAGACAACCCACTTTTTAAAAAAACCAAAATAATGTGTTCAAATTTTCACAAACTATTTTTGCACAAAAACAAAAAAGATATAAACATCTAAACATTTTTATTCTCTTTTCCCTTTCTTTTTCTTTTTCTTTTTCCTCTGCAAATCCAAAATTCACCGTAGTAGTGGTTTTTATCAGATTTGTAGAAAAACTTAGTCTAAACTCTGATGTTTACAACTAGTGAAACAATTACTGTCAATGAGCCATATGTAGTATATAAAGTTTGCGTATTAAGTGAGAAATTTAACAGTTCAACATTAGTTACCTTCCATTAAACATGATGACATGCGAGAGAGTGGCTACAACAGCTGCGAAACCAAGCCCATATGTCAAACTAAAAAAGACACTGAGGTTTATACGACCCTGCTTCAAATAAGCCGGCATGTCTATCTCAAACTTGTCATTGACAATGGCAGTTACATTATACAGTTGACCCTGGCCATTAAACAAATGGGAAGAGAAAATAGGGAAATTTCTGGCATGATAAAGGTTCACTCCCCAGTAGAGTATTGGGATTAAGACATAGATTACTGTTACATAGCCCACAAAGACATTGACAACGGCAAAGAATGGGGTGATGAGTGGGCTGCCAAGGAATGAGGCTATGACTGACCAATCCAGGGTTAGGGAACCAATGCCAAGGCCTTTCATGCCTGAACCGAGTTGATGAGCCGTTACAGAGCTTGGGAATGCCCAGCAGACCCAAGAAAGGTTTGACAAGGTTGGGAATAGGTAGCCCGGAAAGAGGTACCATGAAAAGCTGCAAACTAGTGCTATCAAAAAGAATTTTCCCCGCGACATCCGGTTTGTGTCCTTCTCATGGAGGGCCCTGCAAAATGTAAATCCCAACCATAGGTAATTAGTTCAATGGTTATTTATAATTCCCCGTTTTCGCGGTGAAATTAAATTGAACAATGTCCAAGTTCAATTGATCCTACCCTTCAATGAACCCATTTATAAAAACAAAAATAAAAAATTCAAAAAAAATAAAAAATTCAAAAAGAAAGAAAGGTTTAAAATCACAAATTCAATTTGAACCCTCTTTTCTTAGAATGCCAACTATTATAATTCTTAAAGGAAAATAGTTAGTTCGAGAGTTATTTAAAATTCTTCTTTTGGTAGAAAGGTTTTAAATCATAACTTCAGTTTTAACCCTTTTTTCAGAATGCCAACTATTATAAATGTTTATTATTTTTGTAGGATAATTTTTAGCATGTTTTTAGTGTCTATTTTTCCTTGATAACTTTGTTGCTTCACCCCCTAACCAAACTTATATTTTATCTGATTTTCATAAAGTATAATATGCACAACTGAATCAAATAGCTGATAATCAAATGAGACTTAAAACAATTTTTTTTTTTTTCATATTAAAAATAGAAAAAAAGAAACTCATGCGATGTAGAATTAATACAACCAACATGAGTTTTGCTTCTGTTTCTTATGCATAATTAACAAGAACCAACTATTTAAGGTAGAAATTTCACCAATTTTGGCTGTTTTGGGAAGTAGGTTAAAAGCAAGCTTTTTGGCGCTTTTTTTTTTTTTTTTTGAAAAAACGTGTAAAAAAGTTGAAAGATGATGAGACTCAAAGGTTGTTTTGGGAAGTTGGTAAAAAGCTGGCTTTTGGCTTTTTACCAAGTTTTTTGGCTTTTTTGGAAGTGATTTGGGAAGTTGGTAAAAAGCTGGCTTTTTGCTTTTTAGTTTAATATTTATTTATGGTGTCAAATCAAATTAAAATGACCAAAATACCCTTATCTAACATAAGAGATTTATTTTTTTTATTTTTTTTTCATAAGCCCTAATTTGTAATTTTACGGCTGCGTTTTTGGCACTTGCCAAATGGCTTTTCTGGCGTTTTTGGCAGCCACGTTTTTAGACATTTTGTCCAAAAACGTGGCTTTTTACCATGTTCCCAAAATGGCACTAAAAGCCAAAAAGCTGGCTTTTAACCTCTTCTCAAATACATGAATCTACACAATAAAAATAATGATTACATTTTGAACTAATCATATTCAGAAATTGTTTTATTGTGTGATTTCTTGTAGGAAGTGAATAAAAAATTTGATAAAATTCATCCAAGGATATATTAGGTAACATCTATATCAACAACATGTGAATTAAAGTAAAACAAAATTGGTTGAAAGATGATGAGTAAAATTTCATGTTGGTACAAAATTAACATGTAGCTTAACAAACTTTTAAACAGTTGGAAGCCTTCCACCCCATAATCAGCTAAAATTTAAGGAACAGTTATCCCTGGACAATGACAGGGCCATTACCTGCCATGGACAATCTGCCTTAAATTATGAACTTAGAGCATATCTAGACTAAAGTGGTTATGCCAAAATTTCAATGTAAAATTTAAATTTTAACATGTTATTTTGTCAAAATAATATAATTTGGCAATCTTATTTTAATGTACAAATGTTATTCAACAATGCTAGATAGACTAATTTTCTCAGGAAACAATCTTACTAACAAACCTTGGTAGGTCTAGCATCCCTTGGTGTGGTACCACACACAACTTGCAAGTATGTTATTTGAAAAATTTTATAATACACACCCCAAAAAAAGGTGCTAGTTATGGCTTATGACCCATTGTAGTGTTAATTGTGACTTAATTATGAACTATTATGGTTGTTATTTTGGTTAAAACCAGAGAGATCTTTCATTATGTCTCAAGTGTTGTTTGGTTATGATCCGTTGTGGCCTTTTTAGTTATGATTAAAAATGATTTGATTAAAATACAAAGTGGTATCCATATCACAAAATATCATAATTTGCATATGGTACACTCATTTTTTAGGATGTCTATTGTAGAATCTCCCATGTTATTGTCCTTAACATTTCCTAAAGTTATTTTTTCATAAAATGTCAAATGAAAGTGCTATTTGTGTACCTGATTATGAGAGAGATGAAAAGAAATAAATTTTCTAAATTTTGACAATACAATAATTTAGTAAAATTTTTGACAAAACGTTATATATATATTTTAAAAAGTTTGTTAAATTTTATCAGATAAGGAGAATAGCAACCTATGGAAAATGCTCTTGTAAATAACAGCCCAATCTGACCTTTTCCTTGCCATAAAATTATTAAAACTTTGACCTAATATTCCCAATTAATGAGAAAACACACATTAAAATTGTGTCTAGATCAATAAATTTGGAAAGAGAGAGAAAAGATGAGTAAAATATGAATAAAAATCTCTATTCCAAATTCATGATTCAAACACAATGTAAGTGGGTCATCTTTTCCTTAGTAATGTAATAAAGTTAAAATGTTCCATCTACAAAAAGTTTTGTTACATAATTAATTTGGAGCACCACATATACGGTGCTCTAAAACTATTGAATAATTACCCCTACGAAGGCCCAAGAAGTATATATATTAATGGACTAACTCACCAACTAGAATTAGATCCAAATCTCATTATTTGGGGGTAAATTTTATTTTTCATATATTTGTATGGTGTTACTCTCATTTGATAGTATTTTTTTTAAAATTTTGTTTATGGATAAATTGAAATATAGTCCTGAAGTTTATTAAAAATACATATTTCTCTCTTACATTTGAGAAATTACATCTAATCGTTAAATCAAACTACCATCATTATTGTCTACAAATATTTGTTGTCATTGAGGAGGGTTGGAGAATATTGTGAGGGTGTAGAGAGAGAAATTTGGTGGTTGGTGGATGAAAATAAAGATAATATGACAATTTTATTATTTTCTATTAGGTTTGTTGCAAGAAAGAATTATGAGAAGGAGATATTTGTAATTCTAAAAGGTGTGGGAGTAATCTATATTTTTAACAAATTTCAGAGAGCATATTTGTAATTTAACCATTTTTTTTTTAATTAAGCCTCATAACTAATTGGTATTGACACATTTGTGTTTCATATTTTGAGTTTCCCCAAAATATCCCTATTATTGATATTTATATAAAAAAGAACCATAAGGCTTGAAACCAAGATCATTGATTTGACAAAACATGTCATTACCATTTGAGCAACACATAATATATGTGTATATTTTTTTATCATTATTCTTATGCTATTGACGTTCTTTGGAATTGTGTACACACACATTGTGTGTGCAGCCCGCTAGTTTTTATTACAAATTTATCCTAATATAAAATATTAATTTTATCCTTATTCCTAGCCTTCCAACCCCAAACCCTAACTCTAACCCTACCCCACCCACCCGCCCACCCATCACCACCTATGGACACCATCCCCAACCTCTCTTCACCACCCTCGCCCCCTCCCCCACTGGTAAACCCCTCTCCCAGTCCGTTCTTCCTCCAAAAGCTACTACCATAAAAATAAAAAATAACAGACATACACAAAAAAATAAAATTAAAAAGTTCATTGTTCAAATTTATACATGATAATTGTAAATCAATTATACATTATACAAGATTATGATGTTTAAGATACGTTGGGGTGTATCTGATTATCATTTTGATGTGGTTCGTGCGATTTAAAAAAAAAAAAATGGTTCTGAAACTCTGTTCGACTCTGGTTCGCTAAGCAAATTAATGTTAAGATCGTTCGTCCTCTGGCAGCCAGGTTATTCAGACGACTAAGGTCGAACATGATTAATTTCACCAATTTTGCTCTGTTTGGTCAGTTGGAACCAAATAAACTTAGGCGGTGTTCGGGACTTGATTTTTTGATTTTTTTCACTAAAAGACAAATTAGTTACAAAACCAAAAAAAATTAATCCAAACAAAATATCACACCAAATCCCATAATCATTTCACTTTTTCTCTCACAAATATCACATCCAACCATAAAAAAATCTAACTATCTTCCCAAATACAAAAAAAAAAATTCTTCAATAATATTCTGCAACTAAAAACACCTATAAAAAAACTCACTTCCCAAACAACTACTTAAATTGTTCGATTGATTCCAACCGAACAAACTAAGTTTATTTAGCCGAACACGGCCGAACAAATGAAGTTTGTTTGGCCTTGGTTATTCGAACATAGAAAAAATAAAAGTTTCAAAAAGGTTGTTAGGGTGATGGGGGGTTGTTGTTGGACAGCAACAGGGGTTCGAAATGGAGCTGAAGGGTGGTAGAATGGGGCTAGAGTGGTGGGGGAGGGTTGGGGATGGCCGATAGAGGTGGTGGTGGAGGTAGCCAGAGGTGGAGGTGGTAGGGGATGGTGTTTGTTGAAGAAAAGATTGTGGCAAAAATGGGAGTCCAAAGAAGCGGTATTTTGGGAATTATGGTACGGGTCCAAAGAAAAAGAGAGAGGAAAGTCATTTGGGAGAAAATTTTTTTGGCACATCATGCAAAATCTTAGTACACATTACAAATGGTATTGAGATATTAATTTCCAAACAAAAGTTAAATGTTTGGATTTAATATTATGAATAAAAATAAATTATTTAAATATATATTTCGTTCAATTATTTATATCCGAACAATTGCTTTATTTTAATAAACATATATCCGAACACTATTTGTGATGTTTAGTGAGAGTTTGTGTACCTGAACATTTTTAAAAAATTTCAAAGAACTTTACATTTTTTAGTTCTACTTTAACTAGACAGATTAAAAATAAATAAATAAAATCTAGAAAGGTTAAAAAAAAGAAAGCCAAACATTTTTTTTTCTTAGCATTTTTTATATTTTTTTATTTTTAGATTTGCATACATAAGACCAGCTTAAAAATAAATTTTTTGGACATAATTTTTAAAAAAAAATTACTAACCAAAAAAAAAAAAAACTCTGAATCCCAAACAACCCCATATGGGCATATAACCTAAATAATTACTCACTAGTCTATTGGAGGTAGGTATAGTGGACCAAGGTAGTAATTACGACGCCGTTTGTAGTTCTTTGTTTGGATTACCTGAAAAGAGAAACTTGAACGAGACTGCTCGGCCACCACATCGCCGCAGGATCCACCACGTACTTCCTCAGAATGCCAGCCCATCCATACCCCAATACCTACACATTCACATTCACATTCACATACATACAAATCAGGATTTTATCATCAGATTAAATATATCTATATATATATATCAAATAGTAATCTCTATGAGATAAAACAAAAAATTATACAAAATAAGTTGATATATAGAATGACAGAAGAATGAAATATATGTGTAAGTATTTTGTATTAAAAGATTATTATATTTATAAAATAAGATAGTATATATTTTGAAAATGTTATGATAAACAAAATATAGTACCTGAGTAGTGATGACGAGAATCCAACTAGCGAAAAAGGAGATTTCCCGGTGATAAAAAGCCTTAATAATATCAACAATACCAACCGCATAAGCCGCTCCGCTACCGAACCCGGAACCCGCATTGGCGAATATAGAAATCAAGACGTGCTCCTTCATGTTAAAGGGTCCGGGATTCAACGAATACTCCGCTGACCCCAACCCTGGTACCCGGAACTTGGCGCTGGGCAAGACCTTGGCCATGAAGCGGCCGATTGGGAGAGTGGCCACTTGGACTGAAATCATGGAAATGATCAGAGGTTCGGTTCGGTAGGCGAAGAAGGTGTTGAGGAAGGAGAGGAGGACGCACGAGAGGAGTCCTAGAAACCACATTCTAAAGGTCCATACGGGTAGGCTCGGCTCGTCTGTGTTCGACACTGTTAATCGGACTTGCTCGATTGGGGATTCCTCCTCTTCTTCTTCTTCGGGTTCGTTGTGTTGTTTTGGTGGTGGTGGTGGTGGTGGTGGTGGTGGTGTGTGTTGGTCTGATATCTCGATTGTGAATGAGACCATGGCGGTGCGCGCAGAGAGAGAGAGAGAGAGAGAGAGAGAGAGAGGGGTATGGGCTGCTATGTGTCTGTTAGTAGAGAGAGAGAGAGAGAGAGAGTGATGAGTCCCCGACTCCTTAACGTGGGGGAAGAGACCCCGGATATATAGTGTTGAGATCCCGGATATGTCAGTGTTCTGTTCCGTTTGCGATTCTTCTGAGTTATTATTCAGTGTATCCGACCAACATTTTTGACACATTAATGGGGCAATTTGGGAAGTTTATCCAAAAATGCCGAAAAACTAAAAAATTAACTTTTTACTAACTTTCCAAAACACTCAAGCCACTTTCTTCTAGGCCTCGTTTGAGAACCCTCACTTTTAGCCAAAAAGTCAAAAAGTTACTAAATTAGCCAAAAAGCCAACAACTCATACCAAAAAGTCAAAGATTCTCTTTTCTCTCTACTTTTTGCACATCTTTTCATAAAAAGCCAAAAAGTCATCCCAAACATACTAGTTTTTTTTAGCTCATATTTTAGCCAAATAGCCAAAAAGTTACTAAATTAGCCTGTTCCCAAACGAGGCCTAATTATCACAATAGTCTCAAACAAGTAATGCTATACAAATAAAAATTGAGGAGTGATGCTAGAAGTTCCAAATATTTTACTAATAAATATTCTATCAAATATCTTATATGAGTGTGTGACTCATATGGGTCTCACATCCATGTGAACATTTGGTGAAACATTTGGGGCCTCTAGCATTTTTTTAAATTGAGTGTTATTATTAGTACTTTATTAATTATTTTGGACTATAATCGAATAGTTGTCATTGTTACTGCCGAAATATTAACGTCTGAGAGTTCTCAAGGTTTTGAGGATAAAATTTGGAGAAGATGAATGGGTGGTGATAGAGGTGGTTGTTCTCATAAAACTATCTCATGATTTAGTAGGTGTGTAGGCTCAATTGTGAGATTTATGTTCCAAAATTATTGATATCATCTTTAATAATTCCATTTAAGGTTATTATTGTATTAAAAAAATAGGTCAAAAAATGGAGGTCTATAATAATAATTGGGGTGCTAATAGCAGCACTTATAAAAAATTTATATGTAATTTTTATACATAATGATTTGGTTCATTGTGAACCTTTCATTTTAAAACAAAATATCATCAAAGATATATTTATTTACAATAATAATAGAAAAATAGGTGGTAGCTCGAAATGGATGAGGGTCGAATGGCCCGAAATTTGAAAACCACGTCGTTTTGCGATTTTCTTCTTCTTCTTCGTTGAATTTCGTTGAACACAGGAGAACAGAGGGGGAAGAGGAGGAGAGAGGGAGAAAGAGAGCGGAGAGGAGAGAAGAGCTCGTCGCCTCCGCCCGCCGTCCTCGTCGCAGCTTGCAGCTCGTCGCCTCCGCCCCCCGCCTCTGCCTCCAGCCCTAATAATTAGGCCCCTTCCAGTCCTTCTCCTCTTCCTCCTCCTCTGATTTTCTACTTCTTCTGAAAAAAAAAAAAAAATGACACCAAAGGGAGGGGATGAATGGAGCTGTGTGTGTGTGTGTGTGAGTTTTCCAGAAGGAGGGGATGAACAGAGGGAGAGTGGGTGTACAAAGCAATTCGGGCCTTTCGACCCACGCCATTTCGAGCTACGAAATGGGGTTGATAATAATATTGTCACATCATTTTTACCAAATTTTTTATATAAATTTTATTTATATTTACAATTTTCCGTCTCAAATTAGTGGAGTGGATATAAAGTTTTTTTTTTTTCCCTGTTCCAAAAAAAATATAGTTAATATAAAGTTGGTTCATCCATTTTTTTGATTATTTTTTTGGTTGATCACAACTATTTAGGCTATGTTTGATTTGGTTTCAATAATTATTTTTCATTTTTAAAAAAAAAATTAAAAAGTATTTTGATAAAAAAATAAATTTTTTTTTTTTATTACATTTATATAGTTTTATCTTTTGCAAGGATAAAAATAATTCAGAGAATTTGTTAAAAAAATACTCTTTTAAGTACTTGTATCACAATTAATCCATAATATATTCTTATATTTTAATAAGTCTTATTATTTTAGACATTTAATCAACTAAATCATAATTTTATATTTTAAGTATTTTAAGAACAATTTTACTCTTACAAATGTTTTTTAAACCCTTATCAACTTGATGATGTGAACATTCATATTAAATAAATTTGACAATATGAATTTCAAATCATATAACATTTATACTGTCAATGTAAACATTAATGCGCTCTTCATCTTATTATTATTTGGGGTATTTTGATAATTATATCACTCATAGAACTTATTGGAACATTAAAAAATAATTGGGACTAAGTGGAACATAAGTATGTTAAGAAAGATTTATAAATAAATGTCTACTTTTTTTTTAAATTCAAAAACAAATTGGCTTAATTACTCAAAAGTCCTATTTGTAAGATTGGTGCTCCATTAAATCCTACTTCATTATTTTTAATCAATAAAGTCCCATGTTAAAAAATATTTATGTTTACATGACTGCTTTACCCTTATTAGAGGGTTAAACGAATTGAAAAACTTAATTCAATAAGTAGTAATGAAAAATTATTAGATGCTTCAAATGCACTACATGACAATATTATCCATCAATCACCAGCATTATGTTTCATCTACCAACATAAAATTGTGAATTTCACCCTGTCCACTAATTACAAATCTCCTAGTAACCACATGACCATGTCCCAAAAGCACCAGATAATTTCTCCTAGTTCAAGCGGACACTATTGATATGGCTTTTATTTTTGTTTTGTTATTTCAAAAATAAAAGCTTTCATAACTTATTATACACATTTATTTTTAATAAAAAAATAATATTTTTGAAATCTATACAATGAGATCTATCATATAAGACCAGTATTGAATATAAAATTTTATAAAAATAAAATATTACTTTTTTAGCTATGTATATGAAACTAAAATTTTTCAGTTTGCAAAAGTATTCAGTAAAACTAATAAATTCATCAATTTTTTGAAAAAAAAATTCAAAATTTTCGATTTTAAACTGATAATATCCTCAATTTCAAAATTGAAAAAAATTGAGAAATTTATCAATTTTGCACAAAAATATTCCATATAACTGTTTCGTCAACTAAGAAAATTTTCAATTTTCAATTTTCAATTTTCCTAGTTTTGTAATTGAGATATTTCTCAATTTGTTTATGTAAATATATTTTACTTGTTTAAAACTTTAATTTATTGTCAGAAATTAAGAAAATTGTAAATTGACTTATTTTCTAATTTTTTAATTTAAGAAATTTCTTCAAACTAAAATATTTTTCAAATAATAGGATTCATATATCTTAGATAAATTTCGTAGATGCAATCTAATTTTTAAATTTTTGAATGAAATTTATAATTTTTTAGTATAACTTCCTCATTTTAAGTATGATTTTTTTTTTTTTTAATTTTGTATAAAATTTTCTATCAATTAACTCAACCTATTCTATATATTTTATAAGAAAAAATTAGAGCAAGTAAATATTGTTAAGTTAAGAAACCTTAATATTTAAAATTATTTAAATTGTAAATTTATAATAAAAAAACATATTTTATTTTTATATAATTTTATATTTAATATTAGTCTTATTTGATTGATTTCGTTGTGTTGATTCTAAAAATATAAATATTGTTAAAATTAAATGTATATTGTAAAAATTATAATGTTTTGATATTTTGAAAATCAAAATAAATGTCACATCATCATACTCTTTTATAAATAATTACAAATGATGAATAATCATTATTTGAAGAATAATTTTATCTATTAAAAATTAATAGAACTTGAATGAGCAAAAAAACCTATCTAAAACTTAATAGAATATAAGTTTATAAAATGAAACTTGTATGTAAATATCAAAAAAATTTAATGTTTATTAGAGTATTTTTTGATGTTTATATTTATTATTATACTTGTAATTCGTGGATTTCATAACAATAACATATGATATGTGATATAAAAAAACCAAACAAAAAAAATAAAAGAAAGAAGATAGGCCTGTGGTCGGTGGGTTGAGAATCCCAAAAACTGGACCTAAGTAAGTCTAAGTATTATTAATTACGGTGCAAACAAATCGAGTTGAGTCGAGTTTTATTGAATTCGAACACGGCTCGTTTATTTATTGAATTTGTTTATTAAGTTCGAGCGCAACTCGTTAATATTAATAAAACTCGAGTACAGTTCAGCTTGGCTTGATAAATTTTTTTAAATATTATTTATATTATTTAAATAAAAATATTATTTATATAATTTAACATATAAATAATGTATTTAGATTATTATTTATATATATTTATTATATAATTTAAATATAGATAAAAGAGCCGAGCTTGTCGAGCTACGCGCTCGAGTTTGGCTCGTTTACTAAACGAACTAAGCCGAATCCTTAACGAACCGAGATGAGTTTGTTCATGAACAGCTTGATTCATTTGCAATCCTATTATTAACTAATGCGGCTAGATTGATTGGTTCTGTACTTTATAGTGGTTCGAATTTTTTCACGGGTTTTATTCTTGATATATTGATTCTTTATTTATTGAGAAATTTTTTTTGCATTAATTATATACTGTTTTATTTGATTTTAATTGGTATGATTATAATTTTTTGCGTTTTATTATAATATACTCAAATAAATAGTTAAAAATCCATGTTACAAAATCAATCCCCTCTAATATTACATTGTGATGTTTCAATCGTTTCATAATATTAGGATTGTCGGAAAAACTTTCACTAATCACCATTGTTAAAGAAGTGTATGCTATCGAATAGTTGTTGCGGGAAGTTGCTGAAAAACTAGTCGCCATAGAGTTTTGAAGGTTTTGAGAGTGTAAGTTTTAATGATTTTGAAGTGTGTAGGTGGTGATGAAAGTAAGTGCTTTCATAAACCCTATGTTATGATTCAGTGGGTGGTTGAGTTTAACTGTGAGAGATGGAGTGTCCCAAAATAATTTATGTCTTTATTAGTAATTTTATTTTAGGTTATTATTGTAATACAAAAATAAAAGAAATGGGGGAGACGAAATATTAATTGGGGGTGATAATAATAGCACTCTAATATAAAATATTAAAAATCAGAATAAATTACAAATACACCCTCTAAGGTTTATCAAAAATACATATTATTCCATCGCGTTCGGAAAATTACATCTTACCGTTTGAGATTTTTAATCACATAACAAATGACTCATTATGTTAATCAATCGTTAAGTTAACATTTTATTTTCAAAAATATCTACGTTAATTTTTATCAAATTAAACACTTTATTTTCTTTTCTCTTTTTATTTTTTATTTTTTATTTTTTTTTTATCTCACCTTCTTTATTCCCATTCTCTCTCAATGCTAACATCACTCCGTCCAACCATCGTACCGCCATCGAATAACACTACTAGAGGGTGCACGATGCGATTCAGGCAGTTTGAAAATAAAATTATAAATCGAATGATGGATTAGTAGATCAATAGATTTCGGTTTGGACGATTTTGGACGGATTGAAAAATATTCTAACAAATTATTAAGCATTTATATATAATACTAATTTGCATAACATTTTTCATATATATAACACAAACTAATTTTATATAATATTTTTGATATGTATAACTATTAATTTATAACAAATTTCACATCTAAAATCTCTCTCACACTCATTTTTACTTTGATATTTCATTAGAGATTAAAAAATATATATATATATTAACTATAGCAGAGCGGAGCAATTTTAAAAACGGATTATAAAGTTTAAAGTTTAATTTGCAGTTACCGTATTGAAGGGTGCAAATCGATATAGATCGATGCAGTTTTAACCGATTGGATAATATTTTGCATAGCTCTAAACACCAATGGCATTTATTGTCTGCAAACATTTCATGTATCGCATTGGAGTGTTGGAAAGTATTGTGGCAGTAGAGAGAGAGAGAGAGAGAGAGAGAGAGAGGATGAATAAAAATTAAGGTAGTATAATAATTTTATTTTGATTTTAGATTGTATTTCGGTAATTTTATTTCTTGTTTGGTAAGTTGAATTTGTATTTTTGACAAATCTTAAGGAATATATTTGTAATTTACTCTAAAAATTATACAAGCTGTCTAAATTTGTGTTCTATACTAGCATATTACTCGTGTTATGCACAAGTATAAATAAATAATTAAAAATTAGTTTTAAAATTAAAATAATAATATAAAATTTATTTGAAATATTGTAAAAGTGATTTATAATCAATTTAATTTTATTAGAGTTACACTAAGTGAAGATTTTTATTCTAATGTCATTAATTGTATTTCCTAGGTTCTCATAAAAATATACATGTCATAATTTAATTGGTAAAATTTAAATAATAAATTACAAAAATTTTATTTACAATAAAATATAAATACATTTCATTTTATAAGTTTCGAAATTTTAATTTTAGTAATAAATGATATTTTTTAATATACTAATTTTTTCTTATTTTGTAAAACCTAAAAATTTGTTTATTTAAAATTGTTGTTATAACTCTTATGTGAAAATGGATTAAAATTGACTTGTGGTGTTGGACTGAATATTAGAAGTGAACTGAAAGCTAGTTGACTGAATATTTATGCCAATGTGACATTCACCTAGTCATTAAAAATTGTCTTGATTGTTTAAAATTATCTTTATCGGTTTGGAATCGAGATAAGCTAGTTTGAAGGTTCCAATATTAGATTAAATATTAAAAATGAGTCTAGAAAATTTAGTTTGAGTCTTTTTTTTTTTCTCCCAACAATTCTTGGTTTAAGCGTATAATACATCTTATTTTAATAACTCAATATAATGATAATAAAAAATCATAATCTTAATATTTATGGTGCTTTTTGTCAATCAATAAAAAATATTTATAAATATTAAGAGAATTACATTTGAACAAATTCTAACATAAAATTTTTACTTTAAAACTCTAAGATCTACACATTTTGTTTGATTCTATCTACATCACTAATCTTTGGAGGTTTAATGATTTTTTTTTTTTTAATGGAATGTCAGTTTGCTATAATATAGATCTATAGATTGGAATATCGATGCATATAAAATTATTAAACATTAAGAAAAAAAATATATATGAAAGATGTAGATTAATTTCTATATTTTAGTAGTATCAAAATTTAAGTTCAAATTTATAATTTAGTTAACTTTCCTTCTCAATTTCTAAATTTAAATTTTTTAAAAAATTAATTAACTTTCTTTTTGAAATGTGTAAAACGAGGCATAAAAGTTATTTAAAATTTTAAATAGATTAACTAAATTTCTTTTTAAATTTAAATTTGTAAATGAATTAATTAACTTTCCTTTTAAAATGTGTAAATCAAGACATAGAAGCTATTTAAATTTTTAAATAGATTAATTAACTTTCCTTTCAAATTTAAATTTTTAAATGAATTAATTAACTTTCCTTTTGAAATATGTAAATCAAGGCATAAAGCTATTTAAATATTTAAATAGATAAATTAACTTTCCTTTTAAATGGATTAATTATTATTTCTTTAGGTTTTTAAAAAAAAAATAATTTAACAATCTCATCAGTAACCATAATGTATGGGAGAAGTTGAAAAGGGTGTTGCAGTAACTATGAAAGATGTCAAAAAGGCTTGTGGATTGGGAGAAGTCAATAAATGGTGAGTTTTTTTTTTTTTTTTAAATCAAAAAATTAGAAAATTAAGATTGAGATATTGGAACTCTCACAATACTGGTGGGTTAGAAACCCCATTTTCCTTTTTTATTTTTTTGGGTGAATAGTGATAATTTTTTAAACTTTTTTGATAATTTTTTGGCTTTTTGACTTTTTTTAAAGTTCCCAAACCAGGTCTAAATATTAAAAATGAGTCTAGAAAATTTAGTTTGAGTCGATTTTTTTTTTCCCCCAAAAATTCTTGGTTTAAGCATATAATACATCTTATTTTAATAACTCAATATAATGATAATAAAAAATAATAATCTTAATATTTATGGTGCTCTTTGTCAATCAATAAAAAATATTTATAAATATTGAGAGAATTACATTTGAATAAATTCTAACATAAAATTTTTACTTTAAAGCTCTAAGACCTACACATTTTGTTTGATTGTATCTACATCACTAATCTTTGGAGGTTTAATGATTTTTTTTTAATGGAATGTCAGTTTGCTATAATATAGATATATAGATTGAAATATCGATGCATATAAAATTATTAAACATTAAGAAAAAAAAAATATGAAAGATGTAGATTAATTCCCATATTTTAGTAGTATCAAAATTCAAATTCAAATTTATAATTTAGTTAACTTTCCTTCTCAATTTGTAAATTTAAATTTTTAAAAAAATTAATTAACTTTCTTTTTGAAATGTGTAAATCAAGGCATAAAAGTTATTTCGAATTATAAATAGATTAACTAACTTTCTTTTTAAATTTAAATTTGTAAATGAATTAATTAACATTCCTTTTAAAATGTGTAAATCAAGGCATAGAAGCTATTTAAATTTTTAAATAGATTAATTAACTTTCCTTTCAAATTTAAATTTTTAAACGAATTAATTAACTTTCCTTTTGAAATATGTAAATCAAGGCATAAAAGCTATTTAAATATTTAAATAGATTAATTAACTTTCCTTTTAAATGGATTAATTACTATTGTTTTAGATTTTTTATAAAAAATAATTTAAAAATCTCATCAGTAACCATAATGTATGGGAGAAATTGAAAAGGGTGTTGCAGTAACTTTAGGTTTTTAAAAAAAAATGATTTAACAATCTCATCAGTAATCATAATGTACTAGCCTATCACTCGTGCTATGCACGGGATAATTATAGATATTTATATTTATTTTAGATTTTTTTAATATATAAATTATGTTTTTTAAGATTTTTTTCTTATCACTAACCATAGTGTATGAGGAAAGTTGAAAAGAGTACTGCAGTAACTATACACGAATTGTATCTATAATTATTTGTATGAGGAGATTTTAAATGCTGATCGGAGAATTTTAACCAAATCAATAAATGCTGAGTTTTTTTTTTCATAAAAAAATTAAAAAATTCAGATTGGGATATTGAAGCTCCCACAGGCCTTGGGGGGTTAAAAACCCCATTTTGCTTAATATATAGTATAGATATAGATAGATAGATAGATATATCTTTTTCTTTTTATTTTTATTTTTATTTTTGTGTGGTTTCTATTCGGGTATTTTTTTTTCAATTTATTTAAGATGGAGTTGTGGGTATCTTTTTTTTTTTAAATTTAATTTATCTGTGGTTTCCATTTGTTTTTAATTATTATTATTTAGGTAAATTATGATGAGTTTTTTTTTTTTAAATAAAAAATTTTAAAAATTCATATTGGAATATTGAAGCTCCCATAGGCCTTGGGGGTTAAAAACCCCATTTTGCTTAATATATAGTATAGATATAGATAGATAGATAGATAGATAGATATATCTTTTTATTTTTATTTTTATTTTTGTGTGATTTCTATTCGGATATATATTTTTTTAATTTATTTAAGATGGAGTTGTGGATATCTTTTTTTAAAAAAAATTTAATTTATCTGTGGTTTCTATATGTTTTTAATTATTATTATTTAGGTAAGTTATGATATGAGTTAGATATGTGATAGACATGTGAGTTTTATTAATTTAAATTTTATTTAGATAAATTTTAAAGATTTTTTTTTTAGTTTTTTAGTTTTTTTTGTTATATTATAATATAATATATAAAATATAGATAGATATCTACAACTTTAATAGAAAATATTATCTGATTTTTTGGGGAAGAGAAAATTTGTGAGAGAGATTAGGAGGGAGAGATTATGAAATATTTTTGTTATTAAATAAATAAATCAGTCAATAGTTTTTTTTAATCTATTTTGTAAATTAAAAATCAATCATTTTGGAAAATTGATTAATTTGTCCCATTAAGTAATTTAAAATTTTGATAGATATACATAAAAAAAAATACATAATTATATTATTAAATCATAATTCAAATTTAGATGTTATATCTTTTTGAGATCTATAGTTAAATTCTTATCTTTTTTATTTTATTTTTGTATGTAACCATAGTGTATGGGAGAAATTGAAAAGGGTGTTGCAATAATTATGAGAAAAGTCAAAAGGGATTGTGAGTTAGAAGAAGTCAATAAATGCTGAGGTTGGGTTGGGAGAAGTCAATAAATGCTGAAGGTTTTTTTTTTTTAATCAAAAAATTAGAAAATTAGGATTAGGAGATTAGAACTCCCACAGGCCTTGGAGTTAAAAACCCCCTTTTGCTTAATATATAGTATAGATGGGAGAAGTTGAAAAGGGTGTTGCAGTAACTATGAAAGATGTCAAAAAGACTTGTGCATTGGGAGAAGTCAATAAATGGTGAGTTTTTTTTTTTAAATCAAAAAATTAGAAAATTAAGATTGAGATATTGGAACTCTCACAATACTGGTGGGTTAGAAACCCCATTTTCCTTTTTTATTTTTTTGGGTGAATAGTGATAATTTTTTAAACTTTTTTGATAATTTTTTGACTTTTTGACTTTTTGACTTTTTTTAAAATTCCCAAACCAGGCCTAAATATTAAAAATGAGTCTAGAAAATTTAGTTTGAGTCGATTTTTTTTTATCCCCCAAAAATTCTTGGTTTAAGCATATAATACATCTTATTTTAATAACTCAATATAATGATAATAATAAATAATAATCTTAATATTTATGGTGCTCTTTGTCAATCAATAAAAAATATTTATAAATATTGAGAGAATTACATTTGAATAAATTCTAACATAAAATTTTTACTTTAAAGCTCTAAGACCTACACATTTTGTTTGATTGTATCTACATCACTAATCTTTGGAGGTTTAATGATTTTTTTTTAATGGAATGTCAGTTTGCTATAATATAGATCTATATATTGGAATATCGATGCATATAAACTTATTAAACATTAAGAAAAAAAAATATGAAAGATGTAGATTAATTCCCATATTTTAGTAGTATCAAAATTCAAATTCAAATTTATGATTTAGTTAACTTTCCTTCTCAATTTCTAAATATAAATTTTTAAAAAAATTAATTAACTTTCTTTTTGAAATGTGTAAATCAAGGCATAAAAGTTATTTCGAATTTTAAATAGATTAACTAACTTTCTTTTTAAATTTAAATTTGTAAATGAATTAATTAACATTCCTTTTAAAATGTGTAAATCAAGACATAGAAGCTATTTAAATTTTTAAATAGATTAATTAACTTTCCTTTCAAATTTAAATTTTTAAACGAATTAATTAACTTTCCTTTTGAAATATGTAAATCAAGGCATAAAAGCTATTTAAATATTTAAATAGATTAATTAACTTTCCTTTTAAATGGATTAATTACTATTGTTTTAGATTTTTTATAAAAAATAATTTAAAAATCTCATCAGTAACCATAATGTATGGGAGAAATTGAAAAGGATGTTGCAGTAACTATAAGAGAAGTCAAAAGGACTTGTGGATTAAGAGAAGTCAATAAATGGTGAGTTTTTTTTTTTAAAATCAAAAAATTAGAAAATCAAGATTGAGATATTGGAACTCCCACAAGACTTGTGGGTTAAAAACTCAATTTTCCTTATATAATACTAGCATACCACCCGTGCTATGCACAAGTTGTGTTTTACCACCTTGTCTTTTTTTTTTTCTTTTTTTATACTATATTAAAATTTAATATTTTGATACTAATCATATGTGTTGGACTTTTTAAGAAATTTATATGTGATGGACTTTTTCGTGCTTGTTCTTACTGCATTAAAATGTTATTATAAGGGATAATAATCATGTGTTGGATTTTTCAAGGAATTCATATGTACTTCACAATTATTTTTATATATGTGAATTGTGATTTTTAAAGGTTTTTTTTTTTTTTAGATGTCTTTTTTTTTATATATTATATTAAAGTGTAATATTTTGATAATAATCATATGTGTTGAACTTTCAAGAAATTCATATGTGTTAGACTTTTCAATGAATTTTTTTTTTATTTTTTTTATTTTATTTTATTTTTTTTTATGATTGTTCTTAATGTATTAAAGTATTATTATGAGGGATAATAATCGTATGTGTTGTAACTTTTCGAGAAATTCATATGTGTTGGACTTTTCAAGGAATTTTTTTTATACTTGAGGGTTGGGAGAAGTTAATAAATACTAAGGTTTTTTTTTTAAAATAAAAAATAAGAAATTTAGATTGGGATATTGAAGCTTCCACATGACTTGGGGGGTTAAAAACCCCATTTTTCTTAATATATATATATATAGATAGATATATCTTTTTATTTTTATTTTTATTTTTGTGTGATTTCTATTCGGGTTTTTTTTTTTTCAATTTATTTAAGATGGAGCTGTGGGTATCTTTTTTTTTTAATTTCATTTATCTGTGGTTTCCATTTGTTTTTAATTATTATTATTTAGGTAAGTTATGATGTGAGTTAGATATGTTATAGAGATGTGAGTTTTATTTATTTAAAGTTTATTTAGATAAACTTTAAAGATTTTTTTTTTAGTTTTTTAGTTTTTTAGTTTTTTTTGTTATGTTATAATATAATATATAAAATAGGTAGATATCTACAACTTTAATAAAAAATATTATCTGATTTTTTAGGGAAGAGAAAATGAATGCAAGTTTTAATATTTTTTTTTGAAAAATTGTGAGAGAGATTAGGAGGGAGAGATTATGAAATATTTTTGTTATTAAATAAGTAAATCAATCAATAGTTTTTTTAATCTATTTTGTAAATTAAAAATCAATAATTTTAGAAAATTGATTAATTTGTCCCATTAAGTGATTTAAAATTTTGATAGATATACATAATAAAAAATACATAATTATATTATTAAATCATAATTCAAATTTAGATGTTATATCTTTTTGAGATCTGTAGCTAAGTTCTTATCTTTTTTTTTTTTTTTTTTTTTTTTTTTTTTTTTTTTGTAACCATAGTGTATGGGAGAAATTGAAAAGGGTGTTGCAATAATTATGAGAGAAGTCAAAAGGAATTTTGGGTTGGGAGAAGTCAATAAATGCTAAGGTTGGATTGAGAGAAGTTAATAAATGCCGAGGTTTTTTTTTTTTAAAATCAAAAAATTAGAAAATTAGGATTAGGAGATTGGAGCTCCCACAAGTCTTGGGGTTAAAAACCCCCTTTTGCTTAATATATAGTATAGACTAGCCTATCACCCGTGCTATGCACGGGATAATTATAGATATTTATATTTGTTTTAGATTTTTTTAATATATAAATTATGTTTTTAAAGATTTTTCATAAAAATAATTTAACAATCTTATCATTAACCATAGTATGTGTGAGAAGTTGAAAAGGGTACTGCAGTAACTATACACAGATTCTATCTATAATTATTTGTATGAGGAGATTTTAAATGCTGATCAAGGGATTTTGACCAAATCAATAAATGCAGACATGTGGAAAGACATGTGGATTGAAAAAAGTTAATAAATGCTGATCAATGGATTTTGACCAAATCAATATATGCTGAGTTTTTTTTTTTAACAAAAAATTTAGAAAAATCAGATTGGGATATTGAAGCTCCCACAGGTCTTGGGGGTTAAAAACCTTTTTTTTTTAATATATAGTATAGATATAGATTTATTTTTAATTACACTTTGTAAATAAGTGTGATTATATATTTTTTAACCACACTCCCTAAATAGGTGTGATTGTATAAAATATTTTAATTTGATTTTTATATAAAATAATACTAACATATCATCCGTGCTATGCACATATTGTGCTTCACCACTTTGTCTTTTTTTTTTTTTTTTTTAAATGTATTTTTTCTTTGTTTTTTATATTATATTAAAATATAATATTTTGATAATAATCATATGTGTTGGACTTTTCAAGGAATTCATATGTATTGAACTTTTCAAGAAATTTTTTTTTATACTTGTTCTTAACGCATTAAAGTGATATTATGAGGGATAATAATTATATATGTTTGACTTTTTAAGAAATTCATATGTACTTCACAATTATTTCTATATATATAAATTGTGATTTTTATATGCCTTTTTTTTTTCTTTTTTATATTATATTAAAGTTTAATATTTTAATAATAATCATATGTGTTAAACTTTTCAATAAATTCATGTGTTGGACTTTTTAAGGAAATTTTTTTTTTTTTTTATACTTGTTCTTAATGCATTAAAGTATTATTATGAGGGTAAGGCTTGTGGGTTAAAAGAAGTTAATAAATGCTAAGCTTTTTTTTTAAATAAAAAAATCAAGAAATTTAGATTGAGATATTGAAACTCTTACAAGGTTTGGGGGTTAGAAACCTTTTTTTCCTTAATATATACTAGCTTATCACCCGTGCTATGCACGAGATAATTATAGATACTTATATTTGTTTTAATTTTTTAATATATAAATTATGTTTTTAAAGATTTTTTATAAAAATAATTTAACAATCTTATCACTAACCATAATGTACATGAGAAATTAAAAAGGCTACTGCAGTAACTATGTACGGGCTGTATCTATAATTATTTGTATGAGAGGATTTCAAATGCTAATAAGGGATTTTAACCAAATCAATAAATGCAAGCATGTAGATTGGAAAAAGTTAATAAATGCTGATCAGGAGATTTTGACCAAATCACTAAATGGTGAGGTTTTTTTTTTTAAATAAAAAATTTAGAAAATTAAGATTGAGAGATTGGAGCTCCCACAAGGCTTGGGGTTTAGAAACCCCATTTTCCTTAATATATTTACAATTATCAATATATGTGAATTGTGATTTTTAAATATCTTTTTTTTTTTTTTTAAATGTCTTCTTTTTTTTCTTTTTTTATATTATATTAATGATTAATATTTTGATAATCATCATATGTGTTGGAATTTTTAAGAAATTAAATGTCTTCTTTTTTTTATTATATTATATTAAAGTTTAATATTTTGATAATAATCATATATGTTGGACTTTTCAAGAAATTTTTTTTATACTTGTTCTTAATGTATTAAAGTGTTATCATATGTGTTGAGACTTTTCAAGGAATTCATATGTGTTAGATTTGAAAGAAATTTTTTTTATACTTGTTCTTAATGCATTAAAATGTTATTATGAGGGTAAGATTTGGAGATTGGGAGAAGTTAATAAATGCTAAGGCTTTTTTTTTTTAAATCAAAAAATTAAGAAATTTAGATTGGAAGATTGGAGCTCCCACAAGGTTTGGGATTAAAAATCCCCTTTTACTTAATATATAGCATAGATGCTTGCCTAATCAAAAGAGATATTAATTAATTTATTTATAAACCTTGATAATACAGTTCGTTCTTGTGGATGGGTCGGACTGATCCAAGTTCTTCGAGTTTGGGTCCAGATGGTTGAGCCCTCCGGGTGACCTGCAAACAAGTTCAACGGGGAACGGGGAAGTCCCCCAGTGAACCCTCCGACGAGCAAATCAGTAGGAGAAGTAGAGTATGTAGAGAGAGAGAGAGAGAGAGAGAGAGAGAGAGATAGAAAACTTAATCTTCTTCTTATCTTCGATGCTTGCTTATATCCTTTGGTAATCATTTCACTGTCCCTTTCGACGTGCCCACATCGCCGAAAGCCTGTGCTGTAGCTTACCCTGTTCAGGGTAAGGGGGCGCTGTTCCGATGGAGAGGTGTTGTCGCAATAAATGCTGTGATGGGCTGCATTAATGGTGATATGTTATGGCAATAACTTTGCATATCTTTGTCTACTGATGTGGCCTGTCCTACACCTGCCATATGTCCGAATGTCATTGGCCCTTCACGCCCAGTTGGCCTCGAGCTGTCCTGGACTTTACCAACCGGGTTATGCAATGGGCTCCAAATGATGGGCTAGGGGTTGTTTGCTGTGGGCTGTAACCTTTGTGGGCCTATCCATGTCAAACCTCATTAACTACATATGCTTGCCTAATCAAAAGAAAAGGTGCATAAAGTTTGCAGATGTTAGGTCAATTTTGAGTAAGTACACTTGGTTAGCATACTGGACTGTAAATTTTAAGACAACGAGATATGACATATTACCGAATGTTTAATGTAGTTGGTGGAATGTTTCTCTCATTATATTAATGACGAATAAATTTTTAGTTTGAAAAAATTATTTATTTAAAACTAAAATTAAATTCACTACATTGAGTTCTAAATGTACGATTGTTCCAATAATTATAAATGAGTTTATTATATTTGTGTTAAAAAATAAACAATAAATATGATTGAAAATAAATGTTTATATTTTTTTTATAACAAATATAGTAAAGAGAAAATTGTTGATAAATCCAATCTAAAGATTGCACAAGCGTGAGATCCACTGGATAATTGTTCTTGGTGAGAAGGACAACATGCTGTGTGAAATGTTGGGGTGAGAAGTGGAAAATTCTATTTCCACACACCTAATTAATTCAAGGCAAATCTTTTCTCAATCCACACACTTATTAATTTGATTATTAACTAATTTTCTCAATCCACACCCTTAAAATTATAATTACATCCTTCACTCATAACTATGGTACGCACACTTTACCCTCAAATCCACACACTTTTATTGACCCTAATTCACATTTCTAGTTCCACCCACAAAGGTGAAGACAAAACTAACTAGCATTCAAACAGGAAAAAAAAATTTCTTTGAACTTTCCTCACCTCCATTGAAGACCTCCATTGAAGCTCCACCAAAAACCATTGAAAACAGTTGTTTAAGGTAAGAAATCCTTCCATTTTATTATTACATTTATCATTTTGTTAGTGCATTTACTATTTTCGGATATCTCTGCACTCCATTGGCATAAAACTATTGATTTTTCCTTTGTGGTTTCCGGGTGGGAGCTCTCGGCACTGGTTGTCCAAATTTTTTTGTTTAATTCGGTACTTAATCACCGAATAAGTTGTATTATTTCGACCAATTAGATCCGAAAATAATACAATATTTCGAATTTTGTTTTCCGAAAACAATACTTTGTTTCAGTTCTGTAGTTCTGAACTAATTGAATAATTTTGCCATTTGATTTCTGAAATTTTTGGGTTTCTTCAGCACTGAAGTTTTGAATGGTTTTTTTTTTTTTTTTTTTTTTTTAAATATATAAATTTACACCAAGTTAAATAGGTCACCAAGATTGGTTTTACTTTAGGTTCTTTTCCAACAATTTTATTTTATGGGTATGTTTATGTATTTTTTTTTTGGTTGCAAAATTCAATGCATAACAATAGAAACAAAAATCTGTGTAGTATTGGCATTTCCATATTATGTTGTTAGTTTAAATAGTTGTTATTGCTATATTGGTTGATGATTATAATTTGACTATTTGATTTTATATTTGTTAGTGTTTTCACTATAAATGTTATATTGGGTTGATGAGAACAACTTTTTTTATGCAGATGGATGCTGGTCTCAATCAACGTCGGTGAGTAACAGCTTCGAACAGAAGACTCCATGAATTAGAGAATGTTGAACGTGGACGTGGACATGCTCGAATGCATGATGATGACACGCACATTGCCATAGATGATGATCCTATACATGATGGCCCAGTTATGGATGATATTGTTATGGATGATGACCCTACTGGTGATGATGCTTACATTGTTGATGAAGATATCCTTACTCAGCCATTTCCGAGAGGGCTAACTAATCCATCAATCCTTAAAAGTTTTAAAAGTCATGTTGCCGCAGCTATTTGGAATGGTGCTGATGAAAGGAAGCCCTTGAAGTGTCATAATCACTCGTCTAAGATTTGTTCGTGGTCGTGGTGGGAAAAAGGAAACAACACTACATTTGTAAACATTGTGGAGATGTCAGGACTTGCACACTTAGCTCGTTGCACGTACCGCTATCAACAAAATTTTAGTGTCTAATTTTGTTGAGAGATGGTAACTGGAGACAAGCACATTCTATTTGATTGTTGGAGAGATGACTATCACATTGGATGATGTCACCACTATCCTAAGGCTTTCCATTGTAGGCAAATCTATTAGTTTGCGTAAGTTGTCAGAAAGGCGGGCCATTGCATTAGTAGTTAATACCTTGGAAATTGATATGCAAGAGATCAGACATGAGATGTCTAGTGCTAGAGGCAATTTAGTAAGGCTTGAGTGGTTGATGGCACACTTTTATAATGTCAGAGACAATGATTCAATGGAAATAATTGCATGTGCAGGTAGAGCATACTTGCTATTTTTGTTGTGTTGTACGCTTTTCAGTGACAAGACTGGTACTATGGTCCCCATTGTTTATTTGAGTTTGTTGTCCGATTTGGCGACTATATCTTCATATGCTTCGAGTGCTGCTGTATTGGCATACTTATATAGACATATGGGGTACGCTAGTAAGTCCAGCATGAAACAAATAGCCGGTTACATGATATTCCTTGATGGATGAATTTATGAGCACTTTCGTGGATTCCGACCACAGTTGAATATGATTTACACTCGAGACATGCCACATGTTTACCGTTGGCCTTCTTGAAGAGAGTCTGATGAAGAGACACAGTTGCAGGCTTTTTGAGAGGAGCTTGATAGGTTGGATGTACATGATATGAGTTAGAAAGTCCTTCAAAATTTGAAACTCTATATCATACAAAATTTACAGTTGTCATATCTTACAGTTGTCATTGTTTGTAGGTTATGTGGGACCCATATAAGAGTTACAGAGATGTCCATTCGTGTCACCCAGTTACGTTCTTCCACGGTTGCCTAAAGTGTTTGGAAGTAGTTGAACCATATCACCCTGATAGAGTTTTGAGACAGTTTGACAGAGTGCAAACAATCCCTAATCCACCACTTGGCCCTATGCGTGCTTCTAGAGGAGCCACAGCTCCATGCTACAATGTTATGTATGCATACTTAGACATCATTTGGGAGGCATGGAACAGCCATGTGTTATCTGATGAATGAGGAGTACACTTGTACAGCAACTTTGGGATTGTGTTCTTGGTTACACGGATTGGTACCAAACCAGTACCCATATGTATGTTCAAAGCCCATCACGTCGTTCTCAGGTGGACCCGAACATTCGTCATTATCAGTTTCCTAGCCAAGATGCATAGGTACTTATTTTTTTTAATTTACATTGAAAATTATTTATGTAAACTGTTATAGGTTTGTATATAATGCTGTATTTGTTCTCGCAATGCACCGTATGTCATAAATATATCAGATTACTCATCCTTTCGTTGAGGCTGGCTATGAGGACAGTGTTCAATATCCTGATAGACTTTACTACGCTATTGATGCAATTGAACAACTTCTTTAAGATCAACACATTAGTGAAGCTGCACCTAACACATCCGCTCAAGGTCGGTTTGCACCTAGCTCTTCTACAGCACATCGTTTTGGAGCATATTACACTCGCCGGTCACGTAGTTGATACTAGTCGATAATGTTAGCATAAGTAGTTTGTGATGGTGATGGTGTAGGTGAATGTATAAGGAGACAAATATTATTATTATTATCTTTGAATTATGTACTTCCTGGATTATTTGTAAAGAGACATGTATTTTGTGATAATGTGGATACATTGAACTACTAGTTAATATTATTATTTCTTCTTAGATACTTGTTATTTAATATGAATAATCTTCAATAATAGTTGCACTTGGTTAATATTATTTTAATTACGTTTTGTGTTTAGACAATGTAAAAATAATATGACATCTATTCCATAAATAAGAGAACTATAACTCATATGATATTCTATTAAAAAAAATGACCATTACAAAATCCCATGGCAAAATGATATCCATCACATTACTCCATACTAGTAAATCATAAAAATTAATGTCGTAAACCTCTCATAACTGCTCTCTAATACGTCAATCTATGTTAACTACATCAAATGTCTCTCGAGTAGCTACATTAGGTCCTATGTTGTCTTTGAATGTTTGAATGCGGCTAACATATGCATTCTCTCATTCTGATATACAAGGGTGATTGTGAACTTGCCAAAGCACATAAATGGGAGGAACTGGGTGACTGGCCTCCAAAAATACCTGCACGTACATCCAAAAAGTTACATATCTTTACCAAATCCATCAAATTTGCAATTACACAAATATTAAACAACAATGTTCGGTTATTTTCATAGCTTATACCTGCACGAAATGATTTCCATTGGCAAATCTAATGGCAATCTCACGACGATCAGCTAGGGTTACTGGCGGTGATCTCAAAGGTAAGAACATGAGACACTGTTGCGATGACATGTGGTATAAGACTACATCATAAAATGATGCAATAAGATGGCCCATGTCAGGCATAGTCATCCAACGATCAAATCCTGGGCTATTTTCAAAATATGAAAGGATGTGTGTCAGCTCCTCAACCCTCCCATGCGACCCATATAGTACAACGTATTCATTTTTGTGATTATTCAATTCAAGTAACAAATCACGTGTAACTTGCACCCAATTGTTCTCTTAAAGGCCAAGTAAACCCGCAATAGCTCTAAAACCACAATTCCCATTACCATCTACATCCTTCATCAACTTTATGAATGGTTTTAACATAGGCGGGAAGTCACCAGCATATACACTCGGTAAACTTGTTCTTATATGATATGTCTTTGTCTTCACATTCCGCTTCTTCTCATGCACTTTCGAAACTCTCTTTTTCTTTGACTAACTGGAAGCTAATGTGCTCTAGCTATCATGGTTATCGTCAACCAACTCAAATGCACACGGGGTCACGACGACAAGATATATCAATTTTCTTTTGTCCTTGATGTGGATTAGGCTTCACATTAGGCTCAATAAGAAAAGTGCTCGCTGGATTTGCAATTTCCCTACACTTCTTCAACATATCTAATTGTGTGGCAATATCAGACTCATTAAACCGCTTTAAAAGCATCTCAAGTTCTGGGATACAAGTCAATTCCAATTTCTCAATCTTCGAACTATGCACACATATAGTAAGTCACGTCTAATGTACATGTATGCTACTGAGTGGAATAGGACGGCCTTGTCTCATGTAATCTGCAATCTCGTGAGCACAAGGTAAAGCATGTGTACGCCTAAGAACACACCTACACGTTGCAACATCAGTTCCAACTGAATTTTCTCTCTTACTCTCTGCCAACACGTACTCCAATGCACAAATAGACACATTACCCCAAAACTCTCTGACTTGAGAAGGTTTGAATTGATGTTGCACAACAGTCAAACTCTTCTCGAATGATGCTTTTACTTGAATGTGCTGTAACTCAAGTAGACAATGTATTTTTTCAAACGAACTCTCAAGTGTCATTTGACTTGAACCTAATTGCCTCTTCAATCTAACATGCACTCTCAACGCTGTTCATATGGGTGTAAACAAAAAATAGTCGAGCATAATAATTAAAAATAACAATATGATCTATAACAAATTAAAAAAAAAACAAATATTATCGATTGGTTGTAACATTGCCAAAATGCATACACATGTCTGTATGTACCGCAATGAATTTTTCTTTATACAGATTCAACCAACTCATAGTAACGTACTTGATTGCCCCCGAATAGTTATTGAAATCCTTATGTAGTATTGTAAGGTGATCATTGTATTCCTCTTTAGTAGATGACAATACCAAATAGTTCCATGGAGTGTTAAACTTCTTCAATTTTTCTTTTGTCTCAAATATTTTCTTGCATTTTGTCAATACATTCTTATTAATATGCCAACGACATAACAAATGTCGAGCATTCGAAAAGGTATTGTCAATGGCATTCATCAAAGCAAGCTCTCTGTTTATGACAATGACTTTAGGTAAAACACTGTTGTCTATAAGATCATGCAATGTTTGTAACGCCCATACATAATTATCAACCTGCTCAGTTTGCAAGTATGCAAAAGTCACGGAGAATGTCATATGAGTTAATGTCACTCCCACAATTTCAAGAAGGGGCAGCTGATATCTATTCATCTTATATGTGCAATCCATAATCAACACACGAGGGAATGTACGAAACAAATCCAAACTCACTAGATGTGCCCAAAACAAGTCCGTGACAATCATAGAGCCCTTCTCACATCGATGACGCTCAATGTACTTATGTTTCACTAATTCACCCAGCAATTGTTGCATCTAGGATCTACTAACTTTCTGTACAACCCTACATCAATGTCGTACATTGTAAATTGTCTTCATTGTGCTCATATTAAGGGCGTCCCTTTGTTTGAGTGTAATAAGTATCTCTTTTGGTCTTACTAGGCTCTTTGACATGTCTACTAATAGTGACTTTTCGTTAGCTGACAATCTCCCTGCATATGAATGTTCTTGGAGATGCCCCACAATTTGATGATTATGCAATTCGCAAACTACGTCCAATGTCCATTCATCATTTTGTTTTCAACTTGTATGCCCTCAAATAAAATAGACATTTGCACTTCTTCGTACCAGTTTGTCTCAATAAGTCTTTCGAGCCATCTTTCAACTTCTTACACGATCTATACTTCCCACTCTGCTCACAAACAAGATAAATTCTGGTCTTTTGCGACCGCCACCATAGTCTGATGTCCTTATAATAATAACAAAGCCATTTGTCCTTCCAATATCAAGTACCCAAGTGAGCAATTTGTTGTCAAAAACCTATATATAATGTCACACAACTTTCATAAGAACAAACTTAACAAACTAACTAATAAAAATTACGAACTTACGAATTTCATGTTAAAGGTTACCTGTTTAGCTGTAAAATGACTAGTACAATCCACCATAATATCTGATCGAACATTAGTTTCTTCAGTCCATGCCATCTGAGAAGAGGGAAAAAAAAATCTTTTGTTCGATTGTACAGAGCCAAGATTAATTATAAACTTCGACCCTTTAATACTGAAAACATTAAGAAAATTCAATTTTCAAGTATCAAAAAAGCTAAAACAATTCGGAAGTTGAATATCGAATTAATATAAAAATTTTGAACTTCAAGTGTCGAAATAAAAATAATATTTTGGAAGTTGATTTCCAATATAAGTGATGAAATTCAGCCCTAAATATCCGACTCAAAACCGCAAAAAACAATATATATATATATATATACGAAAAAACTAACCTTTTCATCACTAATTTTGGTGTCACCAAATGTATTTTTGCTTGAGTTTGACTTCCATAGGTTTACAACACTTCCATATCAAAATCAAGCAAAAATTATGGAACTAATAAGAAGATGATATAAATAATGGAGTCTAAACCACCAGATTACCGCAATATGAGAGATGTTTTGAGAGTATTGATTTGCAAGCAATAGAGAAGTATAAAGTGTGTAATAAGCAAAGTGACAACAATGAAAAAATTATGGTTTAATTTTTTTAATTGAAAAGCTGTATATTGAGATTTTTTTTTTGTTTTTAAAAGATATGTATAGAGAATTTTTCTATATAATATTATGGGTGTTGTTATATGTCTATTATGGTCATTTTTACTTAGGATATAATTGTTAGTAAATTAATATTTTATTAAGTGTGTGCCCTAAGCTAATTAGATGTGTGGAAATAGAATTTCTCGTGAGAAGTCTCTTTTGTTGTTTTCAAGAACATTTACTTTTCAATTTTACCCTTTTATGTTGAAATTTGTTTTAATTTATCTGTTCAAATGATTTAAAAAAATCTATCTGTTGAAATTATATGTTCAAAATTTCTATCTATTAAAATTATCTGTTCAAAAAATCTATCTGTAGAAATTCTTATATGTTAAAATTCCTATCTGTTGAACCAAAAAATCCAAACTAGAGTTTTAAAAAAGGTAATTAAACAGCTCGATTTTGGATCCAAACTTAACTTTCATAAAACTTCATAGATACCTTTGAATAAGAAACACACGTAAGGACCATAATTTAAGATGATCCAAAGTGAGGAAAAAAAAAAAGTTGGAATTTTTTTTTTTTTTTAAAGTTTGATCCACAAAGTCCTCCTAACAATCAATTATACAACTATGAAGTAACAAAGAAAATTAAATCGAAAAGGTAAACAGGAGCACTGTTTGGTTATTGAGAAAAAATTGGAGTTTCAAATGTTGAAGATCTTAATTTAATACAATCAACCTAGTACTTAACACTCATCAACAAACAAAATCAAACCCTAGGACTAAGATCTGAGCAATAAATCTTGATCATCGATCGAGTAACCGGAAAGCTAAGAGCTATGGCTTTGTTCTACTCGATATGTGCGGTCAAGTATTGATTTGAGTGTGGGGCTTCGTTGCGGCAAGGATGGGGGTGGGAGCGATAGGGTTGAGATAGCTGGCGAATGAGGAAGTAGAGGTCCAAGTGTGGACGTGCCCTTGGGCCTCATGCTTACCACAGTTTGGACTCATTATGTCACGGTTCTTAATCTGATCTCGCAAAGTGCAATGCAAGATTGATAAATCACCAAAGAGTTCAAATCCGGCAAATCATTTTGGAAAATTGATTTTTAAGAAAGAAGTGCCAAACATGGACTGCTTTGCCAAATACAGAGTCGCCACCTAAATATTTTATTTTTGGGGAAATTTAAGAAACCCTGACTCATGCCTAAGGCCATGTGTCCGTCATCACCAAAGTTACCTCGGCTCGGGAACTTGGGTACGATTGGGGAAGGTCATGCAATAAGCACCTCCGCTCGCCCGATCAAAGATCGGCCACTACTAAACATGATATCGAGTTTTTGAAAACACATGCGTTTTTATTCCTGTTAATTAGCTAATCTTTACTACGTGATGCACACAACAAAACAAGTATAGACTAGATCGCTTAATTTGGAACAAAGCATCGCATATCTGTTTGTTTGGAGAATGGTTTGAGATTTGCTACTCGCAAGTAGGCTAAATCACGGATTTTAATGAATTGTTCCAATTCAAGCAATCCAACCTTTACCCACAAGCATTCAGGCAGTTATATCACATAAGCAATTAGCCTCATGGCAAGCATGCTGTCATGTTAACATTCACATATGCAGAATGCTAAAGCGTAAACACTCACAGTGTACTCCGAGCCAAAACAATGAACTAGTTAGTAATCAATGCATGATCCTAGTTCATGTTAACAATGGCTAATGCATCATATGCAAAATGCAACTAGAAATAGGTTCGGCTATTCTAAGATGGCATGTGAGCTGCGACAATTCAATACACGTATTCAACTTGGAATTGAAATACGATGCAATTAGTATGATGCGCCGAGCTCGGTGCATGCAATACAGATGAATGGATGCAAACATGCATAGCATAAGGATGCTAAAATGAAATATGTCCTAAAACTAATCATCATAAGCAGGTAAGTAAAAGGGAGAAAGACGTGAGGTTGGAAGACATTCACACACTCACGCACACTTATTACAACAATTGGCTCTCTCTAGGGAGAGACTGAAAGAATAATACAAATCAACTAATTAACTAACTAACAAACTAATTAATTAATTACACAACACTTAACAAATTAAACAAATTAATTAAGCTACTAAAGCAGTAAAACAGCCTCGGGAAGAGGGATGCATGCATGCTCGGTCGGCTTCGCTCGAAAATCCATCGCCATGTCATGTAGCCTCTGTTTGCACTGCTTTGCACCTCTGAAAACTGCACAAGTCTCAAGGATACTTCTAAACCACCTTGGGGACATGCTAAAAGTCCATCGACCAAGAGGCAAGGCCATCAGCCAAGGAGAATTGGTCATCGACCACATTTGAGGCTCTCGGCCAACAATTTGTAGCCGACCGGCACTTCAGATGGCCGACCGGCCATCTATTCCTACAGAATGCTGTTTTGCTGCAGTAGAGGACAAACAGAGCATGGCAATGCATTTACAAGACAATGTTTGCACAACCACCCTCCCTATTATGTTATGAACTCAAGAGAGTATGGTTCTCAACCCTTGGACCATCAATTATGCATTTCAATGCATGATGGCCAAAGGAGCCAAATGTGCATTTAATATCAAATGAAATGCACAAAAAACAAACAAGGGGCCCCAAACTCTATCATGGTTGATCAAGAGGCAAGGGATGCAAACATGCAAGCAAAACTAATGCAACATGAGCATGTTAATGACAATGCCATACAAGGCTAATGGTAATAAGCATGCCAAATGCAATGCAACCTAGACAAACATGCAAACATGCAAGGCATGTGACAACATTCAAGGATAGGCAAGCATGTAACAACATGTGGGGCAAGCATGCAACAACATGCAAGGGACAATACATGCAAACATGCAAAGCAACTTAACAAAAGGGGCATGCCAAATGCGATATAACTCAAGCATGTAACAACATGCAATGGGCCAAGTATGCAACAACATGCAAGGCAAGCATGCAACAAAATGCGGGGATGGTCTTAAACCAAAATGGGCAGCTCTCAAATAGGTCCAAATCAGTGGCCAAAATGACGCGACAAAGGCATGAAATACACATACAAACATGCAAGCTAATTAACCTAACACTTAGGCATAAAAGGGCGAATTTTAAGCAAACTTAAAAGGGGATAAATATGGACGTATGATAAACATTATAAGCTCTGAAATCATGTTAGGGATGATGCCAAATCAACCAAATAATGGAAGTAAGGCATGCAATAAAGCCTAAAACTTGAAACTAGCTAAGGGACTCAGACCAAGGCTACATGAAGCAAGCCCCAAAGGGCCAAGGGGACCTAAAACAGTCCCAAGGCAGGTCTAAACAAGGCCAAAAGTGAGCTCAAAACTAGCCAATACAAGCTAGAACACAATGCCAAAACATGAGGCATGCAAGGCCACAAAAGAGGTGTTACACTACACCAAACACAACCAAACATGGCATGACTTAAGCAACCAAAATCAGAGTTATGGCATGTCAAAGTAAACCCCAAAACCCATTTAGATGGCATCACAAATGCCTAAGCATGGTGGCATACACAATGGCACATTCATGAGGCATAAAACACAAACCCTTTAAAACATTAAAGGAGTAATAAGTGCAAGTGTTTAAGCATGAAACATGGACTGAAATAACATTACAAGTGATGCCAAACCACTGAAATGATCCGAATAGAGCATGCTAGTGACTCAAACATCCAAAGCTAACAATCTAGATTGTATGGTAGCTATACAAAACAATGTAAGCATGACCAAAACAATAAAAAACAGAGCTCAAAAATGTTAAAACAAGGCTAGAAGCTTCATGAAGTTGAACCAAAATCATGCTAAAATGACATGTTACAACATGATGCATGTTAAGGCAAATTATGGGATTACAAGACAAGTACATGATGCATGCATGGTATGTCTAAACCAAGTCAAAACAGTGCTATATCATGGAAAAACAAAGCCTAATATATATTGAAATGAAGCTAAGACAAGCTAAGCATACAAGCTACAAACATAAGCCATTTATGCAAGCATTCAAGACAACATGGAGAGGGGATGATCCTCTCCTATTGAAGACTTCAAAACCACCTATCCACCACTGAAAATTCTCTGGATTTCAGTGGTAGAAAGGTCATGCAAAGCTAAGAACAAGGGCCAAAAGAGATGGCCTAAAATAAGGCCTAACAAGGCCTTGGAAGGGGTAAAACAACCCCAAACCAAAAAATGATCTTAAACAAAGATCTAAAGAAAGTAAAAACAGAACTTTTATCAGTTATAGTCTAAGCTTAAAACAATAAGCAAGAAGGGCTAAAAGCATAAGCAAGAAAGGGGTATTAAAAGCAAGTTTGCTCACCCTTGAAGAAAACCTTCAAGAACAAAGCTCCAGCACCTTTCTCAAGCTTAAACCACTCCAAGAACTCTAACACCAACCCTCTAGCACCTCAGCAACCAAGGATGGTGTTCTACTAGGTGTTCTAGTGCAAAAGTATGAACAAAAATCACTTTAAGGCAAAAACACACACACAAATATATAGAGAGAGGGAGATATAGAGATAGAGAGATACAACTTTCTAACCCTAATTTTCAGAACCCCTGAGAAGGGAGGAGGAGCTCCCTTCTTATAGAAATCCAATTTCAAAGCTTCCAAAGCAAGCTAAACCAAGAAGCAAATCCCTCCATACACGTGTATGGAGGGGGTCAATTGTGGATGCCAGCTGTGCACAAAATATCTACATAAAGCAGATGAACAGGGTTCGGCCAGCAAAAATGGCCGCTCGACCAACACAATGGCGGGCCGACCAAATAAAGTGCCGATCAGCCAACACTTTTGGCCGATGGCAAAAAAATAAGGCCGATAGCTTCAAGCCTTGGCCGGTGGGTTGCAGGGATGGCAAACAAACCACCCTCTTCCTTCAGAAGCAAAAACACAAGTGTTTGGTCCACAACCAAGCACAAAACAGACAAGTTGAGAGATCTTGAGGCAAAGTGCGCGGTCGAGACCTCTGAGAAATCAAAATGAACACGAGCGTGGATAAGCATCGAGTGTTCGTACGATGACATCCAAGTCTTGAGGACGGTAAAAAATGGGGTGTCTACAGTTGCCCCTCTTTGACAGAACTCGAAAGTCATAAAAATGACGGGAGTGAATGTCAAAGCCCAGAGACGACCCATTTTTGACAAGGCCGAAGACTTAGACAACGCATACAAGTTAGCAAGATGTGTGCCTGAAGGCAGGGGCAAGATGCAAGGAACATGCACAATGCCGAGAGCTATAATGAAGCATAACATGCAACAGTTTAAGCAAGTGAATTCAAAACAGACTACATTACATACAGAAAGGATGTAAGAGAATTATTCAATTCTCGCTACGTCTCATGCGGAGAGTATACAATACCTGTGCAGTTCGTCTGGTCGCGCCAGCCTCAAATGAACCGTACATACAATATCGGGCCTGAAAGAGGAAGAAACTCAACAGGTACAATATTGTTAGCAACATGCATAACAATGCAAATTAAAACTGCGTGACAACGCGAGTGAAGTGTGCATAATAATGCAAATAAAACATGCGAAACAACGCAAGTTAAAGACGTACATAACAATGTAAACGACGAAAGTAACAACGTAAGTTAAAGGGGTACATAACAATGTAAGTAACAAATGTAACAACGCAAGTTAAAGGTATGCGAAATAACACAAGTTAGAGAAGGTGCAAAACAACGCAAGTTAGAAGGATTGTAAAACAATGCAAATTAATAGGTTGCAAAACAATACAAGTTAGAGGGTTTGCAAAACAATGCAAGTTAGAAGGTTGCAAAACAATGCAAGTTAGAAGGTGCGAAACAACACGAGTTAGTGGGTGCGAAACAACGCAAGTTAGTGGGGTGCGAAACAAGTTAGAGGGAGTGCAAGACAATGTACAAGTTAGTAGAAGTGCAAGACAATGCACAAGTTAGAGGGAGTGCAAGACAATGCACAAGTTAGTAGGAGTGCAAGACAATGCACAAGTTAGAGTGCAAAACAATGCACAAGTTAGTAAGGGTGTGCAAGACAATGCACATAACAAGCAAGACAATGCAAGTTATAAGGGGGTGCAAGACAATGCACATAGCGAGCAAGACAATGCAAGTTACAGGGGATGCAAAACAATACAAGTGAGATGCGCATGACAATGCAATAGAAATGTGCAAGACAATGCAGGGGAAATATGCATGACAATGCAAATTATAGAAATGTTTGACAATGCAATTGAAATATGCATGACAATGCAAATTATTGAAATGCATGACAATGCAAATGAGACGCGCATGACAATGCATAAACTGAAATGCATGACAATGCAAATGAGCTAAAATGCATGACAATGCATGTACTGGAATGCATGACAATGCATGTACTGTGCTGGAATGCATGACAATGCATGTGAGATATGCAAGACAATGCATATACTGAAATGCATGACAATGCATGTAATGTGATGCATGACAATGCATGCGAGGAATCGCATGACAATGCGTGTAAGATGAGGTATATGATGATGCCAATGAGACACGCGAAACAACGTGGATGGAGGGGCGCAAGACAATGCAACCTGAATGATGTGCATGACAATGCAAGCATGGCGTGCGCGACAACGCATAAGAGACGTGCATAACAATGCAAGGGGTGTGCGCTACAACGCTTATAGTACATGCATAACAATGCAAACATGGTATGCGCCACAACGCATATAATACGTGCATAACAATGCAAGCATGGTGTGCGCTACAGCGCATAAGAGACATGCATAACAATGCAAGGGGTGTGCGCTACAACGTTTATAGTACGTGCATAACAATGCAAACGTGGTGTGCGCTACAACGCATATAATAGTGCATAACAATGCAAGCATGGTCTGTTCTACAACGCATAAGAGACGTGCATAACAATGCAAGAGATGGTGTGCGCTACAACGCATATAGACGTGCATAACAATGCAAGAGATGGTGTGTGCTTATTACAAACATGACAAAGCATTGTAATGCAACGTATTTAAAGCAGTTTCTGAATCTCGCAAGATACAAAAGGATACGAAAAAGGATACACCCTGTGCGTACCGAGCATCACACATGGAAGGTACGATTCGAGGCTAACACGGAGGCCGATTTGAGCTTCAGTGTATTTTCTTGCACTTTCTTGAGGAATGAAGGTCCCAAACATCATAGTTGACCCAAACAAGGGTGTGGGAGGTGTATCGACCACAAGGGGAGGCTGTCGGCCATCCATCGGCCACAAAATAAGCTCATCGGCCAAATATTTGGCCGATCGGCTAACAATTTGGCCGATCGGCCAAAAATGGCAATTTCGGGACAGTTTTGTCTTTTGGCCTCGGGTCTTTAAATATAAGGTTCCAAACCTTATATTTTCACTTCACCCTAGCTCAAAAATCCTTCCTCTCTCTCCCTAGGTGATTTTCTTCGCTTTGATCTTTGTTTTTCTCTTGTTTTTGACCCTTTTCCATCGTTCGATTCACGAAACCCTTCCCGTTTCGCACACTTTGAACCGAACAAAACTTGGTTTCGGTGCCCTTTTCTTGGTTTCCACCACTTGGGATTTGTTTCCCCCAAGTTATACTCGATCTTCGTGCCTTCTCCACACTCCGACCTTCTCCTCCATTTTTTACCCTCTCGGGGTTGACCTTTGGGTTGACTTTTCACATTCTCGCCCATTTTCCGCACTTTCGGCCATTTTCACACCTTTCTTGAGATGGCAGACGACGTTCCATGCGGTGGGACTCCCTCAGAGATGGACGTGGACCCTGAGGTCGAGCTTCTGCCTCTTCGCGTCGGACCATTCGACCCGGCGACCTACAGGCCGGTGATACATGTGTTTCCTCCTGATAGCATCCGCCACTTCAGGAGCTATGCGCGAGGCGCACCACTGGAGCTTCTGCTGTGCGAGCCTGAGTGTAGACACCCCATTTTTGACCGTCCTCAAGGCTTGGACGTCACCGCTTGAACACTCGGTGATCCTCGTTGTTTGTGTTTCGTCTTGAGTTCCCGAAAGTCTTGGCTGCGCGCCTTGCCTCAGGATCTCTCGACTCGACTGTTCCGTGTTTGGTTTTGGCACCAAACACTTGTGTTTTTGCCTTGAAGGGCAGGGAATGGCTTGTTGGCCATCCCCACATCCCACCGGCCTTCCCCTAACATCACCGGCTGTTTATAGGTGCCACTAGCCATGGTTTCTTAAAACCAATGGCCGGTCGGCACTATATTTGGCCGGCCGGCACTTTATCTTGCCGGCGACCTCTTTTGCTGGCCGGTGTGACTCCTTTGCACCCTTGAGGCATGGTGTATGCCAGCTGTGCCAGCTGGAATGCACCATCACTCCTCCCCGTGCAATTTTTTGCTGGTGTGAACCTTTGAACCCCCCTTTCCTTCTAGAAGCTTGAATCCTTTGGCCAAGCTTCTTGGGGAAGCTTGGCCAGCTGTATTAGCTTCTCCAAGAAGCCAAGGCCCCTTTGCACCCTTTGCCCCTTTTGATATAGCTTCTTGGAGAAGCTTGGAGTCCTTTTTTGCCTATATAAGCACCTCTCTTCTCCCATTGATAGGGGTTAGAGCTTTTGAATCAAAAACCAGAGCTTCTATATCTATATATCTGATATATCATCCTCTCTCTCTATATCTCCCTCTCTCTCATCCTTAGGGTGTGTTTGGAAGCCTAAAAGTGCATTTTGACCTTACTTTTGCACTAACACACACACCATTACACCTTGCTCCGAGATTGAGAGGCATTGGGGGTTGTTTCTTGAGGTTTTGGACTGATTTTGATCAGTAGAGGGTGGCTGGATCATCTGTTCTTTAAGGGTTCTTCAAGGGTGAGACATTTGCTTTAGTTTCCCCAATCTTGCACTATCTTTCTACCTATCTTGCATGCTGATTTAAGCTTTGTGTATAACATAAAAAAGTCTTGTATTTTCATGCTTAACATCTTTCATTAAGGGTGTTTTGGCATTGGGGGTCGAACTCCCCCCCTTAGGCCTCTTTTGGCCTATTTTGGTGCCTTTTCTTTAAGCCTCGTTTACTTTGTTGTGTTGGTCTTCTCACCACTGAAATCCAGTGGATTTTCAGTGGTGATGAAGTGATTTTGAAGTCTTGTGTAGGGGAGGGACACCCCTCTGCTCTTTGTCCTTCTTTTACCTTTGTTTTTGGCTTAAAGGGCAACATGCATGCTTGGTTGTTTTTGGTCCCATATCAGAGGTTTTTGGGTGTCTTTTAGTCATGTTATATCTCTGTCTTTGGTTGGATTTGTAGCCCTTAGCATGCACCTTATACTTTCTTTGTAATTCCTTATCTTACCTAGAAATGTGCCATGTGTTTAGCCTAGTATATCTTTATGTTTTGGCTTAGCTTATTGAAGTTTTTGGTCATGATTTGTCATGCTTTAGGTCTGTTGGCCACTGTTTTGGGGTGTGGCTGAGGGTCCTCCATCTTAGTGTAAGTCCATGGATCATGTATTTGCATCTTGTAGTATGCTCATGACATTGCATGTTGTGGTATCCTTATGGTTTGTGCATCGTTGCATGCCCACCTCTTTGCATACTTGCCTGTCTAGTGTGCATTGTAGTGTTGCATGCGAGTGGCATTACCATGTTGTTTGCATTGCATCACATTTGACATGTTTTGCATCTTAGCTTCTTGTTGTATTTTTGAGCCATGTTTGCACAACATGCATTGCATTGCTTGGTTTGGGGTGTCAAACCAGTGTGAGGGTTGAGAGGTGTTCATACTACAAGTGATGAAACACATCTCAACCCTCGGTCACCGAGGCCCTTGACTTTGACATGATAGGGTCTTGGTCCTCATTTGTGTGTTGCATGCATTTTACATTGAATGGCAAGTTTGGTCCCTTAGGCTATCATGCACAATTGATGGCCCAAGGATCAAGGACCATGCTCCCCTGAGTTCAATGCATGATAGGGAACATGACCATGCTTACATGTGCTTGAAATTCTATGCCATGCACTACCTGTCCTCTGTTGCTGTCAAAACTATTTTCTGCAGGAAGTTTTTGCCGATCGGCAACATTTAGTGCCGACCGGCCATTGGTGAATGGCCGATAACTTCATCAACAGCCGACGACATTTTACCATGGCCGATGGCCATTTCACTTAGCCGATGGTGTTCTGCGGTGCTCATAGAAGATACCCTGGGACTTTGGCAGTTTTCAGAGAAACAAGGTAGTGAAAACAGAGGCAGTAGTACTATGGCAACGGGTTTCCGGGCAAGAGGGATCGAGCATGCATCATTCGCGCATTCCGAGGCAGGGCTGCGGCCACCTTCTTTTTGCATTTAATTTGTTAATTAATTAGAAGTTTTGTAATAATTAATTTAGTATTTGGACTGTATTATTCTTTTGGACCCTTCGAGCGAGGGCAATTGTGTAATAAGTGTGCGTGAGTGTGTGTATGTCTTCCAACCCCACGTCTTTCTTCCCTTTTATTTACTCGCTTATGATGGTAGATTAGGGCATATTTAAATTAGCATACCTTATGCTATGCATGCGTGCATCCATACATTTGTTTTACATGCACCGGGCTCGGCGCATCATTCTAACTACATTTGTATTTCAATTCCAAATTGAATACGTGTTAGTTGTAGCATTTCACATGCCATCTTTAGGATAGCCGAGCCTATTGTAGTTGCACCTTGCATGAGTTGCATTAGCCATCTTAACATGAACTAGGATCATGCATATGATTACTAACTAGTTTCTTTTTTGGCTTGGAGTACTAGGTAAGCTTTTATGCTTTAGCATACCGCATGCGTGTGAGTGTTGCCATAATTGCATGATTACCATGAGGCTAGCTGCTTATGTGATATAACTGCTTGAATGTCTGTGGATGGAGGTTGAATTACCTAAATTGGAATAGTGCATTAAAACTGTGAGTCTTAAGCCCACTTGATAGTGGCAAAACCATCTTCTCTAAAGCCCACTTGAGGGTGGCAAAACCTACATTTTAGCCTACTTGCGAGTAGCAAAACATTTTCAAAACAAACATGCAATGTTTTGTTCCAATTTAGGCGATTTGGTCTATACTTGTTTGCTGTGCGCATAACATAGTAATTCTAGGCTAATAACCGGAATAAGAACACATAATGTTTTCAAAACAAGATATCACGGTTAGTAGAGGCCGATCTTCGGATCGGGCGAGAGGGGGTGCTCATAGCTGACCTTCCCCAATCGTACCTAAGTTCCCAAGCCGAGGCAACTTTGGTGATGACGGACACGTGGCCTTTGGCACCGAGTCAGGATTTCCTAAATTCCCCCATTAAAAAATATTTAGGTGGCGACTCTGTATCTGGCAAAGCAGTCCATGTTTGGCATTTCTTTTCTAAAAATCTATTTTCTCAAAACGATTTGCCGGATTTGGACTCTTTGGTTTAGATTAAGAACCGTGACAATTCGAGTCCGAACTGTAGCGAGGCCCCCCCCCCCCGGCGGGCTTGTTACACTGAGTCACACCTCTCATTCGATGCCTCTGAGGTACACTCTTCCTCTTTACTTTCTGCAATTTAGACTATATGACTTCAATAGTCAATACTGTTCTTTAACTGCTTAACCCCGATACACTGATATATCACATGTTGTAGTCCACCATGAGCACACCCACACCCGATATCTGTATAAACTTGAACACATGCACCCGCACTGCATTTTTATCAATTCTGAATGCATTCAAACACATGCACACACACTGCATTTTCAACTGAATAACCCAAACACACTGATTCATCATATGCTGAGTTCACTATGAGTGCACCCACACCCGGTATTTATTTAAACTTGAACGCATGCACCTACACCGCATTTTCATCAACTCTAAACACATTCAAACACATGCACACACACTGCATTTTCAACTGAATAACCCAAACACACTGATACATCGCATGCTTAGTCCACTTAGGGCATACTCACACCCAATATCTGTTTAAACTTGAACTCATGCACCCACACTGCACTTTCATCAACTCTGAACACATTCAAACATTGTATTTCTAACATTGCTTCGCAACTGTTTATTTTTGAACACAGGGAGATTCCCATGCCTTTCGGGGGTATGGGAACATTGTCGCCCGAGGATGGTATATGGAGCTGTCCGATGCAGTCCGCCAGATTGTCGACCAGGCCGACTTCGGCACCTGCTGCATGGGACTCTTGCGCCTCATTGCGAGTAGGCCTCTTCTCGCTGCTTTGGTGGAGAGGTGGTGGGACACCAGCGACTCCTTCCACCTCTCTGCCACAGGGGAGATGATGATGACTCCCTTTGACTTCTCTATGCTCACCAGCATCGAGGTAGGGGGTGATCCGATCCCCTTTGATACTGATATGGATGAGTGGGATGCCGCTCAGTTATACTTGCTCGGCACTCAGCCACCTCTCGCCCAGCCAGGGTTCATGAGGTACTCATGGTTCGAGGACCACTTCCGGATCCAGGCGCCTACTACCCAGGAGGAGGAGGAGCACTATGCTCATGGCTTTATCATGTTCCTGCTGGGGACCACGCTTTTCGCCGACTGAGCGAACACCGTCGCCTTCTACCTACTGAGTGCACTTATGGACATGACGCGGATCCGCTGCTATGATTGGGGTGGCGCAGGCATGGCCACCCTTTACGGATATATGAGCTCATCCTTCCGCCGCAACGGGCAGTTGCTTGGAGGCTATTGGCAAGCCTGGGAGGTACACATTCCCTTTCTGTCTTTTCAATTTTGCTTTTCAATATCTGTACACCACACACACTGCGCACACACAATCTACTTTACACTGGCTATTCACTGCACACACTGCATAACACGCTGCACACACTGCGCCATACGTTGCACACTATTCTCTGATTTCTGCTTTTATCTGTATACTGCTTTATCTGATAAGCATACTCATGTCTGCTGTGTTACATTCTGTAGTTGTGGATGTATGCCTACTTTCCTAGGCTTGCCCCAGTGCCAGATGTGGAGACGCCCCCCATGGTTCCGTTTTCCCACCGCTTCGATGTGAGGTGCGAGCAGAGACCCTGGGAGTCTTTCATGTTCTTCTGCCGATACTTTGACACCGTTACCGCCCCAGAGGTATGTTGAACTTTTCAGTCCATTTAAGCTTCGCATTGTATTGGACTTTCAATAATATTAGATAACAAACTGTACATTATTTGTAGATCACCTGGCAGCCGTGGGCCCCGTTGCCTGATGCAGTTCGGGAGCGGTATGCCGGCGCTCGGGAGACCGCCTGGTTCAGGGTCTTGTTAGAGGGACCGGTCTGCTGTGCTTGGTATTTCAAGGAGCGCTACCTTGGGCGTGCCAGAGCAGACAGTTCCTGCACCTCCTCTTACCCACTCGAGGCACACTGAGAGGTACACTTTAGAAGAGATGATAGAATACACTATCGGTTGGGATTGTGCACACTTTAGAGACGAGGGTGACTACACCGAGTACATCCAGGCTTATCTCATGCGGCCTCTGACCAGTGCTCGTCGAGCTAAGCGAGAGAGACCTGCAGCACCAGCAGCGAGAACAAGAGCATCGCGGGCACCTCAGGCCCATAGTAGGAGTGGGTCTCAGAGAGGTCAGGGAGCTGGGTGGCCCGTGCTGCCCACGATGATGACATGCCGAGGGCAGGGTGGGGAGACTCACCAGATCCCCATCGCTCCTCCTCCGGCTGATCACGAGCTTGTCGGAGTCTACGGCTTGACCCCGGTATGTACTACTACACTTTGCATCCTGTACAATCATTTCATTTCATTTCGTTTGATATTCCGCAGAATATTAATGCCTTTAACACTTTTGCAGGCTTCTGTCGAGTACACTCGCCAGTCTCTGGAGCTGACTGCCTCCGTGATGGGGATGCTGCAGCGGAGCATCGACTTGTTGACCATCTATAGCATCCCGATAAGTTCTTTCAACTGCAGTCTCAAACTCTGCGTAATCTGTTCCATACATGATCTGATGCATCGCACTATCAATACGGCACTTGATACACAGCGCTCACGACACTGATACACTATAATCATACATTGCTCACAGCATCGCTCACGGCATTCAAATACTGTACTCAGATACTGCATTCTGTACTGATACACTGTTCATAGCATTCATGCACTATACTCACACACCGTATTTGGTATTCACACTCTGTACTGCGTAGTATAACTGATGCATTCGCCATTTGTTCTTTTTAGGCCCCGTTCCAGATTCTGGCTGTGGGAGGCGCTCCAGCTGGACCTTCTGCACCTACTCGAAGAGGAGGGGAAGTCAGGCGGGGGATGATGTTCCACAGCCAGGGTAAGTACAGGCGCACCCGTGCTGAGAGTAGTTCACGAGAGCCCTCTCCCGATGATTCTGATGCAGAGGCAGAGTCTTTTCAGGGTGAGGCCGAAGATGAATCAGATTCTGATTCTGACAGCGGTGGTGATCCTGGACCCTCATTCAGGAAGAGGACCAGGACCGATTCCCGTGCTTGAGATGATTGATGTTGATCCAAACATTCTGCTGTTTTTCTTTTCTTTGCTTTGCTTAGACATTTGTTGCTTTTCCTTTTTTGCTTTATTTTCCCTTTTTTGCTAGTAGTTTGAGCACATTGTACTGCCTCAAGCAGGTTTTGTTTTCTTTCAAAATTATGTACTTTTGCAAAAGACATATGATGAAATGAAACAGCTGTTTTGTTCAAAAGTGTTACATTTGTACATTCAATGCATCGCATCGCATTACATAACAATGTAACTGAGATTGAACTTTTGTTTTGAAAACCAAACACTCAAATTGCAATAAGTCAGGTAGTGAACCAACTAATGACAAAACAACTCGATAAGCAAAACAAAGAACTTGACAAGTTAACCAAGTGTAAGTACAACTCGATAAGCAAAACAAAGACTTAAAGAATACGAAATACAAGTTGATAAGCAAATGTACAACAACTCGATAAACAAACAGGCGTGACTTCGCAAAATCATCACCAGAAGGCCTTGGAAGTGGTGCCAATCACAAATTCTCAGCATATCCTACACATAAACAGTTCAGGGAACAAGAGGGAAGGCCATCGGCCAAAGAGAGAGGCCACTGGCCACTAGAAATTGCCATCGGCCAAGATTTTTAGCCAATCGGCCAAAAAGGACGGTCGGTCAGCACTATATTTGGTCGGTCGGCCAAAAATGGTAAGCACCTCCAGAATGTTGACACATGTCTTCCACTCAACACCTTATCTTCTACAAAAGCCTTAGCTTCGTAGTTTTCCTCATTTCAACACTGATTTGCACCAAATGGAAGAGCTTCTTGTCCAAAATCTCTCAACTTGGATTGCCAACTTGGATGGTTCGGAAAGGCTAAATTTCTGGGGTTTCGGCATAAATGCACTATTCACTTTGGGTTGCACCCCGCTGCGTTTTCCGTTCCTCTATGCCGCGGCAAGATTTTGGAATTTGCTAACACACGTCTTTAGCTTTGGCAGGCAAGAGATGTGTCCCACTTTCGAGGATTTCCAAGCTTTAATGGAATCCGAGCGTGTTGAAGAAATCTTGCCTCAACTCCACTTCGGCCATGTCCAAGCCTTAGGACGGATGTGTGGCCTTACTTTTCACGACGCTCAGTCATTGATTCATGATGGAAAGCTAGACATTCCGAGCTTGGTTTGTCGATTTTCTGATTCTGGTGATCGCAGCGACTATCATTGGCAAGGTTATCGACGACATGCACTCTACCTGTGCATGTTATCTCATTTCTTACTAGCCCCAAGCTCCGGTGGGTTCAGCACTCATTTGATCGAAGTTGCCGAGGGCTTGAGAGAAGGTAAGAGTTGCATCGCCATGACATTGGCTGAGACATTGATAGGCTTGGACGCCTTTCATCATTGGGAGACGGCTAGGTTTGTAGGGAGTCCACTACTATTGTAGGTAATGTTTCCCACCCCATCTCACGTGTATATTGCTCACATCACTCGGCCCTCAGGCTCGATTTTTTTCTCTCAAAACCCTTTGCTCACTTTTTCTCTCAACTTACATCTCTCTATTCTTTAATCTCTCATTTTTCATCCCTTCCCAGGTATGGTTGATGGACAAACTGAGAGTGGTGGACTCATGTCTGGTATATTCATCTCGCAGCTATTCATTCCGATGATGTCTAGTCGATGCTGCGGATGAGGGATGGTGGTACGACTGGATGTGCAATTTGTCCGTGGACCATATCGCTTGGCGTTGCCTTTGGCTCAATCTGCTGGCAATGAGTTACAGTATGACCCATCAGCCCGGGATCCAGTTGATAGGCTTGACACACTGCGTGTTCTACTTTCCGTTCCGGTTCTGACGCCAGTTTGGACATGATCAGACTTGCCCAGAATAAGGGATTGAGTACCCTGCTACATTTCCGGTCCGAGGCGCATAGCTAGCTCGATATGCCACGGCATGGAGGACGAGAGAGCTTCTGGCCCCCGCTCCTATTTTCAGTTGCACCCTCTCTGATGAGTGCATAGATTGGCTCAATGAAGAGGCACAGATCGAGCCCAACTTAGCATTAGAGGCTTCAACCAGCTCTAGGAGGGGACGCAGGAACACCTGACTATGCCCCGGATTTATTTGCTTTAATCAGAACTTTCAAGTTTTCTTTATGAATGTAATGAAAAGCAACTTCAATTTTGTATTCGAGAGCAAGAGAACTTTGTATTGAAATCAATGAAATTGAAGGTTGTGGTACTAAAAATTTTCTGTTTTGGTCCAAAAAAATGGTTTACGTTGTAAAAAGATTAATTTGAACAAAATCAACTTTTATTAAAACTTGTCAAAACCATTTTCGATATGGATTAGAACTGGACACTCTTGAGATCTGTCACTGAGATGCACAACCTCGAATTCCAGCAATTGGAAAGTTGCCCCTAGTCTGAGTAACACTGCACCGGAGATCGCGACCGAGCTCTTGAATGCTGAATAGACAAAGATGGCCGAGGTGATCAGATGGACAAAGTTGACCGGGGAAGTGTTTATGGCTGGACTTCATGATGAAGTTGCCTACGTATCCCAAACATGGGAATCAAGCCTTACGTAGTTCGGCTTAGGTTCACTCGTGTATTAACCCTCACCTTTTACGCTCTAACTTTTGTCAAGGCCGCCCTTTGCTGGTTTTCAACCTTGCGAGCTTAGTTTTTATAATTTCAAATTTTCTGTGCTCTAACTTTTGGCTAGGTCGCCCTTTCGGGTTTTCGGCCTAGCGAGCCTCTCAGGGAAAATATTTCTTCAACTTGTCCATGTTGATCGGTTGGGAGAACTTTAGGCCATCTAGGTCCATCAGAACGATAGCTCCACCCGACTAGGTAGACTTAATGATGTAAGGACCACTCCAATTGGGTCTGAACTTGCCCCTAGGGTCGTGGATGGGAGCTCGGTTGTCTTTGAGCACCAAATCTCCTTCTTTCAAATTCCTAGACTTAACCTTCTTGTTGAAAGCCCTGGCAATTTTGCGCTGATAACCCTGAACATGGTACAGTGCTTTCAGTCTTCTCTTATCAAACAACATGAGTTCTTCGAACCTGCTCTGTTGCCAATCTGCCTCAGCTATCTGACACTTAGCCAGTACCCGTAATGACGGAGCCTCAATCTCAATAGGCAAAACAGCCTCCATCCCATATACCAATGAATACGGAGTCGCCCCAGTGGAAGTTCGAATTGACGTCCGGTAGCCCCACAGAGCAAAGGGCAACTTGTCTGGCCAGTCCCGGTAGGTTTCCACCATCTTCTGAAAAATGTGTTTGATGTTATTGTTTGCGGCCTCAACTACTCTGTTGGTCTGCGCCGATACGTAGACGACTTATGAAACGTCACGTTGTATTTGTCCAACAAGTTGATCACTTCCTTCTTGAAGTGGGAACCATTATCTGAAATGATCTCGTTCGGGACCCCGTAGCGACAGATGATGTTGTTTCTGATAAACTTTGTAACATGCGAAGCCTTCAACACTGCATAAGATTAGACCTCAAGCCACTTCGTGAAATAATTTATTGCGACCAGAATGAACTCATGCCCATTGGACCCCTTCAGAGTAACAACCCCGATCACATCAATCCCTTAGACTGAAAATGGCCATGGCAAAGTCATGTTGTACAGCTTCGGCAGCAGAATATTCATGCGGTTTGCATGGATCTGACATTTGTGGCATCGCCGGACAAAGCCAATACAATCCTCCTCCATGGTGGACCGGTGGTAACCCTGTCTAAGGATCTTCCAAGCTAGCATCACCCCATTTATGTGTGCTCCGCACTCTCCTCCATGGATGGCCTCCATCAGGCGCTTTGATTCTTCAGCATCAACACACAGCTTATGCATTCCCAGATGACCTCTCTTGTACAGTTTACTTCCGTAGATGATGAACTGAACAACCATTCTTCTAATTGCCCTCTTATCATTGGCATTTGCCCCTAGTGGATACGCCTCTTTTCCCAGGAAGTTCCAGACATCGTAATACCAGGGATTCTCATCTTGAACCTCATCTATGGCAGCAATCAACTCGTAGGCCAGCACAAATTTTTGGTCAATGATGATCGAACGCATCCGGACTCCAAAAAGGATGTTTATCATAGAAGATAGAGTTGCTAGTGAATCTGCGAACCTATTGTTCTCTCTTAACAGATGAGCGAAGTTCAGTTTCTCAAACCGAGGAATCAGCAAGTCCAAGGCCTGGTGGTAAATTCTCATCTTTTCTTTTTTGACTTTCCAATCTCCTTTAGCTTGAGATACAACAAGGTTCGAGTCCCCGATGACGTCCAACCATTTTGCCCCTAGTTCTAGGGCTACTTCTAAACCAGCAATACATGCCTCATACTCTGCCTCATTGTTCGAGACTTTGAACCGGAGTTTGAATGCTAAGGGTATACGGGAATTGTCGGGTGCTATCAGCAACACCCCTATCCCATACCCGTATTGGTTTGACGCTCCGTCAAAGTACGTCGTCCAAGTTTCATCTTCGACATGTAGAATAGCCTCGTCTGGGAATAGGTACTCAACTGCTTCATCCCCTTCCATTGGGTGATTGGCTAGGAGCTCTGCTACTGCTCTCCCCTTTACTGACTTATGCGTCACATATTTCAGATCGAATTCGGAAAGTAGAAGCAACCAACGGGCTAGCCTACCCGTAAGTGTTGGTTTCTCGAAGAGATATTTGATGGGATCTAATCTCGAAACCAACATTACAGAGTGAGCTAACAGGTAGTGCCGCAGTTTCCTGGTAGCCCATACCAAGGCTAAGCAAGCCTTCTCTCATAACCTGGTATCTTCTTGCTCAGGTAGCAGATAGCTCTCTCCACCTTGTCCTCAGACTCTTGTGCAAGCATGCAGCCCATCATAGTTTCAATCACTGAAAGATACAAACGCAACGGTTTCCCCGGCTCAAGCAGTGACAACACAGGTGGGTTTTGTAAGTATTGCTTCATCTGTTCAAAAGCAGCTTGGCATCGACCGTCCCATTGGAACTTCGTTCCTTTCTTCAGAAGACCAAAGAGTGGTTCACATGTCAATGTTAATTTAGAAACAAACCGTCTTATGAATTGCACTTTACCCAGAAAGTCTCGCACCTCCTTTTCAGTCATTAGTGGTGGCATTTTTAAGATGGCCTTGATTTTGGAAAGGTCGACTTCGATACCTCTCTGTGTAATCAAGAACCCCAGCATTTTCCCTGCTGTAACACCAAACGTACATTTCTGAGGATTCAACCGCAGTCTGAATTCTCTGATCCTTTGGAAGAACTTTTGCAAGGCGGCGTAGTGGCCCTCTCTTTCTTTGGACTTGACAATCATGTCGTCCACGTACACTTCAACCTCTTTGTGGATCATGTCGTGCAATATCGTGGTCGCAGCCTGTTGATATGTAGCCCCAGCATTCTTCAACCTAAACGGCATTACCCTATAATAATAGGTCCCCTACGGGGTGGTAAAAGCAGTCTTCTCCTGGTCTTCGGGTGCCATCACAATCTGGTTGTAGCTTGAAAAGCCATCCATAAACGAAAGCAGCGCATGCCCCGCAGTGAAATCCACTAACTCATCGATATGCGGCAGAGGGAAGTCGTCCTTCGGATTGGCTTTGTTCCAATCCCTGAAGTCCACACATACCCGGATTCTGCCATCCTTCTTCTGTACTGGAACAATTTTGGCCAACCAAGTTGGGTATTTAGATACCAGCAGGAAACCTGCGTCAATTTGCTTGGTGACCTCTTCTTTGATCTTGATAGCCCATTCTGGGCGGATTCTTCTGAGCTTCTGCTTGACAGGTCGGGCCTCTGGATCAAGAGGGATCTGGTGCTGTACAATCTTAGGATCGATTCCAGGCATGTCTTCGTAGGACCACGTGAAAACATCTTTAAAATCTTTTAATAAAGCGACTAAGCGCTCGCGCTCCTCCGAAGACAACGTGGACCCGATCTGGACCAGCTGCAGGTCCTTCTTAGTACCAAAGTTAATTTGGGTGATTTCATCAACCAGCGGTTTTACAAACCTCTCATGCTCTTGTTCTGGCAAATGTTTCAAAACCGGAGGAATTTCTTCCTCGTCGCTTTCATCAAAGTTTTGAAAGTCTGAATTAATGCAATAAATCAAGGGTACAGAAAAGTAATCAAAGGCCATAGCCGCACAATTCTCATTAAGTACCTCATCCAGTCCATCTGATTCTTCTGTTACAACAGACTCAAAAGAGAAAGAAAAAGACGATCTAGAAAGGACTGTGGCATCCAGGTTGTCACCCCCAGGAATACCGGACTTAGACTCAGACGAGCTGGAACCTGATTCCGACTCTATAGACTCGGTGGAATCAGATTCCGGCTCACTACCTGACCTGGTGCTGCTCGATAAGACTCCGTCCTCGTACTGCTAGACGAGAGAGGGTATGACGGATGCATCCAAAATGTTTGGAGGTGGGCTCGCGGCCGTTTCATTCCCAATCATAGACACTGTGAGATCATCCCCTAAGCACTCATGTACGATCGGAGGATCTGATAGTAGACAAGCCAGTGCTACCCTCATTTCGATCTCGATACTCTCGGAATCCACTTCTTTACACTGCTTAACCTCGGCTGATGGGTCTGTCTGTTCCTCAACAACATCATCCCCAGATAACTGCAAGTCGAAGAAGATCTTGAAACCTGGCAAGCGCCTTTTCTCGGCATTCAACCATGGCTCTGGGAAGCCGCAGAATGGAAAGTCCTCCCCCTCCCGAACGAAGCGTCCGTTTAGGGTGCCTTGAATAGGCCGATGCATCAAATCAAAATGCCTCCCAGCCTGCTTGGCTCTGGCTTTCCCGGCCATCTCTTTGCCTTTTCTCACCCAATCCTCTTTGGTAGGCAGATAACCCAAACCAAAGGTATGCGGGTTGTGCGACACTTCGGCCGATATTGCAATGCCTTTCCGGCCACTTCTTCCTAATCCCATATCGGGGATGTGCTGAAACTTGTTCATAAGATACACTGACTGAGCACTGAGATATAACCCTTCATCAATAACCAAAATGTTCTGAACGACCCGGGCCTCAGCTAGGGTAAATCCTGATAGGAACACATCCTCCGTGCCGTGCTCGATTTCCAAAACCGGTGTAGACACCTCTGGTGGCGGATGAATTGACGAATTCCCAAAAACTATAGCCACCCCCTTCCCATGGGGGTATTTCAACATCTGATGCAAGGTGGAAGAGACCGCCCTCACCTGGTGCAGCCACGGCCACCCCAGGAGTAGATTAAAGGTTGTGAGAACGTCCAAGACATGAAAGTCAATCTCATCCTGGACCAACTTGGGTGTGAATCTTCACGGTCCCCATCACTTCTCTGCTTGTATTGTCATAGGCCCTTATCATCTGGGCAGTTGGCTCAAAGTCCGTGGGCTTCAACCCGATTGCATATGCTGTCCTCGATTGGCACACGTTAATGGCGGATCCTGTATCAACAAGTACCACCGGTATCCATTTGTCTCTACATTCCACAGAGATGTAGAGTGGTTTGTTGTGATTTGTGCCCTCAGGTGGCAGTTCTTTATCAGAAAAGGTCAATGTTGGGGAAGCTCCTCCTAGAAAGACCAGTCCTACCAACTGCTCAGGTGTAGTGTTTATTGAAAGTTTGGCCTTGTCCATTGCTGAAAGGACAGTATGTCTATGTACTCGTGAAGCCATAAGCAGTCCCCAGATGGAAAAGTCTGCCTGTATCTTCTTTAGCTGTTTCAACACAGCCTCCTCTTCGAGCAATTTATCTTTTTGCTTCTTCACCTCCTTGTCCTTTCCGGACGCCTCTGGTTGATCGCCCGCTCTTAGTCATGTGGTTCACTTCGCCAATGTACCAGGTATCATCCGGCTAGTTATTCCCCTAGTCCTCATCTGTGTGAGCAAGACATAGATCATTATCTTCTCACCACATGCCATCGGCAGCTGATAGACACCTGTCCGATTTCGTCACAACTATTCTTGTGCGCACAGAACCTTCCGTTCCCGTGCCCGCAGCATATTCTATCCCCACAAGGGCTTTGGCTTTTCTAATCCTCTCAGAATCTTCGATCCTTTCCCGCTCAAGCTGCTTCAGCACAGCTTGCTGTTCAGCTTATTCTGTCCCTAAACTGCCCGTATTCTGAGCAAAATTCTTAACATCGGTGCTCTCCAGCGATGTACTCTGTTCCTTGGCCCTATCGGCCACAACTGATGTCCCCATCCCTAACGGACCCTGTTCTGATTGAGGTTGTTCAACAATATCCGGCTGATCATCAAGCCACCTGGTAGACTCTGCTGAACCATACAAACCAAACCAGTTGACAGTCACGTCCCCTGAGTCTTGTTCATTGAAAAACTGAAGATTCGTAATGTCCTCCGCTAGTTCTGCCAGGTTAACCAGCCCCTGATCAAGTCCATCTTCCCGGACTACACAAATCTCTGCCCCTACTGGCAATTCCACATTCGACCTAGCTTGGCCTGCTGATATAATGTAACCGCTCAAGTTGTTCACAAAGCTTGCAGACCCCTCAGGCTCTGTATCATCAATCTGATTTACATCCACAGTTGACCCACTTCCATCTTCTATAGCCACCACCATCGTCTTAGGTTGGGTTTGGGAGATGTCCACCATGCACAAGTCAGTGCTGTCAGGAATGAACACCTCCGGCTTGGGTAGGTGAGAAAGGGTGATATATTTACTAGGGTCGTATGACACAACCCCAGTTTGGATTAGATTGATGTGTTTGGGAGGTGGAGCTTGGTTATGTGGTGGGAGAAGGTTGGTTGTGACATTCGGTTTCGCCAGAGGCACGATCACCCTGTTATCAATGAGATCCTGAATCTCATGATGCAGTCGAAAGCAATAATCGGTTTCATGACCATGCTGTTACTGAAACGCATAATACTTGGCTGGGTTATGGGAAGCAAGAAGTTTATCTAGTAGTGGCCGCGGTTCCAGGGGCTTCAAGTGCCCTTTCCTGATCAAAACCCCCAGAGCCTTGGACAAAGACATGTATAGTGGGGTAAAGGTTCTTTGGTCTCGGGGGAATACTTGGTTGTTTGCGAGCTACTTCCGGACGCACCGGTGAATGGCATAGCTACAAGGGTTCTCGGGGTGGTGGTGGTGGTGACCATTCCCACGTCTGAAGATCTGGTAGTTGCAGCACTGCTTGTGCCTGCATTGGTACTACGGTTGAATGCCCTCTTGGGCTGCTCTCTATCTTGGTCAATCAGACCCTGTTTCATCGCATCCTCAATCTGTACCCCTATCTCATGTAAATCTAAAAAGGTGGGGAGGGGGAGAACAATCATCTTCTGCATAAGTTTGGGCTGGAGGTTGCGCACAATGATCCTAATCTGATCCTTGTCCACAGGCCTGATGGTCATCATCGAAGCCTTGGCCCTCCATCGGGTCACAAAATCGGAGAAACTCTCCTTCGGCTCTTTCCTTGTTGTCTCAAGATCACGGGTCGTAATCTCGATCTGTGTATTATAGGAGTATTGAGCTATGAAGGCCTCGGCCATCTCCTCTCAACTCCTCTTGACGGAATCTTCCAATTTCGCATACCAAATGCCCGCTACACCCGACAAGGTCCGGTCGAACAAAGAAAGCTTTTGTAACCTGGTGAGGCCCATCGGTCTTAGTATGTCCAAAAACAGCCGCAAATGCACCATGGGATCCCCAGATCCGTCAAAGCGGTCAATATGTGGCATCTTAAAACGATCTGGCAGCGTCACGGCCAAGTTGGTGTACCCATCCTCAATATCTGGAACGGACTTCACATCCTGAGACTTCTTGAACAGCTTTTCAAGCTTGCTCACTTTTAATGCTGTGGGGTCCACTTCGAACTCGAAGGGAGAATCTGGTAGGTTGATCCGTGCTTTGGATAGCTGGGGTAGGATCGGGGGCGGAGCCGACCCTGTTGGAATGTTCGTATCTTCCTAGACATTAGCTGCCTCCCCGAGTATTGGCACTCTTGGCGGGGGAGGAGCTTGGTGTGAAGCTGATACTCTGGTTTGTTGTTGTAGCCTGGCAATTAACTCTGCCTGTTGAGCCATGACCTCGGCCTGTTGTTTGGCACCTTCTGCTTGACGGGCAGCGTCCTACTGCATGGTTCTCATATTGTCCTGGAGCTGATGCATCATCTCCTCTAGGCCAGCCATGTTATGATGATCTAGCTGAATAACCGGTATATCTGTTCCTGTAGTAAAAACTAAGACCTCAGCCTGATTGTTCACTGATGGGTTAAACCACTGATCTGGCGACCACTGTACCGATACACTGTGCCTTTTTGACCTCCGTCTGGTAATCGGGGGTAAAGAAAGGAACACTGCTTGTCCGTCTATCAGATCTTTAGATCGATTAAGTCTACGACCTCTAACCCAAAGTGCTTGGGGGATATCTAACTGGTCGGATGCAATGATGCTAAACTACCTTGCAAAAAGATAAATAAAGCATAATAAGGAAATAATGAACAGAAAAAATGGACAACATAACAGCTTAAATAAAGACAACACACAGTTGGCAAACACAAGTTGAATGAACTGTTCTCAACCACTGATCACTGTTCCCCGAAATCACTGCCCCAAATCTGAATCTGATACCCGCAGATATAACTGATTCTCAAAATACTGATACTGATGCCCGCAGGCTTGATACTCAAACTTGCAAACTGATATATGCGTTCCCTGTAGAGATACACTCTAAAAGCATATAGAAAGCAAATGAGAGCCAAAAACACCCCTATGTTGGGGTAGGGTTTCCCTGTCCTATTTTGTCAGGAGCTGGGGTTTCACTACGCACACAGCGGTTTCAAACAACCTACAATCGGGTAAGCAACCTATCCAAGCTTGGAATGGTCACTATAGATTCTGAATATGCACTAGGTCGAAGGTCAAAAAGGGTGCCCCGGTAAAAGCCGGGGTTTGTGTTCCCGTCGTGGTAGAGCCCACAACCGGTCAGCCTTATGGCACGCTTCTTAAAGCGGGCCTCCGGCAAACCGTTCAGGAATAGCATACAACAAACACGGTGTCCTAGGCGCACCAATGCACATGCAATGCAAAGAAGCACATAAGTGTAATCAAAACAAGATATCATGAGTTCGAATTAAGCTCTCTAACTCCCCAGCAGAATCGCCAGAAACTGTGGACGCGCCCTTGGGCCACATGCTTACCACAGTTTGGACTCATTATGTCATGGTTCTTAATCTGATCTCGCAAAGTGCAATGCCAGACTGATAAATCACCAAAGAGTCCAAATCCAGCAAATCGTTTTGGAAAACAGATTTTTTAGAAAGAAGTGCCAAACATGGACTGTTTTTCCAGATACAGAGTCGCCACCTAAATATTTTATTTTTGGGGGAATTTAGGAAACCCTGACTCATGCCTAAGGCCACGTGTCCGTCATCACCAAAGTTGCCTCGGCTCGGGAACTTGGGTACGAGAGGGGAAGGTCATGTAATGAGCATCCCCGCTCGCCCGATCAAAGATCGGCCACTGCTAAACATGATATCGAGTTTTTGAAAACACATGCATTCTTATTCCGGTTTATTAGTTTAGGATTACTATGTGATGCACACAGCATACAAGTATAGACTAGATCGCCTGAGTTGGAACAAAACATTTCATGTTTGTTTGCTTGAAAATGGTTTGATGGTGCTACTCGCAAGTAGGCTAAGACGCGGATTTGCCACCCTCAAGTGGGCTTAGAAAACATGGTAATTTGTCACTCTCAAGTGGGCTTTAAAACTCGCAATCAATGAATTGCCCCAATTCAAGTAACCTAACGTTCACCCACAGGCATTCAAGCAGTTATATCACATAAGCAGTTAGCCTCATGGTAAGCATGTTATCATGGTAGCCACTCACACACATGCAAGGATGCTAAAGCATAAACACTTACCGAGTACTCCGAGCCAAAGAAAGAAGCTAATTAGAAATCATGCATGATTCCTAACTATGCTAAGAATGCCTAATGCAACACATGCAAAAATGCAACTACAATAGGCTCGGCTATTCTAAGATGGCATATGAGATGCAGCAATCGATATATGTCTTCAACTTGGAATTGAAATACAATGCAGTTAGCATGATGCGCCGAGCCCGGTGCATGCAATACAGATGAATGAATGCAAGCATACGAACATATAGATGCTAATTGAAACATGCCCTAAAACTAACCATCATAAGCTGGTAAATAAAAAGGAGAAAGACGTAGGGTTGGAAGACATGCATCACACACACGCACACTTATTACAAAGTTTGCCCTCTCGACGGAGGGTCCGAATGAATAATACACAACTAACTAGTTCATCTAAGCTAATCAAGCTAATAGTCGCCTCGTCGGGAAATCCATCGCGATGCCCCGATTTGCCTCTGTTTGCAACTAGTCCCAGAATACTGTACAAAGCTCCAGAAGGCTGAAACTCCACCATGGGAACCTGTAGGGATACTGCCGACCAGTTTTTACTGCTGGTTTCTAGTTTGCTGCAACAGAGAGCAAGAAAGGGGCATGGCAAAGTATTTTTAACATTTGTGTGCACGACCACTCTCCCCATCATTGCATAAGCTCTAGGGAGGGTAGTCCTCGATCCTCGTGCCACCAATCATGCATCTCGATACATGATGGCCGAGGAGTCAAATTGCACAACTCGATATGAAATTAATGCACATATGAACACAATAAGGCCTAAACTCCAACATGGGTAGCACGTTTCGTCACTTTGAGTACGAAACGTCTCTCGTTTCCCGTGTTTGGACTAACTCCTATTCCAAACACGATGCAACACACAATGCATGCACCAATGCAACTCTAGCATGCAACCTAAATGCAATGCAACTAAATGATGCAAACATGCAAGGGATGACATGCAAGGGTACGACTAGCATACGCAATGCTATGAACTAAGAATGGCATACTCAATGCACATATGAAGACTATCAATGAGATGATCAAGGCATACACAATGCAATGGTCAATCATGCAACAACATGGACTATATGGCATATGCAATGCAAGATGGACTTAAACCAAGATGGATGGACCTCAGCCATATCCAAATCAGTGGCCAATAGGATGAAAATGAGACAACAAAAATACGTGCAAACATACACAAATGCAAGGGACCAAACCTAAGGCACAAAGTGCAACTCTACCAAAGCATGGCAAGCATGAAATATGGCATACAATGACACAAGTTCCAACTCTGAAATGGCATACAAGGCGGTCCCGAATCATGCAAACAACTCACCCGATGCATGTTGGATGATTCAAGTACCGAAATTAGTGAAATGTATCACACTAGAGGTATGCAAAGCGATGCACAAATAACCAAACTAGCCCCAAAAAGTGCCTATGCAAGCCCAAAACAGTAGGAAAATGGACTAAAATGGTGGCTCAAAAGGCACGGAAATGAAGCTCATGCAATGGTCCATAAATGAGGCATACAAGCACAACCCTCAAATGCATTTAAGGAGTGGAAAACATGGGAACATGGCAACCTTACATGCTCTGAAATACCATGCACAATGACCCCAAAACATGCAAACACCTCAATATAAGCATGCAATAGGCTTCAAAACTCAAAGCTAGGCAATGGTATTGCACTACAACCATGCATAGCAAACATCATTCGACCATGAGGCCTAAAAAAAGAGCTAAGGCAGTCCAAAACATGCACAAAATCAATTTAGAACATGGCCAAAATATGCTAGAATCAAAGGCCAAAACAACATGCGTTACAAGCTAGTGAAGAGGATTTACACTACAAGCATGTGAAGCATTCAAGAGGCCACCAAAACAGCAAAAGTCAGAGACATGACATGCCAAATAAAGCCCAAAAACCCACTGAAACATGATCAATGCATGCAAGAAAGTCATGCTCCTTTGATAAGCTATAAAGAGGATTATTCTACACATGCAAGAAGCGAGCAAAAGGGGACCAAACCAGCCATGGTCAGAGCCTAGGCAGGTCCTAGAAGTCACTAAAAATGGCCTGAACCAAGCCTTGGAAATGTGGAAATATACGCTCCTTTGAAAGGCCAAAAATACTAGCAAACAAGGCCAAAAGAGAGAGGGGGTCTCCCCTCTCTGATTTTGGCCCTCAAAACAGCATGCTAACCATTGAAAATCTGCTAGATTTCAGTGGCTCAAAGATCAAACAAAGATCAACATAAAGGCCTCATGGTATGGCACAAAACAAAGCAAAATGAAGCATGCAAGAGGGTAGATGACCTCCAATAGGAAAATGGCCTTAAACAAACATGAATAATGCTTAAAAATAAAGCTTTTTTCAGTTGACAACAAAGCCTAAATATGCATGAAAGTATAGCTACGAGAAGGATCAAAATAGTGCTTAAAAGAGGGAAAAATGGTTACCCTTGAAACTCAGCAAAACCAGTACACTTTTGAACCAAAAACTCAACCTTTGAGACCTCTCAAGACCCTCCAAGAACTCAGTAACAATGGTGGAGGTGTTAGGCTATGAGGTGTAGTGTAAAAGGGCCAAGAACCAAACATTTTTGAAGCCAAAGTGTAGAGATATAGAGAGATATATCTTTGTTTGCCTTAGAGGAAATCTGAACCCTTCCAAATGAAAGGGAGGGCCTCTCTTATAGAGATACAAGGCCTTAGCTTCTCAAAGAAGCTAAAAACCAAGGCCAAAGATCCTCCATACGTGTATGGAGGATGTAATATGTGCCTTCCAGCTGGCACAACTGGCAACAACTCATAGAGATAGAACTGGAGAGAGTAGGCCGACCAGTTCAGGTGGTCGGCCAGCCAATTTAGGTGGTCGGCCAGCCAGTTCAAAAGGGTCAACTCAACAAAAGGTGGTCGGCAGCCCCATTTGGTGGTCTCCTAACTGAATGCAAACTAGTGGTGTGGTGGGAGACCAGCAATTGTGGCCCAAAAATGAGGGAGACCAGTCACCTGACAAGAAAATCGGCCGATGGGGGAAAAGTGGTCTCCAAGGAGAAAAGGTGGTCTCCCACCCTTGTACCACCTTCCAAGCAATGAAAACAAGGTCCATGCCAAAAATGAACCAAGACGGATGCAAAACGAGGGTACGGGGGTCAAAACGCGCGACCGGAGGCCCCGAAAACTGGCTGTTAAGCATCGAAAGTGGCGTGCGATCACAAAGGTGGTCTCCCGGGCCACAGTGTCCCTCTAGAGAGAGGAAGCAAGGTGTGTGCCAAAAACTGTGCCAAACGGAGAAAGTTAAGAAGTCCCAAACCGAGGTGCACGACCGATGGCTCCGAAAATCGGAAACTGGTCTCCAAACGGGAAAAGTGGCCTACGACCACGAAAAATAGCCTACGGCCACTGAGATATGGTCTACGAGACCTCTCCCTCCCTTCGGAAAGAGAAAACAAGACCTGGTTCGCAAGCTGAGGCAAAACACAAAAGGGTCCCGAGGCTCGGAGGCAAGGCTCTCAGCCAAAACTCTGAAACCTCGAAACGAGCACAACGTGCGCAATCACTGAGCACTCAATCGATGACGTTTGAGTCTTAAGGTCGTTCAAAAATGGGGTGTCTATAGTTGCCCCTCTTTGACAGAACTCGAAAGTCATACGTGACGGGAGTGAATCTCAAAGCCCAGAGACGACCCATTTTTGACAAGGCCGAAAACTTAGACAAACAGGCGGGATAAGCAAGAGATGTGCCCACAGGCAGGGGAAAAATGCAAAACGATATGCACAAAGCCAAACATAACTCATGATCATGCAAAGAAGGCTGTAATGAAGCAAATATACACAATAAATGCAACAATTTTAAGCAAGGATGCAAATCAAACTACAATACATGCAGAAAGGATGTAAGAGAATTATTCGATTCTCACTACGACTCACGCGGAGAATACAATACCGTCCGGTTCGTCTGGTTGCGCCAGCTTCAAATGAACTGTACATACAATAGCGTGCCTGCAAAAGAGAGAAACTTCACAAGTACAATGTCGTTAGAAACATGCATAGCAATGCAAGTGAAAAGTGCGTAACAACGTGAGTGAAGTGTGCGTGACAACGCGGATAAAGTGTGCATGACAATGCAGGCGGGAGGGAAGAAACATAGGGACATGTCCCAGTGTTTCGGAATGATATAAGTATTGGAACGTATTCCAAATGCTCTAAACCAAAGAAGGAGAAACATAAGGACATATCCCAGTGTTTCAGAAAGGAGGAGAAACATAGAGACATATCCCAGTGTTTCGAAAAGGTACAAGCATTGGAACGTATTCCAAATGCTCTAAACCAAAGAAGAAGAAACATAGGGACATATCCCAGGGTTTCGAAAAGGTACAAGCATTGGAATGTATTCCAAATGCTGTAAACCAAAGAAGGAGAAACATAGGGACATATCCCAGTGTTTCGAAAAGGTACAAGCATTGGAATGTATTCCAAATGCTCTTAACCAAAGAAGGAGAAACATAGGGACATATCCTAGTGTTTCGAAAAGGTACAAGCATTGGAACGTATTCCAAATGCTCTCAACCAAAGAGGGAGAAACATAGGGACATATCCCAGCATTTCAAAAAGAAAGGAGCGTACGACACAATGCAATTGAAAGGGTGCATAACAATGCAGGTGGAAAGGTGCATGACAATGCAAGCCAAGATGAATTCCAAATACGCTGAAATCGTGTGAGGAAAGGAACACTCTAACCACGCTGAAAACGTGGGAAAAGGACCGAAAACAACCGCCCAGGTGCGCGCACAATGCAACCTAAGGTAAAACACGCCCAGGGTCGCGCCTCACGCATCCTGAGATAGCCCTGGAGGACAACGATCCTAAACGCTGCACAGCGTGAAAGAATGAATGATAGAAGATAACACAAGATGCAAATAAATACAATAAATGCGAAACAGTCAACACAGTACTCAGTTTAGTTTGAACACACAGCTCGTACCGCACACTGCTCATTCTGAACACACAGCTCATAACACAGTACTCGGTTTATTTTGAACATAGAGCTCATAACAAAGTATTCTGGTCGTTTTGAACACACGGCTCATACAGGACACTGCTCATTCTAAACATACAACTCATAACATAGCACTCCGTTTACTCTGAACACACAGCCCAAAACAGCACGCTGCTCATTCTGAACACACAACTCATTTTGCACGCACGGGATGCAATGACAGAACTCGCAGAAGTCGAAACACACTCAGATGCTGCAAATTTTCCCTCTTTTCTTTTGCTTCGCTGCCCGGAACCCATATAGCTTCAGATAGGTCCTGGTTTTACTGTTCTCACATGACCTGGGTTGAACCCTACGGTTTTTATGAAAGAACAAAACTTGTTTTGCACAAATATGAAGAATGGCACAGCATTCCTAAGCACAAAACAATTCATTTTGAAATTGAGAAATGAGTTCTTAACCGGGTATTGAGCCTACGACTGAGCACAGTACACTACGACTCAACATAGAAAAACAAAAGGTAAACAACCTAAACACAAACACAGACCCTTGAAATAACTTAGAACAAGAATCGAGACAAACAAAAACAAGAGACACGACACGTAAACGTGTTCCAATGGCGAGAGACCTCTCAGTTCGTGAGGAGCCAGTTTCTTCAGGTATTGTTTCCCACCCTTTCTCATTTGTGATTCTCACATCACTCGGCCCTCAGGCTCTATTTTTCTGAAAAAGCCCTTTCCTTACTTTTCCTTTCAGAGAGCTCATCTCTCTATTCTTCAATCTCTCATTTTTTTTTATTCCTCCCCTGGGTGGTTGATGGATAAGCAGGAAGTTGTGGGCTCTTGCCCCTGGCATTCCGCTAGATTCTTCTTCTTGTTCACAACAGTGAGTTTCTCCCACAGAGGGGCTGCACTACAACTAGGTGTGTAGCAAATCTGCAGCTGACATCGGTTGACGATGCTCTGCTGGGGAGTTTGGACGTGATCAGATCTGTCTAGATGAGGGAGTGGAATATCTTGCCCCATTCCAGTTGTGCTTTGCACTTGGCTTGATACCTCGTTGCTTGGAGGATGTGAGAGCTTTCTGTTCTTTTGCGGTTACCTTCAGTGGTGCCCTTTTCCGACAGGTATGATGCCCTTTCTGGCAAGTGCGTTGATAATGGGGAAAAGATAGAAAACGTGACTCAACTGTGCCCCTAGTTCATCATTTTGACCATTTTTTGTTTTTGGCTTCTACTAAAACAATTTTGACCAAAATGAGAGTTAGATTAACATGCTTGTTCAATTTTCTGATTTAAAATCATGCAAGTTAGGCTATGAGCACTGAAAATTTTCCTTTTTTGGGTCCAAGAAATGGTCCAGTTTTGGAAAAATGGAGTAATTTTCGTGAAAATTAGTCAACCTCATTAAAAATTCTCAAAGCTGTTTTTTACAAATGGCCACTGCTCAACGAGCGCAGAATTTACTCTTGAGATGCACAACCTCAGGTCCAAAATAATAAAAAATTGCCCCTTGTCTGAACGGCATTGCATGGCAACTGAAAGTTGCCCCTGGTCTGAATAGCACCGCAGCACTGCACAGCAATGGAAAGTTGCCTCTAGTCTGAATAGTGCCGCAGCACATGGCAACCAGTCCTCACAGTGACAATTACAACCAAATTCTCGGATACAGAGAAGACAAAGACCCGAACCGTCACATGGACACAGTCGAATTTGAAGTGTTTTACGGCTGGACTTCAGAATGAAGTTGTCTACGTATCCAAAACATGGGAATCAAGCCTTGCGTAGTTCGGGGTAAGGTACACTCGGGTATTAACCTCTCCTTTTGCGCTCTAACTTTTGCCAAAGCCGCCCTTTCTGGGTTTTCAACCTGGCGAGCTTTGTTCTTCTTTTCTTTTCAATTCTTTTCATGTTTTTTCATCTTTTCTTTTTCATTCTTTGTGTATATATATATATATTTTTTTGCTCTAACTTTTGCCTGGGTCACCCTTCCGGGTTTTCGGCCCAGCAAGCCTCTCAAGGGTAAACATGTAGCTTTGTCCATGTCAAATGGTTTTGAGATCCTGAAGTCATCTGAATCCAGGAGAATGGCTGCTGTTCGCTGACGATGTAGAAATCCATCCAATGGGGGCTGAATTGCCCCTAGTGTTGTGAATAGGAACTCAGTTGTTCTTCAGCAATACTTTCTTCTTTCTTCCCTTTTGGGATTTGGCATTCTTGCCCGTCTTCATTGATTTGCAAAATGATCTATCTTCCGCTCTTTGAGCACATCTGATATTTTTCTGCCTCTAGTTCCAGGGGTGCTTCTGATCTAGCTTTGCAAGCTTCTTTTGATGACATCTGATCTTCTTGATTTGACTTCCCTGCCCCTAGTTTGAGGGCTACTTCGAATCTGGCCACACAGGCCTCACATTGCAGTTGACTGTTGGACATTTTGAATCCAAGTTCAAGGTTTGAAAGCAAGGGGTCGAGTCTCGAGGCTGAGAGTGATCCTAAGCTGCATAATCTCAAGAGCGATTCCACACAGGTCGTCGCAGGGCGGCGCAAAACATTTTTTGAAATCTTTTAAGAAAGCGACTAATCGCTCGCGCTGAAGACAATGTAGAACCGATCTGGATCAAGCCAGGATCCTTCTCAGTACTCACATTAACAAGCATGATTTCATTGATTAAGGACTTAGCACGCCTTTCTTTCTCTCAATTGATCAAATTTTGCAAAACCCGAGGAATTCCTTCCTCCTTGTTTTCACCGCAGTGTTCAAAAAGTTTTGAAAAACTTAGGTCAATGCAATGATTTGAGGGCACAGAAGAGCAGGTGAAATGCACTACCGTTTCATTCAAGTTTGCTAGCACAATAGGCTCAAAGCAGAAACAAGCACAAAAGCATGAAAATCACAGCTATTTCATTCAGAGCTTCTGGTGTAACTGGCTCCACGGCAGAAACAGACTCAAAAGAAAGCGAAAAGACAAACACAAAACAAAATAGTGATACCCGAGGTAACACCCCCCAGAATCACTCGACTCCTATGCAACAAGACTGACTCGATACAACAAGACAGACCCAACTGACATAGTACAAAAAGACTGACTATATACAAGACAACAAAATTAACTGAATACCCAAGTCAGAAAGTATAAAAACTAGCATTCACAAATGCTCAGAACAGTGCGTGCCATACGCCACGTCCGGAGTAAACTGAGCACTGCCCGCATGTGGTTCAACCCCTGATCACATCACATTATCCCCCACGAGTTTACGGATCAAGTGCCGATAGACTTTACAGGACCCGGTGCGACAATGACCTTGTTGTCAATCAAATTTTGTATCTGGTGGCGAAGACGGACGCAACTGTCAGTGTCATGACCGGTTTGTTGATGGAAAGCACAGTACTTAGCCGGGTGATGCTTTGGAGGGAGAGGATCGGGCAGAGGCCGTTGTTCTAATGGTTTCATATGTCCTTTCCTGAGTAGGACCCCTAGAGCTTTAGACAAAGGCATATAAAGTGGGGCGAAAACCCTCTTGCCTCAGGGTAGATAGTCCGAAGTTCAGGGGTTTGGATTAGATGTACCAATAAAGGGGGTGGCTGTTTTTGGAGTGATGGTGGCCATTCTAATTTCAGAAGATCTTGCAGCTGCGTCACCACTAGTGGTCCCATTCGAACTGCGTGTAAATGCCCTCCTGAGCTGCTCCTTCTCCTGGTCAATAAGGCCCTGCTTTATAGCGTCCTCAATCTGCACCCCAATCTCGTGTAGGTCCGCAAAGGTGGGAAGGGGTAGGACGATCATCTTTTGCATTAGCCTGGGTTGGAGGTTGCGCACAACCATCCTTATCTGGTCTTTGTCGGAAGGCCTTGTAGTCATCATCGAGGCCTTTGCTCTCCATCTCGTCACAAACTCTGAAAAACCCTCATTTGGCTCTTGGCGGGTGACTTAAAGATCACGAGTTGTGACCTCAATCTGTGTGTTGTAGGAGTATTGAGCGACGAAGGCCTCAGCCATCTCTTCCCAGTTCTGTTTCACAGAGTTCTCCAATTTCGCATACCAGATTGCGGCTATCCCAGACAAGGTTCGGCCGAATAGTGACAGCTTCTGGGCTGTGGTCAAACCCATTGGCCTCAAGACATCAGAAAACAGGTGGAGGTGCACCATTGGGTCTCCAGAACCATTGAAACGGTCGATATGTGGCATCTTGAACCGGTCCGGTAGAGTCACGGCCGAATCGGTGTATCCATCCTCTATGTCTGGGATAGATTTCACGCCCTGAGACTTCTTGAACAGCTTTTCTAGCTAGCTCACTTTTACCGCTGTGGGGTCCACCACCTTGAACTCAAAGGGAGAATCTGGTAGGTTAGTGGGTGCGGGTGCCTTGGACAGTTGAGGTAAGATTGGGGGCGGAGCCGGCCCCGTTGGGATGTCCGTATCTTCCTGGACATTTGTTGTCTCCCCGAGTATCGGGACTCTTGGTCGGGGAGGAATCGGGTGTGAAGTAGATGCTCCGGTTTGCTGCTGTAGCCTGGCGATTAACTCTGCCTGTTGGGCCACTACTTCTGCTTGGCGTACAGCCACTTCTACCTGACGGGCAGCATCCTGCTGCATGACCCGCATACTTTCCTGGAGCTGACGTCATCTCTTCCATAATCATTGAAAACTACTGATCGAACTGAACAAGTGTGTATCCCCTTTCTGAGGTGGAAACAGATTTCTCAGCGCCAACTGCACACAGGTAAGGTGTTTAATGACCGCTGATTAGGAGACTCCTGAACTGGTGATCTGTGCCTGATTGGCCTTTTACCCTGCCTCTGGCAAGGGAACACTGACTGCCCTTGAACTGAATCTCTGACCTGACAAAGTTTATCAGCACAAGTCCAATGTACCCGGGGGATATCAGAGCCTTCTGAAGCTATGGTTCCAAGACTACCTAGCAAAAGAGAAAACAAGCAGCATCTCAGCCCAATTTCACCAGAATAGATTTGAGCATAGCTGAATGACTGTACTCTTTACTGAATTCTGCCCCAAAATTCTGCCTCAAATTTGATACCCTCAGGTAAAACTGATTCTCAGATACTGATGCCCTCAGGCCTGATACCCAAACTTGCAAACTAGTACGTGCATTTCTGTAGAGGCCAACTCTAAAAGCACATAGCAAGCAAATGAGAGCCAAAACACCCCTATGGAGGGGTAGGGTTTCCCTGTCCTAATGTTAGGAGCTAGGGTTTCACCACGCACATAGCAGTTTTCAAACAACCTACAATCGAGTAAGCAACCTGTCCTAATTTGGAATAGTCACTATGGATTCCGAATATGCACTAGGTCGAATGGTCAAAAAGGGTGGCCCGGTAAAAACCGGGGTTTGTGTTCCCATCATGGCAGAGCCCGTAACCGGTCAGCCTTATGGCACGCTTCTCAAAGCGAGCCTCCGACAAACCGTTCAGGAATAGCAGATGGCGAACACGGTTTCCTAGGTGCACCAATGCAAATGCAATGCAAAGAAACACATAAGTGTAATCAAAACAAGATATCATGAGTTCGAGTCAAGTTCTCTAAATCCCTAGTAGAGTCGCCAGAAACTGTAGACGTCCCCGAACGTCCCGGGAAAATCCTGTTTTGTTCATTTGGCTCACTACAGTTCGGACTCAAATGTCACGATTCTTAATCTGATCTCACAAAGTGCAATGCAAGATTGATAAATCACCAAAGAGTCCAAATCTGGCAAATCGTTTTGAAAAACTGATTTTTAGAAAGAAGTGCCAAACATGGACTGCTTTGCCAGATACAGAGTCACCACCTAAATATTTATTTTGGAAGAATTTAGGAAACCCTGACTCGTGCCTAAGGCCACGTGTCCGTCATCACCAAAGTTGCCTCGACTCGTGAACTTGGGTACGATTGGGGAAGGTCATGCAATGAGCACCCCCACTTGCCCGATCAAAGATCGGCCACTACTAAACATGATATCGAGTTTTTGAAAACATATGCATTCTTATTCCAGTTTATTAGCCTAGGATTACTATGTGATGCACATAGCATACAAGTATAGACTAGATCGTCTGAGTTAGAACAAAACATTTCGTGTTTGTTTATTTGAAAATGGTTTGATGGTGCTACTCGCAAGTAAACTAAGACGTGGATTTGCCACCCTCAAGTGGGCTTAGAAAACATGGTGATTTGCCACTCTCAAGTGGGCTTTAAAACTCGCAATCAATGAATTGTCCCAATTCAAGTAACCCAACCTTCACCCACAGGCATTCAAGCAGTTATATCACATAAGCAGTTAGCCTCATGGTAAGTATGCTATCATGGCAGTCACTCACACACATGCAAAGATGCTAAAGCATAAACACTTACCGAGTACTCCGAGCCAAAGAAAGAAGCTAATTAGAAATCATGCATGATTCCTAACTATGCTAAGAATGCCTAATGCAACACATGCAAAAATGCAACTACAATAGGCTCGGCTATTCTAAGATGGCATATGAGATGCAACAATCGATACATGTATTCAACTTGGAATTGAAATACAATGCAATTAGCATGATGCGCCGAGCCCGGTGCATGCAATACAGATGAATGAATACAAGCATACGAACATATAGATGCTAATTGAAACATGCCCTAAAACTAACCATCATAAGCTGGTAAATAAAAAGGAGAAAGACGTGGGGTTGGAAGACATGCATCACACACACGCACACTTATTACAAAGTTTTCCCTCTCGACGGAGGGTCCGAATGAATAATACACAACTAACTAGTTCATCTAAGTTAATCAAGCTAATTATTACACAACATTAGCTAATTAACAAATTAACTAAATAAGCAAATGAACTAGTATGCAAACTACATATGATGGACCGCCTCAGCTCTACTTTGAATGATAAGGGATGCATGCATGCTCGAGTCGCCTCGTCGGGAAATCCATCGCGATGCCCCGATTTGCCCTGTTTGCAACTGGTCCCAGAATACTGTACAAAGCTCCAGAAGGCTGAAACTCCACCATGCGAACCTGTAGGGATACTGCCGACCAGTTTTTACTGCTGGTTTCTAGTTTGCTGCAACAGAGAGCAGGAAAGGGGCATGGCAAAGTATTTTTAACATATGTGTGCATGACCACTCTCCCCATCATTGCATAAGCTCTAGGGAGGGTAGTCCTCGATCTTCGTGCCACCAATCATGCATCTCGATGCATGATGGCCGAGGAGTCAAATTGCACGACTCGATATGAAATGAATGCACATATGAACACAATAAGGCCTAAACTCCATCATGGGTAGCACGTTTCGTCACTTTGAGTACGAAACGTCCCTCGTTTCCCGTGTTTGGATTAACTCCTATTCCAAACACAATGCAACACACAATGCATGTACCAATGCAACTCTAGCATGCAACCTAAATGCAATGCAACTAAATGATGCAAACATGCAAGGGATGACATGCAAGGGTGCGACTAGCATACGCAATGCTATGAACTAAGAATGGCATACTCAATGCACATGACGCTCTATGGCATACGCAATGCACATATGAAGACTATCAATGAGATGATCAAGGCATACACAATGCAATGGTCAATCATGCAACAACATGGACTATCTGGCATATGCAATGCAAGATGGACTTAAACCAAGATGGATGGACCTCAGCCATATCCAAATCAGTGTCCAATAGGATAAAAATGAGACGACAAAAATACGTGCAAACATGCACAAATGCAAGGGACCAAACCTAAGGCACAAAGTGCAACTCTACCAAAGCATGGCAAGCATGAAATATGGCATACAATGACACAAGTTCCAGCTCTGAAATGGCATACAAGGCCGTCTCGAATCATGCAAGCAACTCACCCGATGCATGTTGGATGACTCAAGTACTGAAATTAGTGAAGTGTATCACACTAGAGGTATGCAAAGCAATGCACAAATAACCAAACCAGCCCCAAAAAGTCCCTATGCAGGCCCAAAACAGTAGGAAAATGGACTAAAATGGTGGCTTACAAGGCACGGAAATGAAGCTCATGCAATGGTCTATAAATGAGGCATACAAGCACATCCCTCAAATGCATTTAAGGAGTGGAAAACATGGGAACATGGAAACCTTACATGCTCTGAAATACCATGCACAATGACCCCAAAACATGCAAACACCTCAATATAAGCATGCAATAGGCTTCAAAACTCAAAGCTAGGCAAGGGTATTGCACTACAACCATGCATAGCAAACATCATTCGACCATGAGGCCTAAAAAAAGAGCTAAGGCAGTCCAAAACATGCACAAAATCAGTTTAGAACATGGCCAAAATATGCTAGAATCAAAGGCGAAAACAACATGCATTACAAGCTAGTGAAGAGGATTTACACTACAAGCATGTGAAGCATTCAAGAGGCCACTAAAATAGCAAAATTCAGAGGCATGACATACCAAATAAAGCCCAAAAACCCACTGAAACATGATCAATGCATGCAAGAAAGTCATGCTCCTTTGATAAGCTATAAAGAGGATTATTCTACACATGCAAGAAGCGAGCAAAAGGGGACCAAACCAGCTATGGTCAGAGCCTAGGCAGGTCCTAGAAGTCACTAAAAATGGCCTGAACCAAGCCTTGGAAATGTGGAAATATACGCTCCTTTGAAAGGCCAAAAATACTAGCAAACAAGGCCAAAAGAGAGAGGGTCTCCCCTCTCTGATTTTGGCCCTCAAAACAGCATGCCAACCACTGAAAATCTGCTAGATTTCAGTGGCTCAAAGGTCAAACAAATATCAACAGAAAGGCCTCATGGTATGGCACAAAACAAAGCAAAATGAAGCATGTAAGAGGGTAGATGACCTCCAATAGGAAAATGGCCTTAAACAAACATGAATAATGCTTAAAAATAAAGCTTTTTTCATTTGACAACAAAGCCTAAATATGCATGAAAGTATAGCTAAGAGAAGGATCAAAATAGTGCTTAAAAGAGGGAAAAATGGTTACCCTTGAAGCTCAGCAAAACCAGCACACTTCTGAACCAAAAACTCAACCTTTGAGACCTCTCAAGACCCTCTAAGAACTCAGTAACAATGGTGGAGGTGTTAGGCTATGAGGTGTAGTGTAAAAGGGCCAAGAACCAAACACTTTTGGAGCCAAAGTGTAGAGATATAGAGAGATATATCTTTGTTTGCCTTAGAGGAAATCTGAACCCTTCCAAATGAAAGGGAGGGCCTCTCTTATAAAGATACAAGGCCTTAGCTTCTCAAAGAAGCTAAAAACCAAGGCCAAAGATCCTCCATACAGTATGGAGGATGTAATATGTGCCTTCCAGCTAGCACAGCTGGCAACAACTCATAGAGATAGAACTAGAAGGAGTAGGCCGACTAGTTCAGGTGGTCGGCCAGCCAGTTCAAAAGGGTCAACTCAACAAAAGGTGGTCGGCAGCCCCATTTGGTGGTCTCCTAACTGAATGCAAGCTAGTGGTGTGGTGGGAGACCAGCAATTATGGCCCAAAAATGAGGGAGACCAGTTACCTGACAAGAAAATCGGCCGGCGGGGGAAAAGTGGTCTCCAAGGAGAAAAGGTGGCCTCCTACCCTTGTACCACCTTCCAAGCAATGAAAACAAGGTCCATGCCAAAAATGAACCAAGACGGATGCAAAACGAGGGTACGGGGGTCAAAATGCGCGGCCGGAGGCCCCGAAAACTGGCTGTTAAGCATCGAAAGTGGCGTGCGACCACAAGGGTGGTCTCCCAGGCCACAGTGTCGCTCTAGAGAGAGGAAGCAAGGTGTGTGCCAAAAACCATGCCAAACGGAGAAAGTTAAGCGGTCCCAAACCGAAGCGCACGGTCGACGGCTCCGAAAACCGGAAACTGGTCTCCAAACAGGAAAAGTGGCCTACGACCACGAAAAGTAGCCTACGGCCACTGGAAGATGGTCTACGAGACCTCTCCCTCCCTTCGGGAAGAGAAAACAAGACCTGGTTTGCAAGCCAAGGCAAAGCACAAAAGGGTCCCGAGGACCGGAGGCAAGGCTCTCAGCCGAAACTCCGAAACCTCGAAACAAGCACAACATGCGCAATCACTGAGCACTCAATCGATGACGTCTGAGTCTTAAGGTTGGTCAAAAATGGGGTGTCTACATTGACCCAGCAAAGGTCGCTACCATCAGAAATATGCCACGACCAACAAATCTAGATGAGCTGAGAACCTTTCTTGGTTGGGCATCTTATTTGGGACGGTTTATCCCTGCTATGGATGAAATAACACAACCCTTCAACTCATTGCTAAAGAAGGATCTCAGGTTCCCGTGGAATGAGGAGCACCAACAAGCGTTCGAAGAGGTAAAGTTAGCTTTAACTTCCCCTCTGTTCATGACTCCTCCTCAATCGATGAGGTCTTTACTCCTCTACATCACTTCCACGCTGAAGTCAGTTGGAGCTTTGCTCACCCAGGAAATAGACGAACTCGAACAACCTGTATACTACATAAGTAGAGTTATCCAAGGGGCTGAAGTCTGATTCTCCCTCATTAAGTGGCATTGCCTCACCCTAGTCTTCACTACCAAAAAGCTCCGACAGTACCTCTTTTCTTACCCTATCCATCTCATGACCAGGACTAATCTTATTCGATTCCTCCTCATTAGACCAACTCTCTCGGGTAGGCCAGCCCGCTAGCTCCTCTCGTTAGTAGAATATGATATCACATGTAAAGCCCCTAAGGCCACTAAGAGCCAAACGCTAGCCGACCTCCTAGCTTACTTCCCCAGCAGAGAACATGAGCCGCCCTCGGATGAACTACCAGGAGATGAGTTCCAAGCCGTTGAAGTAAACGCTAAAGGAGAATGGAGTTTGAGCTTCGATGGATCATCCACTTCCAAATGGGGAGGAGCTGGAATAGTCCTTACTTTCCCAAACCAAACTGAAGTCAATCTGTCATATAAACTGGATGTCAGATGCTCTAACAATGGGGAAGAGTATGAAGCCTCGATACTAGGGTTTATGGCGGCACTCCATTTAGGAGTAAGTCTCTTATGTATCAAAGGCGACTGTAATCTGGTGGTCAAGCAGACCAATGGAGACTATGCTATCAAAGAGCCCCCTCTAGCTTCATACAGAACCATCGTCCAAAGGTTGACAAACAAATTCGATACGGTAAGGATAGAACACGCTCCTTTCTCTAACAATTGCCACTCGGACACCCTCGCCACCTTGGCCTCTAAGGTAGAATTCTCAGAAGAATCAACCAAGATAAAAGTTCTGAAATGCTTCGTGTCGTGCTCAGTAACAACTATCTTCCCTGAAAAAGAACCCACCAAATGGAGAGCCCTAATCATTAACAAGCTTTGTGCCCCTTCAGGTAAACTACCTTTGAGTAAGACCAAACACTTTACAATTTACCAAGGAGTCCTCTACTACAGAGGGCCCGGTGGTTTATTGGCACAATACATCAACCTTACCAAAGCCAAGTCCAAGTTAGAAAGGGTTCACAACCACTCTTGTGGGACAGGAGATGTAAGCATCTACATGAGGCTACAACGACAAGGATATTATTGGGCTACCATGGCCAAGGAAGCGAATGACCTTTAAGAGAAGTGCACCAAATGTCAGGAGTTCCCTCCAAAGGCTAAATGCAACTTCACAGAAATCACCTCTGACTGCCATTAGGTATATATAGATTACCTCAAAGAAGAGTCATTGCCATTGGACCGCTCCACAACTGCAATAATTAGGAAGCGAGCTATGAAATTCTTTTTGCAAGAAGTTTAACTTTTCAGGCATGGCTTCGATGGGAAGCCATTACGTTGCTTATCAGGAGCAGAAATCCATAAGGTTTTGGAACTTGCTCATGGATCGGAGCACCAAGGTGGAGCTAAGCTATTCCAATATCTCTTATATATAGGCTATTATTGGCCTACTATGGAGGCAGACGGCAAAACGTATGCCAAACGTTGCAAACCTTGCCAACTCCATGAAAATCTCATTCATGTACCCGCCACCGATTTGCATAGTTCGAGCTTATTATGGCCCTTCCACATGTGGGCTATGGATCTTATTGGCAACATCTCCCTGCCATCAAGGGGACATATATGGATTGTGACGGCTATAGAGACCTACACTAAATAAGTAGAAGCCATCCCCCTAAAAAAGGCAACAGGAGCCGCTGTCTCCAATTTCATCTGAGAATTCATCATATGTCATTTTGGTATACTCGGAGTAATCCTTTCAAATAATGTGACCCCTTTTGTCAACTGCCAAGTCGGACAACTCCTGGTCTCCTACGACATCACACACCATAAATCAACGACTTACTATCTCCAAGGGAATGAGCAAGTTGAAACAATCAACAAAACACTCCTTAGAATATTTTCTAGGACTCTTCAAGGATTATCAAAGGGATTGGGTGCACGTGCTCCTAGTGGCACTCTGGGCTTACAGAACATACAAAAGAAGGTCAACTCAGATGACCTTGTTCTCGTTGGTATACTGCACGGAAGTAATTCTTCAGGTGGAAACTGCCATACCTTCAGCTCGCATGGCCGTCCGAAGTGAAGCTACTCCAGACTCCAGACCCTCAGAATTGGAGATCTTTCATGAAAGAAGAGATAAGGCCTAGGCTAACCTCAAAGTTTACCAAAGTTGCATAGCTTGAGCCTATGACACTTTGGTACACCCCAAATAATTCCAAGAAGGTGACTTGGTACTTCGTGTTGCACCTCATGTCATGGGGGGAACCTCTACCCACAAGTTCACCCCCAAATGGCAAGGACCCTACATAGTAAGAGAGGTTAACGAGAATGGTTATTATAGAATTTTTGAACCAAACTCACAAGCTCTCTTGAGCCCTATCAATGCCAAGTGGCTAAAAGCCTATTTTCCCTAAAAGTGCGGAATCACCCCTAAGGAATTTTCCTATTACTAATGTAATCAAAATGGCGATGTAAGGCATCGACTCATGCTTACGATAAATAAAAAAATCATTAGCTATCTCCATTCTCATTACATTTTATGCAACTACTGACAATCACTTTAAAAATTATATATATATATATATATATAAAGTAATTGAGGTTTTCTTTTTTTATTACAAAAATGTTAGCTTAACTCTCCATGACATGAACCCTCAACTCTGCAACACTTGAAACCCTCAATTCATCTAACTTGGACCTATTTGGCTACCCAAGTCAAAAACCTCCCCTTTCACACTAACAAGCTAAGCCTCTATAATGGCTCTCCTTTCCCTCCAACTTGAAATCGCTGAGTCTACATCCGCCAGCACCTTAGTCGCCCGCTCTAACTCCACTACGACTTTCTCTCTAGCCGACTTTGACTCCATCAAAAGCTTGTCCATTTCTGCTAGCTCGGCCTTGAGTCAGCAATTCTTCACTTGAGCTTCCATACAAGACAAACTCTCTTTAAGCCAGCTCACCTCAAACTCATGTCGCTAAAACTCTACCACAACAGCCCGAAATGACTGAAAAGTGCCAACAGAAGTCTTCGAAGTAAGGCCACAAAACCCTTTAAGCATATCACAAAATGCCTTTAACAAATAGCTTCGTAAGAACACAACTTCCAAACGCATGAAGGTGCTTGGCCTGTGATCAAAAATGAAGTTCAACCTAGGCAAATACTCTCCTCCTACGCCAGAAAATAGTACCTTGGGATCAAGAACCCGATCTCTGCTGTCAGGCCCTGCCAAGACGAGTCACAATAAACTCACCATCCATGAAAGGTAAACTCTCTTGACCGTCACAGCCAACGCTAAGAGCAATAATCTCATCATGAACACAACTACCACTCTTACCAAGTGGCAAACTAGTAGCAACTCCAGACAAAACAAGCAAAGTACCAGGCTAAAGATCCACTAAAGGAAGGCTAAGCTGAGCACCAACTGAAGGCAAACTGGGATGAGCATCAATTGATTATAAACTGTTACTCCAACCAAATAAAGAGACGGTGGGGACTCCACAAGAAGGCAGACAAGACTAAACATCAGCCAAAGGCAACCGACCAGTTAGATCATCACCATCAACTTCCCTAAGACCAACTGAATGTGCCACCGGGTGACCTAATTGCGGCAGAGGAGGCACAAAGGTCACTCTATCTTCAACATATAGTGTAGTAACTCAAGATCTCATCTTATCAATAAGAACATCTGCCTGCTTAGATGTAACCCTAACAACATCACCATTCCTTGCATTAAGATTAGCCTCTAAGCTATCCCTATTGCCATCCTCACTTTCAGAATCACTAGAATCGTTAGCCTTAGTTTGTCTCCACAACCAACAACATAAAAGCAAATCATCAACAGAATTCTCCTCTTCAGAAGGCGCACATGCCGCCCTAGGCACACTAGAAATATCATGAAAGATGGCTAACCTCTGTACCTAAAGAAACAAAAAGTTCAATTTCAAAGCACAAAAAAAAAAAAAAAAAAAAAAAAAAAAAAAAAAAAACATAACAAGGAAGGAAATCAAGAAAAAAAGAGCAAAACTAACCTTCATTCTCTGGGAAAGCTCACCCCTAGGCAAGCTCAAGCACTTTTTAGCCACACGCACTTCCCCTTGAAAACCATCCGCGGCTACCACCTTCGCCTGACTTAACACATCTAAGCGCACAAATCGGGACAACTCACCCTTAGTCACCTCAGTCTTGCCCTTCACGCGCGGCTGACATAATTCGTTATTCGACGAGATGCACACAATCTCTAAGTCTCCGATATCTCTTTCGCGAAACTTTTGAAATGCGGAAAAGGTCCCCCTCCAATAATGTCGCCAACAAGCTGATACCCTACCCACGCAATTAGCTCTTGCCCGAATAAACTTTCTACACTTTTGGAGTCGCGAAGATAAGTATGGTAGAAAAACTACTCAAAAGTAGTGGCAACAAGAAGAACCACACCAAAAGTAGGCACCCCCTGATCAAATTCAAATTGGCGAGCCACTCTTGCTGGATTATAGGACATAGAGCCATAAGCACCTCCCACAAAATAGGGCAACGAACACGAAAGGAAGGTACAAGCCGTCATTGTCTCAACAATACTCAATCGATCACCAAAACCCACCTCGGAATCTACTGAATCATACATCCGAAAAGAAGCCACCCCAACAACGGGTAGAACATACGGATGAGCCATAAACTCATTCTCATAATCAAAAACATCCATCAAAGGCCCACAAATGCGCGCCCTATACCACTTGGCAACTCGGTGCTCTCGCCCCTCCCCGGGCTCAAAATCCGTCGGCCTAAAGATAAGTCTAAGAAATCGCTCATATAAGAACATCTGAAGGAAAGAAGTCGATATATAACTAATAACATCATACCGACCCTTCGACTTCCCCGCCCCAAACTGATACATATCTAGTCGCCTGTATATAGTCCCCAAAAACAATGGCCCAAGTGCAACCTAAAGACCAGCCGCCAGATAAGCAGCAATATCAAACACGAATGAGTCTTTGCCATCCTTGGGCGGCCCTTCCAAGATATATCGACTCAACCAGTATGAAAGGAAAGCGGCAAGGTAAGTGGAACTATGCTTATACTTCTCATATCTGGGCCCATTTACCTCTTCTTCCCCTACCTCGGTTCCTTCCTTTGAAGACGGGTTCAAGTCCCGATACCAATATCGTAGCCACCCCCCAAAAGTATTCTTACAATGTTCTCAACGTTGCGGACCAATGTACTCCCCTCTTTTGTCATAGCCGCTCAATAGGAATCTCGTTTCTGAAAATGAGGCTTTAGAGTAAATATAATCTTTAGATGACTCAGGGCAGATATATTAGCAAGAGGATTTGCTATACGAAGCAGAGGTAAACCCATCAAAGCGTAAACATCCTCTAATGTAGGTGTCAATTCCTCCCATCGAGTAACAAAGGTGTGAGAACTGGAACTCCAACAAGAAAATGCTACACTCAACCATGATGGTTTCTTCCTCACATTTAGCCTAATATTTGTCACTATGGCACCGTACAAGCCAGCGTTCTTTAAAATCTCCCTGAAAGAATGATTGGTTAGCACCTCTTTAGCCCAAGTATCAAAACCCTTACCATTCTTAGTGAAAGCGTAACTATCATAAGCTGGAAATGCATACGGGTGGAGGCCACGCTCTATGTGCAACCGCATAATAGACTTGGAAGCTATTATCTCCTCCACCGCCTTTTTTGCCTCGGGTACTCCCAACAAAATCTGAGATGGATTAGCAGTCCCATTGTCCTTCAATTGTTGCCAGAACTTATCCCTAACTCCAAAGTAAGGAGCACGGAACCAGTGCTTGACCAAAGGCACTTTGGAAGCCTCTTCCCTACTTGCCTTGCTTGGTAACTTCTTGATGGCTTTCTTTGACAGGCACACAACAGCTTTCCTCTTCATCTTGAGCAATCAATCTCTACCTGCATCATGCCAAATTACAACAAGTAGGTTTTGTATACACGAATCATATTTGCACAAAATATATATATATATATATTTTTAATTACTTAATTAATCAATTAATTAAAATAAATAAATAATATAAAAAAGTCTTCCAAATCTAGCTCTCTTTAACTTTAACTCTTAAGTTCTCTCAAATCCTTCTCTCAAATCCCTGAAACCAGCTCTCTAATTTGATTGGCTCACCAATATGGTTAGAGCTAAATTCTTTTTATAACTTTCTAAAGTCACCAAGTTCCTAACTCCTAGCATGGGGCGGACCAAATTTTGGTTCTGGCTCCCCAACATGTGGCAGATCAAAGTTGCAGCTCTCCCATATGGCAGACAAAGTTCCCGGCTCTCCTAATTCTTGGCTTACCAATGTGTGTAGCTCTAAATGCACTATGTGATGATGACTCCAAATATACCTTCATTAATTTTTTCGTCTCTCCAAGTTCATAGCTATTTTATTATTCTTAGAGCTTTCCAATTTATAACTCTCTAATATTTTATTATTATTTTTAGAGCTCTCCAATTTTATAGTTCTCCAATATTCTATTATTATTTTTAAGAGCTCTCCAATTTTATAGCTCTAATATTTTATTATTATTTTTAAAGCTACCCAATTTCATAACTCTCTTATCATTCTTAGAGTTCTCCAATTCATAGCTCTCAAATATTTTATTATTATTTTTAGAGCTCTCCAATTTTATAACTCTCCAATATTTTATTATTATTGTTAGAGCTCTCTCTAAGGGGTCACAGGTCTCTTATTATTCTTAGAGCTCTCCAACTCATAGCTCTCAAATATTTTATTATTATTTTTAGAGCTCTCCAATTTATAACTCTCTAATATTTTATTATTATTGTTAGAGCTCTTTAAGGGTTTATAGCTCTCTTATTATTCTTAGAGCTCTCCAACTCATAGCTCTTAAATATTTTATTATTATTTTTAGAACTCTCTAATTTTATAACTCTCCAATATTTTATTATTATTGTTAGAGCTCTCTCTAAGATCACAGCTCTTCTAGTATTTTCATAGCTCTCCAATTTCATAACTCTCTTATTATTCTTAAAGCTCTCCAACTCATAGCTCTCTAATATTTTATTATTATTTTAGAGCTCTCGAATTTTACAACTATCCAATATTTTTATTATTACTGTTAAAGTCACAGAACTCCTAGTATTTTCATAGCTCTCCAATTTCATAGCTGTCTTATTATTTTTAAGAGCTCTCTAATCTCATAGCTCTCTAATATTTTATTATTTTATTTTTAGAACTCTCTTCAATTCTTCAGCCTTCTACCAAAATAAAGCTCTCTAATTTTGGCCCTCTAAGTGCCTCATCAAAATTTTTGGCTAAGTATAAAGACCATATGATGCTCACCACCAAAAAAAATTCTATTCTTTTTTATTATTTTATTTTATTTATCAAAAAAATAAATAGGTAAATTAATTAATTAATTACTTAATTAATTAAATTGAGGTTGAAACCATACCTAGACAGTTTGATCCCTAATTACGCAAATCATAACAAAGGTAGAAGCTTCAAAAGTATATCAACAGTTCTTGGCTCATTAACAAAAATACCCAACACCCCCCTCTCCCTTCAAATTCCTCACTCGCTTCTCTCTCTAAAGCTTCACCCATGGCAATAACCCTTTGAAACCCTAACCTCACTGAATCAAAGGGATCAAAACACTGGCCCTACTCTGGTGTTGGCTCACACACCTTCACTTTTGCAGAATCTTCAATCAAGATCTAAACCTACTCCCTTCATTCAAAAACCTGATTTCAAAAATCGGCAACATAGGAACCCAACCCCAGCAATAAACCCAGAACCAAAACTCCAAAACCCACACCTTGACTCAATAGCACAAGCGACGCCACCCTTTATCACACTTCGCAACACCCTTGCGGCTCACCAACGGCGACCTCCACAACTCACCGACACCTTTCTTTTCTCCTTTCTCTCTCTAACAACTCGTCTCTCTTCTCCCTTCGTGACTTTGGAGCTTGACCCACTCCCCATCTTCGATTCAAGACCTGAAGTCAGTAATACAAAAACCTAACCCTTCACAACCCGACTCAACAATAGTATGAGAGAAGCCGTGGCTCTTTCACACCACACAACCCCTCTTACACTGTCAGACCTCGCTTTGTGGCTCGTCGGTGGCAACCTTTTTTTTTTCCCCCTCCTTCGCGACTGCGGCACCCTTCCTCTTTTCTTTCTCTCTCTAAAAACCTAGAACCCCAGAACCAAACTTAGAGGGAGAAAGCGTATACAAAAACCCAGAACCCAACTTGGAGTAAACGATGATGGAAAATCCAGAACCAAACTGGGAGAGAAAAGTATAGACAAACCCAGAATCGCTAAACAACTTTTTAGTGGTACATTTACCCAAGACACCAAGTTACGGGGTAACCAAGTCAACAAAACACCCTTCCATACCTTGGGTAAATAGAGAAGACATGGAAAGCAACCGGAAAATACAAAGCTCCTCTATGATCTAGATTTTAAATATATATAGAAAAAAAAAAGTTAAAATGAGGGTCCACTTTGAACTCGAAGGGAGAATCTGGTAGGTTGATCTATGCTTTGGATAGCTAGGGTAGGATCGGGGGCGGAGCCGGCCCTGTTGGAATGTTCGTATCTTCCTGGACATTAGCTACCTCCCCGAGTATTGGCACTCTTGGCGGGGGAGGAGCTTGGTGTGAAGCTGATACTCCGGCTTGTTGTTGTAGCCTGGCAATTAACTCTGCCTGTTGAGCCATGACCTCGGCCTGTTGTTTGGCAACTTCTGCTTGATGGGTAGCATCTTGCTGCATGGTTCTCATACTGTCCTGGAGCTGATGCATCATCTCCTCTAGGCCAGCCATGTTATGATGATCTAACTGAATAACCGGTATATCTGTTCCTGTAGTAAAAACTAAGACCTCAGCCTGATTGTTCACTGATGGGTTAAACCACTGATCTGGCGACCACTGTACCGATACACTGTGCCTTTTTTACCTCCGTCTGGTAACCGGGGGTAAAGAAAGGAACACTGCTTGTCCGTCTATCAGATCCCTAGATCGATTAAGTCTACGACCTCTAACTCAGAGTGCTCGGAGGATATCTAACTGGTCGGATGCAATGATGCTAAACTACCTTGCAAAAAGATAAATAAAGCATAATAAGGAAATAATGAACAGAAAAAATGGACAACATAACAACTTAAATAAAGACAACACACAGTTGGCAAACACAAGCTGAATGAACTGTTCTCAACCACTGATCACTGTTCCCCGAAATCACTGCCCCAAATCTGAATCTGATACCCGCAGATATAATACTCGGGGGTGTTACCTCGGACATCACTTGCTTATGTTGTGTTTGTCTTTTCGTTTTCTTTTGAGTCTATTTTTTCCTTGGAGCCAGTAATGCCAACAGATTTGAATGAATAGCAGTGATTTTCACACCCTTGTGTTTGCTTCTGCCTTGCGCCAGTTGTGCCAGAAAGTTTGAATGAAACGACAGTACTTTTTGCCTACTTTTCTGTGCCTCAAACTCATTGCATTGACCTAAGTTTTCCAAAACTTTTCAAACACTGTGATGAAAATGAAGAGGGAGGAATTCCTCAGGTTTTGCAAAATTTGATCAATTGAGAGAAAGAGAGGCATGCTAAGCCCTTAATGAATGAAATCATGTTTGTTAATGTGAACACTGAGAAGGATCCTGGCTTGATCCAAATTGGTTCTACACTGTCTTTAGCGCGAGCGACTAGTCGCTTTCTTAAAAGATTTCAAAAAATGTTTTGCGCGGTCCTGCGAAGACTTGTGTGGAGTCGCTCTTGAGATTGTGCAGCTTAGGATCGCTCTCAGCCTCGAGACTCACCCCCTTTTGCTTTCAAACCTTGAATTTAAATTCAGAATGTTCAATGGTCAACCATCGAAGGAGGCCTGTGTGGCCAGATTTGACGCAGCCCATGAATTAGTGGCAAGAAAGTCAGATCGAGAAGGTCAGATGTCATCAAAGGAAGCTTGCAAAGCTAGATCAGAAGTACCCCTGGAACTAGGGGCAAAAATGTCCGTTGCGCTCGAAGAGCCGAAGATGGATCATTCTGCAAATCAATGAAGATCGGCAAGAATGCCAAATCCCAGAAGGGAGGAAAGAAGAAAGTATTGCTGAAGGATAACCGAGTTTCTATCCACAATACTAGGGGCAAATCCAGCCCCCCATTGGATGGACTCCTGCATCGTCAGCGAACAACAGCCATTCTCCTGGATTCAAATGACTTCAGGATCTCAAAACCATTCAACATGGACAAAGCTACACTTTTTACCCTTGAGAGGCTCGCCGGGCTAAAAACCCGAAAGGGCGACCCAGGCAAAAGTTAGAGTAAGGAAAAAAGAAGAAAAAGAACAAAAAAAGAAAAATGCAAAAAAAAAAGAAAAAGAAGAAAAATTAAGAAAATGAAAGGACAAGATGAAAAAAAAAAAAAGAAGAAAATAAATGAAAAGAAAAGAACAAAGCTCGCAAAGTTGAAAACCCAGAAAGGGCGGCCTTGGCAAAAGTTAGAGCGTAAAAAGAGAGGTTAATACCCGAGTGTACCTTAACCCCAAACTACGTAAGGCTTGATTCCCATCTTTGGGATACGTAGGCAACTTCATTTTGAAGTCCAGCCATAAAACACTTCAAATTTGACTGTGTCCATGTAATGGTTCTGATCATCATTGTCTTCTCTGTGTCCGAGAGTTCGGTTGTGATCGTCACCTTGAAAACTGGTTATAGTGTGCTACGGTGCTATTCAAACAAAAGGGCAACCTTCTGTTGCCATACGATGCGTTGCGGTGCCATTCAAACAAGGGGCAACTTTCCGTTGCCATGCAATGCCGTTCAGACAAGAGGCAATTCTCCTTCGGATATGAGGTTGTGCATCTCGAGAGTAGGTTCTGTGCTCGTTGAGCAGTGGCTGTTTGCAGAAACAGTTTTGAGAATTTTTACTGAGGTTGACTAATTCTCTCGAAAATGATTCCACTTTTCCAAAACTGGACCATTTCTCGGACCCAAAAAGGAAAATTTTCAGTGCTCATAACCTAACTTGCATGATTTCAAATCAGAAAATCGAACAAGTGTGTTAATCTAACCCTCATATTGGTCAAAACTGTTTTAGTAGAAAACAAAAATAAAAAAAATGGTCAAAATAATGAACGAGGGGCACAGTTGAGCCAGGTTTTCTGTCTTTTCCCCATTGCCAACATACTCGCCAAGAAAGGCACTCATACCTGCCAGAAAAGGGTACCACTGAAGCTAACCGCAAAAGGGTAGAAAGCTCTCACATCCTCTAAGCAGCGAGGTATCGAGCCAAGTGCGAAGCACGAATTGGAATGGATCAAGATATTCCACTCCCACATCTGGATAGATCTGATCACGTCCAAACTCCCCAGCAGAGCATTGTCAACCGATGTCAGCTGTAGATTTGCTACGCACCCAGTTGTAGCGCAACCCCTCTGTGGGAGAAATTCACTGTTGTGAACAAGAACAAGAATATGGTAGAATACCAGGGGCAAGAGCCCACAACTTCCTGCTTATCTATCAACCACCCAGGGGAGGGATAAAAAATGAGAGATTGAAGAATAGAGAGATGTGTGCTGAGAGAAAAAGTGAGGAAAAGGGCTTTTTCAGAAAAACAGAGCTTGAGGACCGAGTGATGTGAGAATCACAAGTGAGAAAGGGTGGGAAACAATACCCGGAGAAACTGGCTCCTCGTGCACCGAAAGGTCTCTTGCCATTAGAACACGTCTGTGCGTCGTGTTAGTCGTTTTGTTTGTCTCGATTCTTGTCTTGAGTCGTTTTGGGTGTCTATAGATGTGTTTAGGTTGTCTTACCTTGTCTTTCTCTTTGTTGTTGAGTCGTGGTGTGCTGTGTTCAGTCGTAGGCTCAATACCTAGTTGAGAACTTATTCTCACTCTTAATTTCAAAAAATCGTTTCGTGCTCAGAGTGCCGTGCCGTTCTCCATATTTGTGCAAAACAAGATTTTGTTCTTTCAAAAACTGCAGGGTTCAACCCGGGTCATGTGGGAACAGTAAAACCAGGACCTATCTGAAGCTATATAGGTTCCAGATTTCGAAGCAAAAGAAAAAGGGAAATGTCGGGCATCTGAGTTTGTTTCAACTTCTGTAAGTTCCGCCATCACATCTTGTATGTTTAGAATGAGCTGTGTGTTCAGAATTAAAAGAATATTGTGTTATGAGCCATGTGTTCAGACCGAGCAGTGTTGTAGATTGAACTGTGTGTTCAGATTAAGCAGTGTTATAAGCTGTGTGCCAACTAAACAAAATGCTGTGTTATGAACTGTGTGTTCAGTATGAGCCGCGTGCAAATGAAAATGTGTGAGTTGCGTGTTCAAAATGAAGTGAATGAGCTGTGGGTTCAGAAATGAAAATTTATGAACTGTGTGTTCAGTATAAACCGCGTGCAAATGAAAGAGTGTGGGCTGTGTGCTCACCATCAAGAGTTTGGGCTACGTGTTCAACTTCCAAAAACTATGGGCTGTGTGTTCACCATCAAGAGTTTGGGCTGCGTGTTCAACTTTCAAAAACTGTGGGCTGTGTGTTCACCATCAAGAGTTTGGGCTGCGTGTTCAACTTTCAAAAACTGTGGGCTGTGTGTTCACCATCAAGAGTTTGGGCTGCGTGTTCGACTTCCAAAAATTGTGGGCTGTGTGTTCACCATCAAGAGCTTGGGCTGCGTGTTCAACTTTCAAAAACTGTGGGCTGTGTGTTCACCATCAAGAGTTTGGGCTCTGCGTTCAACTTTCAAAAACATGTGGGCCGTGTGTTCACCATCAAGAGTTTGGGTTGCGTGTTTAACTTCCAAAAACTGTGGGCTGTGTGTTCACCATCAAGAGTTTGGGCTGCGTGTTCAACTTTTAAAAACTATGGGTTGTGTGTTCACCATCAAGAGTTTGGGCTGCGTGTTCAACTTTCAAAAACTGTGGGCTATCTGTTCACCATCAAGTATTTAGGCTGCGTGTTCAACTTTCAAAAACTGTGGGCTGTGTGTTCACCAACAAGAGTTTGGGCTGCGTGTTCAACTTTTAAAAACTGTGGGCTGTGTGTTCACCATCAAGAGTTTGGGCTGCGTGTTCAACTTTCAAAAACTGTAGGCTATGTGTTCACCATCAAGAGTTTGGGACGCATGTTCAACTTTCAAAAATTGTGGGTTGTGTGTTCACCATCGAGAGTTTGGGCTGCGTGTTCAACTTTCGAAAACTGTGGGCTATATGTTCGCCATCAAGAGTTTGGGCTGCGTGTTCGACTTTCAAAAACTGTGGGCTGTGTGTTCACCATCAAGAGTTTGGGCTGCGTGTTCAACTTTCAAAAACTGTGGGCAGTGGGTTCACCATCAAGAGTTTGGGCTACGTGTTCAACTTTCAAAAACTGTGGGCTGTGTGTTCACCATCAAGAGTTTGGGCTGCGTGTTCAACTTCCAAAAACTGTGGGCTGTGTGTTCACCATTAAGAGTGTGGGCTGCGTGTTCAACTTTCAAAAACTGTAGGCTGTGTGTTCACCATAAAGAGCTGCGTGTTCACCATCAAAAGTTTGAACTGTGTGTTCAGATTTCAAAAATGTGGGCTGCGTGTTCACGACCAAAGGTTTGAGCTGCGTGTTCAGATTTTAAAAAAAATGTGGGCTGCGTGTTCACAACCAAAAGCATGAGCTGCATGTTCAGAAATTCAAGTCCTTGAGCTGTGTGTTCAAAATGCAAAACAGAATGCTTTGTTTTAGATTGTGTGTTCAGAATAAGCCGTGTGCCCGAAACGAGCCGTGTGCCCGAAATGAACTGTGTGTTCAGAATAAGCCGTGTGCCCGAAAAATGAGCTGTGTGCCCGAAATGAGCTGTGTGCTCGAAAAATGAGCTAAGTGCTCGGAAAAATGAGCTGTGTGCCCCAAAGATGAGCTGCGTGCCCCAAATGTGCTGTGAGCCCCAAAATGCGTTGTGTGCCCGAAGTGAACTGTGTGTTCAAAATGAGCCGTGTGCCCGAAATGAGCTGTGTGCTCGAAAAATGAGCCGTATGCCCGAAATAAACTGTGTGCCCGAAATGAGCTGTGTGCCTGAGATGAGCTGTGTGCCAAATGAATGGAATGCTATGTCGTAAGTTGTGTGCCAAGTCTTGCATGGTGCATGCATTTTATCGCGCTATTTCGCGCATCGCACTGTTTTGTGCAGTTTACACTCGTACTCTCTTGCGCATCGCACTATTTTGTGCAGTTTATCACTCCCGCTTTCTTGCGCATCGCACTATCCTGTGCGTTTCATTACAAGCTCTCATCTTGCATAGAAAATGCTTGTATCTTTTGCGTTGAACGTGTTCGCGCTTTCGTGCGCATCTTACCTGCACTAGTTAGTGCATTGCATCGTTCGCGCTTTCTTGCACATCTTACCTACGCTTGTTAGTGCATTGCATTGCTCACGCTATCTTACGCACCCATCTTCTTGGCACTGTTTTATGCATTCACTCTGCATCGCACTGTCTTGTGCACAATGTATTTTTATATCATTTGCACTGTCTTGTGCACTCCTTGGTCAAGGAGACCTTAAATCCTCTGGTCTGGGAGACCTTAAATCTTGCATCTTCGTTCGCACTGTCTTGTGCACTCCCTGGTCTAGGAGACCTTAAATCCTCTGGTCTGGGAGACCTTAAATCTTGCATCTTCGTTCTCACTGTCTTGTGAACTCTCTGGTCTAGGAGATCTTAAATCCTCTAAAGGTGCAATTCATTTGGTGTTTGTCGTGCCCGAACGACTTCCAGTGGTCTGGTATAGCCACCTGCCTATGTTTGCGGTGAGTTCCTAAGAGACCAACTGAGACGGTGGAAACTAGAGTTCGAATGGCTTATGCCTAGAACACAAAGGTTCTGGATTTCTGAGATTAAAGTTTGGTTTAAATACCCAGGGGTATATCCTCGGCTTGAAATCTGTATGGCAGCCCCATAGATTGAGATAGCATGTGTATGCGCCTCAATTATGGATACTGAACCAACCTAGTCTGTCACCCTATTAGAGAATAGGGAAAGCTGTGACCATAGTCAGGGAGAAAAGTAGTACCTGCAGTTCAACCGAGAAGAAAGGGAAGGTCCCCAGCAGCATGAGGTAGGTCATTGCCAATTGCCCTTGTAAGGTACCTTCACTTCCTAGCTATTACATTGCATTGCATTGCATTGCATAAATCCTGAATTGTCAAACCGACTACGCGTAGCGTGTAAGTCCAATTTTCAAACCAGCTTCACGTAGCGTATAAGTCCAATTATCAAAATCTTCCTACATATCCATTGTATTGCCTGCATCCTTTTCATGTTAAGCTTAGTCTAGCATGTGCCCATACTTTTCGCGTTAAAGCATGGTTCTATGATTATGAGTACGTACCTATTCCACTAAGAGAATTGTGGTCTGAGGGTGTCGGCACCATTTTTGTGTTAGACGTGGTCTGTTTTGTGTCTATGCCTTTTCTAAGTAGAAATGTGGTTTGGCCGTGCGCCTCATTCGCTGCATCCATTGCATTATATTTTAGTCTGTTGCATCCAGCATTTAGGATCACGATCTTTCCTCAGCAGATCATTCCTTACTTATATCATGCTACCCACTTACTTGTATTTTGTGTTCTGTCTACGACACATATAGTTCCGCATGTGTACGCGCCTATTCCACTAAGGAGATTGTGGTTTGTGGGTGTCGGCACCTTTGCTATGGTAGGCACGAAGTTCAATCTTGCATCTCCATCCCTTCATGATATTTGCGTGGTTTTGTACTGCTTGTGGTTTGATCATCTCAAATGCATTGCATATCATTTGCATTGTTTTCATAATGTTGCATATCATTTTGCACTGCTCGCGCTATTTTGTGCACCCTTACCTGCACTTGTTAGTGCATTGCATTGTGTTATCTTGCACATCTTATCAGCACTTGTTAGTGCATTGCATTGTATTCCGCATTGTTATGCGTCACACTTAGGTTGCACTGTCACGCGTCCCTCGACTTGCGTTGTTACGCACTTTTCGCTTGCATTGACACGCATTGTTTCTAATGATATTGTACCTGTTGAGTTTCTTCCTCTTTCAGGCACAATATTGTATGTACAGTTCATTTGAAGCTAGTGCGACCAGATGAACGGGACAGGTATTGTATTCTCCGTGTGAGATGTAGCGAGAATTGTAATTTTCTTACATCCTTACTGCATGAATGTAGTTTTGCTTTGCATTCTTGCTTAAAGTTGTTGCATTTATTGTGAATATTTGCTTCATTACAGCTTTCTTTGCATGATTCTTACCGCATGAAATGTAGTTTGATTTGCATGGCATTCTTGCTTAAAACTGTTGCATTTATTGTGAATACTTGCTTCATTACAGTTTGCTGCTTTGCATGATCATGAGTTACGTTCGGCTTTGTGCATGTCATTTTGCATTTTGCCCCTACGTGCGGGAACGCCTGCGGGCCCATCTCTTGTTTATCTTGCCTGTTTGTCTAAGTCTTCGGCCTTGTCAAAAATGGGTCGTCTCTGGGCTTTGACATTCACTCCCGTCACTTATGACTTCCGAGTTCTGTCAAAGAGGGGCAACTGTAGACACCCTATTTTTGACCGACCTTAAGACTCAGACGTCATCGATTGAGCGCTCGGTGATTGCGCATGTTGTGCTCGTTTCGAGGTTTCAGAGTCTCGGCTGAGAGCCTTGCCTCTAGGCCTCGGGCCCCTTTTGTGTTTTGCCTCGGTTTGCGAATCAGGTTCTGTTTTCTCTTCCCGAAGGGAGGGAGAGGTCTCGTAGACCATCTCTTAGTAGCCGCAGGCTACTTTTTGTGGTCGTAGGCCGCTTTTCCCGTTTGGAGACCAGTTTTCGGTTTTCGGAGTCGTCGGCCATGCGCCTCAGTTCGGGACCGCTTAACTTTCTCCGTTTGCTCCGGTTTTTGGCACACACCTTGTTTCCTCTCTCTAGAGGGACACTGTGGCCCGGGAGACCACCTTCGTGGTCGCACGCCACTTTCGATGCTTAACAGCCTGTTTTCGGGGCCTCCAGCCGTGCGTTTTGGCCCCCGAACCCTCGTTTTGCATCCGTCTTGGTTCATTTTTGGCATGGACCCTATTTTCATTGTTTGGAAAGTGGTACAAGGGTGGGAGACCACCTTTTCTCCTTGGAGACCACCTTTCCCCGGTCGGCCAGTTTTCTTTACAAGTAAGTGGTCTCCCTCACTTTTGGGCCACAATTACTGGTCTTCCACCACACCACTTGCTTGCTTTGAGTTGGGAGACCACCAATCAGGGCTGCCGACCACCTTTTGAGGACTTGACCCTTTTGAACTGGTTGGCCAACCAAGGAAGGTGGTCGGCCGACCACCTGAACTGGTCGGCCTACTCCCCCCTGTCTTGTCTCTGTGAGTTGTTGCCAGCTGTGCCAGCTGGAAGGCACATAATTGATCCTCCATACACATGTATATATGGAGGATCTTCAAACTTGGTTTTAAGCTTCTATGAGAAGCTTTGAACCTCTTGGGCTATAAGAGAGACCCTCTCCCTCATTAGCAAAGGTTCAGAATTTTGGTCGAAGGCATATACACCTCTCTCCCTATATCTAGACATTCAAGATCAAAAAGGGCCTTGTTCTTGCACCATTGCATATCACCTCTTAGCCTAACACCTCCAACACCAACCTAAGCTTCTTGGAGGGTCTTGAGAGGTCCTAAGGTCTGAGTTTTTGGTCTCAAAGCTGTTGGAGTTCTTGGCTACAAGGGTAACACTTCTTTTCCCTTTTTTAAGCATTGTTTTGCTTCATGTTTTAGCTATACTTGCAAGCATTTTTGGGCTTTGTCATAAACTGAAAAAGTCTTTTTTTTAGGTCCTTAACATGTTTGTTTAAGATCATTTTTCTGTTGGGGGTCATCTACCCCTTTGCATGCTTCATTTCATCTTATTTTGAGCCATGCACTTAAGCCTTTGCATTAGCCTTTGTCAGTGGCTAGCATGCTGTTTTGAGCACCAAAATCAGAGAGGGGTGACCCTCTCACCCCTTGTCTTGTTTACTAGCATTTTTGGCCTAACAAAGGAGCCCTTATTTGCATGCTTCCAAGCCATATTTTAGGCCTTTTTTGCTAGGTTTTAGGACCTTCATAGGCTTTTTCCAGAGCCCATTTTGCCATTTTGGGTGTCCATCTTGCATGTGTAGAACAACCCTCTTTATAGCCTATCAAAGGAGTCTATCATTCTTGCATGCATAGACCATATTTCAATGGGTTTTTGGGCTTTATTTGGCATGTCATACCCCTAAATTTTGCTGGTTTAGTGACCTTTTGAATGCTCCACATACTTGTTGTGTAAACCCTCTTCACTAGCTTACATTGCATGCTATTTTGGCCTTTGATTCTAGCACTTTTTGGCCATGCTTTAAACTGATTTTGTGCATGTTTTGGACTGCCTTAGCTCTGTTTTTATGCCTCATGGTCGAATGATGCTTGCTATGCATGGTTGTAGTTCAATACCCTTGCCTAGCTTTGAGTTTTGAAGCCTATTGCATGCTTATGTTGAGGTGTTTCCATGATTTGGGGCCATTGTGCATCATATTTCAGAGCTTATATGTATGCCATATTCCCATGCTTTCCACTCTTTAAATGCGTTTGGGAGTTGTGCATAAATGCCTCGTTTTTGGACCATTGCATGAGCTTTATTTCCATGCCTTTCGAGCCATCATTTTAGACCATTTTCCCACTATCTTGGACCTGCCTAGGGTCTGTTTGGGGCTGATTTGGTCATTTATGCATCGCTTTGCGTACCTCTAGTGTAATGCACTTCACTAGTTTCGATATTCAGGCCATCTAGCATGCATTGTGTGAAGTGTTTGCATGATTCGGGACCATCTTGCATCATATTTCAGAGATGGAAAATGTATGATTGCATGCCATATTTCATCCCTTGCCATGCTTTAGTAGAGTGGCATTTGATGCCTTAGGTTCGGTCCCTTGCATTTGTGCATATTCGCATGTGTTTTCTTGCCTAATCCCATCATGTATGGCCACTGATTTGAGTATGGCTGAGGCCCACTCATTTTAGTTTAAGTCCATCTTGCATTGTTTATGCCATATCCATGTTGTCGCATGCTCAATCGTCACATTGCGTATGCTTTGTTCATGTCTTCATGCATATCCATCTTTGTATGTGCATTGCGTATGCCATATAATTCACGAGCATTGAGTATGCCATTTGCAGTTCATAGTATTACATACGCTAGTTGCATCTTTGCATGTCATTCCTTGCATGTTTGCATGTCTTAGTTGCATTTCGTTCAGGATTGCATGCTAGTCGCATTGTGTATGCCATGTATATTGCATTGTGTTTGGAATAGGGTTTAGTCCAAACACGGGAAACGAGGGACGTTTCGTACTTCAAGTGGCGAAACGTGCCTCGATTCTCGGTCGTCGACACTCCGGATTACCCATGATGGAGTTTAGGCCTTGTTGTGTTTATATGTGCATTTATTTCACATTGAGTCATGCAATTCGACTCCTCGGCCATCATGCATCGAGATGCGTAATTGGTGGCACGAGGATCGAGGACTACACTCCCTGGAGCTTGTGCAATGATGGGGAGAGTGGTCATGCACACATATATTGAAAATACTTCGCCATGACCCTTTCTTGCTGTTGCAGCAAACCGGAAACTAGCAGCAAAAACTGGTCGGTAGTATCCCTATAGCATGGTAGAGTTTCAGCCTTCTGGAGTTCTGTACAGTGTTCTGGGGCCAGTTGCAAACAGAGGCAAATCGGGGCATCGCGATGGATTTCCCGACAAGGCGACTTAAGCATGCATTCATCCCTATCATTCAAGGCAGAGCTGAGGCAGTCTGCATCCACATAGTTTTGCATGCTAGTTTATTGCTTACTTAGTTAATTTGTTAATTAATTAATGTTATGTAATAATTAGCTGTAATTCGTTATTCATTTCGGCTGTGTATTATTTATTCGGACCCTCTGCGAGAGGGCAATGTTGTAATAAGTGTACGTGTGTGTGATGTATGTCTTCCAACCCCACGTCTTTCTCTCTTTTATTTACCAGCTTATGATGGTTAGTTTAGGGCACGTTTCAATTAGCATCCTTATGTTCGCATGTTTACATTCATTCATCTGTATTGCATGCACCGGGCTCGGCGCATCATGCTAACTGCATCGTATTTCAATTCCAAGTTGAATACATGTATCGATTGTTGCATCTCATATGCCATCTTAGAATAGCCGAGCCTATTGTAGTTGCATTTTTGCATGTGTTGCATTAGGCATTCTTAGCATAGTTAGGATTCATGCATGATTTCTAATTAACTTCTTTCTTTGGCTCGGAGTACTCAGTAAGTGTTTATGCTTTAGCATCTTTGCATGTGTGTGAGTGACTGCCATGATAGCATGCTTGCCATGAGGCTATTTGCTTATGTGATATAACTGCCTGAATGCCTGTGGGTGAAGGTTGGGTTATTTGAATTGGAACAATGCATTGAATGAGAGTTTTAAGCCCACTTGAGAGTGGCAAAATCATGTCTTCTAAGCCCACCCGAGGGTGGCAAAATCCACGTCTTAGCCTACTTGCGAGTAGCACCTTCAAACCGTTTTTCAAAACGAACATGAGATGTTTTGTTCCAATTCAGGCGACCCAGTCTATACTTGTATGCTGTGTGCATCACATAGTAAATCTAGGCTAATAACCGGAATAAGAGCACATAATGTTTTCAAAACTTGATATCATGTTAGTAGAGGCCGATCTTTGATCGGGCGAGCGGGGGTGCTCACGAAGTGACCTTCCCCAATCGTACCCAAGTTCCCGAGCAAAGGCAACTTTGGTGATGACAGACACGTGGCCTTAGGCACGAGTCAGGGTTTCCTAAATTTCCCAAAATAAAATATTTAGGTAGCGACTCTGTATCTGGCAAAGCAGTCCATGTTTGGCACTTCTTTCAAAAAATCTGTTTTCAAAAACGATTTGCCGGATTTGGACTCTTTGATGATTCATCGGTCTTGCATTGCACTCTGCAAGATTAGATACAGGACCATGACATTGAGTCTGAACTGTAGTAAGCCCAAATGAACAAAACGGGATTTCCTCCCGGGACGTTCGGGGACGTCTACACTACTACCTCATTGTTGTTAATGGCTTTGACACATTGATGGTAGGTGGAGGGGATCGCAGCATTTTTGTGGAGCCAAGTTCTCCCTAAGAGGGCCTAATAGGCCGTCTCTACTTTTGTGACATGGAACTTAGTGGTGAAGCAGATTGGTTCTACTGCTAAGTCTAATTGGACATGCCCTATGGTTTTAATTTTTTAATTTCCAAAACTGGTGATGGAAATTGGTTGTCTAACTTGGTGTTTTTGTGAGATCCCGGCTGCTTGGAAAGTAGAATAGGGCATTACATTGAGTGAAGCCCCTTCATCCATGAATCCTCTTTGAAACTCCATCTCATTGATGAACACTAGGATGTAGAAGGGACGGTTGTGTGGGAATGATACTTGCTTATATGCCTCGGTAAAGGTATTGCCAAGGAGTTATCTCTGAACACTTTCCTAACTGATCTACTTACACTCATGCATGCTTCACCATTTTGCTCTGCATGTCTTAAAAAGGCCTTCGTAGCTTCAAAACATGTTGCTTCAGACAAACTGAATTGGTCGAAGAACCATTTGAACTTTGTCAATTTCTTAAGTGCTATCGCACGTCTGGTCTCGAAGTCTAGACAAGTGGGAGCTATGAGCTCAGAGGCTTACACACCAGTGGTTCTTTCATCTCGTCATAATGTGAAAACATCATGACCGTCCTGCCGTTGTCTTTGTGACAAGGGAGAGGATCTTTCAAGACATCCTCTGCTTGCGCGACGAGGTAGTTCCAAAGCATCGTCAGCCATCATCTTTTGAACTAGGGATCTGAGTGCCCAATATTCAATGGTAAGATGTTTGACGGAATAGTGGTATATGCAATAATCTGCTCGTACTTGATCCTTTTTGGTGACAGGTTGCCTTGGTTCAGGGAGATGAACTTTTCCATCTTCTACCCAGGCATTAAGGAGTGCTTATGCCTCATCCACCGAGACGGGCAGCGGTGGGGGAACTTGATCAAATTTTCTCTTTTTTGCTTGGAGATTTGTTCTTCTTCCAGAGGAACCTTCTGCTACATATACGGCGTGGTTGCGTCGATTAGGCCTCCATGAGGAAGATGGAGGTGCCGTTGCCTACCATGAATGAGGCTGTAGAGCTTCGGTTCGTACCCTCGATCTTACTGTTTCACTTATGTTTCAAGCTGCAACGCATAAGGCAAAAAAGTCATGGAAGTGGTGGTTGACCAACTGGAGCTTGTAAGTCGTGAGCATCCCTTCAATGCATATTGACACCAGTTGGTGTTCTTCCATCGAGTCTTGAATGCCTATTGCTTTTTCCCTGAAGCGGCGGACATAAACAAAGATGTTCTTCCCAAGTAGTTATGTTTCCCTCATAAGATGAAGGGTGGTTAGCCTTTCTTCAACATAAAAGAACTTGATATAGGACTTTTTCACCAAGTCCTCCCACGAAGAGATAGAGCCAGCGACAAGGTTGGCATGCCATAAGAACGCCTGATCTGTGAGGGACTTGGAGAACTCTCTCATGCGCAGGTTTCAGTCTTCTTGGTGGGCACCAAGGGCGTCAAGAAAGCGTGAAACGTGCTCTCTAACGTTCCCTTTTCGTTCGTCAAAACGGGACAAACTTTGGTACAGTGTACCCTACCAGATATGGAAGACTTACGATATGAATAGGGTAAGGGGGACGAAGGTCTAGTTCTAGAAAGGTAGGGATATGACCTTTGTTTGTCTGAAGTAGGTTATTTATGTTTTCTTTCACTTCGTCCAATGTTAGGGGCTGGACTGAAGGAACTTGGTCTGGCGGGATAGCCAGAGAGCAAGTTGAAACCACTGCGGCGGGAATTCCGCCGACCAAACCGACTTGTGGCGATGGTGCTTGGCTTGGAGGCAATGGGAGGTGCGGAGCGATTATCTGTCCTCCTGCTTGGTTTTGCAAGTTGTTTCGAGGAATAGGTTTAGCCTCTGAACCATTCTGAGCTGATGGCGGAACATCATTCTGTGACGATGAAAGGGGGTTAGATGATGATGGAAGTGTGGGTGTCCTTTGTAAGGCTAGTAAGGCATCCATCAAGAGTTGTTGGTTCTGTTGGAAAGAGGTGACGCTCTCAGCCAATGCACAGAGTTGTTCCTCTATGGTCGATTGAGAGGATTATTCCTCTGGAAAGCCGTCGGGGTTGTGTTCCAAGGTCTCCACCAGAGTCTTCCTACCGCCACTTTAGGATGTTGTCGTACCGGTTCCACTGTTCTTTTTGGGTGCCATGTGAAGTGGGCACCACTCTTCTCCAGTGGAGTATAATGTGGGTGATAAAGATTAGAGGCGATTAGTCGTTGACCTCTAAGAAGATAGTAGGCACTTCAATGGCCCAAAATCACCAGAGGTGGAAAATGAGAAGACCAAGGCAAGCTAAAAGAGGAAATGGGTGGTAGTGAGAGACCTTGAACACTTAGTGTACATTATGTGAATTCTTGTTGCTCTTGTTGTGTTATTGCGGCTGCACTTATGATGTAGTTATATAGACATCAGGAGTATTGGAGCCCAAGCAACCTCAAGACAGGTGGCGAATTCTCCTCGACTCAACAAGAGGGTGATATCAACCCTACTAGCTATGTCCTGTGATTCAAGTCCTTGGGAAGGTTGCATCATAGGAGCTACAGCTGTAGATATGATATATTGAGAGGTGTATCATATGTGCATCAGATATAAGTGTAAGGTCAACGTCCCTTGCTTTAAGCCAGGTCAAAGGGGGAGCTGTCACTGCAGGAAGATAGCTCCACGACCTTGACGATCGTGAGATCTTAGCCTCCAATCCACAATCCTCCAATGATCCCAAGCCAGAGTGCCTAGGTCCTGCTCCCAACCTAGGCAGCCAAGAGGGTAAATGCATGGGTGAGCTAAGGGCTCAATCTAAGCAGTTAAGTAAACATAGGTGAGCCGAACATGGGTGAGCCAAGAGTCCAACTATGTTGCTATGGAGTTGGGGTGAGCGGATAGAGAATATATTTCTTGAGTTATGAAGGGCCATGGAGAGCTCTAGGTGAGCTAGCTCTATCAAAGTGCGTTGTGGCCTTGTTTTCATACATGGTGTGCATGCCTCCGCTTAGGCTAGGCATACAACCCTAACTCATCGTGATGCCTCAGGGGTTTGCCACGTGGATGCGTGATGATAATGACGTGAATCCCGTAGGGCTCGCCACGTGCCAAACATAATATAGATACTTACAAATTTCAATAGCCATATGTAATTGAAAGCAAAAGATGATTACAAAAGATAGTTATCGGAGGAGTTGGAGTGGCTTACCAGATGTATTTTTCAACCTTGGTAGTTAGAGGTGATCAACGGTATTGAAAATTGAACTTCCTATCATTATATCTGAGGCGTGGAGTGCCTTTGTGTTAGGTCTATGTCAATACGGATAGAACAATTAAAGGGTCATTGTCAAAACTAGAACAATTGCATCATTTTTGGAACCCAATGTGATTAAAGGTCTCAAATGAAATCAAATACTTTGTTTGGAAGTAGTGGCAGAACCACAAAAATAATTCAGAAAGAGTATTTGTTAATTAAAATTTTAATTTTTTTTCCTCATAATCAATAACAATAGATAATAATTTTTAAATTAGTATTAAGCACAAATTCTTAAATATTTAATATAAAAGTTTTTAAATTTTTATTTTTACAATTGAACATCTGAAAAATCAAAATTGGAAATATATGGTGTAACTTATAACTAGTGTATTGTAGGAAATGCAAAAGGATTTTGTATGTCTTATGATATATTATATAATAATATATAAATAATAGTGATACCACATCATTATCGATATATGATATCACTAACCAATAATAAAATAACGCATAGAAGGTCTGTACGGGGGCGAAATATCCTCTGCTTTCCGTACTCCTTGGATGTCGAGCTTCTCGTGACGGCGTTCTTCTCTACAACACAAAAATGGCGAGCTGCCCGGCGGTGGTGTGCCGGAAAGACCCTCCGACGCTCAAGTTAGGTCACTTGGGAAAGAAGAAGGCGATCAGAGAGAGAGTTTTTGATGGAGTGAATTCGCTTACCTCTAACGTTCCTCTTCCTCAGTATTTCTAGGCCCATGCAGCCCAAGATTGTGCGCGCACTACCTCTGCTGTCCTTCCCTGGACAGGTGGCAGTGCTCGCCTCTCACCACCTCACGCGTGTAAAGGTTTTGTCCTTCCACCAGTACACACAGAACTGTCCAATGGTATTGAGGCGCGCATGGAGCAGATATCCTCTCCCTCACGCCATTGGCCCAGGTGGCACACCTAACCGGGGTACCACGACCGACCTAACACTTGTGGAAAATCGCCATCACGTGCACTTAACCGTGCTATATGTCACCGACCTGTGACTTGGGATCAGGCGAAAGCCTAACTACCTCGGCCGAACTACTCTTGACCGGTTCATCAGGACCACCTGGTTGCGAGGCATGCCGGCCTCCAACCGTTCTAACTTCAATCTCGGTCACACGAAACCGCCTCATATTGGCTGGACGATTGGAGGCGTACCGGCCCTGATCGCAGCTCAGTCCAGCTCGGGCTACCCCTTAGCTCGGCCAGAATTCGCTGACTCGAGCTCCATCCAATACGTGCAAGGCGCAGCTCGGCTACAACAGTTGGTGCCTGACCGGTCAATATTTCTGACCATGCAAGTCAGGCCGCTGGCCGTGCTAAAGGAGAGATTAGCTCGGCGCCGCGCGGTTCGTCACATCTGACGTTATCTTAGCTCGGCCGTACAGTCAGGTGCAAATCTCCCCTCTCAATTGCCCCTTAACCCCATCCGAGCTAATCGTGATTGGGGTTACCACTTTATCCGAGCTAAGGTTATGTTGCGCCCCTGCCAGGCCTAGCTTGATTGGGGAAACGTCTGCCGCCGAGCCATGGTTGAGTTGCGCCATTCCCAAGCCGAGCCTGATCGGGGATACATCTGTCGCCGAGCTGTCCCGTTTGGTCGGCCATCGCCTCGGTAGTCTTATCAATAGCTGTACAGCCGTACTGACAGCCGCCTCTTCAGTGCCACGTGTCACCACACCATTGGGTCGTGCATCCAGCTGTTCTGCACGCTCTGGATTTCAAACGGCTGCGCCGTTTGGGTTTTTCCCCCCATCATTAAACCCCATACGAAGGGTCTAAACCCTTCACTTTTCATTTTCTTCCAGAGCACCAAACCCTAGCCTCCTATCGCTCCAAGCTTTCAACCGTTGTTGCCCCATGCTGTGTCTGCCATTTTTGACACTACATTCGAGCTCTCGAGGCCTACTCACTCCATATTCGTTTTGGTAAGTCACACTACTCCTCCCTTGCATTTTCTGCTTCCATTTTCCAGTTCTTCCTGTTTGTACCACTGTGTTCTTCGTGTTCTTTGTATGGGGTCTTCAAGGCTCCTCCTCTTTAGTCCAATAGTGCCACACCCTAGAAAAACTGGAACTGGTGGAATGGAGGGGTTTTTGTGCCCCTGTTTCCCTTTAGTTTCAACGAATGAGACTTGAACTTAGGATGAACTAGATGAACTTGATGAACACTGTGTAAAACTGAGCTAAATGCTCATTTAGATCCGTGGGTAGAGCTATAACCGAGCAAAAAAACTGTTTGCGGCTTCTCGCAGAGGCTGCGATCGGGCTGAATACTCCATTAGATCGGTGGGTAGAGTGAACCGAGCTAAAACCCTGAAACCTTCGTCCAAACCTTGGCCGAGCTGGATGATCAACTAGATCCTTCCATAGGTCTTAACCGAGCTATAACCGAACTAGGGGGCCTAGGCACACATGTAGTTGAACCGAGCTGAGACTTACCGGTCAAAACACCAAACCCTTCGTTGAGCTATTTCCAATAGGAGCCGCGCAATCTATGTCGTGCTAACCCTTGGCCTTATTATTTTTGTAACATGCAGAACAAATAGGACCGACCAAGCCAGTCAAGCATTATAATTGGTGGAGCTCAAAGACCGAGCGAACACACCAACATTTTTGACCGAGTTACACACCAAACCAAATAAAACCGAGTTAATGGGGAAGTACCGGTTCATGGTTAGCTTGCCCGGCGCGATGGCGGAGTTTCGAAAGGAGTACAATGTTCCCGACAACGTCATCCTAGAGCTCACCAAAAAGGGCGACACCCCTTGGGGAGATTTAGACCGGTGCCCCTTCACGGTCGTGTCAATAGTAGAGGGAGGTGTCCGCTTCCCGGTCCAGCCCTTGCTCTGCGAGTTTTTGAGGCAGACAAGGCTTTGCCCGAGCCAAGTGTCAAACAACACATACAAAATAATAAACGGGGTCGCCGAGCTGAACCGGAGGCTCGGTCTCCATCTCGGTCTGGCCAAAATTTTCCATCAATATAGCCTTAGTAGAAATAAAAGCGGGCTTTGCTGGTACCTCAAAGTCAAGAAGGGCCGAGCAAAACTCATAGAGGGCAACCCGGACAAGGAGACGAACGACGACGACTTCTTGTGGGTGTCCGGTCGCTACGAAGACACCGAGGCACCCATACCGGGCTGGTACATTAGGAAAGATTTTGGCAGTGCTGGTAAGTAGCCCGGCTGACCGCATTATCTTCTTTCTGCATTTCATTTTTGTCATCTTTTGCCGGTCTAACACTTGTCTTCTTGCAGATAGACATTTGGCCGCAGACTACCATCAGGCCGACCCAGAAGCAATCCGAGCTCTACTGCGTCACCCAGCCGAGGAGAGAGAAGCTTCGAAGCTGCTCGGTTTCGAACAGACCTACCATTACCAAGCACCGCGCAAAAGCCGCGTGATCCACTTCCTTCGCGCGCCCTCCCCTGAACCGGATCCCAACCTACTGCCGATCAGACTTGTTCCCTCACCGCCGAGCAAGAAATGGCGAAGATAAGGGCGATCAAATCAATGATTACTGGAGAGGAAGGGGAGTCCCAACCTCCAAAGGCAACCGGGGGAGCATCATCTACCCCTGCCGGGCAAACAGAAGGAGCTGTGCTTGCTCTTGCCAACGAGCGACAGGCTGGCCGGCCAAAGAAAAGGTCGAGGAAGGAAAAAGCCGGTCAGAGCCTCGTCGATGAAGACTCTACCGAGCTAGCATCCAACGAGCTGGGCGACCAGGCCGAGCAACAACAGACCGGCTTAGCCAAAGGCAAGGGCCCAGCCACCCCCCCGGTCTGGGCGCCTGAGTTCGTCTACCAAGGCCGTCCAGTTTCGGCTGAGGATTCCGTCTACGCTGATAAGGATTATTCCCTTGGTTTCAACATGACCAAGGGACTAATCCTTCCAGCGGACATGAAAAAACATGACGAACTGTCCGACCTAAAGGTCCTCTGCTCGGCGTCGAAATCAATCGTGCTGGTAAGTCCTTCCATTTTTTTGCTCGGTTTTTGCTCGGTTTTTGAATGCTAACGATCTGTGATTTGTTTGCAGGCCGCGCAAAAGACCTATCTTGCCCACGATCGCATGATCAAAGTGCGGCAGAGCCTTCGGGACGCTATCGCGGAGAATAAGTCTCAAATGGCCGAGATAGAGAAACTCAGGGCCGCTCAAGACGCGACTGCGGCCGAGCGGGATGCATTACAGCTGAAGGTTAACCGAGCTGAGGCGGACAAGCAAAAGGCCGTGAAGTCGACCAAAGCTCGGTACCTCGCCGAGCTGAGGAAGCTGCGCGATGCCCATAAGGCGGAGAAAGACAAGGCGGTTGAAGACGCAGAAGACCGTGGATATGCTCAGGGGGAGAAGACCTATGAGCGTCAAGTCCAAGCGACCAAGGACATCTTCTTCCAGTGCGGCTGGAAAGCTGCCGTGGAAAAAGTTGGCCTTGGTCAGGATTCTGACATGTTCATCAACCCGCCTGATGCCTATATCCCTGTTTACATGCAGGCGTACTCCAGGGCCGCGCAAAACCGACTCATTGCAGAGGCGAGGAAAGAGGCTGAGGAAGAAGCCGCCGCCGCACAACAGACCGAGCAGTCTTCACCAGTGGCATCTCAAGATGCGGAAAACGAAGAAGTTATTGATCGGGAGGTTGTCGCGGTGGAGGATGCTGACGACGACGCCGATGAAATCCTGCCCGAGCAAACAGTCGTCGTCCCCGAGCAGAGGGAGGAGGTGGCCGAGCAAAACCTTGGACTGGATTGAAGATTTCCTTGTTCATTCTCCTGCTTTGCTTCTTTTTTCTTTCTTTTTCTTTTTTTTTTTAGTGTAACCGGGCTATGTCCCCCCGACTGTACTGAAATTTCCTACATCAATGAAAACTTCAACTTTTTGCTCGTTCAGTGTCTACTTCTGTTTGGCTGGCATATGCATGAACTTCTTGGTTTAAACATTGATAATTCACAACTGGCAGGTCGGCTGAGCCGCGCAATATGCCAGGCTGGAATTACCCAGAACGTTTTCCAACATGTCTGGCAGCTCGGCTCCTTGAAAATTTAAATCAATTGACATTGTAACTTCGCCGAGCAAAATCCGCTCAGTTTGAAAAGTTTGCAGAATCATAGAATTCCATTACGTCAATGAGACCGAGCAAAATTCAACTCGCCGTGCGAGTTGGTCAAGCTGCCAACATTCCCTTTCAGCCGAGCAAAGTCAGCTCGGCCTTATATCCTTTGGACAAAACACCAACACTGCAAAAATTTCGCCGAGCTAAATCCGCTCGTTATGCGTATTGGATAAGACACCAATATGCCGATCGGGCTGAGCAAAATCAGCTCGGCCCTTGCATTGGACAAAACATCGTCTAATCAGGTTGGTCATGACGCCAACATTTCAACAGGGCGAACAAAACCAGCTCGGTCCTAATGCGAATTAATCCATACTCCAATTGTTTGTGCGGTCTGCTTCTATTGCGGTGAGAGGGAATCAGCCCGGTCCCATTCAGGTCGGTCTCCCTGCCCCTGGCATTCATAATTGCCTTGTATCTTTGCGAGAACATTGGACAAAGATGCAATACCAAACAACAAGGGGGCTAGTTTTTATTACAAAAACATTGCTATCTTTTACATCAAGTGCCAAAAGGCTAAATGTCTAGAAAAGCTAAACAAAAAGCACATTACATCTTAAAAGTAAAAGACCTTAAGGTTGGCTGCATTCCATGGTCTGGGGACAACCTTGCCATCCAAATCTTCCAAATGGTATGCCCCTTTGCCAGCGAGACCAATCACCTTGTATGGTCCTTCCCAATTTGCGCCGAGCTTTCCTTCGCCGGGGACCACCGTGTTGCCAAGCACCTTTCTTAAGACCCAGTCCCCAATCTTGAATAGTCTGGGGTGCACTGCCTTGTTGTATTTTTTGGAGAGTTTCTTGTCGATAAGCTGTGATGTGGATTAGCGCCCGCTCCCTTCTTTCCTCAACAAGGTCCAACTCCAATGCCACGGCTTCGTTGTTCAGATCGGGCTGGAAACTTTCTGAGCGGATGGTTGGCATGCCAATTTCCAGTGGGATGACAGCCTCCATGCCATAGGCCAAAGCGAATGGTGTTTCCCCGGTTGACCGTCTTGGCGTAGTGCGGTAAGCCCAGAGCACACTAGAGAGTTCTTCAGCCCACTTTCCTTTAGCCTTCTCAAGCCGCTTCTTTAGCCCGTCCAGAATGGTTTTGTTTGAGGCCTCTGCTTGACCATTTGACTGAGGATAGGCAGGTGTCGAATTGTAGAATTCAATCTTCAACTCTTCGCAAAATCCGCGAAAGAGTTTCCCGTCGAATTGAGTGCCATTATCCGAGATGAGGGCCTTGGGTATACCGAAGCGTGTGATCACATTTTGCCAAACAAACTTCTTCACATCCTTTTCCTTTATCGTCGCTAGTGGCTCGGCCTCGACCCACTTGGTGAAGTAATCGGTCGCAGCGATGAAGAACATGCGATTGCCCGGGGCCGCTGGGAGTGGCCCCACAATGTCCAATCCCCAGAGTGCAAACGGCCAGGGACTTGTAAGGGAGAGCAATTCTCTTGCTGGCTGGTGGATCTGGTGAGCGAATTTCTGACATTTTTCACACCTGCGAACATATTTCTGCGCATCGGCCTGCATGCACGGCCACCAGTAACCTTGGGAAATTGCTCGGTACGCCAAAGACCTGCCTCCAGTATGGCTTCCACAGATGCCCTCATGTATTTCATAGAGGAAAGCCTCCACTTTGGCGGGGTGGACACACTTCAGATATGGCCCCGTGAAAGACTTCTTGTACAAAGCTCCGGAAGGGGAGAGCCAAAACCGTTCTGACTTTGCTCGGATTTTGTGGGCTGCCTTCTTTTCTTCTGGTAGAAACTCTATCTTTCAAGAAGGCGATGACGGGATCCATCCAAGAAAGACCCAAGTCGTTGCAGAGTACCTCGGTCACTTCTGGTTTCTCAATGCTTGGCCGAGGTAAGAACTCGATCATCAGGGGATTAGAAAAGCCGTCTGGGTCGAGGCGAGCCCCGCCAATTCGTCAGCCGTGTTGTTTTCTTCGCGGTTGATCTGTTCTACTCTTATCCCAGAGAACTTCTTGATCTCTTCGCGCACCAACGCTTGATACTTGGCCATTCTTTCATCTCTTGCCTCATACTCCCCTAAGACTTGGTTGACCACCAGCTTGGAGTCGCTGAAGACCATAAGGGCTGTGGCATTCATTCTCAACGCGCTTCTTAGTCCGGCAAGGAGGGCTTCATACTCCGCTTCATTGTTGGAAGCTGGGAAGCCGAGCGTGATTGCTTGCTCGATAATCAGTCCTTCTGGTGACATCAGCACAATTCCCAGCCCGGCCCCGTGTCTGTTGGACGCTCCGTCGACGAAGAGCTTCCACATCTCGCCGATGAACAGCTTCCAGCAATCAGAGTGGTTTTGGGAACCTCTCAAATCCGAGCCCCTGGTCGGTTTATTCTGGTCTCTTCCCTTATCTGGGTTGGGTTCACCTTCCAACAAATCGCCGGACTTTGATAGTTTGGTTGCGCTTTGCATTTCTTCCTCCTGCGAGCTAACGCTTGTTTCCGTGGCCAAAACCACGGGTTGTGCTAAATCCGCACCAACCAAATCAATCGGGCAGACTGGATGCGTCCCAGGGGCAAACTCCGCCACAAAGTCTGCAAGTGCTTGAGCCTTGATTGCGGTGCGCGGGCGAACTTGATGTCGTACTGGCCCAATTCCACAGCCCATTTCAGAATCCTCCCAGTGAAGTCGGCCTTTTCAAAGAGCACCTTGAGCGGGAACTCGGTTAACACTATTATTGTATGGGCATGAAAATAGTGCGCCAGCTTTCTTGATGCCATCATCAAGGCCAACGCCAATTTTTCCAAGGGAAGATATCTTGTTTCGGCCGGGAGCAGGGTCTTGCTTACATAGAAGATTGGTAAGTGCTGGATGCCTTCAGCACGAACCAATACCACGCTCACCGCGTGTTGAGAAACAGCCAAGTAGAGGTACAGCTCTTCGCCCGTCTGAGGTGTGACCAAAATTGGGGCTGAGGAGAGATACACTTTTAAGTCTTCCAGTGCACGATCGCACTCTTCATCCCAGAAGAACTTGGACTTTAAAGTTTTGAAGAAGGGTCTGCAACGATCCGAAGACCAGCTGATAAATCTGTTCAGCGCGGCTGCCATCCCGGCAAGATGTTGCACGTCCTTTGTGGAATTCGGGTGCTCCAGCTCTTGTATCGCTTTGATCTGAGATGGGTCGGCTTCAATTCCTCGGTTTGTAACCAGAAAACCCAGAAACTTCCCGGTGCCAACCCCGAAGGCACACTTGGAGGCGTTCAAACGAAGCTTGTGGTGCTTAAGTATGGCGAACATTTCTGCTAGGTCGGCGAGGTGCTGAGACTTCTCCTTACTCTTCACCACCATATCGTCGATGTAGGCTTCCATTGTTCGGCCCAAGAGAGGAGCGAACATCTTCGTTACCATTCGCTGAAAGGTTGCCCCGGCGTTCTTTAATCCGAACGGCATGACCTTGTAGCAGTATAAGCCTCTGGGAGTGGTGAATGACGTGATCTCTCTGTCCGGCTTATACATGGCTATCTGATGATAGCCGCGATATGCATCCAAGAAGCTAAACCTCTGATGGCCAGCGGTCAAGTCCACCAGCTGGTCAATTCGAGGTAGGGGAAAACTGTCCTTTGGGCAAGCTCGGTTGACAGTCTTGTAATCAACGCAGACTCACCACTTGCCGTTCTTCTTGGGGACAACCACCGTGTTGGATATCCACAGAGGGTATTGCACCTCCTCTATGGCCCCGGCTTCCAACAAATTCTTCACTTCTTCTGCCACCACCTCAGCATGGTGCAAGGCTGAGTGGCACGTTCTTTGAATAACCGGCCGTGCATTGGGGAAGACATTCAACTGGTGGCAAATGAAGCTTGGGTCGACGCCAGGCATGTCGTAAGGCGTCCACACAAAAGCCTCCAAGTTGGAAACCAAGAAGTTGACATAATCTAACCACTCAACACTAGACAATGATGATCCTAAGAGGAAGAACTTAGTTGGATCGTTCTCATCAATGCACACTTCCACCAAATCTTCGACCGATTTTTCCTCGGCCTTTCTTCCCACGTCTTCGAGGACCTCCTTTCCCTCGGGCCCCTCGATCATTTGGACAAACCCTTTGGCTGCTCGGCTGCCATTTACCGCAACGAAGCATTGTTTTGCCATCACCTGGTCCCCCCAAACTTCCTCTATTTGTCCGCTCGGTGCTAGAAAGCACATGACCTGGTGGAAGGTCGAAGCGACTGCTTGCATGGCGTGTAGCCAGCCCCTACCCAAGATCAGGTTGTAAGTCGATGGAACTTTGAGCACCCAGAATTCCACTTGCTTTACTACCGAACCCACTTTGACCGGCAAAATAATCTTTCCGATTGGCCACTCCGGCTGTGAGTTGAAGCCGACCAAAGGAGACATTGCAGGGGCCAAGTCTTTGTCTTCTAACTTCATCTGTTTGAACGCGTCATAATACATAATTTCGACCGAACTTCCCTGGTCGATCAAAATTCTCTTGATCTCAAAGTCTTTGACGCGAAGAGTCACCACTAAGGCGTCATTGTGCGGCATCTGAATCCTTTCCAAGTCTTTGGTCGAGAACGAAAGGATGTCTCTCTCTTCGGTTTTTCCCCTTTTCACGGCGGGCTGGACAGAGAGCACTTCCCTCATATGCTCGGCCTTCTTGATCATCCCTCTAAGCTCGCAGACCCTTGCTGGTTCAATGATGTCGTGGATGATGTTGATTACACCTTGCGGGGGCGCCTCTAGGGCGGCCATTCCATTAGGCTCAGTTTGTCCAATTGGCGCGGCCTTGACTCCCCCATCTATGTATTGGTCAAGATGCCCCGTCGCCACCAATTCCTCCAAGTGTTGTTTGAGCGGCAAGCAGTCCTCTGTTCGGTGCCCTCGTTCTTCATGGAAGGTGCAGCGGTATTTTGGATTGAAGCCTCGCTGCGCGCTTCCTAACTTGGCCGGCCAACGGACAAAAGGCTCGTTTCGAATCTCGCTCAGAATTCGGCAGATGGGAATTTTGAAGACCGTGGTAATCCCTGTCCACGCCTTCAGTTTTCTCTTGGCATCTTCCGCTGCGTCGCGGGGTGCATCAGCTCGGTCGTTTCTGCGACCCTTATTTCGGTCATCGCGGTTTTGTCCACGGCGTTGATCTTTTGATCGGTCGCTTGGGCGGTTATCCTCCTGCCCGACCGAGTGAACCTTTCCTACCACCTTTCTGTCCGCCGCGACCGGATTAGTCTTCTCGGTCGCAGAGGCGGCATCCTCCTCCACGCGGATGTGTTCATTGATCCGCTGCATCAATGACTCCATGGTTGTGGGCTGACGCATCGTGAGCGAATCTCGCAGCCTATGCCCGACTGGGAGGCCTCGCTTGTATTGAGTGATCGCCAGATTGGTAGGGCAGTCGAGGATCTCGTTGTAAGTTTCCCAGTACTTCGCGTTGTATGCCTTCAGCGAACACCCAGACTCTATCTTAACGCCCAGGAGATGGTCGACCTCCTTCGGCGTTCGCGTGTTGGTCTTGAATCTGGTGACGAAGGCTTCCGCTAGCTGCTGCCACCCCTTTATACTCCCCTCCGGGAGCCTTTCGAACCACTTCAAGCCCAGCTCTCCTAAGCTTGCTGGGAATATAAGGCACATCAGGGCGTCGTTGCGCCGGTGACCAGCCATCACCTGCCAGTAATGGCTCACATGCATGTACGGATCCGTCTTGCCGTCGTACAAAGTAAACTTTGGCTGGTGGAATCCGGCAGGGAGCAGTGTGCTCTCGATCTCCGGGGACAACGGCGTGGCTGTAAGTCGCGCCAGCTCTTTGTCCTCCAACGCAGGGCCTACCACTTTGGGAGCTGGCATCACTACCTCTTCACTGCAAGGAAACGGAGCGCTCAACCTCTGCAACGCTGGCACTCTCTAGGTCTCCCGACGGCGCGCCCTCTCATCCAATACATCCCTCAAGTCCCTGGAACGTGTGAAGAAAGAAGATCGCGACGTCGGCGTCGGGCGCGAGGGATGGTAGGTGCTGTCGCGAGTGAGGGATCTGCCTGCTCTTTGGTCGGAATCTCCCACCCCATAGTTCCTGGTGATGGAGATAGAGTGAGGCCTCCTCTGGCGGCGACTGCTTGAACGAGAGGAGGAAGTGCGCTCACTGAGGTTGCCCTCTCCAGCAACACCCTTCCCCTTAATCTGGCGCTTCAGCAACTCCATCTCCGCCGCCATCTTGCGAATGAGGGCGTCCTAGTCTTTGAGTTTGTGCTCCAGGCGTTGCGTACGGGACTCCCCCCGGCGTCGGCGGCCTTCTGGGCTCTGCGAGCGATCAGAACTCCTCCCACGTTTGTCTCGCGCACCTCGCGAAGAGGTTTCTAGGCCCGCCATGGCTGGAACATTCGGGAGGCCTTCTCTCCTTCGAACATACTCCGGAGTGACACCATCGACGACGGACAGTGGAACTTCGTCGTTGTTGGCCATGGAAATGGTCGATGAAGCTCGAAGAACAAGGGTTGAATATCGAGCTTCCCACAGACGACGCCAATTGTACGGGGGCGAAATATCCTCTGCTTTCCGTACTCCTTAGACGTCGAGCTTCTCGTGACGGCGTTCTTCTCTACAACACAAAAATGGCGAGCTGCCCGGCGGTGGTGTGCCGGAAAGACCCTCCGACGCTCAAGTTAGGTCACTTGGGGAAGAAGAAGGCTATCAGAGAAAGAGTTTTTGATGGAGTGAATTCGCTTACCTCTAACGTTCCTCTTCCTCAGTATTTCTAGGCTGGCCATGCAGCCCAAGATTGTGCGCGCACTACCTCTGCTGTCCTTCCCTGGACAGGTGGCAGTGCTCGCCTCTCACCACTTCACGCGTGTAAAGGTTTTGTCCTTCCACCAGTACACACAGAACTGTCCAACGGCATTGAGGCGCGCGTGGAGCAGATATCCTCTCCCTCACGCCATTGGCCCAGGTGGCACACCTAACCGGGGTACCACGACCGACCTAACACTTGTGGAAAATCGCCATCACGTGCACTTAACCGTGCTATATGTCACCGACCTGTGACTTGGGATCAGGCGAAAGCCTAACTACCTCGGCCGAACTACTCTTGACCGGTTCATCAGGACCACCTGGTTGCGAGGCATGCCGGCCTCCAACCGTTCTAACTTCAATCTCGGTCACACGAAACTGCCTCATATTGGCTGGACGGTTGGAGGCGTACCGGCCCTGATCGCAGCTCAGTCCAGCTCGGGCTACCCCTTAGCTCGGCCAGAATCCGCTGACTCGAGCTCCATCCAATACGTGCAAGGTGCAGCTCGGCTACAACAGTTGGTGCCTGACCGGTCAATATTTCTGACCATGCAAGTCAGGCCGCCGGCCGTGCTAAAGGAGAGATTAGCTCGGCGCCGCGCGGTTCGTCACATCTGACGTTATCTTAGCTCGGCCGTACAGTCCAGGTACAAATCTCCCCTCTCAAGGTCAATCTCACTTGTCAAATATAATTAACAATTCAATAGTTTCTCATTTTCATATTGGGGTTAACTATGTTTACATGTAAATGATAATTTGATATCACTATTTCACTGAATTTAAAAAAAAAAAAAAAAGATTTCATACATAATAATGTGGTTTGTTGTAATTTTTTTTATTTTCAATTAAAACAATCATCATTATTTTCGTAAATTGAAAAATGTCATTAAAAAATCATTCTAAATGGAATTTATATATAAATTTTTTATTTATTAATTAATTTTCTTATATGCAAAAAAAAAAAAATTGCAAAAAATGGGGGGCACATGTCCCGCTGGTCCCTTCATTCCTCCGCCACTGTTTGGAAGGAATGTTCAAATGTTGTCCATGCGAAGGCTTTATTGTTCTAATACAAAGTTCTAAGAGAGGTTTATTACCCTTCGTGTTGGAATTGTAATGAAACTGACATCCACTGCTTTAGGAAATATGTATTTGCAGCTGAGACATGGGAGGCTTGTGGGTTTAGAGATTGGAATGCTTTGCATTCAAATAAGAATATTTTCGTTAATTTTCATTTGGAAGATGACTCCCTTACAATTATCAGAAGTATCAAGGCTAGGGATGACAACCTTTTTGTTGTTGGCGGATACCTGATAGTGCTAGATTGGCTTTACAAGATTTTCGTTTCGCAGCATGCTCACACGTCAATTACTAAGGTTGCATTCCGATAATGAATTTAGATAGAAATTTAAAAATATTTTAAATTGTTACTCAAATTTATAATTAAAACAGTGTAAAGGAAACCAAGTAACTTGTACTCTTGTTAGATTGGCTATTTTGGTAGAGAATGAAAGGATTTGAATGGAGGAAGTTCAAAGTTTATTATCTCAATTGTGTTTTGCTGAGTCAATTTTAAATGTATAATGTATTTGTTTAGTTTCATGCCTCCCATCAAAAATTAAAAATGCCAAACCCTATGGAAAAAAAAAGCACAATGCCACAAGAAGTAACCAAGTAACCTTGGGAATGGAGAAATTTGACAATAAAACGCATTAAAAAATAAAGATGTTTTGCATTTTATTTCTAAATTATGTAAAAACATAGTAATAATTTTTTTTTTTTTTTTTTCATGCACACCCACCCAAGGAAAATTCTATTAACTACTTGGAAAAATTACAAAAGCGGGGACATAACCCTAAGAGCGTTCACACTAATTTCTTTAAATTTTTAGTTAAATTATAACTAAAAAAGTTATTTTTTTATTTTAGTTAATCACCATATTGCATCAAACTCTTTATTCTAACTCAATCTTATTAAAATATTTGTTATTATTCTTTTAATTAAATTGATGAGTTGCCAGCCAAACAATTCTTATGTTCCTTTGTAAAAGGTAAAATTGGAAGAAATGTCAACAACAAAAAAATGCCGTTGACCGGTTAACTGGGCGGACATCCGGTAACAAACAAATAGCGATAAACAGTGCCTCACTTGTTGTAACGAGTTATATTTTTTGAAGTTTATTAGTTAGAAAATGATTTTTAAGAGATTGATGAGGATGCTCTAAGCTCCCTAACACAAACTAACTAAAAAAAAGTAATACTACAAATTTAGAAATTTTATTTAGGAAATTATTCAGAAAATATTAATATATGATTAAGATTCATTCTCCACATGAATCCTATAATTCACTTATTCAATCTCCATCGTATATCCAAAATTTGGGTATAAATGTTTAGGATATCTCCTTATTAGAGTTTGAGACCCAATTGGTTTGTTTAAAAAATTTTAATTTGGTTTGATTTAGGTATAATATATTTTAATATATTATATCTAATTTGTGGAGGACCCAATTCAATTTGGATACAACTAGATTTTTGATAAAACAAACCCCAGATTTGACAATATATATAATATTGTTTTGTTTGTCCCGTGACATATTGGTTTTCACCAAAAAAAAAAAAACAAAACAAGGAGCGGCAGCAAGTTGATTAATTCTTCTCGGTGAGATGATAGTGTTGTTTAAAATTGTGAAATTAAATAAATAGATTTATGAAGAAATCAAATTATATACCAAGAACATATGATGATAATTACAATTAAATTTCAACAGAAATACACAAAAATAATAAAAGGGTAAAGAGATGAAACCGAAGCCTGCACGGAAGCAGTTTCCTTAAAACAGATTTCGCCGCCTCACGGGTCGAGTGCTTGAGGAATCCCGGCGTCTGTCCCCCAGGATACGACGGTCAAAACCAGCTACGGCAGAAGCATTTTCTGTCTAGCTTAGCGAACAAAACAATGGCAGTACTCTCTCACAATAGGAACTATCTAGCAAACTTACTTGTAAAATGGAAGCAAAAATTTCTATATCGAGACTTGACTGGAGGGGTCTCAATTTATACATGTATAGGGGAGAAAGGAAGAGCCACCGGCCTTTAAGGCTAGTCATTAAAATACCAAGCATCCATAGCCCCTTTCCACAAAAAGAAAAGTATGGATGCCCAAAGGATTCACACCCTTTAGCCAAGAAAAAAGATTTAAATACTCTTTAAAATCCTATTCATGAATCTAACATCATGAAGCAATTTCTTGGCAATTTCTTATTCAAAACCCAATGGTTTTTGGCTCACTTGGACCCAACATAAAAAATGGTTAGGACCCACTTTAATATTTAATTAAAGTCACCACACTTTAATATTAAATTAAAGTCACCAAAAAACATTTTTTCCAACAATCCTCCACATGAATAAAAATTGACCGAAAGACTCAGGACATCGTTCAACAATAAAGACTCTGAGAGAGAGTACAACGGACTAACCCCGACATCAGAGAAGGTAGCTTTTGGCTTTGAACCTCTTCTAGTGAAAACCTATCGAGTTTACTGGCAGATCAGTGAATAAGACATCTTGAACTGCTCTGCCGTTTATGTAAACTGAGACAATGGATCTCACACGGGAATTACTCCTACCACCATTATGTTCTCACTGGTGTGCCCTGTGTGGCCCTGGACACTAGCCTGGTTCAGCGAGTGGTTTCAAAGAATCTTGGCCTGCCTAATTCTTCTAGAAGCGGCCCCACTTCAAACTCACATAGGTGACTCTACTAAAGTATCCTGCAATACTTAGCTCAACAGCTTAACACATAAGAGTCATTAAAAGCTCAGCTTATCCTCTACACTTGCAGGTATCACTGATAGAAGGAATGGCTGAAGGTTTAACCTCTTCAGTGATATACCACCGTTATACGCAATTAGGTTGTCCCATTGAACCTAGATCTTGGGATCTCCAGTCAACTAGGATGGGTTTCCATTCCGATAACTTCCAAAGACCTTAACCCCATTCCTTTTGACGACGTTTCGACTAACACTCGATTTAACCCTTTGGTTAGCGGATCCGCAATGTTGTCCTTTAGACTTTACATAGTCTAAAGAGACAACTCTATTCGAGAGTAGTTGTCGTATGGAATTATGTCTACGACGGATATGTCTAGACTTTCCATTATACATATTACTTTGTGCCCTACCAATTGTAGATTGACAATCACAATGAATAGAAATAGCTGGCACAGGTTTAGACCGACGTGGAATATCTTCAATGAAATGGCAAAGTCATTCAGCTTCTTCCGTTGCTTTATCCAAAGCAATAAACTCTGATTCCATCGTTGATCTAGATATACACATTTGCTTGGAAGATTTCCAAGACACGGCTGCCCCACCAAGAGTGAACACAAATCCACTAGTGGACTTTGAGTCCTTTATATCTGATATCCAAATCGCGTCACTGTAGCCTTCAAGTAGGGGTGGGCGCGGATTGGTTGCGGCCACGGAACCTCTAATCCGCCATCCGTCCGCCAGATTAACGGATTGGAGAAAATCAATCCGCATCTGTCCACCAATCCGGCGGATGTGGATTGAGCAGATTGGCGGTTTGGCAGATGGATGCGAATCGGATTGGCGGTTTAAAATTTTATAAATTTTCAACATAATTCAACTTGTGCAATTCCTCAAAAAAAAAAAAAAAAAAGAGTATTACAATCAATAACTTAAAAAAGTATTACAATCACTATATGCCTCATTCAAAGAAAGAAAATTTAAACTTTAAAATATCACAATCACTACATACATCATCCACATATTACAATCACAGCATGATTCATTTACAAAAAGTATTACAATCCGTAGTTCTTAAAATATAAAAAACGATTCAAACACCAAAACCATGAACAGAGTAGTAGTAGAGATTGTATGTCTCTATATTGTTACATCTATATATGTTTTTGAAAACAAAAACCAACCAGCATATATCATATTTTCTATTTATTATTTTTAGAGTTAGATTTAAAAACCAAAAAATATATTCAAGTTAAAAAAAAATTTCAACGGAATATTTAAACTCTTTTTCAATTGAAAACACGAAGTCTAATAAATCACTAGGGGTGTTCGTGGTTTGGCGGTTCAGCAGTTCGGTTGCGGCCAAAGGAATCTCAAATCCGCCATCCGTCCGCCAAATTGGCGGATTTGAGAAAATCAATCCACAACCGTCCGCTCATCATCACGCATCCGTCTAAAATGCGGCGGATCGGTTCGGTTCGGTTCGGTCGGCTTTGACGGATCGGTGTATCCGCTGCTCACCCCTACCTTCAAGCACCGCTGGATATCGAGTATAATGCAGCCCATAATCCCGAGTGTAGCGTAAATACAATGCCCTTCCAAAGAGAAGCATCAGGATTACTCGTGTATCTACTAAACCTGCTAACTGAATAAGCTATATCCGGCCTAATACAACTCATCAGATACATTAAATTTCCAATTACCCGAGAATATTCTAAGAGAGACACATTCTTGGTAAAATGTAGACTTAAGTCTACAGGGTGTCGATGACACACTCGTATCTGATCCACTAAACTTTTCAAGTATCTTATCAACATAATGAGACTGAGATAGTACAATTCCGCCAGATGTTCTGGTAATCTTAATTCCCAGAATAACATCTGCAATGCCCATATCCTTCATGTCAAACTTAGAATTTAACAACTTCTTGGTAGTTTTGATCATTTCATCGTTACTACCTATAATGAGCATATCATCAATATATAGACACAAAATGACATAACCTCTGTCAGTGTCTTTGACATAAACACACTTGTCACATTCGTTGATTCTAAACCCATTTGACAATATTACATTGTCAAACCTGTCATGCCATTGTTTAGGCGCTTGCTTCAAACCATACAATGATTTGACAAGTTTACAGACTTTCTTGCTTTGCCCTGGAGCTGAAAACCGTACAGGTTGCTCCATGTAGATTTCTTCATTCAAATCCCTATTTAAGAAAGCTGTCTTTACATCCATCTGGTGTATCTCCAGATTGCGCAAAGTTGCTATCGCAATCGCCATGCGAATGGATGTTATCCTAGTTACAGGTGAGTACGTATCAAAGTAATCCAGGCCTTCTTGTTGCCTATACCCTTTGATAACGAGCCTCGCCTTATTAAATAGACCCATCGGCCTTCATCTTTCGTTTAAAAATCCATTTGCAGCCTAAAGGCTTACAACCTGGAGGTAAATCTACCAACTCCCAGGTGTGGTTCTGTAAGATGGAGTCAATCTTACTTTTGATCGCTTCTTTCCATCAAGGACTCTCAGGAGAAGTCATAGCTTCGTGGAAAGTTTGAGGTTCGTTCTCAACCATATAAATCAAGAAGTCTGGACCAAAAGATTTGGATATCCTAGCCCTTTTACTCCTTCAAGGCTGATCAACACCTTGATTCGTAACTTGATCATCAAAATGATCAACATCACTAGCAAGCTCACCAAATTGCTCCAAAGACCTTGGAACCCCTTCTTAGGTTCAGCAAGGAAAAAATGTCTTCAAAGAAACATGCATTCCTTAACTCCATAACGGTATTCCTGTGAATGTCTGAAGTTTCAAACTTATATACAAGAAACCGATATGCACTACTATTATGTGCATAACCAATGAATATACAATCCACGAATTTCGGACCTATCCTAACCCGTTAGGGTGTAGGAATCGCCATAATAGCAAGACACCCCCACATTTGTAAGAATTTATAAGAAGGCTTAACGCCTTTCCATAACTCATATGGGATCTTGTCCACTTCACTTCAACACAAGTTTTACACTTGTGTTTCGTTAGAACGACCTTGTCGGACTCAAAAACCATGCGAAAACATGTTTACTGAGAAGAGTCCTTGAGACAAGATTCTTACGAATGTCCGGAACATACAGGACTTCGTTCAAGGTTAGCTCCTTTCCTGAGGTTAACTTCAGGACCACCTTTCCCTCAACAAATGAGGTAGTAGAGTTTCTCATAAACAACTTCTTACCATTTGTAACTGGTTCGAAAGTTGTAAACAACTCCTTCTCGGAGCAGATGTGGCGTGTAGCCCTAGTAAAACTAAAAGCCTCGTTACTATAGTTGTAGCACTTCCCAAAGAACCGATAACAAGGTTCTCGCGGCTTGTATGCCAGCTTCTTTGCAACACCACCCCTTGGCCCCAACTTAGAGCCCTTGTTCATGGGGGGTTTCTTCCTTACCCCAGAAGATTTGCCATGCTCAATGACATTTGCCATCACTGAGGAGGTACTCCCTCATTTCTTTCTATTATCCTCCTTATTACGGAGTCGGATAATCAGGTCTTCTTTGTAGAATTTATACAAAGTTTTAAACAAATCCTTATGTCACAATGATTATGAAACTCTCAAAATCATATCACAGTAAATACATTCCCAGAATGTCATCAACCGAATTAGGCACCGAAATATATTTGGTCCAACCTATCACTCTGAAGCCAATAGACTTACTATTAGGAAACACAAATCCAGTGTTCAATAGTCTACCATTCGGAACTTCATAACATGGCCAGTAGTCTTATCACTAGGAATCACTAATTTCTCAGCATGTGGTCAGTAGACTTTCTACTACTAGGAATCACAATGTCTTAACCTGTGATCAGTAGTCACTTTACTACTAGGAATCACAACGTCCTGATATAGGATCAATAGACTCTTTCATTACTAGGAATCATCATGTCTTGACATATGACCAGTAGCCTCTCTACTACTAGGAATCATGATGTCTTGACATGTGATCAGTAATCTGTTCACTACTAGGAACTACAATCTCATAACTGTGTAGCTAGTGGTCTAACACCACCTAGGAACCACCAGTTTTCTATCTCTGTGATCAGTGATCTTGTACTCACTAGGAGCCACCAATTTAAGAATATATTTGGAATTTAAAAATCCAAAAAATATTCACCTACTATAACAGGTTGTCTCAATTTTGCTTTCAAGCAAAGTCACATAGCAATCATAAATGCTATAAATAACACAAGGATACCATACTAATTGCCTCTGATCAATTCAGAGATATTTTAATGCAATCTTATGATTTCCTTTAATTATACAAAGCTAACCTAATTGTCTATATAAATCTATTCGATCAATTTCATAGAAAATATATAAAAATCTGTTTTAAGTTTGTTGTTTAAAATTGTGAAATTAAATAAATAGATTTATGAAGAAATCAAACTATATACCAAGAATATATGATGATAATTACAATTAAATTTCAACAAAAATACACAAAAACAATAAAAGGGTAAAGAGACGAAACCGAAGCCTGCACGGAAGCAGTTTCCTTAAAACAGATTTCGCCGCCTCACGGGTCGAGTGCTTGAGGAATCCCGGCGTCTGTCTCCCAGGATACGACGGTCAAAACCAGCTACGGCAGAAGCACTTTCTGTTTAACTTAGCGAACAAAACAATGGCAGCACTCTCTCAGAATAGGAACTATCTAGCAAACTGACTTGTAAAATGGAAGCAAAAATTTCTATATCGAGACTTGACTGGAAGGTCTCAATTTATACATGTATAGGGGAGAGAGGAAGAGCCACCAGCCTTTAAGGCTAGTCATTAAAACACCAAGCATCCATAGCCCCTTTCCACAAAAAGAAAAGTATGAATGCCCAAAGGATTCACACCCTTTAGCCAAGAAAAAAGATTTAAATACTCTTTAAAATCCTATTCATGAATCTAACATCATGAAATAATTTCTTGGCAATTTCTTATTCAAAACCCAATGGTTTTTGACTCACTTGGACCCAACACAAAAAATGGTTATGACCCACTTTAATATTTAATTAAAGTCACGACACTTTAATATTAAATTAAAGTCACCAAAAAACATTTTTTCCAACAGATAGTGCAGTGGCAAATACATTATTTGTTCTCTTCGGTGGGTGCTCAAACACACTGATGCTTGGAAGGTTCTTTGGTTTTGAATCTTTGGTTGTTTTGAAACATTGTTAGTGTGTCTTCAGCTGGTGCTTGGTGAAGTTGATATGGTTCGTTATTTTGGATCTTCTACAATTTTGATTTTGAAGATTTTGGTTCATTTATTTGGTGAGGTCTTTTCTCTTATTTATTTGTGATTATTTGGAATTCACCTAACGGTGATTTTGTGAGACCATTCGTGTCTTGTTTGTAATCGTTTTGAAACTATTTGGTGATAGTGGAATTAGATTTCGATCCCGTGGACATACCTCACATTAAGGGAATCATGTAAAAATTCTTATGTTACTTTTTGATTTAATTTTTCACATTAATTTTTATTCTCATTAATTGATTTACTTATGACGAATCACGTATTTTTCCTAACAATAAATTCACCCAAATTCTAGGACCCTTCGAGTTACTAGGAAGAAAAGTATGAAACTCAATTACAAACTCACAAGTAACTAGTACAAATTTTGTCCAGATCGATAAGACCTCGGATTTGAGCTATAAGACCTCGTATGAGCATCAACGAAATTATGAATTTCTTTGAATAGTGAAAAATTTTAAGATTGTATTGATTCATGGACTTGGGAAGGCATTTGAAAAAATAAAAAAAAATAAAGAGAAAAAATGTTTGAAAAATAAAATATATTTATATTTTATTTACATTTTACCTATCAGTTCTCTTTTACTTTCTAAATTCCTTTTCAAATCTGTGAATCAAATAAAATCTAATGATTAAATAATCAAATTTTCAAATATGCAAGTAACATGTTCTAGTAATCATGTTTTTAATTAGGGTATTTAATTTAATAATTGTGTAGTACACTTTCTATGTGAGGTCTCGAGTTTTTTTTACAAAAAAAAACCTCACACACATTTTCACATAAGTTGATAAATGAATTTAAAATATAACTAATTTTTAAATATGTTTAAAGAAACATAAATATGACAAGAAGTCCCTTTTCTTTTACCAATATACAAAACTTCAGCACATCCACAGAGCAAGTGGCAGGTGAGGACTGGTAATTTGAAAAGTCTGAGCCCCCATAACCTATGCTATTTTGAAAAGATGGTTATAATCAGTTTTTTGTGAGAGAGGGAAGTGGGTTATAATCTGGGAAGTGGATTATAACCCACTTTCCAAAAGACTGTCTTCTTCACAAATCCTGACAAGAGATGCGTCCAAGCATGGAGGTATGAGAAACAAAAAAAATTGATCAGATTGGATCAAATTAGTTATATTTGGTCTTTTTTTTTTTTTTTTTTTAATAAGAATCAGTTTGTGCAGTTTTTGAATTTGATTCTTTTTGATTTTTAGTTTTATATCGGTTTAAGTATCTTATGTACCGAATTAAACTGAAACTGACCGCTTCAATATATATTGTATTTATAATATATATAATCTAATAATATAATAATATTAATAAGTATAATAAATTATAAATCTTGATTAATCAACTTTATCATCTTTATAATCTAAGTTTGTAAACTCTTACTATATATAATCTTAATTCTAACTTATTATTTTTGAAACCATAGTATTTTTTTAATTTTTTTTTTGGTTTTCATTTTTGTTAATCTAAGACTTGAAAAGTATTTATTCAATAGATGGATTGGATATGGTTGGAATGGTAGATAATAACTAATTTAATATTTTTATATAGATTAGTGATTATATTTAAAAGTGGCTCAAGTTTGAAAGGTCCTAGACTAATTAAACCATATCGAACTGAACCGTTTCAATCAGTTCGTTTCGGTACAGTTTGGTGGGAGAAGCGGTCTATATCGGTATTCAAAATAATAAAATCGACATTATCGATTCTATGAAATTTTTTTACCTAAATACCGACTATACCGAACTGATTACATTCCTACTTCAAAGCAACTTGTATTTTGAAATTATGATAAATTACACTTACCTCTCCTTCGATATTTGGAAAAATATATATATATTTTAAAAGACGTCACGTTGTTTGGACCATGTTTTTTGGGTTTGTGGAGTCAATCATGAGTTCCATTTCGAGTATTTGAATTGTTCATTTTTTAGATCACAACATGTAAATTATCGATAAAAAATATCTTGTCGATCGGATAACCATAGCTATGTTAGTTTATTACATTTATTTGCAAAAAAATAAACGATAAATATTATTTAAAAACTAGATCATTTATTTTTTGGAAAACAAATGTAATAAACTAACATGGCCACAATTATCGGATCGACTTGATTTTTTTTTTTTAATGAATAATCTGCACGTTGTAGTCTAAAAAATAAATAATTCAAATTATCGAGATGACACCTATAGTGGGTTCCACAAGCCAAAATAGCAAGAGACAAGCTAACCCTATTTTAAAATTATGAATAAATTACACTTATCTCTCTTTTGATATTTGGCGAAAAAATAGTTAGTTTTATATTTTTTATATAAGTACACCAACTTTTTACAAGGTTTTTAATAACCTATCACTTGACTTCTTTTTCATTAGCAATTTGTGAGTCGTATAGATGAAAAGATAATATTGTCATAAATTTTCTACTATATTATATATTTATCTTTATTTATTTCAATATTTACGTACTATAATAGTTTTTGATCGTTTTAATCTTACTAAAAGAGATTCAATATAATTATGCTAAACTTATGAAGTAAACATATTTTTTTCCTAACTATAAATTTACCCTAAAAATATTTGGAAAATTACAGCAATGGTCCCTGTAGTTTACCTGTGGTTTCATTTTGATCTTTGTATTTCTAATTGCATCAATTTAGCCCCTACAATTTGGTTTTTGGCTCTATGTGGTCCAATAATTAACAGTCTGGCTTTGTGAACGGAAACCCACGCATGCCTTGCATGCACGGGATGAAACCACCCTTCTCTCTCCAAAGCCATCAATGGCAGTCTTTCAAAAGCCCATTGTTGAACATTTTCTTTGGCTGGTAAGTTTGTTTGGGTGTAAGGGATCAGTCTCTTTGTTCTATTATATTCTTCATTATATATTTATATATTTTGTATCTAATAAAATTTAAATTCACACAAAAAAAACCCACCTTCCAAAATAAATATTATTCACAATATATTCAATTTTCACTTCCAACAAATCTCTCAAACCCAACCATTTACTTGTAGTCAAACTGAATTTAGCTTCAACAAAACATATAATTTTCTTTCCCTTCCTTTCTTTCACCTCATGAATCTTCGAAAGTGTTGATGTAATTACTAGAAAACAGAAGGAACCTAAAAACCATAAAACAAATCCAAAAAACAGTCATTTGAATACAAATGGTAACGGATAGAAACTTCTTTTTATTTTTATTTTTTTATTTTTAACAAACAATCAAATAATCATAGCTAAAATCGTACATACATACATACATACATACAGACCCATATAAGAAACTAAACTGTAATCTCAAATCAAACACAAAAAGCAAAGACCTTGAATAACAATCTCAATCTACAGACAATATATAGTAGATATAATCCATGTATACAAAGGAAACAAACCAGGCCACATTGGGTAAATCTCAGAGACCCACCCAGGTATAGCAGAAGATACATAATCGGTCTCTTTATTATTGTTATTATTGTTATTGATGTCCTCCGTATCTACAGGAACAGAGACTCCATTTTCTTTGTCTTCTCTCAGCCTCTTCACAGCTCTACTCTTCTCCGCCATCGTCTCTCAGAAACAGAGACTCCGTTTCCGGTGAAACTGAATTCGCTTTCAGATTCAGATTCATCACGAAATTTATTGAATGATCGAAACAAAGGGAAATTTGTATATTTTCCCAACAAGATAGAAGTAGAGAACACATCGGTGTGAATACCCACACCCCCAAAAGTGTAGATAGGGTTGTTGAGGAAGTCAAAGAGGGATTGAGAGATTTGGGGAGAGTAGGTGAGTTGGAAAATGAGGCATTGGCGGTCGACGTAAAGTTGGAGAGTGGTGGCGGCGAGGTTATCGTGGAAACGGTTGTTGGGTCGCCACTCGATATCGAGGCCGACGATGAGGCGGTGGAGAAGGGGACGATGGATGGCTGTGATTTCGGAGATCCAGGAGTCAAAGAAGAAGGGAGAGCGAGTAATAAGGGTGTGGATTTGATTAGTGAAGAAGGTTATGTTGTGGGTGTCGTTGGGTAACTGGTAGTTGACAATGCCAAAAATTGTGGTTGCTATTGCCATTGATCGCTTTGGAGAGAGAATGGTTTGATTAAGAGAGAGAGAGAGAGAGAGAGAGAGAGAGAGAATAGAAGAACTAAAAAGAAATAAATCAGAGAAAGGGAGAAGAGAGAGAGAAAAGACCTTGCCCCCCTAGTGGTTCATTTACGAATTGATTGGTTTCATCCCATGCGTGCAAGGCATACGTGGGTTTCCGTCTAAAAAAGCCAACGATTGTTGATTATTGGACCACATAGAGCCAAAAACCAAATTGTAGGGACAAAATTGATGCAATTAGAAATACAGGGACCAAAATGAAACCACGGATAAACTATAGAGACTATTGCTGTAATTTGCCCAATATTTAGACCCCCTTTGATGAAAAAAAATGAGTCAATTTGGTGAAATTATTTAAAAGCTAAAAGTTTATATCAAAAAATAGAAATTAAAAAATATATATATATTCTAACTTTTTGATAATCTTTTTTAAATTGTTTGATTTCATAAACACTAAATAGAAGTTGTGCCAACACAATTAACACATATTTAAAAATAAATAAAAAATTACAAGTTGCTCCAATTTCATTTTTCTCTATTTTTTAAATAATTTTTTTAATTTATTTATTTTTAATTTCATAAATTGTAAATAGAAACTACTCCAAACACTCTAAATAATAATAATAATAATAATAAATAGATGTTCTCATAGTATCTTCAATCATTCATCATTTTTTTTATATTTAATTTAACTCTAAATTTAAATAAAAAAATTAATTTAATATAAATTACTTCAATTTTTTTTTATCAAGTTTTCTTCCTAACCCTTTTAATTTTATTTTTTTTCCTCTTAGGCTGTATTTGGTTAGAGGATTTGATGAGATAAATAGAAAAAGAAAATGAAATACAATCCTACTTTTTGTTTGGTTATAATGGAAAGCACCAGGAAGAGAAAGTAAGAGGAAAATACACAATCTCACTTTTTATTTTTTGGGCTCGCGTGTTTGGTTTATAGATTTGGATAGAGATTTGAAAAAAGAAATGAAAAAAGTATGTAAAATATAGTTATATTTGATTTATATTTTACCTACATTTTTCCTTTGGATGGCGCAAATATTTTCCGCATTTTTCTAAGGACCCCCCCCCCCCCAATTTCTTTAAACCCCACTTATAAAATTTAGGGTAAATTACAAACACCCCTTGAGGTTTACTTAAATTACAAATTAGTCCCTGTGGTTCTAGAAATTACATTATGCCCCCTAAGGTTTCTAATTTCATAACAAATAGGTCCTTTTATTAATGAATCATCAAGTTAATTAACAGTTTTTAATAATGTTAAAATTTTATTTCAATTAATAATTCAGATAATTTTATTATTGTATAGGTGAACAGTTAGAAATTTCACTTTTTCAATTAATTCTGTTAAATAAAAAATTCTGACAGGGAGATATTTGTAATTTTTCAAACTATAGAGGACAATTCGTATTTTAAGCAAATCTCAGGAAGTGTATTTATAATTTACCCTAAAATTTAAACATAAATAAAAATTTATAAGGATCCCCACATAATACTAAAACTCTCCCTATCCAAAATATTACACATTTACCCAAGCTGCTGCTTCATCTTGGGCGAACATTATTTTCTTCGATCTCGTGATAAAATAAAAATAAAAAATATAACGTGTTCATACTCTTTTATCAATTATTATTCATCATACCCACTCATGTTCATTTATCATCTAACACAAAATTATAATATCCCACTTTCTCAATCAATCGTAATATTATGGAGTACCCCATGGCCATACTTTGGGAGTACCCAATGATCTCCCACAAAAAAAAAAAGTGAGGCTATTAGCACTACCCTTTTCTAGGGGTGTGAAAATGATTTGCGACCTGAAGTTCGCCTGCAGCCCGGTTAGGCCCAGGCCCGAGCTCGGCCGAAACGCTTGGGCCTAGGCTATCATTTTAAAGCCCGACCTGATTTGCTTAGCCCGGGCCATCGACCCACTCAAGGACCACTCAAAGCTCAGCTTAAGGCTCGGCTCGTGCTTGCAATGACCCCAAAATGCATATCATGATTACATTAATTTAATTATGTATTTACTTTTAATTGTGATATGTGCGATGTGTGATTTGAATTATGTTATTATTAACAGATGTGTATAGGATATGAATTTGAATCTATTCTGAATTCTGCTAAAAAATCTGAATTGAGGGCCGCAAAGGTAACAAAAATTGAAATTGATCACTTTATTGTGATTAGCGTAATTTTTAGAGTCTATTGTGAAATTTAATTAAAAATTCATTCAGATCAAATTAATTAGATTAGATTAAATTAAATTGAATATGTTTGAATCAGTAATTTATACAAGATTAAATTAATTGGTTGGAAGAGGCAACTAGAGCCTAATTCATATTAGTGTGATTAAAATTAGTTAATTTAAATTAGATTATGATGTGTATGATGAGGAATGAATTAATTTAGTTAATGTGAATTATTAGCTAAACTTATAAATAACTAAAGCTTAAGATAAAATTAGTGAATAAAATAATCTCCTAACTCTATTCATCTAGTTAAGAAGGAAGAGTTATGTTTGAGGAAGAGAGCAAGTGGGTTTTGTTGGGAGACATTTCTTGAGAGAAAGAGACTCAAGGTTGAGAGGAGCTCTAGAGAAGAACATTGAAGACCAAGCTTCCATCTTTATGAATTGTCAATTCAAGGTAGGAGTTTCAACCCAATTTCTTGAAATTAAGACATCCATACTCATAATCTTTTAAGAGGTTGGTGTAATTAAGATGTATTCATGGTTATTGGGACTTTTGTGGTTGTAATTGAAAGTTTAGAACATGCAAGCCTAGTTAAGAGGTGGATTGAAGAAATTAGTCCATGAATCTATCATGCATGGCATTAATTGAAGTAATTAACACATAAACTTAACATGCATGGCCTAAATTCATATGAGACATCTTCATATACTTGATTTCTTGCATGGTTTATGAGATTTAAAGAGAAAACTCTATAGATTTTGAAAAATGGAACTCTTATATGCATGTTTATGCTTTTTACCAACTTAACTCAAGTTTGTGAATTTTTACATGGACATTTGGATTTTGTGGTGAAGTTATGATTTTTAGTTAAAGTTAGAAATAGGAAACTCAAGTTGTTTTCATGAGTTTTGGACCTTGAATTCATGAAATTGAAGTTAATTTTTGCAAAAGAAGGAGTTTTGTTTCAAAGTAGAATATCGGACTGGTTTTACACCCAGGCCACTAGAGCGGCTTGGGCCACCGTTGGAGCGGCCAACCTTGATTTGGCCAAAGTTGCACACTGCCTCACCACCGCATGTGCGGCCAAACAGGGCAGATTTTCCAATTAATTTTATTTTTCGTTTTTTGATTTATGGGCCGTCATTTACATGATTTTCACGTGTCATACACATCCATATGCATATTATAAGCATGAAAGAAACTAAAGAAAGAATAGAAACAACCGAACGAACAAGTAACGGATAAACCGAAGAAGGTTAAGAATCGACTAATTAACTCGAATGTATATTGAGAAATTGTGCTATGAATATTTGTGTTTGTAGGCCAAGACTCGAAGACCGAACATCGGATATTGGAAGACCACTGTGAGTAACATTTCTGTAAAGATATGTTGATATGAATTATGTTTTAACTATTACCGTTAAGTGATAAGTTCTGAAATGCTATTTTGATCATGTGAACGAATATCCTATTTGCAAATATATTATGGCATTCACAGATAGTCTCAAGTCATGGGGGACGACATGTAAATGCGGGTCCATGACACATGATTGTTTTCGAGATCTCGTTAGCCACTTCATTGTGGTGATATGTGTCTAATCGGTATGTGGAACCGATTACTCTAGTCAGAAGACGATATATGATATGTTCTGTGAGATGTACCATTACATTATGTTCTGATATGGGACTGATATGATTGATTGTGACATGATTTGTTTTACGGATATTGTATTTGGAATTCGTTCACTAACCCCTTTACGTTAATGTTATTCACTAGATTTTAGCTCACTTTTTTTTATATATACGTATAGGTGAGCATTTTGGATGGCAAGCCTAGAAGGGGTCTATAGCTGAGTTGCCGTTTTGAAGCCTATCAAGTGTTTTGAGTGCGTCCGAGTTGGGGCTAGGCCTGGAAGGCCGTTAGCAAGCTTTCGGTCATGTTATACACTTTTGCCCCGTACATATGTTTTTGTATAAGATATTATGTTATATGTTATGTAATGTAAGTAGGTAAATTAATGCTTTTGCATGTGATTATTTGTTCATATAGATGCACAACTGGTTAGACTATTGGTGTTTTTGTCTATTGCTTCCGTATGCCTTGATTATTTTATTTATACAGGAAGGCCTTTGGTAATATCAGATTACTGGCTGGTTACAATACTAAATCCATAGGGGCGGGTTTGGGTCGCGACAGTGCCAAAGCCTAGTATCATTTTTAGTAGAAAAGAATAGAATTTTGGTAGGAAAAAAAAAAATGCCAGGCCCGAATGCCCCCTAGGCCTGAACCTAATTTTCTGGCCCAGTTCAGATTTTGGAGCCCGGGCGATCCAACAGGGCTCAGGCTGAGCCCAATTTATATTCCTACCTTTTTCCTTTCTATTTTTAAATCCCGTACCAAATCATTGAACTAAATACAACATTAGACTTTTTTTCTTTCTCCAATTCCTAATTCAACTAAACATAACCTGAAATTCGAGTTCTATCAATTTTTTTCCCTTCGCTTTTTATTTCCCGTCATTTTTACATTTCTTTAATCAAATCCTCCAAACACAACATTAGTCTTACTACAAAATTTTAGACATCTTTTGAGAAGTGAAAAGAAGTCAACTTATTGACTTATTTAAATTACATTATTTATTTATTTTTTACACATCTTTTCATAATAATAATAATAAAATAACTCTTTTTTGCACTTCTCAAACACAAGCATGCCCATTTTGGCAACAAAAATAAGCCTCACCTTTTCCTAATTATTGTTTATTTATTTTATTTTTTTTGTCTTTAATGATTTTTTAAAAAAATTATGTCAATTTTTTAAACTTTTCCGACCTACCTTGTCAAGATGAATTTAAAAAGTATATTTTTTTTGAAATTTTTTTAAAAAAATAATTAAAGACGAAAATAAACAAAAAAAAAAAAAATACTTATTTTGACTTATTTTTGTCTTTTTTGATTTTTTTAAAGGAATTATAATTTTTCGGTTCGTGTTATCAAGTTGAATCTAAAAACTTAAAATTTTTTGAAAAATTTAAAAAAGAAAATTCACAAAAGACGAAAATAGGTTTAAAAAAAAAAAAAAAAAAACAAGAAATACACTTCCCAAAATACCCCTTAATTTCATCAAATTGGTTATAACAACCCCCATCAGGCATTCAGTCGTTGTCACCACCAACCCCACTCGCTGACCACACACCCCAGCCCAAAACCAGAAGACAAATCTGACTTACAAGTGCGCGATGCGTTAGAGAGAGAGAGAGAGAGAGAGAGAGAGGATGGCAATGGCGATTGCAGTTCGCAGACTCTGCTCTTCCCTGAATAATAACCCTCTTCTTCACCGCCTACCTAATGGCGCTTCCCTCTATTACATGGTCTCTATATCTCTACATACACACATATATTCATTTCATTTTTCACTCTCTCTTCATTTTCTTCCTAATCGTTTATGTTTGATCTCTTTTATACAGTCTTCTTTGCCCAGCGAAGCACTCAGCGATAAAGAGAAGCTTCGTATCACTGTATTCAATTTCTCATCCAATCTCTTTCTTTTTCATTTTCATGCCAATTATTCATAATTTAAGATTTGTTTGCTACATAAATTTATTCAAGATCTATGATTTCTTAATATTGGATCTTGTATTGATTGTTGAATGAATGAATGAATAAATTTCATTGACAGTGGACAAGTCAATTGAATGCTCCACTCCAAGAGGTAGATCCAGAAATCGCCGACATCATTGAACTTGAGAAAGCTAGGCAATGGAAGGTGAATATTCACTCAATTTTTGCATATCAGACTAAATTTGTTTTCATTGATTTGATATATATTCCTAGACCTAACACCTTGATAATGTGATATTGATGTGTAGTTTATGAATTTGCAATGTGGTCTCCTTTGACATTAATTATAATTGGAAATTTGATAAATTGTGGGTGGGCAGGGACTTGAACTCATTCCATCTGAGAATTTCACATCAGTGTCGGTAATGCAAGCTGTTGGGTCGGTCATGACTAACAAATACAGTGAAGGGTATCCTGGTGCTAGATACTATGGAGGGAATGAGTATGTGATTCCACGTTCACTTCCATTTCAAATTCATATATTGAACCGGTCATTTTTGTATTTACCTTTCGCTTCTAACCTGATTATTATTATTAATTTTGATAATTAACGTAGGTTTTACATAATTTAAGGTACATCGACATGGCAGAGTCCCTATGTCAAAAGCGTGCTCTGGAAGCTTTCCAGTTGGATCCTGCAAAATGGGGAGGTAAATGCATTACACGCATGATTTGTGCTTGTTTGTGGCAATGAAAACCTTTGCATCTTTTTATTTCCTTTGGTTAGCTGGGGCCTTTCCAGTGCTAGTGCATTTTAAATGTTTGGAGATATAACGCAGCCATAGCCTCATTGGAGAAACAATAAACAGACCTTAATGGTCACACCATGATCTGATCTCTCTCTACCTTCAATAAAGGATAAAATTTTCATGAAGAGAAGGAAAATATTAGAGTGGATATTTGAAGAAGCAGAGAAGCATAAAAATTAAAATATGAGGAGAAAATAATATTGAAGGGTTTCGTGAATACTTTTGTGTTGTGAAGAAGCATATAAGGTCTGTCAAGAAACCCTTCTAACATCAAAGTATTGAGTAATTACTGCTTCAAATTAATAATGTCAAAACACAACTCTAGGAATATGACAACTCATCTTTTTTTACCATTTTGTCTTTCCAAAACTCCACTGTCTATAGATTTTAGCATTATATTTGATTTTTATTCCCCCTAAGGAAAACTTTTAAGAAAATAAACATCAAAAGATTTTGGGATCACTTTGAATATAAAATTCACCGATTTAGAATGAAAGTGCACACCATGTTTCAGAACGTGCATTCCAAAACATAAATTGTTAGGATATTAGCTTTTTTTGGTTAACATTGGAGTGGATATTTGAAGAAGCACTGAAGTATAAAAATTAAAATATGAAGAGAGAATTGAAGGGTTTACTGAATACTGTGTTGTGAAAGAAGCAGGGAAGGTCTGTCAAGAAACCCTTCTTATTTAAGTCATTTTTTAAAGATTTCTAGAGAATGTTCTTGGATGGACTCAACATTTTTGATTTATATTTCTCAGCAGTGGATATTTTAAATCCATTAGGAATAATGTCTGTATTGGACAATTAGAATGCACATTGTGGTACTTCTGCTGAAAAGCAGGCAAAGGAGGTAAGAAGAGGGGAAACAAGTGGGAAATCAAAACTGAAAAATGAGGCTTTTTTTGCCACTAGTTCTCCGCCAAAATTCAGGAAAACAGTTGTTTTGCATCACTGATTGCTGGTTTTCTAGAAGTTAAGTTGGTCTGGGAAAGGCATTACTAAAACCTTGTTAGTTTTTCATGCCTAATATTTTAAGTGATGCAAAACATATATCTCTAGTATCATATCTTCTGATTCTGTATGACAATCTAGTAATGTCAAATTAGGAGGTGCTGCAAGGACAGTGAGATGATCCTGTTAATCATTGGTCTGAAGTTGTTAAATTTCTCGGTTTTGCCTTTGTCTCCCCTCATTATTATTTTATTTTTTAAATCATCTCTCTCTCTCTCTCTCTCTCTCTCTCTCTCTAAGTGAATTGTATTTTGAGCAATGGATTTTTTTAAAGTACAACACCCCTTATTTCTTGCAGTCAACGTCCAGTCATTATCTGGATCCCCTGCTAATTTTCAAGCTTACACTGCACTATTGAAACCTCATGAGAGAATTATGGCGCTTGATCTTCCTCATGGTGGACATCTTTCACATGGATATCAGGTGCATGGTCTTTTCTGTTTAACTTCTTTGAGCTGGATTTAGTGGTTATGTGCCAATCCTAGTGATTGCAGTGAAGAAAACTGCATATTGCTCTATTTTTGGTGCATATATATATATTTTAAATTTACTTGAAAAATAGAAATATCAGGAACAGGATATGTTGAGAATGCCTTTCATTACCCTTGAAATATTATTAAGTTGAAAGAATAACTGTTGGCTTATGCTCATCTTCTAAGTTTTTTGTGTGAAAATTTCCATTGATAGTGATAAAGAGATCCAATTTATACACCACAGCAGCTAGATCTTCATAAGTAACGCTTTAGATATCATGAAGTGTCAGATGTAGCACGCATATAATCTTAATCTTGTCCAGGGAGAAAAATTCCCCTGATTTTCTTCTAACTGCCCAGCCCAACAAACAGTGCTGCCTTGGTGTTTCGTAAATTATAGCAATTAATTATCTTTATCCATTGTTGAAATTTCAGCCATTGTCATCAGTTCTTGTTCTGTAGAGGAACCTTTTTGGGTAAGTTACTGTCAAGGAATCATGAAACCCTTTTGAGAGCACAATCCAATGAATTACGGATCACTGTGAATGAATACTGGAGTCATAATTGAAATTTCTTTTTTCCCACCTGTCTTATGATTTGGTTCTACCTTCCACATGGAACTACAACTGTGTTTATGAATTTATCAGGACATCTCATGAAGAATAACAAAAGCATTATTTAAAAGTTGAGAATTAACATGGAAAATAGTTTTTCTGCTATTACACATACTTTGTATCAACCTATCCATGTAGATATGTAGCACTGTCAAACTTGGGTATTCAGTCAAGAGAGAGAGACTCGAACAACTCTCTCTTGCTCTCGACCCTGTGATTCAGGCTCACGGCCCAAAAGAAAAGTACGTGACACACATGTAACCACATATGCTAATATAATATGCGCTCAGCATAATTGTATCCAGTTTTTATAGCTCAGTGTATGTAATAAATCTTCCTTTTTATGATCCTCTGGAACTCCCCAATTACCACTCAATAGTCACAGACTTGAAGATGTAGTAAATGTCCTCACATTTTCTGGATACACAAACGACGATTCTTGTTGATTATGAGGGTCTATGCATTAGTAGGTCAAAACCTTGAAATTGTTTCAATGTATTGAAATTGAAATCCTTCTTGTGGTCTGCAATGAAATGTGTTGATCGCACGTGGGACATAATTTTTGGTGAAGGAAAATTCATAACAGCTTATTTCATAGGTTAATTTTTGTCATTCTTATGCCATTTTGCAGACTGACACCAAGAAGATATCGGCTGTCTCAATATTTTTTGAAACGATGCCATACAGATTGGATGAGAGCACCGGTTATATTGACTATGACCAGGTAATTTTTTATTCTCTTTGTGGGAAGATTTTGTTTCCAATTGAAGCAAATTGCTTTATTCTATGTTGTTAGTTAAAATTGATTACATTTGATCCTACATCAGATATTGAAGAAGTCAAAGAAAATAATGAATTTCATAAAAAATCTGCCATAAAACTGGTCCCATGGTTGCGATGTAATTTGTAAAAGTTAATATACCATATCTAGATAGGATTCTAAAACTACCGGTTGTGCAAGGTTTCCACTTATTTTGTATCCTTACATCCATCTTTATCCATATGTTTGGGGGTAGTTCAGTTATACACTTTTGTTTCCCTGGATTTTGTCAGCTTTGGTTTGTAAAACGAGTTCACTTTTTCATTTCAGTTGGAGAAAAGTGCCACACTCTTTAGGCCAAAATTAATTGTTGCTGGTGCGAGTGCTTATGCACGCCTTTACGATTATGCACGTATTCGCAAGGTAAACTCCCTTGACTGACATTATTATAACCTTAGTCAACAACAGATTTATTTTTCTTCTCTTATTTTTATTTTTTTAAATTTTTTTTTCCCTGTTCATGTATATAGAAATCATGAGATATTATTTCCAATTGATTTTTCAGGTTTGTGACAAGCAGAAAGCTGTCTTGTTGGCAGACATGGCCCACATTAGTGGGTTGGTTGCTGCTGGTGTTATCCCATCCCCTTTTGAATATGCAGATATTGTGACCACCACAACACACAAGTCACTTCGTGGTCCACGTGGTGCAATGATCTTCTTCAGGAAGGGGGTGAAAGAGATTAACAAACAAGGGCAAGAAGTAAGCTGTAATTTTGAAATTAGTGAATAAAGGGAAAAAAAATCACTTGATCTTGATTATTGGTTACTTGGTTGCCATTTGGTAACATTTACAATTTACTGTTTTTTGTTTATAGAAAACATTAAATATGCCTATGTTTGTTTTTGGTAAAAAACGAAAATAGAAACCAAACGAGTTTTTTATTTATAGTTTTCAAATTTTTTGTAAATATAAATAGAGAACTGTAAACATAAACGTTGCCAAATAGGCTCATGGGGTGCCATTTTTTCAGTTATTTGGTTGCTTTTGTTGTTGCCTTTTAAGTTCCAATGTGACAAATCAGGAACAATGCTCTTTTTGTGTGTGTGCGCTATCTACAGGTGATGTATGACTATGAAGACAAAATCAATCAAGCTGTCTTTCCTGGACTTCAAGGTGGTCCCCATAATCATACTATTTCTGGTCTGGCAGTTGCACTGAAGCAGGTTAAAATTCTTTCACACTTTTGGTTGTATTATAGGAGGCCTAATTTATAGTTTTATTTTATCGTGTTGAAGCCAAGCTGACATTTTTTCACTTCTCTGATCATTATGTGACTGTAGGCCATGACACCAGAGTACAAGGCCTACCAAGAGCAAGTTCTTAGTAATTGCTCAAAGTTTGCTGAGGTACTATACAACTTTGATTTTAGCTTGAAGACCAGTTTTATTTGCATTGCAATGTTCCACTATTACTTGCTGTCACTGTGACGTTTTATGGGTCTGACTGAGTTTGTTGTGGTAATTTACGCATTCTAAAAGTCCACTGCTTTTGCAGAGTTTGCTAGAGAGGGGCTATGAACTCGTGTCTGGTGGTACTGATAATCATCTGGTCTTGGTGAATTTAAGAAACAAGGTGAGATGATAATATATTTTCTTTGTTTTCCAACTGCTGATGCAGTTTTTCTCCCCAAGAATCATTTTACTTCTGACACTACGAAGAAGAGAGTTATTAGCATTGAGGTTGATTCCAACCAAACGTGCCATATATTAGACGAGCATCATGTAGAAACTCTGTACCATTTGCTTGTAAAAAGTTTCCAGTAAGAAGATGGGCAATTTGCATATTATTATTGTTATATAAACATTCTGTGAGGGAATTTTTCCACAAGGATATCCCTTTCATTGCATCATATGGCACACGAGTTGTACATATATATATGCACAAGAAAATGTGCAAACCTGATAGGTGTGAAGTTATAAAATGTGAAATTGGCAGTTATAGGGGTAATTTAAGAATAAAAAAAGTTGTGACCTAGCTTTACTGATAGATTGTACGCTTTATATAATAGTATAGACACATACATATGCATAATTGGGAAAATTAGGGTCTCAAGTTCTATGAAATCTACATCCGAGAGAAATTGAATTAGATGTCGGTTCATGTGGTTTTAGCAAGGGTAACTTGAATACTCATTTCTTTTGGAAATTGCTTTGTACAGGGTATTGATGGTTCTCGAGTTGAGAAAGTTTTGGAATTGGCGCACATTGCAGCCAATAAAAACACTGTTCCTGGGGACGTGTCCGCCATGGTCCCTGGTGGTATTCGTATGGGTAAAGCCCTTCTACTTTGATCATTTTGCATGTACTAATTATTTCTAATTACTCCATCGTGAATAACTCTTGCTTAACTGGTGATTCAGGAACTCCTGCTCTCACATCTAGGGGATTTGCCGAGGAGGATTTTGTTAAAGTAGCTGAGTTCTTTGATGCTGCTGTGAAATTGGCCTTGAAGATAAAGGCTGATACCGAAGGTTTGTATTTCTATCAATCATCTTGTAGACATACATTGTCATCTTCAGAAGTGATTATTCATAGAAATTTTTATGTTGCAACGTTGTTTGCTGACTGCACACTGGTTGGATTCTGAAATCAGGACCAAAGTTGAAGGACTTTGTGTCAACTATGAAGTCAGATGCTCACATGTCTGAGATTGCAAAGCTCCGTCATGAGGTTGAGGAGTATGCCAAACAATTTCCCACAATTGGTTTTGAGAAAGAGACGATGAAATATAAGGACTGAAACAAATTATCTTTATGGTGCTAGGTATGTTTCACCCAGTGGACTATTTGAACGGATATTTTAGATTTGTTGTCATATTATAATTGAGTCATGAGCTAAGAAGCATGGACACGTGACACGACACGGACAAGCGGACACGTAAATTTTCAAAAAATGCAGGACACGACACGTTGGGGACATGTTCAAACATATATTTTCATATTTTATTATACGTATATTTTTAAATATTTAATTTTAACAAATTTATCAACCTTAGGAATGCTATTTTGGTAAAAAAATAAAAAAATTATAATTTTTTTGAAAAAAATAGTACTCAGCGAGTCAGCATGTCCCTAGAGTGTTCCCTGTATGTCCTCGGCGTGTTCCTAGCTTGTTCTCAATGTGTCCCAACGTGTCCGCAGGTGTCCAACTCCTTCCAGTGTGTCCGACATGTGTCCGGCTTGTGTCCATATCTGAAACGTGTCGGACACCTGTACGCGACCTCCGGAGAGCTGTCCGTGCTCTATAGGTCATGAGAAATCATCTGGTTACTGGTCCTTAATTTTTAAACTTTTATTGGAAGGTTGGTCAGTATATATCTATTATGTAGGAGTATAAATTGATGGTGTAACTAATATCTCAAATATCAAAATGCGATGCAATACATTGAGATAATTTATCAATATTATTTTATATTTACAATGTAGGCAATATGGCTACTGATTGCTCTAGACTCTAGATACATATTTCATGCTATGAACCAAGACTTATCAACCCATAATTTGTCAAGAATGTGTTTGTATGGTGGAGATTAAATTGATGAAGTGTGGGGTCCATGAGAAAATAAATTTCAACCATTGATTCCTTTTTTTGGGTAAATTTTGGGTTCTAGGTCTGGGTTTGTAGTCTTGTTGATATTTAATAGCATGCGCCATATGTTTTCTATTTGTTTTTAGTTTGCTATGCAGTTTGCTAGTCTTTGAAAATCCTGGTCGATTTTTGCTGTCTTGATGTTGAACATTAGAACCAACTTGTATGTTAGTGCTAGTGTCAGTTAAAATTTTGAGTCTCTTTTGGGTTCTTTTATGTTTAACCTGTGTTACTTCTTTTATCTTTAGAAGCAGCACTTCTTAGCTGCTTTATGTCTTTTTTGTTGAAATTAAGGTATTGAAATTGAAGCACATATAATATCCTAATAATTATGACAAATTCCAACCTTCCTTTTAGTCGTGTTTTCATACTCTTCACATGTTCCAAGTTCCATAAAACATTTTTGCATATACATAACAGTTTTTCCTTGACATCAACTTATGTGGATATGTATTTACCAATGTAATTATATTGTGTGTAGAGTTTGATATTTGATAATTTATGTATTTATTAACATTTAAAATCTTGTTTTGGAAAATGACATGCATCATCTTCTTCAATCCATTTCAATGACACAAGAAAAAGAATAAATGCATTTATTTTTCCATATGCTGAACATTAATCAGAAACAATGGCTTTTGTACTACAGTTATGCTGTATACATTATTTCCATGTCATGGATCCTTCTCACACCCTTTCGTTTTTGTATCCATGTTTGTCGTTAAACAGATTCATATAAAAATGGGCTTCTTTTTACATCAATACAAGCATGGGAGAATTGTAGTATGAAGATTTATATATGCTCATCATGAGGAAAGCATGTTGACCATACGTCTGTAGCAGCAGCATGCTGCAAAAATTTGGATTTACATCTTACTTTCGCTCATTGGAAAGAGGAAACTCGGGCTATTTTATTCACTCCACATGTAAATTTTTGAATTTTACTTGATGTCATGCAATGTAATAACTTTTTGAAGTTACTTTTATTGAAGCCATTAAAACCCATTTAAGTCTCATTTGTGGGGATCAAACAATCACGCAACTTGCATTCTTCGTTTTACATATTGAATTATGGAGTACATGTTTTCTAACGATTCCCTATTGCTGGCATAGCAAGGGCTATGGAAATGACAACCGATATGGAGAGATTGCATTTTGGGCCTAGGTAAGCAAAACTGCAAAAACAAAATTAGTGCAGTTTTGCAGTTATGCTGCTGAGCACAATGTGCGAAGAGAAGTGATGAATGGCTCGGTAGAATTTTGAAGAGTTCAAGATGACAGCAGAAGTGCATGGCGGGGAATTCTTGGCACGTACATGGTGAATTCAGGAATCATTGTTTGAAAACCATTAATTTCTATGAGATCAAAGCTCAGATTGACTCAGTTTAGACTGTTACAAGGCATGGTACCGAATCTGTATGAAGTTTTCAAGGCCGCTCAGGATTTATGATGTTCTATTAGCTCCACATTTCTTCTTCCAATTGAGGAGATGATATACATAAAATAGAGAACACAATAATGCTACAATGATCACCACCAGGTCATACCATGTGATCTTGTGGGAGCCAAGTAGAAATAAACCTAAAATCGGCAAACAGAGTATATCCAACCCCATCTTTGATGGGCCAAATTCAGCCAAAGCCCATTAGACTCAAAGTTATTGCCGAGTAGATACAAAAATTAAGATGAAAAGCGTGCCGAGTTGAGGGTACTTAGGCTAAACACCTGAGTCGAGTACATCGAGTAAGTTGGCACAATCCTGTTAGGTGAACCCAAGCTGGCTCTTTGTAATGAATATGATAGGGACAAGGGCCCTAACAAAGGGATGATGAGGGCCTAAGCTACAGGTAGGGGTGTGCACAAATCCGAATAACTCGCACATCGGACCCGACCCGTCCGACCTGTTCATCTTACGGGCTGTTTTGAACTTCACGGTCGGTTATAGTCGGAAATCTACACTTTTATTTGATTTTCAATCGGAGATTAGTTTTAATAAAAAATCTTCACTCAACCCGACCGAACCGAAACACATACGCACGCAGATATATATATATATATATATGTGTGTGTGTGTGAGATTTAAATATGAGAAAGTAGAGACCATTATTATATTTGTCCTTTTGAAAAAGTTTATATCTTCTCAGGATTTCTTATCTTCCCAAGGCATTTGATTGACTTTCCACCTACCCTTTGTCTCCCCCACATCAATCCTCTAACATGTCATCTCTCAATTCTCTTAAACCTTTAAACCTTTCATCTCTCTTTTTGAAAACAAACCCATCTCTCACTTCCTCATCTCTACTGTTTTTTTTTTCCCCCTTCCCAATACAATATTTCTCATCTTCCAAGTTGAAGCCTCTGACATCCCAACCACCCTTTTGTCTCCTCACGTTTTCATCTCTCTCTTCCTCAACCTTTTCGGCTCCCTTTCCCCCTCTCTCTCTCTCTCTCTCTCTCTCTCTCTCTCTCTCTCTCTCTCTTTTGGAGACAAACCCACCCCTCATTATCTTCGTCATCTCCCTTTATTTTGTTCTCTATCATAGAGAATGTAGATCCCTCTCCTCTCTCTCTCTCTTTCTCTCTTTCTCTCCCTCATTCACATATATACACCCATACCCACCCTCTCACCCTCTCGTTTCCGTCTCTCAACCTTCCCTTTCGTTTAAATTTTTTCTTTTTTTCTTTTTTTTTTTAAAAAAAAAATCTGTATTTGTTATTATCTCTATATTTTCACATAAACATTTCTTCTTTGCATTTTTTTTCCAATTCTATGGTTGATGAGATGATTATACCACACATAGGTACTAAAGTGAGATGATTTTGTTTTCAATTTTTTTAGATCTAATTTTCTTTAAATCTATTCAAGATTTTTGATGAGATGATTTTATGGAATAATACAATAACCAATGTCAAATTTGCAATTTGATGATGATGATGATGGTGGTGGTGGTGGTGATTTGCAGTTTGATGATGATGGTGGTGAACACTAGTTTTTTTCTGTTGTCTTTTGCTCGTCAGTTGTTGTTCGATTTCGTCCGATTCGACCACCAAGTTGATAACTGTCGGAAGTAGGTGCGTTTTTTTTCTATCCGATCTGATTGGGTCGAGTGACGAATTACTGGCAAAACTGAGCCAACTTGACCCGTGCACACCCTTAGATATAGGTGAAAATATCAAAGGGGAGGACTCTATAAAAGGAGGAAGAGGTTGGAGAGAGAGGTATGTTCCACAAAACTTGCACTTACAGAAACAAGACTCTTCTTCATAAAAAGGCTAACTTGCTCGTCGGAGTGCTAATTTCGGTACCATCGACCAGAGTTATTATTTTGTTTTAGGTGACAACTCAAGGACCTTTCAAGGGCTTGTTTGGATTAAAGGAGTATTCCAAAACCATCCCCCACAATTGGCGTCGTTTGTGAGAATACTCAAACTCATCCATGGCAGACCTAGTTCAAGATCCTTCAACCGTTGGCAATGACAATGTCCTACCTAGAGTAGTTTTCGGTCCGAAAAATCCTCCCGCACGAAGGTCTTTAAACTTTGATGCCATTTCTCTTTCTTGGCCTTCAATATCAACGGAACATGCCATGCAAACCTTGATAGACCAAGCAAAGCGGAACGAGCAGCGTTTGGAGGATATGGCGGCTGATAATGAGCGCTTGCGCTAGGAGCTGGCAAAATCCCAGCAAATGCCTCGAGAACAAAGCCGATCACCAAGGAGGAAAGAAAAGCAACAACGTCAACCTCAGCGGCATAATGATAGTAGTAGTACGTTAGACTCATCATGGGAGGAGCCTAAAAAGAGAGGCCGAGTTGACCAATCTAGTTCATCAGATGGAGGAAGTTCTTCACAAACATGGTGTTTACGTAAAAAGAGAGATAATGATTCAGATTCGAAAAACAAGCATAATCCTTTCAGACGACGCATAGCCAACGCCGTTTTGCCTAAGAAGTTTAAAGCACCATCATTTACCCTTTATGACGACAAATCGGAGCCCATCGATAATGTTCGTCATTATAAGCAAGCTATGACTTTGCATGCAGATAATGAGGTTCTCATGTGCCAAATCTTTCTTAGCAACTTTGGACTTTTGGCCGTTAACTGGTATTATAAGCTCGAGCCGTCAAGTTTCCATCAACTCCAAAAGTCTTTTCGGGTTAGATTCATCACCAATGAGATACAACCCCAACAAGCCAATTTTTTGTGGTCAATAAAGATTGGACCCAATGAGACTTTGCATAAGTATTCGGCGAGGTACTGGGAATGTTTCAACCTGGTATACGACGATTGTAATGATTTAATGGCAGTCACAGCCTTCAAAATGGAATTGAAGCTGGACAGCTCACTTCAAAGCACTTTGACTCGCAAACCACCAAAAAGGTCTGGGTTTTGATGAAGAAAGTGGAAGAATATTGCAAGGTGGCGGATGATGCACTTTGAGTTCAAGGAGGGCTTCAAATCACTGACTCGGCAATGCTGGTTTCAGCACAGCTGCTGGTTGCTGTGCCTTTGAGTGGAACAACATTGCCGAGAAGAAGGCTGAAGCCTTGGGGAAAGCCCAGGAGAGATAATCGCTGAGATTCACACCAGCGTCGCTAGCAATACCAAGTGGACAACAAATGTCCATGAAGGTTAGACAAGAAATATACAGAGCTAATTGAGTCGATTGGCCAGATCTTGTCAAAAGTTCAGCACCAGACGTTCTTTAAATGGCCGAATAAGATGTCTGGACCACTGGACATGAGGAGAAGAGACTAGAGATGCAAATACCATAAAGACCATGGCCATACAACCGACAAGTGCTATGTATTAAGGGATCATTTGGAAGAATTGGTACATGAAGGACACCTGAACGACCACATCCCAAAAAAGGTTGCCCAACTAAAACCATACGGCTTGGGTCTCTTCCACTAGGCTTGATCCACATGGTTTACAGCCTCCCACTTCTAAATCGGGTAAATATGGTTCAACTGCAATCGGCTCCGGAGTCATCCCAGTCTAACTTACAATCTATTGGGCAGCCGAAGTAGCAACGGTTAGCACCAATCAATGTGATTAGTTTTTCTAATGCCGATCTAGAGGGTTTGACCCTACCCCATGACGATGCTTTGGTTATTGAGTTGCGGGTGAATAAGTTTGCCGTTGAACGTATCCTGGTCGAACATGGTAGTACATCTGAAATTATGTACTACAAGACGTTTCTTAAGCTCGGCCTCAAAGATGAAGATTTTACGGCAGCCAAATACCTTCTTTTTGGCTTTAACGCCAACTCGGAGTACCCTTTGGGGAAGATCGTACTACCAGTGCGAGCTGGCACTCAGACACTGAAGGTAGAATTCCCATTGGTCAAGCTTCCCTCCTCCTACAACCTAATTGTGGATCGAACATGGCTCCATGCCATGAAAGCCATCCTAAGCACGTACCATCAACTTTTTCGCTTTCCGACTCAGTATGGCATCGAACAAATTTGAGGATCCTAGATGTCGGCGAAGAGTTATTATATAACGGCCTTAGGAAAAAGACCAAAAGATCTCGAGGTCAATTCAATCGAAGTTTTGGACCAAGAAAGACTGGATAACGTGGGGAAAGTTCCAACAGAAAAGGCGACGGAAGATCTAGATCGAGTCGTTGTACCCAGCGATCCTGAGAAGTTTTTCATGATTGACGCTAGTCTCAATATAGCCGAACAACAGGAGCTGGTGACATTCTTACTGGGCAACATCGATGTCTTTGCATGGACGCTGTATTATATGCCTGGGGTAGATCTAGAAATAGTTGTACACCGCCTGAACGTTGATCCCAAGCCCAAACCAGTTGTGCAGAGGAACCACCATTCGACCATCGAATATGCCTCGACTGTAATTGAAGAAGTAGACAAACTATTGGAGGCTGGGGCAATTCAGGAAGTTACCTACCCCAGTTGGTTGTCCAATACTATTGTGGTAAAGAAGAAGACGGGAACATGGTGTGTGTGTGTTGACTTCACAAATTTGAACAAGGCTTGCCCCAAAGACTGCTTCCCCTTATCCTGAATTGATCAACTGGTAGATGCCACAGCTCATCATCAACGCATGAGTTTCCCGAATGCATATCGGGGCTACCATTAAATTACCATGGATCCTACTGATCAAGACAAAGCAGCATTTCTCACTCCAAGAGAAACCTTTTGCTACAAGGTTATGCCCTTTGGACTGAAGAATGCCTGGGCAACTTATCAGAGGTTGGTCACAAACATGTTTAAAGATCAGATCAGCAAGACCATGGAAGTCTACATTGATGACATGGTGGTAAAATCCAAAGAAAAACAAACCTATTTGGCCAACCTCATCGCAACCTTCGATGTCCTTTGGAAGCACAAAATGAAACTCAACGCGTCGAAGTGTGCTTTCGACATTGGATCAGGCAAATTCCTCGATTACATTATTAATCATTGTGGGATAGAAGTTAATCCCAAACAGATCAAGGCTATTATAGAACTCGACTCTCCCGAATCCATCAAAGAGGTTTAAAAGTTAATGGGTATGGCTACAGTACTCAACAAATTTATCAGCCAATCTTTTGATTGATGTAGATCATTTTTACAAACGATTCGGCAGGGGAAGTCATTCAAATGGACTCCGGAATGTCAGTTGGCCTTGGAAGGTCTGAAAACATACCTCGGCACTGTCGCTCTTCTATCTACTCCTGTGCCGGACGACATTCTCATTTTGTATCTGGCGATATCCGACCATGCTGTGAGCGCCATGTTTCTTTGTGATGAACTCGATGAGTAGAAACCCATTTTTTTATGTAAACAAATCCATGGTCAATACAAAGACCTGGTGTTTATCCTTGGAGAAATTGATTTTCGCCCTTGTGGTGGCTGCCGGAATGCTAATGCACTATTTTCAAGCCTATACCTTTAAGGTGTTAACAGATTACCCCATTTGGGAGGTGCTGCGCTGAGCAGAATCTACTGGTCTCCAAGTGGGCACTGGAACTTAGGCAATATGATCTCTAATTCTTACCACGAACGGTCATCAGAGGACAAGTTTTGGCCGACTTCATTGTCGAATTCACAAAGCTAGTGGGCAATGCGAAGATCATCTTGCTAGACTAATCAATCCTCTAACCTCACTCGGAGTGGCGAATATATGTAGGAGACATCTGGCAACTATATTGTGATGGATTGTCCAACTAACGAGGTAGTGGGGCAGGGGTTATCATCATGACTCCCTAGGGGGCCGTAGTCGAACAATCTGCCAAACTTAGCTTCGACACATTTAACAACGAGGCCGAGTATGAATCCATTCTTGTTGGACTACGGAGCTCACTTCAAATGGGAGCCAAATGCCTGCATGTCTTTTGTGACTCAAAGTTGGTGATTAACCAGTTGAAGGGGAAATACGCAACTAAGAACGATCGCATTACTACTTATGTGAGAGTAACCAAGTCTCTGTTGGACAAATTTGATAGCCATGACCTTAATCAAATTGCTCGCGATCAAAACACTCACGCTAACACCCTAGCTTGTTTAGCCTCAACCATTAATTCAGAATTCAAATGAACCATCGAAATGGGTTTCATCCTTGAGCCGAGTATCAGTATCTCTGAAGTTGCCCCTATTGTGCATATTATTCATAGAGAACTGAGTTGAATGGACCCCATCGCTGCATTCTTGAGTTCATAACAATTACCGGAGGATAAGAATGAAGCCCATAAGCTTCGAAATAAAGCCCTGAGGTATTATTTGGCCCCTGAGGGGAAACTTTACAAAAAGTCTCTATCCGAGCCATATTTAGAGTGTGTCCATCCTGACAAGGTTGAAGACTTCTTAGCCGAAATACATGAAGGAAGTTGTGGCGCTCATTCGGGAGGATGATCACTAGCTCATCGAGTCGTCACTCAAGGCTACTAGTGGCCGACTATGCACATAGATACTGAAGACTATGTTAAGAAGTGTGAGCGATGCCAAAGATTCTCACCATTAACACATCTGCCAGCCAAAGTATTGAACTCCTTGACTAACTCCTGGCCTTTTGCTTAGTGAGGTTTGGATATTTTTGGACCACTGTCGAGAGCCCTAGGCAATAAGCGTTTTTCAATTGTCGCTATGGATTATTTCACCAAGTGGGTTGAGGCAGAACCTTTGGTGTATATACGGGATGTTGATATTAAACGCTTTGTCTGACGAAACATTATAACTCAATTTGGCATTCCCAAAGCGCTCATTTTGAACAACGACACTCAGTTTGATTGTGGTCTTTATCGGGAATTATGTGACATGTACGGAATTCGGCTATACTTTTCCTCCCCGACTTATCCATAGAGCAACAGACAGGTAGAGGCTTCTAATAAAGTGGTCCTAGATGGCATTAAGAAATGGCTCAAGAAAGCAAAAAGCAAATGATGCTGGCCTTATGGGCGCATTGAAGTACGCTGAGACGATCTACCGGAGAAACTTTGTTCGCCTTATGCTTCGATAACGAGGCAATCATACCGCTAGAAATCGATTTGCCGACTTTTTAATCAAGGGTGTTCAATACTGGCCGAAATAACATGATGTTTGCCCTTGATATGGATTTAACCGAGGAACGCCAAGATCAAGCCCTTGTAAAGATGGCACGATACAAGCAATAGTTGGCCAAGTCCTATAACCAACAAGTGCAACTCCGCCGATACACCCCCGATGAATTGGTTCTTAAGAAGGTACTTTCTGCAAGTAAAAATCTTGTCGATAGTAAGCTCGGTCCCAACTGGGACGACCCCTATCAGATTGATTCCATCGCCAGGGCAGGGGCATACCGCCTTTTAAATATGAATGGCAAACGGTTACCTTAGTCCTGGAATTCAACCTATCTTCGTAAATTTTATCATTAGTGTCAATTCTTTTCTTTTTTGATTTCTAATGAATATATTATTTTACATATGTACAATCAATGATACGAGATGTTGTTCGTTATATATTGAATGTTTTGTATCAATTTAGATCAATTAAAGCCTCCGAATTTGGAGCACTCTCCGTGTTCGACACGAAGCGCCATTAATTAAAGCCTCCGAATTTGGAGCACTCTTCGTACTCAGCATGAAGTGCTATCAATAAAAGCCTCCGAATTCGGAACACTCTACAACGCATCATTTTTAATTGCAATTATGTAATGTACAAGCATAATTCGTTTGACGAATGCACACAAACATAACTGAATTTTTATTGAGGCAACAACATGACAAATTCAAATTACATTACGGGTACATTAATCCTAAGGCCGATCGACTTCCTAGTTATAGGAGTTGAACCCAAGAATCAAACTAGAGTTTACTCGGCCGATTAACTTTTCTAAGGGTTCGTGGCCTCCGCCTCATTATTCGTTTTATTGGCATCGCAGGCTTCAAACGACATTACATAGCTCTAGTACAATAGTGAAGTCGAATCAACACCTGCCACTTGAAGTGCCTTTGTCCATTTGTGCTTGAAGCCACGATTTTCACATCGGCATACGTCATCCACCAACTTCTCCCTCATGTTGTTTATACTAATCTTTCTTCCTTCGAAGAAGCCTTTGTTGTAGGCTCAGCTCTCTAGGGCTTCTCTTGCAAAAATGATGGCAGTGTCTCGATCAACTATCGCCTGGTCTATCAGGCATTGCGTTCTTTTGTCTTTCGATGTCGCTGAATCTACCGCCTCCGCTGCCTTGAACTCAACCACTTTGGCTTTCTGAGCCTCGATCTCCGTCCTCTCGTTGGTCTTTTCAAGTCAGCGTTCCAAATTTCGAATCAGCCTATCTTGGTGATCGATTTCCTTTTGGGCAGTGTAAAGACGCATGCCAACTTTATATGAACTGTACAGACCTTTGATAGCCCCGTGAACTCCTTTTCTAAAAACCTTATAGTCGCCCCGATTGGTCAGAGATTAGTGCACTTTAGGGGAGAAAATTTGCCGTGTAAACTCAACTGCCCCATTTGGGTCGTGGACAATTGAATCGGCTTCAGTCATAGGTTTGTTCCCAATAAATACGGAGAAGCTCAATGGACGTGGCGATCTACTCAACTCGTCTCGAATTGGGGCCTGGGCACTAGCAGCTCTAGTGCTTCATTTCTTTTGAATCCCACTTTTGGGGGATCTGCTTCCCTCGTTCCTCCTTTTTGTCCCATGTTGCCTGGGTGAACGATGCCTGTTTTGCTTCTCTCGGTCGACGGTGTTTTTGCGGACATAATCGCTGGGTGCTTGTTGATTCATTTCTGCATCTAGTTCTGCTAAACTCTTCCTCTTCCCTCTGCTGTTGAAGAATAGTCTACCTGACATACACGATTTTCTAAGCTTCGTGATAACGGGATTTGAGGCGCGATGGACCGTTGGCAAACCAGACGTCTCTTCGCAGTGGCGATCTACTTGGAGCAATTGCACTATTTATAGGTGGACCGTGCGAACAATTTTAAGTATCACGAAGGTGTCACTTTCGATGCCACCTAACAATTCCACGTGTCCGTTGTCCCATCAATGCAGAAAACAAACCACTAATTGCATCCTCCGTACTGGGTTCATGTTTGCCACATCTCCATGCCTTCATTCTAGCCGAGGCAAGGGCAGATATATGAATCTACTCGGCGTACACATTGCCTCGCTTGTAACTCGGCATCATTCATATTGTTGATCTCAATGCATTTGTTCCCAACCGGGACTGGAGCAAATATATGAATATATCTGGCATGTGATATATCTTATATGAGATAGTAACACAATTCATTGACTTCTAGTTTGCCTTTGGATTGATTCATTGTTGGCACATGGTTAAGTCGGCCCATGTTTTCACCCTTGGTTTCCTACTTAGGGTAGGGGTAAGTATTTGACTCTATTCGGCTAAATCTACCCCGTTCATGAAACCCCAGTGAGGTGCCGAGTTGGTATTACATATGTTTGTTAACGTTCAATATTTGCATTTTGCTGATTGCACAAACAAGAAGTTGGGCCAGCATGTTAATCGCACTTCACTCACATTCATTCATTAAGACAATTTTTATGCACAATAGAATATTTTCATTTATAAACTGACTTGTTGCATGAGTTGGTTACTTTATATATGAAAATGGCCCTAGCACATTGATTTTAAATAAAACACACACAAAAAAATAAATAAATAAATAAATAAAGAAACAAACAAACAACAAAAAACAACTAGGTTGCATTACAACTGAAGTACTAAATCTAACTAGTTGGTCTTCAAATTACTCTAGATCCGACTCCAGTGGCTCCACGTCTTCCTGCTCAAATGGAATCGGCACATCGAGCGCCACTTGTGTTGCTGCCAGTGCCTTGATCCAGTCGTGTTTGAAGCCCCGGTTCTCAAACTTCAGGGCCTCGTTGACATACTTTTCCATTGCCGATCTCTCTCCCTCATCAAAGGCCTTAGATGTCGCCGACTACGTCTCTTCCGTCGCCTTCTTTGCCTTTAGAAGCTTGGCCCTGAGCTTCTCCAGGTCATCTTTCACCGTTTTAAAAGTTGTATTGGAAAGATTTTCCCTTTCTTCAGTAGCGCGATGAAGCAGGTCGACGTGTTTTGTCTTTTTTTCTTCGACGACGGCCTTTTGATATTTCTCGTTGGTTCTCTTCACTTTAGCTTCAATTCTTTGCATTGCTATGGCCCATTCGGCAGTTGCTGACTTGGCCTTACCTTGTTCGGCCGCCACTTGTACTTTGAACTGATTGATCAACTCTATAGTATCATGATGGCAGTGGCCGATCTCAGCAATTCGCTCAACAGCCTGCAGAAATGAAAGATTGAGCAAACAATTTGAGGTTTTATTGAATTACACATTTGTTGAAATCAACTCACCAGAATAGTCAATTGCACAACTATAGCAATCGAAACAACGTCCAGCTCGGCATGTAACATTGCTTTATCTAAAGGAAGAGTAATGACGATAGCCATACTCAGAGCAACCCCAGGGTCCTTCACTACCGACGCGCTGTAACACGCCCACGAGGGACCTCGGCTACAGTTCGGACTCCCCTTCTTTGTTTGTTGCGGTTCTTAATCTTGAACCAAAGAGTCCAACTCTGGCAAATCGTTTTGAGAAAAACAGATTTTTGAAAAGAAGTGCCAAACATGGACTGCTTTGCCAGATACAGAGTCGCCTCCTAAATATTTTTTTAAATGGGAAATTTAGGAAACCCTGACTCGGTGCCGAAGGCCACGTGTCCGTCACCACCAAAGTTGTCTAGGCTCGGGAGCTTAGGTACGATCGGGGAAGGTCAGCTATGAGCACCCCCTTTCGCCCGGTCCGAAGACCGGCCTCTACTAACCATGATATCCGATTTTGAAAACGTTATGTGTTCTTATTCCAGTTATTAGCCTAGAATTACTATGTTATGCGCACAACAAACAAGTATAGACTAGATTGCCTAATTTGGAAACAAGCATTGCATATCCGTTTGTTTTGAAAAGCGCTTTGGAATTTGCTACTCGCAAGTAGGCTAAAACACGGATTTCAACGAGTTTTTCCAACTCAAACAATCCAACCTTCACCCACAGGCATTCAGGCAGTTATATTACATAAGCAGCTAGCCACATGGTAATCATGCTGTTATGGCAACATTCACACGCATGCGATATGCTAAAGCGTAAAAACTCACCTAGTACTCCAAGCCAAAACAGAAACTAGTTAGTAATCATATGCATGACCCTAGTTCATGTTAAGATGGCTAATGCAACACAGGCAAAATGTAGCTAGAATAGGCTCGGCTAATCTAAACATGGCATATGATGATGCTACAAGTAACACGTATTCAATTTGGAAATTGGAATACAATGCAGTTAGCGTGATGTACCGAGCCCGGTGCATGTAAGACAAATGTATGGATGCACGCATGCATTGCATAAGGTATGCTAATTTTAAATATGCCCTAATCTACCATCATAAGCAGGTAAATAAAAGGGAAGAAAGAAGTAGGGGTCGGAAGACATGCACACCACTCACCCACACTTATTACAAATGTGCCCTCACACGGAGGGACCAAATAAATAATACAAATTAATTAACTACGCAAGCTAATTAAATATTACAAATTGCCTAATCAATTAACAAACTAATTAAACTAGGAAGAACAGTAAACCGCCTCGGGAGGAGAGCCAGATGCAGCGCATGCTCGGGACTTGCTCGGAATCGCACTGCCATGCATAGTCTGCCTCTGTTTTCCCTGCTTTGCTCCTCTGAAAACTGCCGAAGTCTCAAGAATGCCTCTCAGGACACTGGGGGATACCACCGGCTGAGTAGAATTACCACCGGCAATGGGATGTGGCCATCGGCACAAAACGAATCCATCGGCTGGTGATTTACTGCCGGTCGGCACCAAATGTTGCCGGTCGGCAAACAATGCCTGCAGAACCTGCAACTCACAGCAGCAGAGGGGCAAAACTTGCATGGCAATACAATTCAAACAATGTATGCACCAATCATGCCCCCTATCATGTTTGCGACTCAAAGGGGTATGTGCCTCGATCCTCGGGCCACCAATCACGCATTTCCATGCATGATGGCCTAAAGAATCAAGTGTGCACTTTCATGTCAAATGAAATGCAAACCAATCAAATAAAACAAGGCCCAATTCCTATCACCAAATCAAGGAACAAGGCATGCATGCAAGATGCAATGCAACCTAGGCATGCAAGCTAAGGATGCAACATGGCATGGCAAGGCACTTATGCAAGCATACAAGCAAACATGAGGCAATGCAAACTAATGAAAAGGTGGACTTAAACATGATTTAGGCAACTCTAAACAGGCCCAAAACAGTGGCCAAAGTGCCCAAGAATGAAGGCTAAACACACATACACACATGCACATGTTGTGGTCCAAACCTTAAGCATTAAACAAGCAACTTTCAAGCGCACTTAAAAGAGACTATTATGGACGATTAGCATGCAACATAAGCTCTGAAAATCATGTTAAAACATGGTGCCAAACCAACTTAAACAAGATAAATATAAGCATGCAAATAGTCCAAGTTCTTGAAGCAAGGTAATGAAGCTTTGAAACACACTTAGCGTAACAACTATGGCATGCATTAAACAACTAAAAACAGATTTTTAGCATGTTAAAACAAGGCCAAAGGACTACTTAGATGGCATCTAAGTGGCTCAAATATGAAGGCATGCACAAATGCACTTTCAAGGAGCATATAACACATGCTCATAAGGCATCAAAGAGACAACCAAGGTAAGCACACAAGCATGTCTTAGGGACTGAAATGATGTTACAAATGGTACCAAACCACTTAAATGATGCAAGCAACACATGCTACACATTCACCTACTTGAAGCATACAAGCCATAATACAAAGGAGCTATGTAATGCATGCCAAGATCGACTCCAACAAACATGGACAGACCTAAAACATGGCAAAATAAGCACAAAACCTTCACAAGGCTAAACCTAAAACATGCTAGAACAAAGGCTAATAACCTAAGGCATGTTAAGGCAATCACAAGGCATTACATGGTAGGTATGCAAGACATGTATGGTGCACCAAAACCGACACATAACAAGGTTATATCATGGCATAATAAGCATGGAAAGCAGCCAAGGCATGACCGATAAACACTCAAACATAAGCTCCCTTAAGAGACCAAAAAGGGTCCCTTTCAAGGACAACAAGGAGAGGGGGTGGCCCCCTCCTCCTTGAGACTCCAAGGCACCATCTTCACCACTGAAATCCCTCAAAATTTCAGTGGTGAAGAGGCCCAAACACCAAAGTCTCGAAACTTGCACAAAATAGCACAAAAATGGGGCCTTTCAAGGCCTAAGGATGGTCAAACACACCCAAACCACAAAACACTCTTAACAAACAATCAAGAGGGTCTAAAAACAGAACTTTTTTGTATTATACACTAAGCACAAAAACAGCTCTAAGATAGGTAGAAAAGCAATGCAAAAATGGGGAATAAAAGGGAAGTTTCTCACCCTTGAAGCCTTTCTTCAACAATGGTGATCTTGTTGCCTCCTTAAGCTTCAATCCAGTCAAAAATAGCAAGAACAAGCCCTTAGAACCTCAGTAGCCAAAGGAAGGTGAAGCACTAGGTGTTTGTGTGCAATAATATGGACTAAAACACCTAGAACATAAAGAGAGAAAAAGAGATATAGGAGATATGTATCAACCCTAACCCTAAAACCAGAGCTTCTCTCTGTGTTTTTCTCTCCAAAATTCTCTAACCCCTTTGCCAAGAGAAGAGACCCTTCTCTTATAGGCAACCAAACTTGTAAAGCTTATACAACAAGCTTACAAGGAGAGCATCCCTCCATACACGTGTATGGAGGGGAACCAAATGCCACACAGCTGTCCTAAAATATCTGCAAAAGCAGATGAACAGGAGTCGACTGGCCAAAAATGTCATTTTGACAAAAATGACTGCCAACCGGCAACAAAGAGTGCCGACCGGACACAAACATTGCCGGTGGCAACAAAAACCAGCCGGTGGCCTCTAGCCACTGCCGGTGGTGTGTGGGGATGCCTCACAAGGCATTCCCTGCCCCTCCAAGGCAAAACACAAGTGTTTGGTGCAAAACCAGACACAAAACGGTCGAGTTCGGAGATCCTGAGTCAGGGCGCGTAGCCGAGACCTCCGAGAACTCCAAACGAACACAAACATGGATAATCACCGAGTGTTCAAACGGTGACGTCCAAGTCTTGAGGACGGTCAAAAATGGGGTGTCTACACGCGCCTGTTGGGATGAGCGAATCCTTCATCTTTGGCTGGATGGAAAACGGCACTGCTAGATCCAAGACAGGTGAAACTTGTGGTCTTTTTTCAATCGACAACTCGACCGACTCAGTAGACTCAGCGGGGCGCTTCTCATCCTTCTACTCGGCCACCATTTCTTCGGTCACAGGCACGCGAGGTGGTTGTGCCGTTTCAGTAGGGACGAGGTGAGCAGTGATCTCTTCCAACTAGGTCAACACCAGTAGCGGGACCTGGCTACCACTGGTGGCACCCGTTTTCCTCTTCGCCGCTACTCTTTTGACATTTCTTTTCTTGGCAAATTGGGCGAGTGAAAGGGACTCACTTGCCATGTCATCGGCTCTGGATCCCGGCAGATTTTCCAAGTCAAAAAGGATATCGGCCTCTTCCTGAACGCCTTCGTAATCAACTCGAATGGGAGATGACACTAGTTCTAGACCTCGAGGGTTGGATTCTTCACTTCTAGTAATCTTAATAGCCGAATTGTCACCCTGCCGTACTTGCTCGACGCCCTGATTCGTTTCTTCGGCATTCTCTTCGCCACTTCCACTATTCGTTACTTCAACTACTCCTATGTCCCTCAAGTTGACATAGCTTTCAAAAACCAAAGCAGTGAGCTACCGTTCTCTTTGAGGAATCAGAATATAGTCGGTAGCAGTGAAGGAAGCGTAGAACGGATCGTATCTGAGGGGGATATGGGCAGCACGACCTTGTTCATGAAGGTTCTTTTGGCCTGTGCATTCGAGGACTGTTTTAACTTGGGTGAGAATAGTCTCGTCCACTGAAGTAATTGCCTTTTTAAGATCGCTGCCTGCAAAAGCAGAGCAAAAGCAAATGGTTAGCATTCAGAAATACAAAGCCGAACAATACAGAAGTTGATTAGCATCTACTCGGCTACCAGGTTCACCTTTCTGCCTAGGAATGGGGTCCGAGCAGTCCTCTCCCACGCTGAACTCCTAGTTACCACGGATGAGGACCATGACATCGTCTATCCTTTTTCCTGAACTGGCAAGCATGGTCACCAGTTGATGGTCAACATCTTTGGCCTTCAAGAAAAATCGTCCCAACTGACCAAATGACTTGGCAAGGGCGTAGCAATGCCAAATAACAGGGATGTCTAGGTTTACATCCAATCGGCGGTTGAGTTCCACGATTCCCATAATAATATGATATAAATTGACGTTTGGCTGAGATGGAATTAATCCCCAGTAGCGAAGGATGGATAGAAGGAAGGAATGGAAAGGAAAGTGAACTCCACCCTCGGCGTTCGCCAACAATGGAAAAATGATGGTGCCGGCATCAGCCATTTCTAAGGCCACCCCCACATCCCTAACTAGTTCTAGTTGGACGTTGTCTGGAATCGCAAAATGACAACGGAACAAGACGACTTTACTCTCAGAAAATAGGGTTTTCAAGTGGCTCGCCATGGGTGAAAAGAAGGTAGTGGTGTGGCAGATATATGAACTATAGAAGGGGAGGTTAAGGATGGTAAACTAACGAAAGCAAAGCAAGAGAGAAAAAAAGACTTATAGAGGAGAATGAAAGCTGATTGAGCGTTGAGGATTGTGGAACGACTGCAATTGAAGGGGTAGACATGTAAAGGTGTGGAAACGACGTCTTTTCGAAAATGAAGCACTGGCAAAAGTGACTTTGAAATCACATTTAATGAGTGAAGAGAGTTTGAAGAGACCAGGAGCCTTACATATTCTCCATCGGGTCACACTTATCACGTCAGAAGTATAAAAGTGTGTCCATTACGCGCCCAAATTTCAAGGCATACTAGGTGTAACCCATGCGACAATTAAGCTAAATGAAGCCGGTCCCATAAAAGCCAAGCACACAGGCTACTTGGGGTAATTAACCAGGTGCTTGGGGGACAATTGTGAGAGCCGAATAGAAATAAACCTAAAATCGACAAATAGAGTATATCCAAGCCCATCTTTGATGGGCCAAATTCAGCCAAAGTCCACTGGACTCAAAAGTCATCACTGAGTAGACACAAAAAATAGGATGAAAAGCATGCTGAGTTGAGGGTACCTGGGCAACACATCTGAGCCGAGTACATCGGGTAAGTCGGCACGACCCTATTAGTGGAACTTGGGCTGTCCCTTTCTAACGAATATGGTAAGGAAATGGGTCCTAACAAAGGGACGATGAGGACATAAGCTACATGTGAAAATATTAATGGAGAGGACTCTATAAAAGGAGGAAGAGATTGGAGAGAGAGGTATGTTCCACAAAACTTGCACTTAAAGAAATAAAAGGCGTCATGAAAAAAAGCTAACTTGCTTGGCAAAGTGCTAATTCCGATACCACCGACCGGAATTGTTCTTCTGTTTCAGGTGAAAACTCAAGGACCTTTCAAGGGCTTGTTTGGATTAAAATAGTATTCCAAAACCATCCCTCACAAAAGTCGTGGGTTAAAATTCTCTCACGTCAACACGAGAGACTCTTAAAACACACTTTAGCTGTAGAAAGGTGGTTTAGGTGCAACATAATCCGCTTTCATAACTTCATAGCTAAACAAGCTTTCTTAATTCTCTTCCTTGAATCCTTCTCAAGAATGAGAATATGAGAGACTACTTCAATACAAAAATCTTCCGCTTCTCAATGCTCTACTATTGATGAACTCTTATCAGAAGAATCCTCTTGCTACCTTGTATAGGTTACACAACCAACCATCAGCCTTTCTTAAAGCCACTTGAGAAACAAGGCATGCTTCTCCCTAGAGCAGCCTCTTTTCAATCAAAACCACCTAAGGAGATGATCCAAACAAACAAACCAAACCATTTATTTCGCTTTAAATACTTTCCACTAAAATACAATGCTTCTTGTTGATAAACGTACCATATATTTTATTTATTGTATTAATTATTTATATCTTTATTACATTTTTTTTTAAACATCATGTACAATTAATATATTTTACAAATAATAAATATATGACGTCATGATTCGCGACCTCGTGGTTGGTTGAACCAGTAACCCACCCATTCAATTCATTTTCTGATTCGCTAACCGGCCCGTTTTTTAAAACATTGGTAATAACTTTCAAATGAATTTTGCTATTGGGAAAAATTGTTTTCCTCCCGAAAGCTTAAGTGAACTCTCCGGCGAGTTGATGTTTACAAATTTGTATGGATTTGGATTTTGCATATGATATCGTACCACTCTTTTATCAAAGAAAAAAAACTCCATTATTTTGAATGCACACAGGTTGCAACCTCGAGAAGAAGAAGAAGAATTAAAATAAAATCTTCATTTCATCTATAACCCTTGTCAAGATTGTCAGCTCAAACATTTCAGAATACAAAATAGAATATGATCGTAGTCATTTGGAAAAATAGCCTTGGTTGTCTGCTCATACATTTCTAACTACAAAATGACATTATATTGGTAAAAAATAAGAATTTTAAAACCCACCTAATTAGAGATTTACAACACTATTATGCAAAATGATGGAAACTAATTATCTCTCTCTCTCTCTCTCTCTCTCTATATATATATATATATATGATGGAGATTGCAAATAGTGGGACCCTAATTGTTGTTATGACCTGCTGGTGTCAAGAGATCGCCCCATTTAAGAACACATGTAATTTAGTCGATAATGTTGCAGGAAAATAACTCAATGCTTTTTGCTCTTATTCTTGGTAATCCTTGATTTGCACATTTCATTAGGCGGTTTCCAGATGATATCCTCAAGATTGTCACAAAAATTCTTGTAAAACTGGTACACGGAAAAGTATAAAACTCGGTTATCAGGATCCCAGAAACCAAAGTAGCCTACTCTTTCTTTTTTCAAAGATTAAACATGTTGAGCAAGAGGGACAGGCTAAAGATTAAACCACACAAAAGAATAAAAAATGGTACATGTTAGCATGATGAGGCCCACCTTAAGTGAAAATAATGAGAATATTGGTGAAGAAAAATGTTTGGGGGCCCTAATTTTTGTAGCTCAAATGGCTCAAAATTGCCAAAACGACGTCGTTTTGGCAATTTTGATGTTGTTTTGTACTCAAAACGACGTCGTTTTGGCAAATTCGAGCCATTTAAGCCACAAAAATTAGGGCCCTCTACCATTGCTGATTAGTGAATGAGGATACCTCCAGTGGGCCCATTGTGCCGACATGTACATTCTTGTTACTTTTCCATGGTTTAGTTTGTGTGTATGTAAATTTACTCAACATTTACGCTTTGGTTGTTTCAACAAAAAATATTTTTCAATTGAAAACATTTCTATAGAAAACTTTTTGGTTGCGTTAGTGGTGGTGGTAGCAGTGGCTGTAGGGTGGAGGTGGAGGTGGAGGTGGTGGTGGCAGCGGCTGCAGTAGTGTTGTCGAGGTGGCAGTGGTGGTGGCGGTGGTGCGGAGGTGATGGCATTGGTGGTAATGTGGTGGCAGTAATAAAACTTTGGTTTAGAAAACGTTTTCTGCCTTTTAAAGTTGGAAAATATTTTCCACTCAACTAGGCTGGTTTTCCGTTGACCATAGAAAATGTTTTCTGTTATATCAAATGCCAGAAAATGCAGAAAACATTGCCCAAACAAACGGAGCGTTATATGCAAATATATTCAGTTGTTGGCAGTGAACAAAGCAACTGACCTTGAGGTATTCACTAGCATCTCCAGCAGCTTTCTGAATGTCAACCATGACAAATGTAGGAGCAACTTGAAATACCTATTTAAAAAATGAATTAGTTGAACTATAAAAATTTTACAAGAAACCCAAAGTGATTTTAGAGGTTCAGGCTGACAGCATACTTCCAGAATGACAGAAAAGTGTGACATCTTATTGGCCGAAAGTCCTTCCACCCTCATCTGAAAATTAATATTAAAAATAAAAAAAAAAATCGGTTTTATTTTTTGAGGACTATTTGTGAGATTGCTCTCCATGGAATCAACAGGAAAGACACTGAAAAACATAATAAAGCATGGACTCCAATTATTAGAGATGTCAAAATATACCGAGGTTTCAAATAAGATTACCAACTGGTCTACCTTATAATTACGAATGTGTGTCTTAAAACCCATTGATTGTGCAACAACTTCCATGCTCGATAAAACCACCTTTGCTGGTTTATGGGAAACAAAGCGTGTTTGATGGTTCATGGAATCCTGTCAAGAATGACAAGATTCAAATATATGTAACAAATTATGAAGCTTGATCAACTAAAATTCTGAAATGAATACATGACATGACATTGAAAAACTTGGGTTCATTACTGTGCAGGGTGACAAAAGTGAGGTGACAAGGCAACATGCTCCTAATGGCAATACCAATAGTGGGAAAATTTGAAAAATATCATCAGCAAGTGATACACGAGATGTGGAAAATAACAAATCACAAGCATATGACCATGTTTGAGATGAAGATTCTTTGGTAATCAAATACTAACTCATTACTCATACCTTCCGACGATCAAACAGTGCTGAAAGGTTTAAGCCTTGAGAAAGAATAATTAGGTCGAATGCATTAAGAGTCAGAGGACCTGCATGCTCAGTCCCATATTGCTCATCAGCCTGTTTCTCCTAAAAACACCACAAGCGTGTGACAAATGTGAGGCAATAATAAAAACTCAGTGACTTTCAACAACAAAACCTGACAGACACTATTAGTTTTGAATAAAAGAGAGCCTACTTTAATATCAGCTAGGCAAGACCAAATTACCCTATATTGAATAGAAAATATGGTTTTAAAAAATGATATACTTTCTCATTTTTAAATAGACCTACTGTAGAGCAGATATCCTCTCTATCTAATTCGAGAGGGCATAAAATCACCAGACCCAAAGAATATGAAATGTAGAATATATAAAACAAAATGACCAGCATGAAGAGCATGGTGAAGAGAACATGAAGCCACCATTCTCTAGAACACTCATAAGAGTTCTAAAACCCATCTATGTATGCATGCAAGCAGCCAAGAAGGTAATATTTTACATTTTGGTGTTACATATAATGTTCATGTTTGTATGTTTTTGACATCTCATATGAGCATATATCTATGAGAACGGTTAATTCCTAATCTGCCAATTTGTGGACGAATGGTAGAAGCAACCCAGAGTAGAAAGATTCATTTACTAAGAGAAAATTACTGCTGGAGCTGCTACCGCAAATCTTACCCAAAAGCATAAATTATGGAACACTTTAGAATAATTCCAAATGATATGAAATGAAACAGAAATTGAAAGCGATACAAACCTCGGTATCATCAAAAACAGCATTCACATCGTCCAGGTTAACATCTTCATATTCAATAAGTTTGACGGGAACATAATCCTTATTAAACCACTCATCATTCCTAATCTCCTCAATTCGAATACGCTGCATAGAGAGAGTTCTCATTCACAACAACAGCCAAAGAGAGTGAACTATATTTTCAATAATGAAGAATGATCATGGAAAAAAGGAGGCACCACAAACAAGGAAGAGTTCAATGCTTCCAAGATTCAAACACATCTTTATTATTGGAAAAAATAAAAGCCCTATATTCTTCCTTCACTGGCCGGTTCATACTTGGTCAGCATTTATCAGACTACCCATGTCATAGAGAACTTAGGCCCACATCTTCCAAGAGACATTAATAGCAATATTGATAGGTATAATACCAGAATTAAATTTTATAGGCAGTACTAGAGAATCAACTCTTTTCATTTTTATAGGTAATACTAGAGAATTAAATTTTATGACAAATAAGCATATTCCTACTCATTCACAGTAGCAATTACATGGAGCATTCAAACAGTACTGTAGAAAACTCATTAATGGTGAAATAAAACAGCAAAACTCAGAAGCATAATGCTGAAGCATCTATTGGACCTATGAAATTATATTGTGACAATAGGCTTGTTATCAACATCACTCATAATATAGTTCAGCATGATAGATAAGCATATTGAGGTTGACATGCATTTCATCAAGGAAAAGTTAAGCAAGGGTTTGATGGCATGCCCTTTGTTTTAGATGAGATGGTTAGTTGATTGATTTATTCATTAAAGGGCTTAGCAGTAAGGTTTTCCAGCCCATTAATTTATGGTGCAAACATGGACATAAGAGATATCTACGCACCAACTGAGGGAGAGCGTTATGTAAGTCTATGGTTACGAAGGGGCTTGTTTTCTGGAAAATCATAGTTGTGACTAGTAGAGTTTTCCTTCCTTTCGTAGAAGGGTAGTTTTGTAGTTTGAACCAAGTTATATAAATATGAGGGAGATGGGGGTGTAAATTTGGCCCATGAGCCTGTGGCCTAGGTGGGCCTAGGCCCAGCCCAGCCCTAGACCTTGGGCTTAGGCCGTGTGTTCTAGAGCCCGGCCCATCGGCCCTCTCTAGGGCCACTCAAGGCCTGGCCCGAGGCTCAGTGTCATTTTTGGTGAAAAAAACATAAAATTTTGGTTAAAAAAATATAAATAAATAAAAAAATGGTTATGCCCAGCCCAAGCCTGCTCCAAGCCCAAGCTCAGGCCCAAGCCCGCGGCCTGGCCCACCAACCCGCCCAAGGCTCGAATACCACCTGGGTCTGGGCCTAGTTTTATGGCCTGTAGGCTGGCCCGAATTTTGGAGGGAGCCCACAAAGCCTGACATGGGCCGGCTGAATTTACACCCCTAGAGGGAGAGAACACTAAATCATTTTCTCTTCCTTCAGCATATACCAGCTCTTCCTCTCTTCTTTTTGATAAATCTAACTTCAATGGTATTTGAAAGGCAAATGACTCGTGCTAAAATCAGATACTAATAACCACACATTTCTTTTTGCGATCATGCTTCATATGATTTTTACTCAAGCAGCCAGGATAGTGTGCAAAATCATCCAATGACTAATTTTATGAAACAGCTAATACTTACAGTTTCAGGATTAGGATCTAAAATTCGATGGATTAAAGATTTTGCGCCTACTGGAAAAAAAGAAGGACATGAAAACTCCGCTTTATCTATCTGCAGAAAATAGTCACAAGAAATAATACATTAATAAGAGCAGCAGGCTAACAAAATACATAAGTAGAAGAATCTTGCCTATGCAGATTAATACTTGTCAGCTAATGATTAAAAGCAGCATTCAGAGAATATGTGTAATTAACAAAATACAGAGTGAACAAGGACATCAAATCGTTGTTTTTTCTTTCTGGTGCCAACAACTTCACTTTGCCTCTACAATACAGTCCAGAACACTGGAAAAACATTTTAAGAAAATGAGGGTAGCTAGAATGAGAACGTTGAAATAGATGAGTGGAGTTACAAGAAAATAAATAACTAAGAAATGAATGCATTCGGGAGAAGTTAGAAGTAGCACCAATTGAAGATAAAATGAGGGAAAATCAACTGACATGGTAGGACATGTGCACTGTAGACTGACTAACGTGCAAATAAGGAGTGCTTTGATTGACATTGAGGGTGCTACAAAGAATAGAGGAAGACCAAGGAGGACATGTGTGAGGTAATAAGAAAGGACATGATGATTGCCTTAGAATTAACTAAGGGTATGGACTCTAATAGAATCAACTGGGGGAAAGGGATTGATGTAGACTGCACCAAATAATTGGGACAAAGGCATCCTAAGTTGAGTAGAGTTGAGTTGACAATAAATGTAATAGTTATACATAATGTCAAATTACAGTTCCATGACAAAACTAAACAGCGTTTCAAAAAGCTACTATCACACCAATAATCCGAGGCATAAGAATAACATTAGTTTGAAGCTTCACATTCGTTAGGGAAAATATGTAAATAAATAGAACAAGTTCAAAATAAATTAGAAAGCTCTTTTTCTTGCACATGATATTACAATCAAAAAGAAAAAAGTCCATGCCTTACTATACAATGTGGTGAGATCAATTTCATCAAATGGGAGATATCCTGCCATCAGAACATACAGAATGACCCCACAGGACCAAACATCAGCAACAGCACCATCATAACCCTTGTGACTGAGTACCTAGAGCAGACAATGAGAAAAAATAGCATACAACAAATACATAAATATGCATAAAACATCTACCATGCACATTAAATCATATTAATTTGGAAAAAGAAATACTTGTAATCACCTCAGGAGCAACATAGTTAGGAGTCCCACAAGTCGTTCGAAGGAGGCTGACTCCCTAAGCACAATCACCACCAAGTAGAAAGATTTTCAGATTATGTCCCTTGATTGTGATGGTGTTAAAATTGAGTAGAGAATAAATATTATCAAGTATCTTACTTCCCCTGGCAAGGCACTAAGTCCAAAATCTGAAATTTTTAGATTTCCTTCAGAATCTAGTAAAAGATTTTCAGGCTGTAAATTGAATAAAACAATGGTAAGTATTTCACAAAACAATAATCACACAACAGCATTACAAATGGTAGACGAGGAACACCTTCAGATCTCTATGGTAGACTCCCTTACTGTGGCAATAATCCGCACCATCAATGAGCTGTTGGAAGTATCTCCTGGATTCATTTTCACTGAGTCGTCCATGGTGGACCTGAACAAAAATGCGAAACATCACCAATTTATTGTATGCTAAAGAATAGAAAATGCATATATCTTGTCCACCTTGCAGCCAGGCCGCAAATTGGAGACTTACTATTTTATCAAATAATTCGCCACCTGTAATAAATTCCAAGATTATATAGATCTTCGTGCGACTTGCCAAAACCTAACAAAACAATATTCTACATTAGTAGGAACACAAGTCAACTAGAATAGATCCTACCCAGACTTTTGGGGCCCGGAAGTGACTAGGAAATTAATACTGAAATAAAAAGCTTTATAATCAAAATTTTAAGCCCATGCCTCGTACAGACGAACAACATTTGGATGTCTGACAAGCTTCATTATAGATATCTCCCTTTTAATCTGCAAGATAGGGAAAAAACACTTGTTGAAGAGTTGAACATCTCTGGGAGAGCAAGTTGAAAATTCACATACACACCCACACATATGCATGAGAGAGGCAAATCTTAAGGAGAAATTCTCCACTCCACAGACATTCGTATTGGAAGAGAACAAATTGCTTGGATTTCAATTACTCTAATAAGTTCTTTTTAGATAAATGCAGAAGTATAAAGTTGGTGATGATAGATTATGCTTGTGTTGTTGTGTTAAGGGTGGTCTTAAATCAAGTACTAAAGTTTGTAAATAGCTTTGAAACCACATCCTTAAAACATGCTTCTATTCAAGAGGGAAAAAAAGAAAAAGATAAGTTTGATAAACCAGGAGTGATATAATGTGGTACATATTTGCTACACCTGCTTCTATTTCAGTAAGTGTGCCCACTGCTCTACAAATAAAATCAACCCTCTATTATTTCCGGGAATTCACTGCTGGTAACCATATAAAGTTGAGCCAAGTCTAGCGATCGACAAGACCTGGACATAAGAGCTAGCATCTTTATTTATCAGAATTGAAAAGGCTGTAATGTAAATATACAATGAAAATCTACATTTAATTTCTTGAGGAGGCACCAATGGTACCATGTAGTTTTTTGTTTCAAACTCTAGTACATATTTAGTGCCAAACTCTGGTACAACATCAAACCTAAACAGCCAAGCTAGCTCTTTGGTCTTCTAAGACTCGATAAGAATTTATGCCTACTAAAAAGTAAACTTTGAGGATTGTACCAAGCACAAACACTTTTAAGACAGTAGCATGTTTGTATTGAACGATTGTCAAACACATTTTGACAAGTCTCAAACACAAGTCCTATTATTTTTTTATTTTTAATACCAGACACTCTTCGAACACTTGGGATACACTTAAACACGCATGAAACACATTATAACTTACAAGTATGAAAAAATAATCTAGGATCCAATGAAAAGAAAATAATGTAATATTTACACTTATTAATCCCTCCGCCTTCAAACTTTATGAATGAATCTTATGATGCATTTTTTTATTATACTTGAATGAATGTAATATTCATACATACAACATATAAAACTATATAATTTCCATGTGTCTCATGGTGTCATGTTCAGCAATTTTTCAAAATTGTCGTGTGAGCATATTTGTGTGTCCATGTCCATGCTTCCTAGATTGCGTCTAATTGAAGTTCAATTAATTTTTTGAAAAATTATTAACAACTCATTCATAAAGAAACATATTTTTTATTTACAAATTCTATAGCTTTCTTTATCCCTCATTACTTGCTATTTACACTAAAAAATGACAAGCCAATGGATTGCTTTCCACATGGCATAGGGTTGGAACAAAGGGTGAGTTTTTTATAGTGGTGTTACACGCACCAATTGATATACTAATTAGTATACCAAACATATGCTATGACATTGCCCACTTCAAAACTATGGACCCCCACCCATTATACAAATTACAAAGACCCAAAACATCTAAAAATTATGTCATATCAAACTAATTAGTATATCAATTGACACGTATTGGCTATTTGAGTTTTTAACTGGGTTTTAGAGAGGTTACAAGTAGTGGGACACATGGCAGCATGTCATTCAAGGGATCAGCCATTATCCGACAATTAGCAATCATGGGTTAGTGGCAGAATCAGGAGATAACCGCCATTTCAAGCGTCTATAAATAGGGCATTTGAAGATGGAAACGAGGTTCCACACAAATTAAAAAATCATCATGCTGTCAAATTCAATTCTCAATCTTACTTGGACAGAGTTCCATTCAGTTTAGTATCAGTATTGTTCAATCTGTTTTCTTCAGTTTTAGTTCAATCATTGTATTTCCATTTCATCAATGATAAGCTTGTTAGTTTTGTTCTTAATGCAATATTTCACCTTTAATTTCAGGCCCAATGCTTCCTTTTCATTTCAATTCTCACACACACTTAGGAAAATTGTTGGTAGTCCCCTTCGTTGTGGCAAGAAATGAACCAGTGCTTTGATTAGAAGTAAGCCTACAATTACACCTTGAACTAGTCACAAGTCCAGAAAAAATATCAATAATGAGAGCATCTCTTCATGTGCGTACATATATGTGTTAATTTCACGATGCATTTGAAGAAATAAGTTGTGCTGAAGCAGAGTATTGATAGGGCTTTAGCCCAATTTGCACATTCCAAAAGAAGATACTTGGAAATGATCAGATTGATTGGAAACAGAACACATAATTCAAAACACAAAGACAATTAATATGTCCAGATTAGGAAATTGATCAACTCAAACAAACTTTCACTATCTTCGATTCTGAAATTGATTCCTCCCAAACAAATTTATGAAATTCAATGTTAAATATATGAATGTAGAGAGAGACTGAGAGAGAGAGAGACCTGATCAACCATCTTGTGCTTGAGGATGGTGCTGCGATCGAAGACTTTCATGGCGACACTCTCACCACTCTCCGTGTTCTGAGCGAACTTTACCTTCGCGAAGTTACCTTCGCCGATCGTCCTCCCCACTTCGTACTTCCCAACCTTTCTCACCACCATCTCTCTCTCTCTCTCTCTCTCTCTCTCTCTCTCTCGGAAGAAGTAAGCAAATTTGGTGTTTGTCTCCTCAGAATCGAAGAGAGAGAATAGAGAATATTGAGCTCAAGCCTAACAGCAGAGAAAAGGAAAGCTTGTTTGGCAGGCGAGAAAAAAGGCAAGGCCAAGTTGTCTGCTTTTTTTCTCGGTCGGAATTCCTGGAAAATTTGTATGTGCTTTGTCTTTGTTTACTATTTCTTTTGTTTGGTTCTAAAGAATATATTTACCAAAAGAAATAAAAGAAGAAGAATATAAGAAGAAAGGATTGATACGACAAAAAGTAGTGGGAAGAAGTTGACAAACGGACCAGTTAGTAGTTGAGTGCTTGCTTGCGCTGCTGCCGACCCAATCATATTTTGACAATTTTGCAGATTTTTCTTTTTCCACAAATTTATTTATTTTATTTTTGAAATGATTGACTTTAATTTGAAAAAATGTCACAATTAGAATCCAGATATTTTTTTACTTCGACGAATTGGCACGTATCCTCTTTGAAAGATCACTACTTTAACCTTTTGTGTAGACCTAAAACTCTTGAGGTGAGTCAATTATTTATTTATTTATTTGTGATAGGCAACTAGCTACAATCAATTACATCGATTAGGATTTATCGACAATTATTAATTATTGAGTCTTTGTTTTACTATAGAAAAATTTTTTAACCATATTTTTTGACTCGAGTCTTTGTTTTACTATAGAAAAATTTTTAACCATATTTTTGACTCAAATCTACTCAAATTTGGCTAAAAATCACAAAACTATTCTCCTGAATGTTCATATTTATAGTAGATTTGAGCCAAATTTAAATAAAAAAATTGTTGCCATAATATAATCTTCTCTATGTTTGTTTTTTTTTCTTTAATCTCTCACCTTTTCGTCTTTTTCTCTACTAGAGACTACTTTTTTCCTGTTTTAGTAGAGAAAAATTTTAAATTCTAACAAATTTTTTTTTAAGGTTTTAATTACAGTGGTAAAATTTTTTTTTACAGTTATAAAGATACATTTCTGCTTTTCTCTATGACTCAAGCTTCTTTTTTTTTTCTCTGTATTAAAAAAAAAATAAATATTAATAAACTAAAAAGTTACAAACCTTTGGAAACTATTGATCTGAGATCTCTACCATTGCGATGATGTGAAATTGTCTTTTGATAAATTACAAATGAGCAAACTGATAATTTTTTGAAATTTTGAAATTACAAAATACATAGGTTTGATGATCAATAAATTCAAACTCTAAGGTAGCGTTTGGTAGAGTTTTGTAAATGTGATTTGAGAGTATGAGTTGTGTTTTGAGTTTGTGTGTTGTGGAATTATGATTTGAGTGTAGAAAATTTGTTTGGTAAAGAGTTTTGAAAATAGTTTTGAAAAGAGTTTTGATTTGAGTAGGGAATTATTGATGTGATATTTGATATGTGATACAAAAATTTACAACTCATACAACTCAAAATTATTTTAAAGCACATAAAAAATTTAAAAAATTTCAGAAAATATTTTTTTCGATTATATATCAATTGCAAAAAATTGTAAAAAAAAAAATAAAAAAAAAAATAAAAAAAAAAATCGCTCATCCGGTCAACCGGCCGGACGTCCCTTTTGAAAAAAAAAAATTGAAACAGGCACTGAGTTTTGACAGAACAGACGACAGAACATACAGAGAGTTTTGCAGAGGTATGGAAAATTAATTCCACAGCTCCATCCAAACACCATACTCAAATGATGATGTTGAATCATGATTCCAAAGCACAACCAAACACAGCCTAAATTTTTACGAGGATGTGGTTAAATTTTGCTATGTTTTCCCTTTAATTTCTCCCTTTATTTTTCTTTTTTCTCTTTTATTTATTTATTTATTTTTGGGGGAGGGGGGTGATGTTATGGACATTTTGATAAGTTTTCGACGATATTCTTTATGTCCAGTGACGTTCTTCACGTTCTGACGATTTTTGGTGACGTTCATAACACTTTAGCGAATTTCGAACGATGCTCTGGTGACTTTCCAGCGTTGTTGAATATTTCGGTGAGTCTCCAGTGACTATCAGACGAAAGTCCGGCGATGGTCCAGTGGTGGTAGCATGTAAGGCCTCATTTGGAAACATGTTATTTTAATAACTTTTTTGTTTTTTAAGAAAAGATGTGCAGAAAAGTAGAGAGAGGAGTAATGTGATAATTTATAGTAATTTTTTGATTTTTTGACGAAAATATATAATTGACAAACGAGACTTAACAGTGTCTTTAAATTTAAAAATTACGTATTCTATGATAATAATTAAAAATATGTAAAACTAATTAGTTAAAATATTTTATTTTCAGACTAAATAGATTTTTAACTATAGTATTAAAATAGGACCTTTGGGTGGGTGCCCCCTTTTACTTCAATTTGTTTACTATTTTATTTTTAAACTAAGAAAAATATTTGATAGCTTAAAATTTTGTGTTTTACACTCAAAATCTGTCAAAACGACATTATTTTGAGTGATTTGAATCATTTAAGTCATAAAATTTTAAGCTACCTAATATTGTTGTTAAACTAATTGGACTTTAATTCCAAAAAATGTCGGTAAAATTCGATCCCATGCATCTCTTGCATCAATCATAGCTCGCACATGGATGTGTTACAACGTCATAATTATCACAGGTGGTACAGATATATCACTTGGACCACTTACAATCCTCCCTCCACCTAACATAAATTTTAATGTATTTGTTGTTTACAGTTTTATGTTTAGCGAAAAATGATAAGAATGAAAACACAATCCTCCTTAATTATTGATTGACAAAGTTGAGATTGTGTGTGGTTAGAGATGTAATAATAGTCCGACCCAATTCACCTGGACTCAGCCCAGCCCGTGATAAGCCTCGCAGGATCCCACTTTTTGGTAAGCCGGGGCCAACCCACGAGTTGAAAAGTGGGGCTCAAGACCACTTTGAATAAGGCCTAGGGCCGCGGCCTTTCTTTTCCTTTTTTTGGTGAAAAATGAATAATAAATATATTATATATATACATTATTTATGAGCAATAAATAAAAGAAAAATTATACTAGAGTATTTTAGTTAAGATTAATGAAATGTTTGGTTATGTTTCATGTGTAGTGGAATTTAAATTTAATTACGTATGACTTATATTTTTTTAATTATAAACTTATGACTAAAAAAGTATGAAATTGTAACGCCCCGAAAATATAACAATAACCCATTTCATTTTATTCTTTACAAGTGATCAATAACATCATATCTTCTATTTCATTTATAATTTTGATCAATACAAAAGATGACATATGTGATATACATTCATAAATCCTAAATTCTGAATCTATAGCATATGAGATGGATATATGAAGTTAATAATAAGAATAAAGTCAAGTAATTATATGCTCTAATAGATACATCTTTTCAAGTTGATGCTTGGGTACAACAAAATGAATGTAACTCAATATAACTAAAACCCAAGGCTTATACAAAAATAATTATATTAAAATAACAAAATAAAGCCCTTAGCTTCAAGTCCTCCCAAGTTATGTCCCTGGTGGAGGCATATCATTAGCATCTGAAAGTTGTTTTCCATATAGGGTGAGCAAAAATCCAGTAGAGATATTTTAACACAATATATGAATCTTGACGAAGTCATAAGGTGAATGCACATGTATTTGTCAAAACTTTTTACGTTTTCCATCTCAAAACTATGCAATATTAGATTATAAATCAATTCGTGAAAATAACCCTTTTATAATAGAAAACATGGCAATGAATACAATCGACACATAACCGCATTGGTTTCTCGACTTTTACAAAGGACATACATGCCAACATAATAACCACAACTACACCCCATAATTAGATTCACCAAGTTATTCACCAAATTTTTCTCAAAATCGATACATTTTCAATGTTCAATATTAAACGATGCTCGATGCAAGATGTATATGAAATTAGTTTCAATTTAACCTAATTCTCATGCAATTTTTACAACAATCAAAAATATCCTCCATTGATAGCCCAAATAGATATTTCTACTTGACAGATAATTTCCAATCAAAAGATATAATTTCATTATTTTAAAATGAGAGTGATATTACATATCCAACTCTACAATCGTCATCAACATAACATTGTTCCAATCTTACAAAACCCAACATCTTTTCCTTTACTTCCATAAACCAAATAACAATGATTCTCAAACAAAATCTCATTTGTTCTTTAAAATCTCATTTAAGGAGTAAGTTTTCAAAATTCCGACACAACCCAAGAATATATATGCTCCCACAACCTTTCTCAAGCATTTATTTGAAAACCTCTCATTTACTTTTCAAAATCAAAACCTAGTTTTAACCAAAAACCCCCAAATCACTAACTCTTTTGAAGGAGCAAATAACTAAGCTAAGAACCATATTAAAGGTTGAAAAAATTCCTACTCAAAGTAGAAGACAAGAGAGAGCAAAGGTAAAAGCTTGGTGGAGCCAAAAACAACTACTCTTCCGATTAAAACGAAACCCTCGATGTGCTCTACCCTTTTCTCAAAAGGACTAGAGTGAAGAAATCAAAGAATTGAGAATATTTAGAGTTGGAATGTAAGAACTAGAGAGAGAGTAAAGATTTAGGGTTTTTAGAGAGAGAGAGAGAGAAGTGAAAAAGTGACTGAAAATGGTTTTTCTTCAGACTAATATACGTGCAGATCGCTTGAGCGACTAAAACACCACTTGAGCGACCAAAATCACTACTCGAGCGCACAACCCCCTCCTAGAAGTTCAGACCTGCAAAAGATTACTCGAGCGCAAAAAAGACCGCTTGAGCTAAGATACCACACTTTCAGTAGTTTTGTAGACTGTAAAAGACAGCTTGAGCACAAGAAAGACCGCTCGAGTGAACAGGCAAAAATCTGGGCAACAATTCTTTGAAAAATTAACTTTCCAACTTGTTTCAAACGCAATCACAACTCCCAAACAACCAAACTCAACTAGTACCAAGATAAAAATGAGATGAACAACAATTAAGGATATGGATTCTCGGATTCAAAAGCAAGAAATGGGTCAAGTCTAAACTAGAAACGCTATAATCTTCCCCCTTAAGGAATTTTGTCTTTGAAATTTAAAACCAACCAATAATCACTGAAAAGTAAATCAATTCATTTATCATCCAGACCTGTAACAAGGATAAACAGAGTTTCTTAATATCAACTATTATAGTTCAATTCTCTAAAACATATACAATGTATATATATTACAACATAAATAAGATTTCCAACACAATTCTCAAATATCAATAAATAGGTTCGGATACTTCTCACAAACTTCTGCTTCACACTCCCAAGTAGCCTTCTTAACCCCATGGTGTCGCCACAATACCTTAACCAATGGAATAGTCTTGCCTTGCAAAACTTGGTCGAGAGTCTAAAACCCGTACCGGTCTCTTCTCACACGAGATATCCTTATCTACTTCTAACTCGGTCCAATCCAACACGTGTGAAGGATCAGGCTCGTACTTCCAGAGCATACAAATATGAAATACGCCATAAATCCTGAAAAGTTGGGGTGGCAAGGCCAAACGATAAGCTACTTCCCCGATCCGCTCTAGAATCTCAAAAGGCCTAATAAATCTAGGAGACAACTTCCTGTTCTTCCCAAATCTCATTAAACCCCATCTCGGTGATATTTTTAGGAATACATGATCTCCTACTTTAAAAGATAAAGGTCTCCTCCTATGGTCGGCATAGCTTTTCTGGTGACTTTGAGCCGAAACCAACCTCTTACGAATAAGTGCAACCTTCTCTATCATTTCCCAAATTAATTCAAGACCTAACATAGGATGCGTCAGCCACTTTGGCCTAACACACTGGAGATCTACACCGTCGACCATACAAGGCCTCAAACAGCGCCATACCAATATTCGCCTGAAAATTGTTATTATAGGCAAACTTCACCAAAGGTAAATGCCTTTCCAACGACCTCTTAAAATCCAAAACATAACCCTGAAGCATGTCTTCTAAAATCTGAATGGTTCGCTTGGACTGACCGTCAGTCTGAGGATGATAGGCGGTGCTAAACATCAATCTAGTGCCCTAGGCATTCTGTAGGCTCTGCCACAACCGAGCTGTGAAACGTGGATCTCTATCCAAAACGATAGTCACAGGGACCTCATGAAGTCGAATTATGTCCATAATATAAAGGTCGGCAAGATAGTCTACTGAGTCACTTGTGCGCATAAGTACAAAGTGCACTGATTTAGTTAACCGGTCGACTATCACCCACACAACATCATTATCCCATTGAGTTCTCAGAAGACCCACAACAAAATCCAGCGTGACATACGCCCATTTTCACTCAGCTATAGGTAAGGGTTGCAACAAACTCGCTGGTCATTGATGCTCAACCTTCACTTGTTGACAAGTAAGGCACCTCGAAACAAATAAGGCTATGTCTCTCTTCATTCCCCTCCACCAAAACTGGCGGCTAAGGTCATGGTACATCTTTGTGCCTCCCGGGTGTACCGCAAGGCGTGAATGGTGAAACTCTAAGAGTATCTTCTCCCTACAAGATTTTGGCACAAAAAAATGATCCAAATACCTCACACTGGAGTCAGAATACACGTTCAAGCCCTTTTCTACCTTTCTACTAGATATCTTTCCTCGGATAGCCTCTACTTCGTGATCACCCCATTATGCTTCTATAACTCAGGTCACTAATGTAGGTTGTGTGTCTATAGTGAATAAAATAGCCGACTCAACAGACTTGTTAAGATGTAAGTCAAACTTGCCAATGGCACCCAACATTTCCCATTCCCCGATGGCAATACTAGCTATATTGCTTATAGATTTCCTACTCAAGGGGTCGGCCACTACATTGGCCTTTCCCGGATGATCGTGCAACTCGAAATTATAATCCTCCATAAACTCCATCCACCTTCTCTGTCTTAAATTCAAATCCTTCTATGAAAATAGATATTTCAAACTCTTGTGATCAGAAAACACTTCAAATCTCTTGCTATATAAATAATGCCTCTAGATTTTTAAGGCACAAATCACCGTTGCTAGCTCTAGGTCATGAGTAGGATAGTTTCTCTCATGTGTTTTCAACTACTGTGAACTGTATGTTACCACTTTCTCCTCTTGCATCAACACACAACCCAAACCTTCTCGAGACACATCACAATAAACTGAGTAACCTAAACCCCTCTTCGAAATAATCAATACTGGAGCAGTGGTGAGTCGAACCTTAAGCTCTTGAAACAACTTTTCACAAGTCTCACTCCACACAAATTTAACCCCCTTCCTCGTCAATCTAGTCAAAGGTAAGGCCAATCTAGAGAAGTCTTTCATAAAATGTCGGTAATACCTGACTAAGCCCAAGAAACTCCGAATCTTAAAGGTATTCTTAGGTTGTTCCGAATCTTGCACTGCCTCTATCTTAGAAGAGTCTACAGTCACTCCTTTCCTAGATACCACATGGCCTAAGAAATTAACTTCTTTTAACCAGAAATTGCACTTCCCGAACTTAGCATATAGACAGTGTGCTCTAAGAAACTCAAGTACAATCCGTAAGTGTTCCTCATTGGAGGGTGAGTAGATTAAGATATCGTCAACAAAGACAACAACGAAATGATTTAAGAATTCACGGAAGATTTGATTAATCAAATCCATAAACAAAGCCGGTGTATTGTTTAGCTCAAAAGGCATCACTAAGAACTCATAGTGACCATACCGTATATAGAATGTCGTCTTCTGAATATCCTCCTCCTTCACCTTCAACTGGTGATAACCTGATCTCAAGTCAATCTTAGAAAAGTAACAAGACTCTTTCAACTAGTCAAGCAGATCATCTATATGAGGTAATAAGTACTTGTTCTTAACAGTTATCCAGTTCAACTTCCAGTAATTGATGCACAGTTGCAAAGTGCCATCTTTTTTCTTAGTAAAGAGAGTTGGTGCTCCTTAAGGCAATGTACTAGGGTGAATGAAGCCCTTATCTAACAGCTTTTAGAGCTGAATCTTCAACTTATACAACTCAGTGGATGAAATCTATATGGTGCCATAGAAATTGGTGTCGTGCCGGGCACTAAGTCAATAGAGAACTCAATCTCTTGGTGGGGTAGCAAACTAGTAAGATCTTTGGAAAAAAACGTCCGGGTATTCACAAACTACCCTCGGCAAAATTAACTCGGACCACATCACTCTCACTACCCAAGAAAGTTGCAAGAAGACAACTAAGCTCGCCCCAACCACGAGAGTCATATACTAGTAACAAAACTCTATCCATTCGGTCCTCCAGAAAATGAAAACAGTCACCACTCGAGGTGCACATTGTAACTCTCTGATGGTAACAATCTATAATAGCACGGTACGAAGACAACCAATCCATGCCCAAGATGACATCGAAACCCGACATGTCTAACAACACGAAAACAAAAGGAAGTCGGCGACTGGCAACCTCTATCTCACAACCACGACATCACTGGTCTAAGACAACCTTACCCCCAACTGGTGACTCTATCCTGAGCGGAGATGCTAATTGAGCCACTTTTAACCCTAAAACTAATGCGAATGCAGACGAAATGAAGGAATGAGATGCATAAGTATCCATCAACACATTGGCAATAGAATTGAACAACAAAAAGTTATCTCACAAAATAAAGGGTGTTGGCAACTGATCTAGTGTGTTAGTAACATACACATGTTCTGTGGGTCTTTGCTCTACTTTCTTACCCCTCGGAGCATAGGACTGAAACACTAATTGAGTCGAAGAGGCTCCTTGAGTGGCCCTCGAGGCTTGTGCTGAATGGGTAGGCTGATGGCTCTATATCTGCCTTGAACCAGACACACCAGATGTGCCACTTGCCTAAGGGAAAAACCTCCTCAAGTACCACGACTGCCCACATTGATAATAGATAGGCGGCTACCCTCTCCCCTAACTCTGACTCTGAGGACAAGCCATAAATGGTGCAGGCTGTTGCTCTCCCCCTCGCTGCTAGCAAATTGAAGTTTGTGGCCCAGCTGGCTACACTTGAAACAAATGATCCCACCTTGACTATCTCTCCCCAAACCATAACTCGATACAGGAAAAGTAGATCTGAACTGTGTTGCCTGTGACTGCTGTGGGGTGGAACCCCTATGCCTTTTGTGGTCCCAAGTCTCCCTCTAAACCTCCCGACTCCTCTGCCTGGAGCCCCTTATCTGCTCCTCCTCCGCCTGGATCACGGTCTCTAGGTGAGCTGCCTTCTCCACGAGGTGACTGTAATCCCCAATCATAGACTCGGCCACTTTGAAAAGGAACCCGGTCCTCAACTTCATCTCGAACTTAATACAACGGTGTTCCTCCGTCATCACAAGTTCCGGTGCAAATCTAGAGAGGCTAGTAAAATGTCACGACCCAAACCCACCCCTATGGGTTTAACATCATAACTGGCCAGTAATCCTGGAATTATCGAAGGCCTCTAAAACAAATTAACAAAATTAAAGGGGCTAGCAGAAGCAAATATCAAAATACATTGTCTATAGAGCTGTGTAGACATACATGGGACAGAAAATTTCCAACTTATATTTACATATATGTCATCGACTTATATACAGATAAACCAAAATGGGTCTTAGCCCAATACATAAATAGTACACAAACTTGTTTAGACAAAACAAAAGAAAACAGAAGTCTTAAACACGGTTCACCAAACTTGACCACCTCTTAATTCGGGAACCTCCTCGGGAGGCACGGTGGTTGGCTGACCAAAATAGAACTCCAGGCAATAGCTTAGGCTTGATCACGCACCTGATCACCTATATACATATATAATACAGTGAGCTAGAGCCCAGTGAATAACAACAGAGTAAAGGGTTTATGAATGATATCTATCACAGATTCAGAAATCAGAGTTCATATCAAAAACAAATTTAGATTTACATACTTATATAGAATTCATAAGGAGTTATATGTGGTACATCTATTAGCTAACAGATTAGATTGGTCATAAGACCCATAAGGTCAACATCGTTGTGCACATATATCCACGGTATTATATCCCCCAAGCAAGGGCTACGTGAACATAGGCCTCGATATTGTTACCCCCAAGCAAGGGCCACGTGAATATAGGCTACGGTATTGTTTCCCTCAGGCGAGGGCCACATGAACATAAGCCACGGTATTGCTTCCCCCAGGAGAGGGCCACGTGAACCAAGGATGCCACAAATAGATTTCAGAAAAATGGACATTCATTCATGATTCCTAAAATAGCATTTTAGAAAATAGATCATATCATTTTAGTTAGAAAATATTTATAATCAAACATAGCTTTACAGAATTGTCACTCATAGATAGCTCCAGGAGCAGAGCAGATCACTTGACAGAACAGACTGATCAGACGGGTGGTAACACGTGACCTACACAAATACGTGACAGATACACATTGGACACACGTCTCAAAGGTGTTTAACTTATCATTTTTCTTTCTTAGCGTGTGTTTCTAACTCTTATCCTCATTATTATAACTTAAACATGGTCTAGGAATGTCTAGGATACAATGCGGATGCAAAACTGTACTTTAAAACACTTAGCCAAATTTTGAAAAATAGGGCAGTTCGCTCAAGGGCAACTTCTGTTGCTCGAGCGGTCTGCAAAGTCTGCAAAAGTACTGGATGCTTGATTTTCATGCTCGACGGTCGCTTGACAGTCTATCAAACCAAGTATTGAGAATAAAGGGTGGTCACTCAAGCGCAGGTTCTATCGCTCAAGCCAAGGCTCATGTCTGCAAAAGTACTAGGAGCTTGCATTTTATGCTTGAGCCAACTTTTGGTCGCTTGAGCCAAGGTTCAAAACAAAGGGTGGTCGCTTGAGCGAAACTTTGGTCACTCGAGCGAAGATGCAGAATCTGGAATTTCCAAATTTTAGTTCGAAGTTCAAAATCCATTTCCAATGCACAAAATTGTATTCTTTTGGGCCAAAACTTAGGAAAGCACTTGTAAACTTATAGAACTTCATGAATTGAAAGCTATTTAGCAAAATTAAAGCCCCAAAGCATGTGAATTGCCCAAAACCAAACTTGAAATGTATATATATATATATATAACATGCATGTAATGAGTTAAATTCAAAGCTTCCAAAACATACATAAATGAAGTGTTTTTAGGTAAAAGCATATTGAGCTCCCAAGAGATGGCAAATATATGCACTTGCATATAAGAATTGAGTGAAAATGAAGCTTATGATCCATGAATTATGCATGCATGCATGGAATGATCCTCTTTTCTACTTCCTAAGCTCCATTCTCTTGCTTATTCTTCTAATTCTCTTGATTTCTTGTACTAAGTAGCTCAAACTCATAATTTAAGAGTTTGTTTCTTACTTAATCCTTTAATTGAGTTCTAGATTACTTTATCTTTGAGCTTCCAAGTCAATTACCTACAATTTCTCCCCAATTCTCCTCCACTAAGCTTGAATACAATCTCCCCTTATTTTTCTCTCCCTCTCTCATGTTTGCTAAAAAAAAAGGAGTGTAGAATAAGTTTGGTGAGTAATAAAGGGCCTTATATAGGCTTCACTAATCTATCTAGCTTAGCTTAATCAAATTTTAATTATTTATTCTAATTATTTGATTTCGAATTGAATTTCAATTAAACTTACAATAAAATTCTAAAATTCTAAATAACACATATACGTAGTCAATTTCATGTTTAGATGCCAATAAGGCCTTCAATTAATAGGGTAAAGTAGAATTCTAAACAGATGTTCCTACAACAGACAGATATAAACACAAAACATGCACATAATTCACAATTAACTCATAATTTCGCCTTAATTACTTGTAAGGCATCCTTAATTAAGGATTATTAGCTAATTACAAATCGGGGTTGTTACAGCCTTCCCCCTTAAAGAGTTTGATCCTCTAAACTCGAATTACCTTCATTTCAAAAGAATGCCGAGTCTAGAGGGAACAAATCCAGATATCTTTTCATCAAGTCTTCTTCGGTCTCCCAAGTTGCATACATCTCTCCGTGATTTTGCCAATCTACTTTCACCAACGGGATTTCGTTGTTTCTTAATCTTTTGATTCGGCAGTTCACAATTTGGATTGGCCGTTCTTCGTAAGTATAATCATCTTTCAGAAGCATATGAGTTGGTTCTATCACATGTAATGGATCTCTAAGATAATCTCGAGCATTGACACATGAAAGACATTGTGCATATTCTCCATGATGGGAGGTAAAGCCACTTGATACGTCACCAGATTAACTTTTTCAATGATTTCATACTAGCCAATGTATCGTGGTGCTAGTTTGCCTTTAACCCCAAACCCTGTCTGCTCTTTCATAGTAGCACTTTGATAAACACATGGTCACCGACTTCATATTCTTTGTCTCTTCTTTGAACATTCGCATTGACAACTCTGTGCGGTTTTCAATCGTTGCTGAATCAGTTTTACTTTCTCAGTCGTCTCTCATACAAGTTCCGGTCGTAATAACAGTCTATCACCTACTTTGGCCCAACAAATTAGAGATTGGCATTTTTGACCATAGAAAGCTTCGTAAGGAGCCATCCCAATACTCAAATGATAGCTATTATTATACACAAACTCATTTAGAGGCAAGTACGTCTCCCAATTTCCTTGGAAATCTAACACACACATTCTCAAAATATCTTTCAAAGTTTGAATGGTCCGTTCAGATTGGCCATCTGTTTTGTCGGTGTGTAGCTTGCCTTTTTCGCGCCCCTTTTCGGAAGTTTGAAAGAAGCTTTACAGTTCGAACTCTTGCGGTTCTGAATCTAATCTCATAAGTGCAATGTGAAATTGATAAACACAGAGTCCAAATCCGACAAATCTTTTGGAAAATCAATTTTGAATAAAAAATGCCAAAATTGGACTGAAATGCCAAAATTGGACTGCTTTGCCAGATATAGAGTTACTACCTAAATATTTTATTTTTGAAAAATTTAGGAAACCCATGACTCGTGCCAAAGGCCACGTGTCCATCATCACTAAAGTTGCCTCAGCTCGAGAACTTAGGTACGAGAAGGGAAGGTCATTAATTGAGCACCTCCACTCGCCTGATCAAAGATCGGCCTCTACTAATCATGATTTGATTTTTATCAACATTATAGGCTCTGTTCCAGTTATTAGGCTAGCATTACTATGTGATGTGTGCATATAAGTATAGACTAGTTTGCTCAAATTGGAACAACTCAATTTCATGTTTGTTTTGTGAAAAGGGTTTGATTTTGCCACTCAACAAAGTGGGCTTAAAGTTTGCGAATTTGCCACTCAACAAAGTGTGCTTAAAGGTGTGAATTTGCCACTAGACATAGTGGGCTTAAACGTACATTTGTTGAATCGTTCCAATTCAAACAACAAGCATTCATTCACGGGCACTCAAGCAGTTTAACAAGTAAGCATTTAGCCTCATGGCAATCATGCTAGTCATGGCAATCACTCACACTCATGTAAGTATGCTAAAGCACTAAAAACTCACATAGTACTCCAAGCTAAGAAGATATGAGTTAGAAAAATATGCATGATTCCTAACTATGCCAAATGGCTAATGTAACACATGCAATATGCAGTTAATAGGCTTAGCTACTAATATGGCATATGGATCGATTTTGATAACATGCGGTTAAACACATATTCAACAAAGTAATTGAACGACTATGCAGTTAGAATGATACGTCGAGCCTCGGTGTATGTAAGACAAATAAAATGGATGTAAGTATAAGGTATGCTAATTGAAACGTGATGCTCCCAAACTAATCATCAAAAGCAGTTAAGTAAAAGGGAGAACGACGTGGGGTTGGAAGGCATACACATTATTACAACACACTCTCATGAAGGAGAGTCCAAATGAATTAAGCTAACTAGCTAAGCTAAGCTAATTAAGCTAATTATTATAACACAAATGAAATTAGCCAACTACTTAACTAATTATTACAGCACTTGATTTAATCAATTAACTATAACTAATTAATTAAAATAAGTACAACACTTGAAAAAAAATCGACTAGCTATTGCTAATTACAGCAAAATTTATTCACAACTATGACAAAATACTAATAAAACAATTGAACAATTAATCGCATTTGATAAGAGCATAATGGAAGATGGATGAAAAGTTATATGCGCAGCGCCTGAAAGCTACTCTGTCTGTCCAGGCCGTCTTTGTTTCACCTTCAGCCACTGCCTCTATTTCTGTAAAATTGCACTGCTAGCCACACACCAAGGGCCGGCCGTGCATCACTGACAGCCGGCTGGGTCTACAAATGACCAGCCGTGCATCAATTTGGTGCAAAGCTCTGTTTTTGTGTTCTGAGGTGAAATCAGTGCAGATAGAGCATTCCTAAGCTCTGTTTGTCCTTCTTTTCTTCTCTGCCATGGGAAATCCTCGAGACTAGGTTGAAATTGATTCCAAAGTCATCAATGAGCAATATGATTGCTTGATGATCTCAGATTCAATTTTGGACAAAAGTTAATAAAATGCAAAGAGTAGGACCACCCCTCCCTCTTGTCATAGTATGAACTCAAAAAGGAAGGTTGCAACGCTTCAAGAATCATCAAAATGCCATGAATTAGCATGTGATGACTCTTGTCACAAGTAACTTGGCATAACGTCCGGCCAAGTTGAAGCAATTTAAGCTACTTTCTTTATGTGTGTTGATTCGAGTTTTAAAGAAATTTTTATTAGGCTTTGCCATTCTTAAGTCCATTTGTCCATGGTGATGTTAAAGTCCTCTAAACAAGAAGTAATGTCAAACAAGAGGTTCTTCTAAAGCATGAGAGAAAGACCACACCGTTGGCAATGAATCTTCGAAAAGCTTAAGCCATTAAGTGGGAACCTTTCTTACATGTTTCGAACAACCTCAATTGGTTGAAATCATTCTCAAGTATGAGAGAGATGAATGATGGATTGATTATTAAACCTAGACTCTCAAACATGGAAATGAGTAAAAGAAAGCTATATGACAAGCAACAAGTTACATATGCTAACTTATGAGATCACAAATGTACTAAACAAGACATGAACCAATTGAAAAGACTTGGAAAGCCTCAAAATAGCCCTTAATACATGGAAAACAGAGGTAGAACATGCATAAAAAGAGCTTGAAAAGCAAAATAATAAAGAAGAGAATTAAGGCTAGTAAGCAAGAATAAGGAGGGGTGGCTAACCCCTCCACTTTTGAAGCTTCAAAACATGATTTTTAGCCCTTTTAAAACTCTGAAAATCAGTGTAAATATCAAAGGAAAAGAATGGAAAATGGAAGGTTTGAGTTATAAGTAAAGGTATAGAAAGAGCAAGCTCTTTCTACCCTTTTGGTAACTCTTCAAACCCAACCCCAAACACTTCAAATAAGCTCAAAACAATTCAAAACAGCAAGAACTATGAAGCAAGTGATAGAAATGAAAATAAGATAAAAGACAACAAGCCTATATCTTTGAAGGAGTACGCTTATTGTTGATGATCCAAACTTGGTTTCAATTCACCCTCAAGCTTCAATTATGCTTCTCCAAGATAAACCAAGGCTCTAGAGTGGTAAGACAAGGTTGTGTCTGGAGTATAGAGATGGTATAAACAAGCTAGGTTAGCTCAAAGGTGACTTGCAATGGAAGAAGGAGGAGGCAAGAGCTCTCAAGGTGTATATATGATTTCTAGATTTTTGTTCAACCCTTAAAACAATCCCAGAGCTTCATTTTTATATAATTTGAGCTCAAAAGGTGATAAATATCTTCAAAAATGGACAGCTGGCGGCCTCCCATCCAGAACTGTGTTTATCACTATAGAGGGCCGACCGGCCATTCATAGCCACAACCGGTCATCACTGATGCACGGCCGGGCCTTGATGGTCTTCTCTGTTTTTTTGGTTTAAACTCGGCTCAGGGTGGGAAAAGGCCCAAAAATGAAACTCACAGGTTTAGACAAGATAAATGTTGAAGATTTGAGGTTATTTCAAGGGCTTGATTAAATCTGAATCGCTGCGAATTCACAATTCAACTTTCATCATCGAGTGTATTGAACCAAGCTCCTAAGTCTTGCAAGCTGTCAAAAATGGAGTGTCTACAGTTGCCCCTCTTTGACAGAGCTCATAGTCATGAAATGACATGGGTGAATGTCAAAGCCCAGAGACGACCCATTTTGACGAAGCCGCAAGACTTGGACAAACAAACAAACAAGACAGAAAACAAATGGTTGAGCCTGCTGGCTGCTTACGTATCCCTTTGCAAGGAATCAAACTAGCGTAGTTCTAGGGCAAAATACAAACATATGATGCAAGAACATAACTTATGATCATGCAATGAGGCTGTACAATGAAACAATTGAATGCAAATGCAATGCAAAAAAAATGCCACATTTAAACAAGCTGAAACAAGGCACAGTAATTCCAATCATGAAAAGAAGTAAGCAAAGAAACATGCCATGCGTGGGAATCACGAGCCAAACCATATTTCATGCAGAAAGGATGTAAGAAAATTAAAGCTTAACTACGCGTCGCGCAGGAAAGGCGAACGGTTATGTAACCATCGGGCACACCCGAGGTCTTAACCGAGATCCTAACGCGTCGCATGCGTGAGGAGGAAAGGGTGGTGTGAACACCAAACTCACCCAAATGTTTTTAACCGATTTGCAATCCTAACGCGTTGCACGCGAGAAGAGGAAGGGGCGGTGTGAACACCGGGCGCACCCGAATGTTTTTAACCGAAGGGTGGTGTGAACACCGAGCGTACCCGAATGTTTTTAATCGAAGGGTGGTGTGAACACCGGGCGTACCCGAATGTTTTTAACCGAAGGGTGGTGTGAACACCGGGCATACCCAAATGTTTTTAACCGAAGGGTAGTGTGAACACTGGGCGCACCTGAATGTTTTTAATCGAAGGGTGGTGTGAACACCGGGCGCACCCGAATGTTTTTAACCGAAGAGTGGTGTGAACACCGGGCGTACCTGAATGTTTTTAACCAAAGGGTGGTGTGAATACCGGGCATACTTGAATGTTTTTAACCGAACGGTGGTGTGAGGCGTACCCGAATGTTTTTAACCGAAGGGTGGTGTGAACACACCGGGCACACCTAATTGTTCTTAATCGAAAGGATAACAATCCTAATGTGTCTCACGTGAGAGGAGGAAGTGTGGTGTGAACATCGGGTGCACCTGAATGTTTTTAACCGATTTGAAAAAAGATACGATCCGAATAGGGCATGAATGACTTTTCTTGGAACTCCTCTGAATGAACCGTACATACAATATCGTGCATCTCTTCGAATGAAGCAACGAAACAAAACAAAATGGATATCTTGCTCCGTCTCTTCATTTCCTTTGATCTTTTTGTTATTTTGCCTTCATTCTTTGTTTTTCCCTCTCTTTTTTTTTTTCACTCATTGTTTTGCGTTATCATATAACTCATTATTACACCCAAATTAAAACCCACAATTAAAATTCAAAATTAAAAAAAACCCAAAATTAAAACTCAAAATTAAAACCCAAAATTAAAATAATAATGAACTAAAATAAAATAAAATAACCAGCAACACACATAAACAAAACAACAAAAGAAGAGAACAGACAAAAGAAAAACAAAATTGAAATCACCAAAGGCCGGCTAGGCCTTAGTGATGCACGTTCGGGCTTCGATATAACAGGCCGACCTTCGACAGTGGCAAGGGACAGTTTGGTAAAAGCCACGCCCGTGCTTGTTTAAAACACATTTCAAGCTTCATTTGAATCACACCTTAGGTTGAAATTCTCTCCCCCTTCTCTCTAGATTTCCCTTCCTCTTGAGTTACCCAACAACTTTTGCAAAATTTTTCCTTGAAACCCTCTTGATCCTCCATCTTTTGAATCGATTGGATTTTGATTTGGTAAAGCTTTGAGTTTTATTGTGATTTTTCATAGATCCTTGCACTTTTACCCAAACGTTTCTCTCTTGATTTTCCATCCCCTCTTTACTTTCTCTCTCCTAGGGTTTTAGTTTTGAAAAACATCCAACCACTCACTTTTTCTTCACTTTTCACCTCTCTATGGCTAGCGACAAAGTACCTATTCTTGACCCCACCGTAGGTATTGGTGCTACCCTTGGTGCAGACATGGAGGTGGAGGAAGCTGCTGCATTGCTTCCCCTTGCCGAGGGGCCTTTTGATGCGGCCATATACCAGCCACGTACACATGTGCCACCCCTAGGCGGCATCTTGAGATTCAAGGGCTTCATTTCAAGGCTAGATGTGGACACTTTATTGCGAGAGCCCATGGAGCATATATCTGTCGATGCTTCCACGGTAAATAACTTTTCCCCTATTTTACTTTGCATACATGTTGAAAGTTGAGCTTGATGAACAAACCACTTATCTCTGTTGTATATATATTGATAAAACTTCCAATTAATAGGTGATCACCAGGAGGATAGGCGGCTACAACTCTATATCCGACCTCCGACGTTGGTATGAGCGGCTTTCCGCAGAGGTCCGCACTTTAGTAGATGCTGTTGGCTTTGGGCCCTTCTGCTACGGGCTCATACAGATGAGGGCCGAGTCTTGGCTTTATGGGGCCCTGGTAGAGAGATGGTGGGACACCACCAACTCATTTCACTTCTCTTCTACCGGGGAGATGACACTGACCCCATATGACTTCTCGATGTTGACCGGTTTACGGGTTGGGGTCGGCGGCCCAGTCCCTTTCGATCCAGATATGACTCAGTGGAGAGATGCACAGCTCTAGCTTCTCGGGGTGATCCCAGACACTACCAGCCACGGGATGATGTGCTACAGCTGGTTTCTGGAGCACTTTTCCGGCACTCAGCCAGCCACTACAGGTGAGGTTGCCTAGTACGCCCGTGGCTTCCCCATATATCTTTTCAGTACTACCTTGCTTGCTAACAGGAAAAATACCATGGGGTTATATATTCTAGGGGCACTGGTACACCTTCCTCGGGTGGCGGAATACGATTGGGGTGGCGTAGGCCTGGTCACCCTATACTGCTACATGTGCTCCGTCTCCTATTGCAAGGCAAATTCACTCAGCAGCTACTGGAGGGTTTGGAAGGTACACCCTACGCTTACCTTTCTGATATGCTTTAAATTCTGTTCGTTGTTGCATTTCTGGCTCATTTGATTTATTTTCTCATGTCATCTGTCTACCTTTGGTTTGCCGCTTTGGGTCTACACATATTTCACTTCGTTGGCTCCAGTTCCAGTGAGGCTGCTCGAGTTCCGGGGGCTCGGTTGTCTTTCATCACCAAATCCCCTTCTTTGAGATTTCGGGAGTTAACCTTCTTGTTAAAAGCCCTAGCAATCCTCGTTGATAACCCTGAACATGGTACAATGCTTTCAGCCTTCTTTCATCAAGCAACATCAATTATTCGAACTTGCTCTGCTGCCAGTTTGCCTCTGCTATTTGACACTCAGCCATAACTCGCAGTGCCGGGACTTCTATTTCGATTGGTAGACCAACTTCCATCCTATAGACAAGAGAATAAGGAGTTGCCCCTATAGACATCCGAATTAAAGTTCTATAGCCCCAGAGCGCAAATGGCAATTTTTCTGGCCAGTCCCCGTAAGTCTCAACCATTTTCTACAAAGTATGCTTGATGTTCTTGTTGGCGGCCTCAACAGCTCCGTTGGTTTATAGCTAGTATGCAGATGACTTGTGGAAAGCTACGTTGTATTTCTCCAACAAGTCTATCACTTCTTTCTTGAAATGGGAGCCATTATCTGAAATAATCCCGTTTGGGACTCCATATCGGCAAATGATGTTGTTTCGGATGAACTAAGCCACATGCGCTGCTTTCAACACTGCGTAGGACTAAGCTTACACTAACTTTGTAAAGTAGTCAATTGCCACCAGAATGTATTCATGCCCATTTGACCCTTTCAGTGTGACTACACCGATGACATCGATTCCCCGGACTGAAAAAGGCCATGGTGAAGTCATGTTGTACAGCTTCGACAGTGCGATATTCATGCGGTTAGCATGAATTTGGCATTTGTGGCATCGCCGAACAAAACCGATACAATCCTACTCCATGGTGGACCAGTAGTAACCTTGTCTGAGAATATTCCGAGCTAACATTACTCCATTCATGTGTGCTTCACACTCTCCTCCATGGATGGCCTCCATTAGGCGCTTTGATTCCTCTACTTTGACACACAACTCGTGCATTCCCAAATGACCCCTCTTGTACAGTTTACCTCCGCAGATGATAAATTGAACGGCCATCCGCCGTATTGCCCTTTTGTCTTTGGCATTTGCCCCTGGTGGATAAACCTCATTTTCCAAGAAGTTCCAGATATCATAATACCAAGGGTTTTGATCTTGCACTTCATCTATTGCTGCGATAGTCTCGTAGGCTGGCGTGTATCTTTGCTCAATGATGATTGGACGCATCCGGACTCCAAGTGGGATGTTTATCATAGAAGATAGAGTTGATAAAGCGTCAGCGAACCTGTTGTTCTTTCTTAGTAGATGCGTGAAAGTCAGCTTCTCAAACCTAGGAATCAGAACATCCAAGGTCTGGTGATAGATTTTCATCTTTTCTTCTTTGACCTTCTAGTCTCCTTTTGCCTGAGACACAACTAGGTTCGAATCCCCGATGACGTCCAACCTTTTTGCCCCTAGTTCCAGGGCGACTTCCAAACCAGCGATACATGCCTCGTACTCTGCTTCGTTATTGGATACCTTGAACAGAAGTTTTAAAGCTAAAGGTATATGGGAGTTGTCGGGTGCTATCAGCATCACATCTATCCCATAACCGTACTGATTAGATGATCTGTCAAAGTACATTGTCCAAATCACTTCCTCAACTTGCAGAATAGCTTCATCTGGGAACAGGTATTCTACTGCTTCATCCCCTTCTACCGAGTGATCTGCCAAGAACTCTGCTACTGCTCTCCCCTTGACCGACTTGCGAGTGACATACTTCAGATCAAATTTAGAGAGAAGAAGTAACCAGTGAGCTAGCCTACCCGTAAGTGCTGGTTTCTTAAAGAGATATTTGATAGGATCTAATCTCGAAACCAAAATTACGGAGTGAGCTAACAAGTAGTGCCTCAACTTCCTGGTAGCCCATACCAAGGCTAAGCAAGCTTTTTCCAAAGGAGTGTAACGGGTCTCATAATCTAGCATTTTCTTGCTCAAGTAGTAGATGGCTTTCTCCACCCCATCGTCTAATTCCTGAGCAAGCATGCATCCCATCGTTGTGTTCGTTGCTGATAGATACAAAATCAAGGGCTTCCCTGGCTCTAGCGGTGACAACATATGCAGATTTTGAAGATACTGCTTGATCTGCTCAAAAGCAAATTGACACTGATCATTCTATTGGAATTTCTTTCCTTTCTTCAGGAGACCAAATAATGGTTCACAAGTCAAGGTTAATTTTGAAATAAACCATCTTATGAATTGCACTTTACCCAGAAAGCCTTGCACCTTCTTTTAAGTCTTTGGTGGTGGCATTTCTAGGATGGCCTTGATTTTGGAAGGTTCTACCTCGATACCCCTCTGTGTGATCAAGAAACCCAATATTTTCCCTACTGTTATGCCGAAAGTACATTTCTGTAGATTCAACCTCAGTCTGTATTCTCTGATCTGTTGAAAGAATTTCTTCAAGGCGGTGTAGTGGCCCTCTCTTTCTTTGGACTTGACAATCATGTTGTCCACATATACCTCGACCTCTTTATGGATCACATCATGCAGAATTGTGGTTGCAGCCCTTTGATAGGTAGCCCTGGCATTCTTCAGCCCAAACGGCATCACCCGATACCAGTAGGTTCCCCACGACGTAGTAAAGGTAGTTTTCTCTCTGTCCTCGGGTGCCATCAGAATCTGGTTATACCTGGAAAATCCATCCATGAAGGAGAGCAATGCATGACCCACGGTGAAGTCCACTAATTCATCGATGTGTGGCAGAGGAAAGTCATCCTTCGAACTAGCTCTGTTTAGATCTCTGAAGTCTACACACATCTGAATTTTGTCGTCTTTCTTCGACACTAGGACAACGTTGGCCAACCAAGTTGGATACTCAGATACTAGCAAGAACCCTGCATCTATCTGCTTAGTAACCTCCTTCTTAATCTTCAAAGCCCAATTCGGGTGTATTCTTCGTAACTTCTGTTTGATGGGACGGGCCTTGGGGGCGAGAGGGATTCGATGCGGTATAATCTTAGGATCGATTCCAGACATGTCTTCGTAGGACCACGCGAAAACATCTTTGAAATCTTTTAATAAAGTGACTAAGCGCTTGCACTTCTCTAAAGACAACGTGGACCCAATCTGGACCAGATGTGGATCCTTCTCAGTACCCACGTTAAAAGCAATGATTTCATCAGCGTGGTGTTTTGCAAACCTCTCATCCTCCCGATTAATCAAAATTTTCAAAAAGCAAAGGAATTCCTTCCTCATCGTTTTCATTAAAATTTTGAAAGACCTGATCAATGCAATAAACAAGCGGCATAGAGAAATACTCAGAATCTGTAGTGGTATTCTCATTCAAAAGGTCCAGCTCATCCAGTTCCTCGGTTACAACCGATTCAAAAGCAAAAGAAAAAGATGACCTGGACAAGACCTTGGCATCCGGGTTATCACTCCTAGGAATACCGGACTCAGACTCAGAAGCACCAGAATTGGATTCTGACTCCACAGACTCTGTGGAATCAGATTCTGGCTCACTACCTGACCCAGAACTACTAGAGAGGTAGCCCTCCTCTAGCTGCAAAACGAGGGATGGTGTATCAGATACATCCAAAATACTGATAGAATGGTTCACACCTGGTTGGTCCCCGATCATGGAAATGGTCAGGTTATCCCCCAAGCTCTCTGAGTCGATCGGAGGATCCGAAAGGAGACATGCCATTGCTACCCCTACTTCGAGTTCGTTGCTGTCTGGGTCACTTTCTATGCTTCGCTCAGCTTCAGCAGTCAGTTCAGACTGTTCCTCTGTATCACTATCTTGCAGCTGCAAGTCAAAGAAGATTTCAAAACTGGGAACTCGCTGCTTCTCAGAATTGAACCAGGGCTTAGGGAAACGCAAAATGGGAAGTCTTCTCCCTCCCAAACAAAATGGCCATTCAGGGTTCCCCGGATTGGTCTGTGCACGAGCTCATAGCGCTTCCTGGTCTACTTAGCTCTGGCTCTGCCTGCCATTTCTTTTGCCTTCCTAGCCTAATCCTCTTTGGTGGGCGTATAGCCAAGACCAAAGGCATGTGGATTATGTGGCACATTGGCCAATGTAGTGACGCATTTCCGGCAACTTCTGCCCAACCCCATTCCTGGCATGTGTTGGAGCTTGTTCATGAAATAGATTGATTGGGCACTGACATACAAGCCCTCATCAACTACCAAGATGTTCTGCACCTCCCGGACCTCGGCCAGGGTAAACCTTGAAAGGAATACATCCTCATCGCCATGAACAATTTCCAGCACAGGTGTAGTTACCCTTGACAAAGGATGTATAGATGAATTCCCAAACACAATAGCCACCCCCTTCCCATGAGGGTATTTCAACATTTAGTGAAGGGTAGAAGAGACAACTTTTACTTGGTGTAGCCACGGCCTTCCTAGCAGTAGATTGAAAGTGGCCAGCACATCCAGGACATGGAACTCAATATCCTGTTGAGCTAGGCGCACTTGAACTCTGATTTGTACTGTGTCCATCACCTCCCTACTAGTATTGTTGTACACCTAGATCACTTGGGCTGTAGGCACGAAATTTGCCGGTTTCAGGCCGATGGCATAAGCTGTGAGCGATGGACAGACATTAATAGCTGACTCAGTATCGACCAATACCACTGGCACCCACTTTTCTCTGCACTCAACTGATATATATAGAGGTTTGTTATGTGCTGAGCCTTCTGGTGGCAGTTCCTTGTCTGAGAAGGTTAAAGCTGACACAACACCTCTGGGGAAAAACAGCCCCACAAGTTGTTCAGGAGTCGTGTCAATGGACAATTTTGGTTTGTCCATCCCTCATAATACAGCCTGTCGGTGCACTCGAGAATCCATGAGCAGGCCCCAGACTGAAATATCGGCCTGAATTTTTTTCAGCTGTTTCAACATCACTTCTTCTTCTAACTACTTTTCCCTCTGCTTCTCTACCTCTTTATCTTTCCCGGAGGCTTCAGCTTGGTCCAAGTATGGGGGCTTGAAATACTGCCCACTTCTTGTCATGTGATCAACCTCTTTAGAGTACCAGGTGTTGTCTGGCAGGTCTTCTCTCCAATCCTCGTCAGTGTGGGCCAAAAGTAGATCATCATCCTCCCACCATGCACCTTCAACAGGCGACAAACGGTTTTCTGGCTCCCTTTTGATCGCTCCCTTATCAAAAGTATCTCCTGCAGGGTATTGGGCTTTTCTAGCTTCCTGTTTGTCTTGATCACTTTTTTGCACAAAACGCTTCAACGCGGCTTCCTGTTCTGTATCCGCGGTACTCATGACGCCCAGTTCTTGAGTTAAATTCTTGATGCCGGTGCTCTCCGATAATTTTTCCTTTTTCTCGGTCATTCCGGCCACTGCACTGTTCTTGCTTCCTTTTCTTCAGGTTTTGGTTCAGTTCCCTCATCTCTGTCAGGCTCGTCACTAAGCCACCTAGAGTTGTCCATTGACCCATTCAGATCAAACCAGTCAATCTACACGTCCCCTTGATCTTATTCATCATAGAACTGCAAATTGTCTTTTTCCAGTTTCGCTAGATCATCCAGACCTTGGCTCGGGCCATTCTCCCGAACCACATTGACCTCCACTGCTGTTGCCAATACCACTTTGGGTTTGGCTTAATCAACTGGCACAATGTAATAGCACGGGTCATACTTCCCTTCTGATAAGTCTGTAAAGCTCTCAGGCAATGGACTGACATTCTCCCCCAAGGCCAACCTTCCTTCTTCTACCACGGTCACCACCACGGGTTTAGGCTGAAGTATGGATGCGTCCATCATGCACAAGTTTGTGCTTTTAGAAAGGAACATGGCCGGTTTGGGTAGGTGGGAAGGGGTAATATATGCACTTGGGTCATATGGGATGGGCAGTGTATGTATTAGATTTAGGTTCCGAGGTGGGGGAACTTGGTTGTGGGCTGGAAGAGGGTTGGTAGTCACATTTGGCTTTTGGGGTGGTGCAATCACCTTGTTGTCAATAAGATCTTGAATCTTATGACGTAGCCTGTAGCATTGGTCGGTGTCGTGACCGTGCTGCTGGTGAAAAGCATAGTATTTGGCTGGGTTGTGTTTCAGTGGGAGAGGATCGGGTAGTGGGGCGTTGTTCTAATGGCTTAAGATGTCCTTTTTTGATCAGCACCCTCAGGGCTCGGGATAAAGGCATATAGAGCGGGGTAAAGACCCTTTGAGATCGGGCTTGGCTGTTTGAGGTTTGTGGATTTGTACTGGCAAATGGGTTGGCAGTCTTGGCTGTAGTGGTGATAACATTCACATCAGATGGCCGCGCAGTTATGTTTCCACTTGTGGTTGCATTGGAACTGCGTGTGAAAGGCCTCTTGGACTGCTCCTTCTCATCGGTTATCAACCCCTGTTTCATTTGCGTCTTCAATCTGAACCCCTATCTCATAGAGCTCAACGAATGTGAACAACAGCAAGACAATCATCTTCTGCAATAATTTCCCTTGCAGATTGTGAACCACCATCCTGATTTTATCTTTCTCAAATGGCCTAGTAGTCATCATCGAAGCCTTTGCCCTCCACCGGGTCATAAAGTCCGAGAAGCCCTTATTTGGTTCCTGACGGGTTGTCTTAAGATCACGGGTTGTGACCTCGATTTGGTTATTGTAGGAGTACTGTGCGATGATGGCCTCAGCCATTTCCTCCCAGCTTCGTTTCACAGAGTCTTCTAGCTTTGCATACCAGATAGCCGCTATCCCTGACAAGGTTCGACCGAAAAGTGACAGCTTTTGAAGTCTGGTGAGGCCCATCGGCCGCAAGATATTAGAGAACAACCGCAGATGAACCATGGGATCCCCAAAGCCATCGAACCGGTCGATATATGGCAATTTGAACTGGTCCGGCAGAGTTACTGCAGAGTCGGTGTATCCATCTTCGATGTCAGGGATTGAGTTCACACCCTGTGCCCGCTTGAGAAGCTTCTCCAGCTTGTTGACCTTTAGTATAGTCAGGTCAACTTCAAATTCAAACGGTGCCTCAGTTTGGTATACTGGTGCCTTGGAGGCTTGTGGCAGAATCGGGTCTACTGGATTACCTAAATTCTCTTGGACATTGACAGTGATTCCAGGTGCTAGGATACTCGCAGGAGGTGCATGGGAAGCAGAAGCCACTGCCGGCTGTGGTTGCTGTTACTGCAGCCTGTTTATTACTTCAACTTGGTGGGCTGTAACTTCAGGTTGGCGGGCAACATCTTGCTGCATGGTTTCTACTGTCTGTTGGAGATGACGGATCAAGTCCTCCATACTAGCTATAGGGTACTGAGTCATTTGAACAGGCAAGTGATCTCTTGTTGGCCTAGATATAGAAGATGAAGCCTAACTGAATGCAGGTGATTGTTGAACTGGTGAATTATGTCTAACTCTCCCCTGTTTCGTAACCGGTGGGAGCGAAGTAAACACAGGCTGTCCCTTGACAAGATCCCCAGATCTATAAAGTCTTTTTACACGGGTCCAGAGTGCTTAGGGGGTAACGGAACTGTTCGAAGCAATTGTGATAAACTACCTTGCAAAAAAGAAATAAAGTAAAAGGAAAGCGAAAATCAGAAACCGCACAGCACCCCAACTCAGATATTAACAACACAGTTGTAATCAAAAGCTGCAACATTGTACTCAACACTGAATTCTTTCCCTAAATCTGATATCCAAATTTGATACCCGAACTTGCACCTAATACACACATTCCTGTAGAGTTTCACTTTAAAAGCACATACTAATTAAGTAAGAGCCAAAACAACCCTATGAGGGGGTAGGGTTACGTTGTCCTAGTTTCGTTAGGAACTAGGGTTCACTATTCAAACAATGTGATTTCACGCAATCCTGGATTCGGGTGAGCAACTTGTTCTAGTTTGGAACAGCTTCTATGGCTTTTCGATATGCATTTAGGCCAAATGGTCAGAAAGAGTACTTCAGCAGGACTACCTAATATACCTCTCACACCTAACACCGAGAAGTGAAAGGAGGATCAAATGGTACAGTGGTAGCCTAGATCCAAGGGTTGTGTTCCCATCGTGGCAGAGCCCCCCACCGGTTAGCTTTTTGGCAAGCTTTTCCAAGCAAGCCTCCGACAAACCGTCCAGGAATAGCAGATGGTAAACACAGTGACTTAGGTGCACCAATGAAAATGCAATGCAAAGAAACACATATGTGTAGATAAAATTTCATATCATGAGTTCAAGTCCAGTTCTCTAAATCCCCAACAGAGTCACCAGAAACTATAGCTCGCCTTTTTCGCGCCTCCTTTTGGATGTTTGAAAGAAGCCCTACAGTTCAGATTCCGCGGTTCTAAATCTAATCTCACAAGCGCAATGTGAAATTGATAAACACCAAAGAGTCCAAATCCGACAAATCTTTTGAAAAATCGATTTTGAATCAAAAATGCCAAAATTGGACTGCTTTGCCAGATACAGAGCCGCCACCTAAATATTTTATTTTTGGGAAATTTAGGAAACCCATGACTCGTGCCAAAGGCCACGTGTCCGTCATCACCAAAGTTGCCTCGGCTCGGGAACTTAATACGAGAGGGGAAGGTCATGAATTGCGCACCCCCACTCGCCTGATCAAAGATCGGCCTCTACTAATCATAATATGATTTTTATCAACATTATATGCTCTTGTTCCAGCTGTTAGGTTAGCATTACTATGTGATGTATGCATATAAGTATAGACTAGTTTGCTCAAATTGGAATAACTCAATTTCATGTTTGTTTTGTGAAAAGGGTTTAATTTTGTCACTCAACAAAGTGGGCTTAAAGTTTGCGAATTTGCCACTCAACAAAGTGTGCTTAAAGCTGTGAATTTGCCACTAGACATAGTGGGCTTAAACGTACATTCGTTGAATCGTTCCAATTCAAACAACTAGCATTCATCCACGGGCACTCAAGCAATTGAACAAGTAAGCATTTAGCCTCATGGCAATCATGCTAGTCATGGCAATCACTCACAGTCATGCAAGTATGCTAAACCACTAAAAACTCATCTAGTACTCCAAGCTAAGAAGATATGAGTTAGAAAAATATGCATGATTCCTAACTATGCCAAATGTCTAATGCAACACATGTAATATGCAGTTAATAGGCTCAGCTACTAATATGACATATGGATCGATTTTGATAACATGCGGTTAAACACATATTCAACGAAGTAATTGAAACGACTATGCAATTAGAATGATGCGCCGAGCCTCGGTGCATGTAAGACAAATAAAATGGATGTAAGCATAAGGTACGCTAATTGAAACGTGATGCTCCTAAACTAACCATCAAAAGTAGTTAAGTAAAAGGGAGAAAAACGTGAGGTTGGAAGACATACACATTATTACAACACACTCTCACGAAGGAGAGTCCAAATGAATTAAGCTAACTAGCTAAGCTAAGCTAATTAAGCTAATTATTACAACACAAATGAAATTAGCCAACTACTTAACTAATTATTATAGCACTTGATTTAATCAACTAGCTATAACTAATTAATTAAAATAAGTACAACACTTGAATAAAAATCGACTAGCTATCGCTAATTACCAAAAAAATTATTCATAACTATGACAATAATACTAATGAAACAATTAAACAATTAATCGCATTTGATAAGAGCATAATGGAAGATAGATGAAAGGTTGCATGTGCAGCGCCTGAAAGCTACTCTGTCTGTCCAGGCCGTCTCTATTTCACCTTCAGCCAATACCTCTGTTTCTACAAAATTGCACTGCTGACCACACACCAAGGGCCAGCCGGCAATCACTAACAACCGGTCGGGTCTACAGATGACCGGCCGTGTATCAATTTGGTGCAAAGTTCTGTTTTTGTGTTCTGAGGTGAAATCAGTGCAGATAGAGCATTCTCAAGCTCTATTTGTCCTTCTTTCCTTCTTTGTCATGGGAAATCCTCGAGAGTAGGTTGAAATTGATTCCAAAGCCATCAATGAGCAATATGATTGCTTGATGATCTCGGATTCAATTTTGGACAAAAGTAAATAAAATGTAAAAAGTAGGACCACCCCTCCTTCTTGTCATAGTATGAACTCAAAAAGAAAGGTTGCAACACTTCAAGAATCATCAAAATGCTATGAATTAACATGTGACGACTCTTGTCACAAGTAACTTGGTATAATGTCCGGCCAAGTTGAAGCAATTTAAGCCGCTTTCATTATGTCTGTTGATTCGAGTTTTAAACCAATTTTTATTAGGCCTTGCCATTCTTTGGTCCATTTGTCTATGGTGATGTTAAAGTCCTCTAAACAAGAAGTAATGTCAAACAAGAGGTTTTTCTAAAGCATGAGAGAAAGACCACACCGTTTGCAATGAATCTTCGAAAAGATTAAGCCATTAAGTGGGAACCTTTCTTACATGTTTCGAACAACCTCAATTGGTTGAAATCATTCTCAAGTATGAAAGAGATGAATGATGGATTGATTATTAAACCTAGACTCTCAAACATGGAAATGAGTAAAAGAAAACTATATGACAAGCAACAAGTTACATATGCTAACTTATGAGATCACAAATGTACTAAACAAGACATGAACCAATTGAAAAGGCTTGGAAAGTCTCAAAACAACCCTTAATACATGGAAAACAGAGGTAGAACATGCGTGAAAAGAGCTTGAAAAGCAAAATAATAAAAAAAAGAATTAAGGCTAGTAAGCAAGAACAAGGAGGGGTGGCTAACCCCTCCACTTTTGAAGCTTCAAAACATGATTTTTAGCCCTTCTAAAACTCTGAAAATCAATGTAAATATCAAAGGAAAAGAATGGAAAAATGAAGGTTTGAGTTATAAGTAAAGCTATAGAAAGAGCAAGCTCTCTCTATCCTTTTGGTAACTCTTTAAACCTAACCCCAGACACTTCAAATAAGCTCAAAACAATTCAAAACAGCGAGAACTATGAAGCAAGTGATAGAAATAAAAATAAGATAAAAGATAACAAGCCTATACCTTTGAAGGAGCAATCTTATTGTTGATGATCCAAACTTGGTTTCAATTCACCCTCAAGCTTGAATTATGCTTCTCCAAGATAAACCAAGGCTCTAGAGTGGTAAGACAAGGTTGTGTCTGGAGTATAGAGATGGTATAAACAAGCTAGGTTAGCTCAAAGGTGACTTGCAACGGAAGAAGGAGGAGGCAAGAGCTCTCAAGGTGTATATATGATTTCTAGATTTTTGTTCAACCCTTAAAACAATCCCAGAGCTTCGTTTTTTATAGAATTCGAGCTCAAAAGGTGATAAATATCTTCAAAAATAGATAGCTGGCGGCCTTCCGCCCAGAATAGTGTTTATCGCCATCGAGGGCTGGCCGACCATTCATAGCCATGGCCGGCCATCACTGATCCACGGTCGGGCCTTGATGGCCTCTCTTATTTTTTTGGTTCAAACTCAGCTCAGGGTGGGAAAAAGCCCAAACATGAAACTCACAAGTTTAAACAAGATGAATGTTGAAGATTTGAGGATATTTCAAAGGCTTGATTAAATCTGAATCACTGCGAATTCACAATTCAAGTTTCATCATTGAGTGTATAGAACCAAGCACCTAAGTCTTGCGTGCGGTAAAAAATAGGGTGTCTACATGGTGATAAGCACTGCTCAATCTCAATTCAGTTCCTAAAGCTTACTGTAAACTCTGTCAGAATCTCGAAGTAAACTTAAAGTCTCTATCAGATACAATAGACATTGCTACCCTGTGCAGTCTCACAATCTCATCAATGTAAATCTTAGCCAATTTATCTGCATTATAAAAAGTTTTGAAAGGTAAGAAATGTGCACATTTAGTCAAACGATCAACAATTACCCAAATAGAATCCATACCTTGAGAAGAGCGAGGCAATCCAACGATGAAGTCCATTGTAATATGCTCCAATTTCCATTTCGGTATTGAAAGCGGCTAAAGCAATCCAGCGGCTCGTTGATGTTCGGTTTTCACTTGTTGGTAATGCAAACAGTTAGCCACATAGTCAGCAATACACTTTTTCATTCTAGGCCACCAAAAATTCTGTTTCAAATCTTTGTACATTTTTTGTGTTCCCAGATGTATAGCTAATTTAGACTTGTGAGCTTCGGTCATAACACGCTTTCTCAATTCTGAACAATTGATACACAAAGTCTTCCTTGAAATTTCAGGACATTGCCTTCATACACCAATCCAGGCCTCGGTTTTGAATCAATCTCATCAACAATCTTCTTCAGAAATTCATATTTTAACTGTTTTCTTTAATTTCTTCAATTATGGCTAGCTGTGCAGAAATGGCGGCTAAAATTCCACCATGTTCACACAAGACAATCTCAATTTCATTTCTTTCTAGCCCATACAACAATTCTTTTTGACTGGTGAGCAAACATGCTAAATTCCCAGTGGATTTTAGGCTCAAAGCATCTGCGACTATATTTGCCTTTCCCGGATGATACAGAATTTGAAAATCATAATCTTTTATTAGTTCGAGCCATCTCCTCTGTCTCATGTTTAGTTCCTTCTGGGTAAAGAAATATTTCAGACCTTTATGGTCAGTGTACACTTCACAAGTCACTCCATACAAGTAATGGCTTCAGATTTTCAAAGTAAACACCACGACAGTAAGTTCCAGATCATGGGCCGGATAGTTCTTTTCATGTGGACGGAGTTGTCGAGAAACATACGCAATTATTTTACCATTATGCATTAGCACACACCCCAAGCCTTTATATGAAGCATCACTGTAGATTTGGAACTTGTTGGTACCATTAGGCAAAGTCAAAATTGGTGCAGTCACTAATCTTGTCCCGACCCAAACCTACCCCAATAGGTTTAGCATCGTAATTGGCCAGTAATCCATAGATTATTGAAGGCCTCATAGACAAGAAAACATAATATTAGGGGCTAGCAGAAGCAGATAACAAATATACAACGTCCATTGAGTTGTGCAGACATATATGTCCATTGAGCTGTGCAGACAGAAAAGTTTTAAACTATTTATATACATATGTTATCACATCATTTCTATGTCATCATATATATACAGATGAGACAAAATGGGACTTAGCGCTATTTACAAAATAAACAATGACTTGCTTAACCAAACAACAAAACAAAACTAAAACTTTAATCACATAGCCATAACCACTTGACATATCAGGAACCTCTACGGGGAGGCACATAAGTTAGCTGACAAAAACATATTCCAGGTAGATGCCTCTAAGCTTGGGCATGCTCCTGATCATCTATATACATAAATAATATAGTGAGCTGGAGCGTAGTGAATAACAACAAAGTAAAGGTTTTAATGAATGATGTCCATAACAAATTCAGAAATCAGAGTTCAGAATTTAGATCAGAAAGAGATTCGTATTCATATTCATATTCAGATTTTGCATATAGTCATACGTGGTACATGCATTAGCGTTAACATATAGATGACCCATAATTATATGAGATGTACAAATAACCCATGATCACATGAGACGATCAGATACAAAGTAGATAACGATTATGTTTAACCAGTTCCATAATGAAACCTCTGGTAGTAGGTAACAAATAATAGATATCACATGATGCTAAGAATGCCAGAATACATTTCAGAAAAATGGACAATCATTCATGATTCACAAAATAACATTTCAGAAAACAGATCAAATCATATTGTTCAGAAATTACTTAAAGTCAAACATAGCTTTACAGAATTATTACTCACAAATAGCTCTAGAAACAGATCAGACAGATAGTGGCGCATGACCTACACATAACAGATGCACATTGAAACACAAGATCACTTCCTTGATCAAACTTGACTTCTCTTGTATTTTTCTGTCTAAATAATTTGAAGTTCTACTACGCTTATTCTTTCTTTATTCAAATGAATCGGATTCTCATTTCACCTATTCTTTCATTACCAAATCCCTCTTTTCCAAATAGACCGATTCTCATTTATTCCTTAACCAACTAATTTATGTTGATTGTTAGTTTATTAATCTTGTTGAGTCATAATTTTTTCCTAAGAATGCTTAGAAAAAGATGAGATTGAAAATATGAACTAAATGCCATTTTTTCCAAAATATGCTGAAAAAGAGATGTTTTCTCGAGTGAACTTCTTTTCACTCGAGCGATCTGTAAAGACTAAAAAAGTACTGGAAGATTTCAATGTGCGCTCGAGCGGTTTGTAAAATTTCAGAGTTTCAAATTTCTCAAAAATGGCTTCCAAACATATTTTCAATCTTTAAACCCTTACATATCTTGATCCAAACTTGAAATACTTTAGAAAATATAAACACTTATTTAGTTATAAATCATTTGCACAAAATCTTAAAGCATAATAATTAATTTATTTAAATCAAAACCTTATTTCATTTCAAAATCAAAACCCATGAACTCATGTTTTTTCTAAAATTCTTTTTCAAAATTAAATGTACAATGAAATTACATGTAATTCATGAAGCTTAATTTAATTATAACTCTCAAAATCAAATCCAAAATAAGGAATTTCTAAATTAACTTTCATAAACTTGAATCTAATTCAATTTCTTCGTCCTTTTACTAATTCCTTTCAAATTACATGAAATTGAATTCTAACTCTTTTCTATTTCCTTTAAATCATGAAATTGAAGTTATAAAACTCTTAGAAAAGTATTTGTATCAATGAAATTAAGATTAAAACTAACTAATTTTATATTTTCAAATCATAATTTACTTCTTGAATTGCTCTAATTTAGATTTTTATTAATTTTCTTCATATCAAACCTAAATTCAAACGCATAAGTCTTTTAAACATGAAGTAAAATCTAAAACCTTGAAATCCAAAATGCATGTAAGGATGAGTTTCAAATTTATGGAGAATAACAAAAATCAAACTCAAATTAAATAATTTCCAAATTTATTTCCATAATCTTAAACTTAACTCCATTTTCTTCATCTTCTTGCTAATTCCTTTTAATCACATGATTTTGATTCCAATTTCATCTTTAATTTCAAGTGTAATGTGAAGATTCTACACAAATTAAACATAAATCCCATACCTTAAGTTTTAATTTCAGAAAATTTAGTTGATTTTTTCTTTAGCTCTCTATTTCATTTTCAACTTTTAGCACAAAAGTGGGTTTCCCACGAGCTTCTTCAAAAGTTTCTAGCAAATTGAATCAATCTTCAACAAAGAATTGAACTCTCTCTCTCTCTCTCTCTCTCTCTCTCTCAGTTTGAACTCAATGCTCCTATAAAGAATGCTCCAGCATAAAGAAAACAAACACACACATACCTATAATTGTTGACACCACATGCACACGTGCACATTGTCTAAGGCTTCCAACACAACACCCACATGCGCAAACACATAGATTTCTCTACACACAAAATTTCTCAGTACATCCACACCCACATACACTCTCAATTCTAAATTCTTCTATAATTCAATTTATATTTAGAATTAATTTAATTAAGTAACACTTAGTCTTAATAAATCCTGATTAGCACATAATTAAATTGATCATAACTAATCATAAATCCCATATAATTTAATCAGTCTAATTTGACTTCCATTATAGCCCAATTCATTATATTTAAATGGGTAAATTACAAACACACTCCCTGAGGTTTACTTAAATTACAAGTTACCTCCTGTGGTTCTAAAAATTACATTATGCCCCTAAGGTTTCTAATTTCATAACAAATAGGTCCTTTTATTAATAAATCATCAAGTTAATTAATAGTTTTTGATAATGTTAAAATTTTATTTCAATTAATAATTTAAATAATTTTATCATTGTATAGATGAACAGTTAGAAATTTCACTTTTTCAATTAATTTTGTTAAATAAAAAATTCTGACAGGGAAGTATTTGTAATTTTTCAAACCACAGGGAGCAATTCGCATTTTAAGGAAACCTCGGGGGGTGTATTTGTAATTTACCCTATTTAAATTTATCATTCTGAATCAGTTTTTTAATCAAACTCCCAAAAGGCTCTAAATATTAAATTAAACTTATTTCCATCTTCAATTTTAGTTTCTTAAATCATTAAGGCCTTCAATTTCATATTAAACTTCAAAAAATCTTCGTTAATAAATCACATATTCAATTAAACACCTCATAAATAAATTTAATTCATAATAATCTTAAATCCTAATTCTCATAACTTAATCAGCTCCAATTCGGAACCACTTAATAAAATCTCAATTTTACTAATCTGAATCGAATATTTAATTGAACTCTATATGATCCGATATTCAAAATTAAAATAATTCAATCCACCAATTATACTCTCTTGAGCCACTTAGGCTTTCAATTTCTAATTCCAAAATAAATCTTTAACAAAATCATCTATGAATCAGTCTCCACAATTTTCATAAATCTCAAATTAAATAAGAATAATGGGCAATTAAAATTCAAATCTCCTTAATTAATTAATTCCTAAATATTATACATGGTGGGGTCGTCACAAATCTAGTCTTCAATTGATTCCCTTTGATCATTCCAGTCAAATGGTGTATTTTTTTGTGTCGACTAAGTCAGTGGCATAGCAAGTTTGGAAAAGTCTTTTACAAATCTGCGGTAATAGCTAGCAAGACCCAGAAAACTTCTAATTTCTGTCACCGTAGTTGGTCTTGGCCAATTCACAATAGCTTCTATTTTTTGTGGATCAACTGATACGCCATCTTTATTGATTACATGTCTTAGAAATGTTACACTGTTAAGTTAAAACTCACATTTGGACAATTTTGCATACAATTTCTTTTCTCTCAGAGTCTGTAGCACCATTCTCAAATGATTTTCATGTTCAATTTAGCTTTTGGAATAAATCAAGATATCATCTATGAACATAACAACAAATACATTAAGAAACGGTTTAAAGATTCTGTTCATTAGATCCATAAAGGCAGCAGGTGCATTTGTTACCCCAAACGACATTATCAAAAACTCATAGTGCCCATATCTAGTTCGAAAGGTTGTTTTATCAATATCTTCTGCTTTAACCTTTAATTGGTGATACTTGGATCTAAGATTAATCTTAGAGAACACTTGTGCCCCTTGAAGTTGGTCAAACAAATCATCTATTCTGGGCAGTGGGTATTTGTTTTTCACAGTTACTTTGTTCAATTCACAGAAGTCTATACATAGTCTCAAAATTCCATCTTTCTTCTTAACAAACAACACTGGAGCACCCTAAGGTGAAGTGCTCGGCTAGATAAATTTCTTGTCTAATAACTTCTGAAGTTGGACTTTCAATTCTTTTAGTTTGGTGGTTGACATTCGATATGGAGTTTTGGAGATTGGTTGGGTTCCAGGTGCTACTGCAATATTGAATTCAATCTCTCTATCAACTAAGTCACAGGGTAGTTCATTTGGAAACACATCGGGAAATTCATTGACTACAGGTACATTTTCCATATTAACATTATTCGAAGACGCAGTCAATACACAACACAAGTAACCCCGACAACCTTTTCTTAACAATTTATTAGCTTTCATAGAAGAAATCAAGTACGGAGGAGGAATAACACCGTTTCCACAAAATATAAATTCCGGTAGCCTCGGTGGCTGAAACACAACAAATTTAGCAACACAATCAATCGTAGCATGATACTTAGTCAACCAATCCATCCCCAGAATAACATCAAAATGATCAATAGCCATAGGCATCAAGTTAACGTATAACAACACATCACCAATCATAATGTGACACGCAGGATACACATAAGCACATATCATAGAACCCCCAGATGGTGTAGATATAGATAACATATAGTTCATTTGTTTTGAGGTCTAGTCAATTTACTAGAAAAAGCATGCGATATAAATAAATGTGTAGATCTAGAATCTATCAACACGTATGCATTTTAGGCACAGATAGGGAGTATACATGACACCATAGATTCGGTGTTCTGAACATCTCCTGGAACAAGTGCAAACACTCTCCATTGCCTTAAGATTTCTTTTCCCATAGTGGTTCTTGTATTTGCTCGCGGTATAGAAACAGATCCGGCTGAACTTGCCGCAGGACGGTTGGCTTTCAGCTATGAGTGGTCTTTTGCCACGTGGCCAATTTTGCCGCACTGAATACAAGCATCAGTTACACAGTAATAGGCACCTTTATGTCTGTGGGGATATGGTTTGGAAATACTCTTTAGATCCTGGGGGACGCTCGCGATCCTCAGATTGTCACCTGAAAAGAAATTAACACTCCGGTCGGGGGTGCCAGAATTAGCACTCCGACGGACAAGTTATTCTCTACTATCTTTGGATTACTTGTATTTTAAGTTAAGCATATTGATTCTCACATACCTCTTTCTGGCTGATGTTCTTCTATTTATATCTTTTCTTTCTTGGGCCTCGGGATTGGGCCCACTTTCAATTCGCCATTCGGCTTCTTTTGTAGCAAAACGCTTTTCACTCGGCCCCTTGCTCAACCGGCTATTTGGCCGAATAGGGTAGGATTTGAACGTATGAGACGGGTCCGAGTGCTATATATACTTCGACTCTCCAAGTTCAACTATTCTGCCTCTTTACGACTCCCAATATTCGGCCCCCACAATTGCCCCCCTAGCACTCCACTAACGACAGTTGGCTGGAGTGTTTGGTTTCGAACTCGAAAAGTCAGAGCCAAAATTCGGCGGTTGACCTCATTCCAACGCAGATGTCTGAGCACACGCCTCTTGGTTATCATTTCAACTTCCCACCCCTTCGTATACTTCTATTTACTGTGATTTAAAATTTCGATGTCTTTTCAAATACATACACATTTTTAGGTGCTCGTCGCTGGACTGCCTTCCGAATTACCTCTGCAACTTCCTTTCCTTCACTATCCTCTTCGTCTCTTGTAAGTTCTCTCCCTCTCTGCTTTGAATCCTTTTTCTTGGTTTGTTTTTGGTTTAGCATATTCCTATAGGCTGAAGGAAATGACAAAACATTTGAAAGATCTCTCCTCGGATCGAATTTCTGGCTTCCGACGCCATTTCTCCTTTCTTGATGACGTCTGTCTGTCACTTGTGACAGACGACACCCTCGATATGGAGAGGGCTGATGCAACCACGATCGTCTTCCCTCTCCTATCAATCGCAGAGGGTGGAGTCCGTTTCCCCCTTCACCCATTCCTTAGGGCTGTGCTTTGCCATTGGGGTCTAATCCCTTTCCAACCTAATGTCAACTTTTTTAGAATCGTAATGGGGATTATAGAGCTAAAACGTCGCCTTAGGATTAACCTCAGCATTCCTGCTATTCGGCATTGTTATGCCTTGGCCAAGTCTTCTGGTCGGCACAAATGTTATTTCCTTAGGGCCAAGGACACCGACCATTAGTTAGTGACTATGCTTTCCAGTTCTGGGAAGCGAGTCGATGATGTTATGGTCGTTGTCCAAGGTAACTGGGAATTCGGCGAAGGCGAGGATCACCTCAATCCTATTACTAGACGGAGGGGCGAACTAGGTGGCTGTATAGCTTCTTGTGTTTATTTTTTGTTATATTTATAAAGCTTCATTTTTGAGACCTCATGGTTTTGCTTGTGTAGGAAACGATTTGAAGAAAGTCCCGACTTCAATCGACGACGCCGTTCTTTCGGAAATCAAAGTCGCGCTCAAATATTTCGGCCATCCGAGTCTTCAGAAACAGGGGAGGGCGACCCACGTTCTGCTTCGCTACGAGCCAACATATACGACCTTCTTAGCGGCAGAAAACATCCCAATTTTGAAGAGTGAAGAGTTTCTTACCGCTCTTATTTTGACCGACTTCAAAAACTTGTGGTAAGTTGGTTTTGAGGGGTCTGATTCAGAGCGGGCGGAAGTAGCTGAGGTCGCCGAGTCAGATTAGTCTGAAGCGGAAGTAGATGAGGCTTTGAAGTTGGCCTTTGAGAAAGTCGGTCTCAATTCAGCCGACCCTCCGTCCACTTTGGGCCGAGAAGACCTTCCATTTGACGGCGTTTTTAACGGTTTAGAGGACCTTCTCGGTGCATACCCCAAAGACATGGCTGGGTTAAGCCTTACACAACTTGCCAAAAAGAAAAACGCAGAAAGGATGGCCGCGCGGCGCAGAGTAGAGGCCATTCGATCTGAAGTGCCACCTGCCGCTGAATCTCAGCCCTCCTTGTCTGTTATTGAGGAGGAAATGGCAAAAAACCGAAGTGCTGAGTCTGAGGTGGTTGTGCAGGCCGATCAAGAGGCTGAACAAAGGGTAGAGAACCATCCTGCCAAGTTCAAGCCCAGCTCAGAAGAAAACCGTGCCGACAAACGGCCTCGTTTAGAGGAATCGGATGTGATTATGCCTTTTGCCATTCAATCGAAGATAAAAAACGCGCCGATCTCCTCTGATGCTTCGGCAATTAAAGACCCAGCCGTTGCACTCAGCATGGCTACGTCCGTCTCATTGCCGGCTAACAAGGCGGCTTTTCGGGCGGAGCCGGATCTACTGGCAATAGCACTAGCCGCTCAATCGGCTCTCCTGGTATATACCTTGACCTTGTCTTTCCCTTTTATGCAAATATTGTTTTGGTTTTAATTTCCTGTTTCGCAGATGGTCGTGGGAATAGCCAAGATAGGTCGTCGCCAGCATGACGCTGTCGAATGGCTTAGCCGTTTACAAACGGAAGTAGAGGGCCAAAGGAGTAGGGCTAATTTCGAGGCGGCGAGGGCGAAAATGGAAAGCGCCAGGGCCGAGGCCGAGATGAAGAGGGCGAGAAATACAGATCAGTTGAGATTGGTCACCGAGAAGAGGACAGACGCGAGCGAAGACGCGCTCAAGTTAGCGCAAGAGGCGATCGCCAAGCTGGAGGCTGAGTTGGAAGAAATAAAGAAGGCGAAAGAAGCAGTTGACTCAGAGGCTTCCAAGGCGTTCGAGGCCGGGCAAAGTGCTACTCTCACCAACTATGTAGAAGAAGTCCCCAAATTTGAAAATCGGGGATTCAAACACGGCTGGCTCAAAGCCCTTGCTGCTGCTGATGTGACATTGGTTATGTCGATTCCATACGAGCAAGTGGATGTTGAGCCACTAGAGTCTGACTCCGAGGATTAATTTGGGCAACACTTGTTTTTGTTTTAGGATTTTGAATGTATTCTTACAGCTTTTCATTTAGTAGTTTTCATGTATTGCTATAGTCATAGTTTTTTGCTAGGCATTTCATGTGAACTTGTAGCTTTTTGTTTAGTAGTTTTCATATGTAAAATGGCTACAATTTGTGCCCAATTAACTAATGAAAATTTCCTTTGTACTTTTCTATTATTTGTGCTAAATTTTGTTATTGATGAATGGTATTGTTTTTTTCTATTTTGGATAAAACATTCATGTATACTTGTCGATTAGATAACTAGGCAATTTTAATTTATCCTCGTTGAATAGCTGATTAGATTACTAAATCTGTCCTTGCCCCAGCCAATGCATGGACTCCAAAAAGTCGAATGCTAATAGTTCATAGAGTGTCTGTGGCACACATCGATCGGCATCGGGCTTAGATGCTTGGCCGATCAGATTAATAAATCTGCGCTTGCCCCAGCCAATGCATGAACTCCAAAAAGTCGAATGCTAATAGTTCATGGAGTGGTTGTGGCACACATCGATCGGCATCGGGCTTAGATGCTTGGTCGATCAGATTAATAAATCTGCCCTTGCCCCAACCAATGCATGAACTCCAAAAAGCCGAATGCTAATAGTTCATGGAGTGGCTGTGGCACACATTGATCGGCATCGAGCTTAGATGCTTGACCGATCAGATTAATAAATCTGCCCTTACCCCAGCCAATGCATGAACTCCAAAAAGCCGAATGCTAATAGCTCATGGAGTGGCTGTGGCACATATCGATCGGCATCGGGCTTAGATGCTTTGCCGATCAGATTAATAAATCTGCCCTTGCCCCGGCCAATGCATGGACTCCAAAAAAGCCGAATGCTAATAGTTTATGGACTGGTTACGGTGCACGTCGATCGGCATCGGGCTTAGATGCTTGGCCGATCAGATTAATAAATCTGCCCTTGCCCCAGCCAATGCATTAACTCTAAAAAGCCGAATGCTAATAGTTCATGGAGTGGCAGTGGCATACATCGATCGACATCGGGCTTAGATGCTTGGCCGATCAGATTAATAAATCTGCCTTTGCCCCGACTAATGCATGGACTCCAAAAAGCCGAATGCTAATAGTTTATGGACTAGTTGCGGTGTACGTCGATCGGCATCGGGCTTAGATGCTTGGCCGATCAGATTAATAAATCTGTCCTTGCCCCAGCCAATGCATGAACTCCAAAAAGCCGAATGCTAATAGTTCATGGAGTGGCTGTGGCACACATCGATAGGCATCGGGCTTAGATGCTTGTCCGATCAGATTAATAAATCTGCCCTGGCCCCAGCCAATGCATGGACTCCAAAAAGCCGAATGCTAATAGTTTATGGACTGGTTGCGGGGCACGTCGATCGGCATCAGTCTTTTGGATTTTAGCGTTAATGAAATCACCTCGGGGGCGCTACAAGCATTAGAAATAAATGGGATGGACTCTTCGCACCAGTGACTTCACTTATTGTGTTCAGACTCAATTTAAAACAATTTGTTGCGTAAGGTTAGATAAGTGCGAATGTCAAATAGACTGTTCTTCAACACCAGAGAAGAAGCTCGAACATTGGCTGAGCTTGACACTGCAATGAATCACAGCAGCGAACCCACCCATGCAGGAGGTAGGACGTCCAAAGAACGGGAAAAACATCAGCCTCCAAGTCGTCAACGTAGATCACCCCGAAAGGAAAAACAGCAACGGGGAAGCTCCCCACGACCACGACTGAGAAATGAGGCCGACGCGACGCTGCGACCGTTGAGTTTTGCGGTTTTTGCTGGGAATAAACTGATGACGGAGGCGGACTCCATTGTCAACGACCTAGGTGTAGCGATCGAGTTTGCTCGACAGATTTTTCCACCGGAAGTCCAGCAGTCGATGGTTGGTCGACAGGATTTCGAAGTATTTCGAGAGGGCATCCACAGGGCGGTGAAAGGGCTATATATCGCTTATGAAGTCGGCATGCGCCTGCGCGCCGCGCGGTGAGAAATAGAGAAAAAGGACGAACGAATTCGGAACTTAGAGGCTCGCGCGGAAAAGGCTGAGCACGAGCTTAGGGAACTTAGGAAGGCTCAAACCACCGAGCCGCGTGCGGCAGGTCAATCTAACTCGGTCATGGAGAAGAGACTGACCCAACGGCTGTTAAGTCATGCGATAGCCGATCGAGATACGACAATCATGTTTGTCGTGGAAAATGCAAGGACCGTGGGTTATGAAAAAGGCTTCCACGACGGCCGAAGAGTCGGGATAGACAAGACCAAGGAGAAACTCACAGAGGAGGTGTGGTGATTCGAGAATCGAGGCTTTAGGCACGGGTGGATTAAGGCTCTCCAAGCCTCAGAGGCACTCCAAGGAGCAGGAGTTGAATCGGTGTCGCCATTATATCATCGTCACGATTTTCCTTTTGACGCTTTCGAAATTGAGAAGAGCGATGATGAGGGCGATACCGAATAGAACTAAACGTATATTGTAAACATTCCAACACAGATTGGGCATCAGATATGTATCTATTGGATAATTTAATAAAATATTTTATTTTAAATGTTTGTGTTGGATTTTGAATGTTTACATGCCTGATTGGGCATCTCGTTTCAAATGTTTGCATATTTTAATTTTGTTTATGCGGTTGCGCCGGCCCAACTTATTCAAGCATTTCATTTTCAATGTTTGTATGCTTTTAAAGTGTAAACGGTTTTTGCCAGCTCAGCTTAACAAAACATTCCACTTTGAATATTTATATGCCTTAACCTTCGTCGTGAAGGGCGCTCTGAATCCGAAGTCTTAATCGGCCCAAACGTGTTATGCACAACTGGGGCTCCGGACGCGGAGGCTTTATTTGGCCAATCGTAATATCCACGAAGGGCGCTCCGAATCCGGAGTCGTATTCGGTCCAAAGGTGTTATGCATCGATGGGGCTCCGAATCAGGAGACAATTTGGCCAATCGTGATATCCACGAAAGGCGCCTAGAATTTCGGAGGCTTTAATCGGCCCAAAGGTGTCATTCTCCGATGGGGCTCCAAATCCGGAGACTTGATTTGGCCAATCATGATATCCACGAAGGGCGCTCCGAATCCGGAGGCTATAATCAGCCCAAAGGTGTCATTCACCGATGGGGCTCCGAATCCGGAGACTTAATTTGGCCGATCATGATATTCACGAAGGGTGCTCCAAATTCGGAGGCTATAATCGGCCCAAAGGTGTCATTCACCGATGGGGCTCCAAATCTAGACACTTAATTTGGCCAATCGTGATATCCACGAAGGGTGCTCCGAATCCAGAGGCTATAATTGGGCCAAAGGTGTCATTCACCGATGGGGCTCCGAATCCGAAGACTTAATTTGGCCAATCGTGATATCCACAAAAGGCGCTCCGAATCCGGAGGCTTAATTGGCCCAAGGGTGTCATTCACCGATGGGGCTCCGAATCCGGAGACTTAATTTGGCCAATTGTGATATCCACGAAGGACGCTCCGAATCCGGAGGCTTTAATCGGCCCAAAGGTGTCATGCGCCAATGGGGCTCCGAATCCAGAGACTTAATTTGGCCGATCGTGATATCTACGAAGGGCGCTCCGAATCCGGACGCTTTATCGGCCCAAAAGTGTCATGCGCCGATGGGGCTCCGAATCCAGAGACTTTTGAACTGCATTGTGCGATAAGGAAATGGGAGACTTTGCATTGCAAGAGTAAAATATGTACATGATGCACCATTCAAAACTAGTATCATTCCCCACAGGTCGGGTTTAATGATAAAATTTACGCAAGTGCGTTGAATTTCAAGGCCGTGGCACGCTCCTTCCAGACATGTCTTTGAGCCGATATGCCCCTACTCTAGCTATCGAATTGACCTGATATGAGTCGTCCCAGTTTGGACCCAATTTTCCATCAGCCGATTTTCTCGCAGCTGGGAGTGCTTTCTTCAGGACCAACTCTTCTGGTGTGTAGTGGTGCAGCTGAACACGTTGATTATACAACTTAGCAAGCTGCTGCTGGTACCGTGCCATGGACGCAAGGGCACGGTCTCTTCGTTCTTTAATCAGAGTCAAATCCAAGGCCAGCATCATGTTGTTTTGGCCCATGTCAAAAACTTTCGACTTCAAGGTTGGATGGCCGATCTCCAGGGGTATAATCGCCTGGGTTTCAAAGCATAAAGCAAACGGCGTTTCTCCAGTGGATCGCCTCAGCGTAGTTCGATGAGCCCACAACACACTCGGCAATTCTTCTACCCATTTGCCTTTAGCTTTCTCCAGCCTCTTCTTGATGCCGACCAAGATGGATTTGTTAGAGGCTTCAGCTTGACCATTGCTTTATGGGTAAGTCGGCGTGGAAAAGCAAGGCCGGATACCATACTTGCTGCACAGATCTCGGTAGATGCCGCAATCAAATTGGGTGCCGTTGTTTGAGATAAGTGCTCTTGGAATACCGAATCGTGTTATGATATTTCTCCACACAAAGCGCTTAACATCAGCATCTCGAATATGCATTAATGCCTCCGCTTCGACCCATTTTGTGAAGTAACCTGTCGCGACAATCAGGTATCGTTTGTTCCCTGGGGCCCTCGGCAATGGTCCAATGATGTCAAGTCCCCATTTGGCGAACGGCCAAGGACTGGTTATGGAGCTTAGCTCTTCAGCAGGCAGGTGGGTCAAGGGAGAGAACTTCTGGCACTGTTCACACTTTTTCACGTAACATTCGGCATCGGCTCTCATTGTCGGCCAGTAATACCCCTGTGTCACGGCTCGATGAGCCAAAGAGCGCCCGCCAGAATGGGCGTCACAACTGCCTTCATGTATTTCAGTCAAAAGCTCTTTGACTTTGTCCAGATGCATGCATTCCAAATATGGACTAGAAAGGGATTTTTTATAAAGCTTTCCTTGCGGATCCAAGTAGTATCGCAGGGCTTTGTTTCGCAGCTTGTGCGCTTCTTTCTTTTCCTCTAGGAGCTGTTTGGAAGACAGGAATGCAGTAATGGGATCCATCCAACTCGGTCCAGATTCTATGACATTGACCTGGATTTCCTCCGAAGGGCCAATGCTCGGCTTTGGGATGAAACCTACTTCGATGGTCCATTTAATCTCTGAGTTAATGGCAGAGGCTAGGCAAGCTAGGGCATCTGCATGTGTGTTCTGATCACGTGTTATCTGATTCAATTCATGATGGTCAAATTTTGCCAGCAAGGAGTTAGTCGTTTTCATGTAAGCCGCCATACGGTTGTTTCTTGCCGCGTACTCCCCTTTTAGCTGATTGATCACCAGTTTTGAATCGCAAAATACAAGCAAACGTCGAGCACCCAGAAGATATGCATTCCGCAAACCGGTTAGAAGGGTTTCATATTCAGCTTCGTTATTTGAAGCTTCGAAGCCGAGCTTGACGGCCTGCTCAATTATTGCTCCGTCGGGAGCTATGATTACTACTCCGGCTCCACTGCCCTGCTGATTGGATGATCTATCACAGTACAACTGCCAAATGTCCCCAACATAAATTCTCTAGTTCGGCTTCGGTTGAATTTCATCAGACTTGAAGTCGGCAAGATCCCCAGTGAATTCGCCAACAAAGTCGGCAAGCACCTGTCCCTTGATTGAGGTTCTAGGTAGAAACTAAATATCGTACTAGCCGAGTTCAAAAGCCCACTTTGAAACACGTCCTGATGCTTCTACACTACGTAGTACTGATCGGAGGGGATAATCTGTTAGCACCCCGATGCTATACCTTTGGAAGTAATGCATCAGTTTTCTTGCCGCCATGACTAGGGCTAGGATGAGTTTTTCTAGCGGAAGGTAACGTGTTTTGGCGTCAACCATTGCCTTGCTCACATAATACACTGGCTGCTGCTCCCCCAACTCTTCCTTTATCAGTACAGCGTTGACAGCCCGGTCGAAAACCGCTAGATACAAAATGAGCGGGTCGCCAGCCGATGGTGTTGTCAAGAGTGGAACTGATCGGAGGTTGGTTTTGAGGCCGTTGAAAGCGACTTCGCACTCAGCAGACCATTTAAAAGCCTTGCCCTGCCGCAGTGTATGGGAGAATTGTCGACAGTGATCTGTAGATTGACTGATGAACCTGTTGAGCGCGGCGGCCATCCCCATCAACTTTTGAACCTCTTTTATTGAACGAGGGGAGTCAAGCTCCAAGAATGCTGTGATTTGCCTCTGGTTGGCTTCGATTCCACGGTGGTTGACAATGTAACCTAAGAATTTGCCAAAGCCGATCCCAAACGCACATTTGGAAGCGTTCAGCTTCATTTTGTATTTGCATAGAATGCCGAATATCTCTTCCAAATTGGCTATATGAGTTTGCTCTTCTTTGGACTTGACCACAATGTCATCAATGTACACTTCCATAGTGTGGCCGAGTTACTCCTTGAACTTGGCAGTGACCAGTCTTTGGTAAGTTGCCCCCGCATTCTTCAGCCCAAAAGGCATAACCTTATAGCAGTAGGTTCCTCTTGGGGTGAGGAATGCAGTTTTGTCTTGGTCCTCTGACTGCATGGTGATTTGATGGTAGCCTCCATAAGCATCGAGGAAGCTCATACGCTGATGGCGTGCCATCGCATCTACAAGCTGGTCAATTCTGGGTAGGGGAAAACAATCCTTGGGGCAGGCTTTGTTTAAATCAACGCACACTCGCCAAGTCCCATTTTGCTTCTTCACAACCACAATATTAGAGAGCCATGTAGGGTAGGTCACTTCCCTGATTGCCCCGGTGTCAAGCAACCTGTCGACCTCTTCAACAACGGTGGCTGTATGCTCTGCGGCTGACCGCCGGCTTTTTTAAATGATCGACTTGCATTTATGGTCAACATTCAAACGGTGCTACGAAACAGATGGATCTATACTCGACATGTCGTATGGAGTCCACGCAAAGACATCAAGGTTGTTGAGCAAGAAGGAAATTAGCGACTGTCTATTAGCTTGATTCAGGGAGGCGCCGACCATGAAGAACCTGTCTAGGTTTTCGTTGATTTCAACTCGATCTAGGGCTTCCATGGCCTTTTCACTTGGGAGCCACCCAACATCGTCGAGGCTCTCCCGATCCGACACCTCGATAGAATTCACTTGCAACTCCTTTGGCGTCTTTTCGGCAAGGAGATAGCATGCTTGTGCCGACTTCTGGAAGCCACAGATTTGCTCAATGCCGTGTTCTGTCGGGAAGCGTAGTAGCTGATGATAGGTGCTTGGCACAGCCTGCATACTATGCAACCAAGTTCGCCCCATGATAAGATTATACGGCGACGACAGTTTGACGACTAAAAACTCCACATCCACTGTTCGGGAGCCCGCTCGAAAGGGTAATGTGATTTTCCCCAACGGGTATTCTGGATTAGCGTTGAAGCCGAATAGTGGATAAAGAGCCGGAGAGAGATCCGATTCGGAGAAGCCGAGTTTGGTGAATGTCTTGTAATACATAACTTTTGATGTGCTTCCTGAGTCAATGAGTACGCGCTCAACGGTGAGTCGGTTTACGCGTAACTTGATTACCAAGGGATTAATGTGGGGAAGTGTCACTCCGGCCAGATCTGAATCATCAAAAGCAATGCTCGCAGCTTCATGGGGCCGTTTAGCCGGAGTGAGTTGATTTTGAGGGTCGGGATTCAACTGAATCGTATGCACTGTGGATGACATTGGCAAGCTGTATATCATGTGGATCATGCCGAGTAGAGGTGAATCTTGTCTTAAAGCTATTGCTTTGGTTGAGTTGCTTTTTCGAACGTACTGTTGTAGCCAACCATCTTGTACCAATTCTTCCAGGTGATCCTTCAATGCATAACAACTCTCAGTATCATGGCCATGATCCTTGTGATACTCGCACCGCTTATCACGTCTTAGCGTGTTAGGAGGTCCCACTATTTTTGACGGCCATTTGAAGAATGGAAGATGTTGGATTTTGGACATGACCGCGCTGATCGGCTCTGACAACTCCGTATATTTCTTGTCGGCGCGCCTTGTGCGCCTGCTATCGACTTGCAATTGTTCATTTGCTTGGTAGGAGCATTGGTCGCTTGATCGGCGAGAATCCCGTCTCTTATCTCGTTTAGCCCGATGCCGTGGTTCAAGGCTCTGAGGTGGTACATAATTTAATGGCTGAGTAATTTCAGAAGGAGTCGTCTTGTCGGTCACATTTCCGGCTTTAACCCGCAAGGTGTCATTTTCCACTTTACAGTATTCTTTAACTTTCTTCATCAACGACCAGACTGTTTTGGGGGGCCGTCTGGTCAAAGAGCTGCGGAGGGCACTGTCGGGATACAGCCTCATCTTGAAGGCGGTAATGGCCATGGAGTCATTGCAAGCATCATCTACCAGATTAAAGCACTCCCAATACCGCGCCGAATACGCACAAAGGGTTTTCCCCAGTTGAATCTACATTGCCCAGAGGGAATCGGCTTGCTTTGGCTGGACCTCATTAGTGATAAACCTTGCCCTGAAGGATTTTTGGAGTTGGTGGAAGCTCTTGATCGAAGCCGGATCCAGTTTATAATGCCACCTGACAGCCAGTGGTCCCAGACTACTCGGAAATATTCTACACATGAGAGCCTCGTCGTCTGCATGCAGCGTCATGGCTTGCTTGTAATGGCGGATGTGATCGGTGGGGTCTGATTTACCGTCGTACAAGGTGAATGACGGTGCTTTGAATTTCTTAGGTAGCACTACCCTTGCAATCCGTCGTACAAAGGGATCGTGCTGGTCTTCTTCGTTTGAACTGTTTCTTCTTCGCTTATGCTTTATACGTGGACTTTCTTTAGAGGAACTGGTAGTTTCGGTCACCCCTTCTTCTTGGGCTCCGGGGATAATGAGTCGGAGTCGCTGTCAGTGTCTTGTTGTCGGGCTCGAGGTCGTCGACCACCTACCCTGGGAGGTCGTTTCGGATCTTGGCGTACAGCTTGTTTGGACTTCGCCACTTCCAAGGCCAAATCCTAACGGAGACGTTCGTTCTCAGCGATCATGTTCTCCAACCTCTGTTCGTTTTGCTTTGCTTGTTCCATGATCGCTTGCATTGTCTCATGCGCTGATGTTAAGGGTGAGGCGAAGTTCAAGGCGTGTCTTGCGGCGATAGTCTCTAGTCCAAGCATGTTTGTTGGAGTGAGGTCGTCTCTCTGTGTGGTTTCGTCAGTGACTATCGGAGGGTTTTCCATTACGCCTGCCATAGATGTATTTGAGTATTCCCACAGACGGCGCCAATTGTGGGGATATGGTTTGGAAATACTCTTCAGATCCTAGAGGACGCTCACGATCCTCAGATTGTCACCTGAAAAGAAATGAACACTCCGGTCAGGGGTGCCGGAATTAGCACTCCGATGGACAAGTTAGTTTCTACTCTCTCTGGATTACTTGTATTTTAAGTTAAGCATATTGATTCTCACATACCTCTTTCTAGCTGATGTTTTTCTATTTATATCTTTTCTTTTTTGGGCCTCAGGATTGGGCCCACTTTCAATTCGCCATTCGGCTTCTTTTGTAGCAAACCACTTTTCACTCGGCCCCTTGCTCAACCGGCTATTTGGCCGAATAGGGTAGGATTTGAATGTGCGAGACAGGTCCAAGTGCTATATATACTTCGACTCTCCAAGTTCAACTATTCGGCCTCTTTACGACTCCCAATATTCGGCCCCCACAATGTCTTTTCCCACATTCAGAACAAACAGGTGCAGATCCACTACTTTGACTTAAACTGCTAGTAGATCCCATATTTTGCTTTTTGTTCTTGGAAAATGAGCGACCCTTTTTGAAATTGAACCCAGATCTTTTGTCTCTTCATTCATTTATTAGAGCTTTAGTCTGTTTCATTGCTGCTAAGTTGGCTTCTAACATTAAGGCTCGGTCAAGCACATCTACATACTTAGACAATTTTAACATGCTGACTCGATCAAACACATCTAGGTTCAACCTTCCTTTGGATTTCTGAGCTTTCTTATAATCTGTGTTTACCATGTGTGGAGCAAATCGAGCTAACTCAATAAATTTGGCTTCATATTCAGCTACAAACAGATTACCTTGCTCCAATTGCTCAAATTCTGACACTTTTCGATCTTGGAAGCATTGAGGGAAGTATTTTTCATAAAAGATCTCCTTAAATTGATTCCATGTCATGGCTTCGTTATTATCTTGGATCAACATCCACCAACGTCCGGCTTCCTCCTTTAAGGTGTAGGTGGCTAGTAGCATTTTTGAGTTTCAATGCATAGAAAGACTTCAAACAATTTTTCGGTCTCTAACATCCATGTCTCGACCTTTAGTGGCTCAATACCATCCAGAAAAGTCGGTGGTTTCATTTTGTTGAACTTCTGAGTCAATGAGATAATATCATTGTTCATCGGCTCAAATTGTACTGGAGAAGATAAAGGAGACAAAGGTTGCTGTCTCTGCTGCTGTCTCATCGATTCTATTAAAGCTTCTAACATTCTTTCCATTCGGTCGATCCGTGCATCGGATGATTCAGATACATCATCACTTCTTGTTCTTTCCGTTGCTATAGATAAACAAAACGATAATAAACATAGGCAAATAAATCCTTCCACAATAATCATAGTGTTCAGTTTCATTCATTTCATGTTACACATGTTTACATGTTCATTTTGTTCAAATATGTTCACATAACAAACACACACACACATACACACACACACACACATACATGCTAATGTAATGTCCTTAATTCTTTTCTAGGACATCCTATAACTCATATGGATTGGTGTGTGCGGTATAACACGTGCTCTGATAACACTCTGTCATGACCAAACCCGCCCCTATGAGTTTAGCATCGTAACTAGCCAGTAATCCTAGAATTGCCAAAGGCCTCTAAAACAAATTAACAAAATTAAAGGGGATAGCGGAACCAAATATCAAAATACAATGTCCATAGAACTGTGTAAACGTACATGTGATAGAAAATTTCAAACTTATATTTACATATATGACGTCGACTTACATATAGATAAACCAAAATGGGTCTTAGCCCAATACACAGACAGTACAAAAACTTGTTCAGACAAAACAAAAAAACACAAAAGTCTTAAACATGGTTCACCAAACTTGACCACCTTTTAATTCAGGAACCTCCTCGGGTGGCACGGTGGTTAGCTGACCAAAAAAGAACTCCAGGAAGTAGCTTAGGCCTGGTCACGCGACTAATAGCCTACATACATAAATAATACAATGAGTTGGAGCCTAGTGAATAACAACAGAGTAAAGGGCTTATGAATGATGTCCATCACAGATTCAGAAATCAGAGTTCATATTAGAAACAGATTCAGATTCACATACTTAAATAGAATTCATAAGCAGTTATATGTGGTACATCCATTAGCTAACAGATTAGATTGGTCATAAGACCCACAGCATAGTCGGTACCGACGACCATAAGGCTAGCATCTTTGTGCGCATATACTCATGGTATTGTAGCCCTCAGGAAAGGACCACGTGAACATAGGCCTTGATATTGTTACTCCCGGGCAAGGTTCACATGAACATAGGCCATGGTATTGTTTCCCCCGGACGAGGGCTACATGAACATAAGCTGCGGTATTGTTTCCTCTGGGCGAGGGTTGCGTAAACTAAGAATGCCACAAATACATTTCAGAAAAATGGACATTCATTCATGATTCATAAAATAGCATTTCAAAAAAGAGATCATATCATTTCAGTCAAAAAATACTTATAATCAAACATAGCTTTACAGAATTGTTTCTCACAGATAGCTCTAAGAGCAGAACAGATCATTTGAATAGAACAGATTGATCAGACATGCGGTAACACGTGACCTACACAAACACGTGACAGATACGCATTGGACACACATCTCAAAGGTGTTTAACTTATCATTCTTTTTTCTTAGCATGTGTTTATAACTCTTATCCTCATTATTATAACTTGAACATGGCCTAAGAATGCCTAGGATACAATGAGGATACAAAAACTGTACTTTAAAACACTTAGCCAAATTTTGAAAAACAAGGCAGTTAGCTCGAGCGTAACTTCTATTGCTCGAGCGGTCTGCAAAGTCTGCAAAAGTATTGGATGCTTGATTTTCATGCTCAACGGTCGCTCGATAATCGCTCTAGCCAGGTACTGAGAATAAAAGGGTGGTCGCTCGAGCGCAGGTTCTATTGCTACTCATGTCTGAAAAGTACTGGGAGCATGTATTTTACACTCGAGCCAACTTTTGGTTGCTCGAGCTAAGGTTCAGAACAAAGGGTGGTTGCTCGAATGAAGCTTTGATTGCTCGAGTGAAGTTAAAGAATCTGGAATTTCAAGATTTCAGTTCCAAGTTCAAAATCCATTTCCAATGCACAAAATCATATTCTTTTGGGCCAAAACTTAGGACAGCACTTGTAAACTCAGAACTTCACGAATTGAAAGTTATTTAGCAAAATTAAGGCCTAAAAACATGTGAATTGCCCAAAACCAAACTTGAAATGTATATATATAACATGCATGTAATGAGTTAAATTCAAAGCTTTCAAAGCACGCATAAATGATGTGTTTTTAGGTAAAAGTATGGTGAGCTCCCAAGAGATACCAAATATATGCACTTGCATGCAAGAATTGAGTGAAAATGAAACTCATAATCCATGAATTATGCATGCATGCATGGAATGATCCTCTTTTCTACTTCCGAAGCTCCATTCTCTTGCTCATTCTTCTAATTCGCTTGACTTCTTGTACTAAGTAGCTCAAACTCATAATTTAAGAGTTGGTTTTCTTACCTGATCCTTCAATTGAGTTCTAGATTGCTTTGTTTTTGAGCTTTCAAGTCAATTCCCTACAATTTCTCCTCAATTCTCCTCCACCAAGCTTGAATGCAATCTCCCCTTATTTCTCTCTCCCTCTCTCATGTTTACTCAAAGAAAAGGAGTATAGAATAAGTTTGATGAGTAATAAAGGGCCTTATATAGGCTTCACTAATCCATCTAACTTAGCCCAATCAAATTGTAATTGTTTATTCTAATAATTTGATTCTGAATCGAATTTCAATTAAACTTACCATGAAATTCTAAAAATTATAACTAACACATATACGTAGTCAATTTCATGTTCAGATGCCGATAACGCCTTCAATTAATAGGGCAAAGCAGAATTCTAAACAGATGTTCCTACAACAGACAGATATAAACATCAAACATGCATATAATGCACAATTAACTCATAATTTCACCTTAATTACTTGTTAGAAATTCTTAATTAAGGATTATTAGCTAATTACAGATTGAGGTTGTTACATAAAAGCAACCTCAAACTCGGCTATGAGTGTGTTCAACTGCTTGAGCTTCAAAAATTGATCCCTTAACTTCTCCCTAGTAGTGGAAGGCAAAAATTTGTCCTGGAAGGCATTGGCAAAGGCCTTCCAAGTTTTCCCAATGCGCCCTCGAGCATACTTCCACCATTGACCCATATCTCCCTTCAGTTGGAAGGATGCCAAGGTCACTTTCAAACCATCATCCTTGATGCTAAGTACCTCGAATCTCTTCAGCATCTGCTCAAGCTAATCACCTGCCTTCAGTGGCTCTTTCAGATCCCCCAAAAACTCATCTGAATTTGACCAGAAAAACTCCCTTTTTAGAAAGAACGGCCCTGTCTCAGCAACATAGACTTGGACTTGATTCTTAACCCTAAGAATGTCCATAGATTCTCATAAAGCTCTAGTTATTTCGTAGGCCAAAGCGCCCATGGCTTGTTGACCTGTTGGCTCAGTTACGTTGGCCTGACCAACTCCCTTCTCTTGTGCCGAAATATCATCTAATAATGGCACTTTCTACCTCCTAGGCCTACCACGCCTACCACGTCCACGTCTACGTCCTGACATCCTAATAAAGGTAACACAATAGATTAGCACATTTACAAATGTGCCGAAGCTAATTCACTCACGTCCTAATACGGTGGACAATAAATAATTCATTCTATATAATCACCTAATCACATAAATACAAACGAACTTCCTTTCTAGATAGTGATCGTCTCACGACATTGCTAGAGTTCTAGTTAGAAATAGCAGTGATCAAGTGCTCTTTTAATAGGACTTCTAGAAACTCGTAGGCCCAATCAATATCCAAGAAATTAAATCCCATACTTATTTAGTCACATAAGCATGTTATCACATAGCATACCAGGTTTACTTCTAATATCATCCAACAAGATAACCCATTGTAGTAAAAACCACATCTCATGATCCCAAAGTATTCTAATATGGTAGTTCTGATACCAAGTTATAATGCCCCTAAAATATAACAATATCCCATTTCATTTTATTTTTTACAAATGATCAATAACATCATATCTTCTATTTCATTTATAACTTTCATCAATATAAAAGATGACATATCCTAGATCCTAAATCTATAGCATATGACATGGATACATCAAGTTAAAAATAATAATAAAGTCAAGTAATTATATGCCCTAATGGCTACATCTTTCTAAGTTGATGCTTGGGTACAACAAAATGAGTTCAACTCAATACAACTAAAGCCCAAGGCTTATACAAAAATAATTATATCAAAATAACAAAATGAAGCCCTTGGCTCCAAGTCCTTCTAAGCTATGTCCCTGGTGGAGGCATGTCATTAGTACTTGAAGTTGTTTTCCACATAGGGTGAGCCAAAGCCTAGTAAAGATACTTTAACATAATATATGAATCTTAACAAAGTCATAAGGTGAATGCACATGTATTTGTCAAACATTTTACATTTTCCATCTCAAAACTATGCAATGCCAAATTATAAATCAGTTCATGAAAATAATCCTTTTATAATAGAAAACAGGGCAATGGATGCAAAACATTGGAAATTTTTGGGTACGTGTTTGCTAGTAGGCTACGCAACCAGAATGATCGGCCCCTAACTGCATGGGTTTCTAGACTTTCAACAAGGACACACAGGCCAACATAATAACCACAACCACACCTCATAACCAGATTCACCAAGGTATATTTCATTTTTCTCAAAATCAATACATTTTCAATGTTCAATATGAAACGATGCTCGATGCAAGATGTATAAGAAATTAGTTTCAATTTAACCTAATTCTTATGCAATTTCTACAATAATCAAAACTATTCTTCACCGATAGCCCAAACAGATATTTCTACTTGATAGATAATTTTCAATCAAAAAATATAATTCCATCATTTTAAAATGGGAGTGATATTACATATCCAACTCCACCATCGTCATCAACATAACATTGTTCCAATCTTACAAAACCCAACATCTTTTCTTTTACTCCTATAAACCAAATAACAATGATTCTTAAACAAAATCTCATTTATTCTTTAAAATCTCATTTGAGGAGTAAGTTTTTAAAATTCTAACACAGCCCAACAATATATATGTTCCCACAACCTTTCTCAAGCATTTATTTGAAAAACCTCTCTTTTACTTTTCAAAATCAAAACCTAGGTTTAACGAAAACCCCCCAAATAACTAACTCTTTTGAAGGAGCAAATAACTAAGCTAAGAACCATATTAAAGGTTGAAGAAATCCCTACCTCAAAGTAGAAGATAAGAGAAAGCAAAAGTAAAAGCTTGGCAGAGCCAAAAACAACAACTCATTCGATTAAAACGAAACCCTCGACGTGCTCTACCCTTTTCTCAAAAGGGCTAAGGTGAAGAAATTAAAGAATTGAGAGTATTTAGAGCTAGAATGTAAGAACTAGAGAGAGTGAAGATTTAGAATCTTTAGAGAGAGAGAGAGAGAGAGAGAGAGAGAGAGAAGTGAAAAGTAACTCAAAATACCCCTCTCTCAGACTATATACGCGCAGATCGCTCGAGCGACTAAAACACTACTCGAGCATAAGACATAATAAGTGACACCGCTCGAGCGCACAATGACCCCCTCCTAGAAGTTCAGACTTGCAAAAGAGTGCTTGAGCGCAAGAAAGACTGCTTGAACAAAGACACCACACTTCCAGTAATTTTACAGACTGTAAAAGACCGCTCGAGCGAATAGGCAAAAATCTAGGCAACAACTTTTTGAAAAACTAACTTCCCAAACAACCAAACTCAACTAGTAACAAGATGAAAATTAGATGAACAACAATTAAGGATATGGATTCTCGGATTCAAAAGCAAGAAATGGGTCAGGTCTAAACTAAAACCGTTATAGAAATTATGTAATTTTCTTCTTTTGAAATGAATAATTTTATATATATCAAAATGAAGCTTTCAACATTGCAATCATTAAATTAAATATATAACATTTACATGAATTTGCTTATAAATCCAATCTGAAGAGTGTGCAATGCGTGACTAGATAATTATTCTTGGTGAGAATGACACGCTATGTGAAATATTACATTGAAAAGTTCATTTTGTTATTTTCAAGGACATTTTCGTTCCATTTTTACTCTTTTATGTTGAATTTTTTTAATCTATTTGTTCAAATTGTTCAAAAAACTATTTGTTCAAAATTCCTATATGTTGAAATTCTTACTTATTCAAAATTCCTATCAGTTGAAATTATCTGTTCAAAAAAACCTATTTGTTGAAGTTCACCAAACTTATTTTTTTTATCTGTTGAAATTTACCAAACATATTTCCCTTATTTGTGGAATTTTTTTTCTTTCTATATGTACCAATTGATTTCATATATAGATTTGCACAAATTGGTTTGAAAATTTTATTTTATCGATTAAGACTAACAATACAACCAAGCATATCTATTGAAATAACTATTCATAATACATAGCCCAATCGCCAATCATTATCTATTGAAATAACCAAGCATTATCTGTTGAAACCAGTACATAATTATTGTAAGTCTAACCAAATCTATGATGGGATTATAATATTTGTAAATGGATAGATCACTGGAACATATAATATACATATATAGAGAGAAACAGAGACAGAGATAGAGATAGAGAAATAAAGAGTCATTGACAAGATTTTCGAGGGAGCTGCCATTGGTGATGAGATCTATGACGACGATGTAGATCTGGTGCCAAAATCTTTATCGCATCGTCGGAAAAAGATCTGGACGAGACAGATCTAGAAGTTTTCTTGATTTGATTCTGCCACAAACGGCAATCCAGCTAGGATGTAGAAATTCCCTCCATGGCTGACGATGTGGAGGTGGTGGTAGTTGGGACAAACGTGGAATGAGCAGTAGAGGAATAGTTGTGGTTGGCAAAGTCACCGGTCTAGAAAACATCGTCTTTGTTGAGCTTGTTGCCGACGTCACTAGGACAGCGGAGATGAGAGGAAAAGACGTCGAGAAACTGATCGGAGGAGAATGAACGGCTCTCTAGATACAGCAGCACCACCGTTTGGCTTCTTGAGTGACGAAGCAATAGAGGTCCTTGAGCTACGAAGCTCTTCCATCTGCACTGCTGCCATAGGGAGAGTGAGAGATAGAAAATGATTAGAGAGAGAGAGATGAGTAATGATTGATGTGAGATTAGGGTTTGGTTTGGTTTGGAAATAATATATATGTATACATAGGTATTTTAGACATTTTACACAACCTTGTCCTTGCGGACATAATAAATTAGCGCTTGGACTTTTGGGCCAAGAAAATAGTATATTGGACTTTTTGCCCGAGCGCCCTAACATTTATTGAATGAGTAATTTTATTTCAAAATGAAATAAAATACTATAAAAATTTATATCATTAAACAAAGTAGATGTAGATTATTGATGATGGTAGAGCATCACTACAGGTTAAGTACATCCTAACTAGGTTGGCACCTACTAGCCTACTAATCATTTGCATTATATTTCACATTAATAATCTAATACAAAAAAAAAAAAATAATAATAACGCAATGAAATAATGAAAAGCAAATTGTTGATCAATTATCAGAGGAGGCAGACAATTCACTCGCGTTGCCCGAGGATATGTCATCCAAATCGCTTTGAATTCTCTCATTTTCACTATAATTTTGTCTTCTTGTAAGTGCATGCGCATGACCTCTGGATATCATCAGTGCCTCAACCATTAGAGGTGAAAGCCTACTGTGGTAATCGTTTAGTACCCATCTACTTGCACTAAAAGCTGTTTCCGAAGCAACTGTAGAAATAAGAACAAATAGTATATCACGGGGCCATCTGTGAAACCATAGGCCATATAGTTTCATTTTGTTTCCACCAATCCAAAATGTCAAAATCATCGAAATCATCCACTGATGGACTTTCCAAATAACGTTATAGTTTAGAACTGCTTATGTTTGTATGTTGAGACATTCTTTTACTTTTTATTGCTGAAAAAATACTTAATCTTTCGCCTCGAGATGAGGCTGTTGGTGTAGTGTATGTAAGTGTATTTGCAGATGCAACTACCCTATATTCTTCAAATAATGTCTTGCATGTTTGCATAATAGGTGCAAATTGTTCTTGATTAGCGAAAATATGTTCTAAAAATTCTTATAAACCAATTTATTTACATTTAGGATCAATTATTATAGCTAAACCTAAAAGATAAGGCAATGTATCAAAATATTTATCAAAATTTTTTTTCATTACAATAATGATGTTTACATAAATATTCATTACCCATATATTTTACGAAAATTTAATTATTTCTGCTAGACATATGTAAAATAAATGGTGAAATATATATATATATATATATAAGAATATAATTTTGTTGTAATATCAAAAACGTTTAAAAAAATCTTTATACAAAGTTACTTGGTACCAATTAAGTTCTGTGGGAGTCAGTACTCCTCCTATTGATGTTGTTGCAAAAAATAAATCTATTATTTTTCTTTGTTTACAAGTTCTTTTTAACATATTATACGTTGAATTCCACCTATTGTCTATGTCTAAAATTAATTTTTTTAAATGGCATACATTCTCGTTGACAAATTTTTCTGTATTCCGAAATTCGATTAGCAGAAGACATAATAGTAATAACCGCATTTTTTTTTTATTACCAGTGTAGAAGTCTTGTATACATGCACAACTTCTTTAACAGTCAAGTTTAAAATATGGCCATAATAATGAACATGAAATAAATCACCATCAACAAGTAATTCTAATGTTGATTTCGAATAGGCTACAGTCTAATTGTAATATGTTGCATTATCTAAACTAATGGTAAATATTTTATTTTGCAAAGCATACTCATATAATACATTTCTTATTTCTACACCAAGCGAATGACCAGTGTATAGAAGTTCAACTAATCTAAATGAAATAATTCTTTGATTTAATTTCTAATTATTATCAATAAAGTGTGCAGTAATACATTGATATTCTAAACCATTATTTGACCACAGATTAGATATTAAACTAACTCTTCCATTAAATTTTTTGAAGATGTCAAATAATTCACTTTTAATATCCTCAAATTTCTTTAAAATCCTATTTCTAGTAGTATTTCTTGAAAAAACTTTGATATTACAGTGCAAAACTTTTGTGAATCATTTGGGTAAAATCCAGACATTCACTAGTAGTAAAAGGTTGTTCTTTTTCAATAATATAACCAGCTATAGAATTTTGTGCACGTATAGGATCATATGAAAATGTTTACAAATGATCAGTTAATGAAACCCTTAATTGCATTTGACTTCTAATATCAGGTTGTTGACTTTGTAAATGTCTATTAGAATGCATTTTTAGATGACTAGTACCCCTGCAGATGCAATACTAAGTAAATGTGCACAACATTTATATTTTGCTTTAAATGTAATTGTACTATCATGATTATTTATAGATATTTTTTTGAAATGTTCCCAAACACCACTAGTTGTGCCCTTAGATGATGATCCAGCTATTGGAAGAGGGATATTAGATACATTAAAAGGAGAATCAACAGATTCATGTTGTGTAGTATATGCATCACTATCGACATAAACTTTAGGAATATTAAAATCCATAGTAATGTAAGTAAAATAATACATAAGAACTAAAAATTAATTTAAATAATGAGTAAACAATAATGAGTAAATAATAACAACTAATAGATGTTAAGAAATAATTAATGCAAAACAATGAGTAACTAATAAATTTAATTAAACTAATTAATGTTATCGACTGGCGAATGCAATACAAAAATTAGCTTATTCTGTAACGCCCCCAAAATAATACAATAAACCAACCAAGACCATAAGTGAATGACAGTAAGAATCAGAGTATAAAGTCCTTTTATTACATGGGATCCAATTATACAAGAGAGTGACATATGCAATTATACATTCATGAGCCTGTCTCTGAATCTATAGCATATATCACAACATGAGATAGAACTGGAAACAAAACAAAGAATAAATGCCCTAAAGACTTACATCTTTCCAAGATAGTTCTTGATTATAACAAAAGTGGACTTTCAGTCTAATATATTTAATGCCCTTTGGCTGTACAAAAATTAAGTACAAAAAAGATAATAAGATTGAGCCTTCAGCTCCACAGTCCTCCCAAGCTAAGCTCTTGGTGAAGGCATATCACCAGAACCTGAAAATAGTTTTTCTCAAGTAGAGTGAGTCAAAGCCAGTAGAGACAATCTATCACAATATATGAACCTTAACAAAGATATAAGTAATATGCACATGTTCAATATTTAATGACAAAATCTTTACAGCTCGTTTCCAAAACCATGTTATGCCAAACTTACATCTCAATTCATTTTATCCTGGTTCATTGGTTATATCCACTTCATTTAATCAGTCAAACTGAAGATACACCTCACAGGTCTCCAACCCATATAATTTCCATACAAATACATTCACTAGCTATTTTACGAAAATTTCGTCCGCGGGATTCAGCACTGTAGATGCGCCCTTGGGCCTCACTACAGTTCAGGACTCAAATTTGTCACGGTTCTTAATCTTGAACCAAAGAGTCCAAATCTGGCAAATCGTTTTGAGAAAATAGATTTTTGAAAGAAGTGCCAAACATGGACTGCTTTGCCAGATACAGAGTCGCCACCTAAATATTTTATTTTGGGAAATTTAGGAAACCCTAACTCGTGCCTAAGGCCATGTGTCCGTCATCGCCAAAGTTGCCTCGGCTCGGGAACTTGGGTACGATTGGGGAAGGTCACTTCGTGAGCACCCCCGCTCGCCCCATCAAAGATCGGCCTCTACTAACCATGATATCTAGTTTTGAAAATATTATGTGTTCTTATTCCGGTTATTAGCCTAGATTTTACTATGTGATGCGCACAACATACAAGTATAGACTGAGTCGCCTGAATTGGAACAACACATTTCATGTTTGTTTTGAAAATGGTTTGCTACTCGCAAGTAGGCTTAAAATGTAGATTTTGCCACCCTCAGGTGGGCTTTAGAAAATATGGTTTTGCCACTATCTAGTGGGCTTAAAACTCACAGTGAATGATTTGTTCCAATCCAAATAACCCAACCTTCACCCACAGGCATTCAGGCAGTTATATCACATAAGCACATAGCCTCATGGTAAGCATGCTATCATGGCAGTCACTCACACGCATGCAAGGATGCTAAAGCACAAAAACTTACCGAGTACTCCGAGCCAAAACAGAAGCTGATTAGAAATCATGTATGATCCTAACTATACAGAAATGCCTAATGCAACACATGTAGAAATGCAACTAAGATAGGCTCGGCTATTCTAAACATGGCATGTGAAATGCTACAACTAGCAAGTATTCAACATGGAATTGAAATACAATGCAGTTAGTATAATGCGCCAAGCCCGGTGCATGCAAAACAGATGAATGAATGCAAACATGCTATCATACTGTATGCTAATTGAAATATGCCCTAATCTAACCATCATAAGCTGGTAAATAAAAGGGAGAAAGACGTGGGGTTGGAAGACATACATCACACACACACACACTTATTACAACATTGCCCTCGCGCAGAGGGTCCGAATAAATAATATACAGTCCCAAATAAATAATACAGTCCGAATAAATACAAAATCCTAATTAATTAACAAATTAAACTAGGAAAGCTGTAAACTAGCATGCAAGCTAGGGACTACCTCGACTCTGCTCAGGATGATGAATGATGCATGTTCGGGTTGCTTGGCACGGAAATCCATCGCGATGCCCCAATTAGCCTCTGTTTGCAATTGATGCCGGAATGCTGTGCAAGGCTTTTGAAAGCTGCTGACTTCTGGTTTGCTGTAATAGAGAGCAGGAAAGAAGCATAGCAATGTATTTTCACATATGTATGCATGCCTCGATCCTCGTGCCACCAATCACGCATCTCGATGCATGATGGCCGAGGAGTCGATTTGCATGACTCAATATGGAATGAATGCACATATGAACACAACAAGACCGAGACTCCATCATGGATAATCCGGAGTGTCGGTGACCGGGAATTGAGACACGTTCCGTCACTCGGAGTACGAAATGTACCTCGTTTCCCGTGTTCGAGCTAACTCCTATCCCAAGCACAGTGCAATATGAATGATATGCATGGATCCAATCTAAGATACAACCTAACATGCACAACGCTATGAGATGGCATACGCGATGCACGAGGTAACATGGCATACACAATGCGCTAACATACAACCTAGCATACATAATGCTATGAAATGAAATGGCATACACAATGCAATATGGGCTTACACTAACATGAGTGGACCTCAGCCACACTCACATCAGAGGCCATAAGATGAAAATGAGACACTCGAGATGCGTGCACACATGCACGTAAACCGAGGACTGATCCTAAGGCACGAATGCCACTCTAGCAAAGCATGGCAAGGTATGGAATATGGCATACAAACATGTGAATTTCAGCACTAAAATATGATGCTAAATGGTCCTGAAACATGGAAAAATGGCACCCGATGCATGAGATGAACCCTGAAACTCAAAACTAGGCACATGGAATGGCTTATAGCTATACAAAGCATGCATTATTTGATCATGAAGTCTAAAGACAGAGCCAAGGCAGTCTCAAAACATGAACTTTTCTAGTTCAAAGTGTAGCCAAAAAGTGCTAGCAATATGACTTAAAAAGGCATGCAACTTTGACTAGCAAACATGGTTTACATGGCAAGTGCATGAAACGTATGGAATCTCATCAAACTAGAAAAAATCAGTGAATGAAACATGCCAAAATATGCCCAAATAACCACTGAAATGAAGCCAACACATGCAAAAATGAGGAGCTCCTTTAGAGGGCCATACAAGGAGTTGTTAGACACATACAAGATAGACATGAAGCATGACCAAAAAAACTCTGAAAATCCAATATGATAGTCCCAAAACTCATCAAATTGGCCCTGAGATCAGTCAACAAAGCATGCAAGATAGGGCCTCTTTGGAAGGCCAAAATGACCATCAAACAAAACAAGGTGAGAGGGGGTCACCCCCCTCTGATTTGGAGGCTCAAAACAGTGTAATAGCCACTAAAAATCCACTAGATTTCAGTGGCTAGAGGGCCAAACCAAGCATGCAACAAGGGCTTAGGTGTAAGGCTCAAAATAGAAGACAATCAAGCATACAAGGGAGCATATGACCTCAAATAAGAAAATGCCCTTAATAAAACATGAAGATGATGTCAAAAAAAGCCTCTTTCTAGTTTATAACAAGTCTCAAAAATGAATATAAATAGGGCTAATCTATCATGCAAAAAATGGCCCTAAAAGAGAGAATAGAGACAAGGGACAGCAGCTGGCCCCAAATGGAAAAGAGCCATTCAACAAAGTTGAAGAGGGGCTCGAAAAATGGCACTTTACAGTTTATGACCAAGTCCAAAATAGCTCACAAATAAGCCTAAAATATCATGCAAAAATAGGCCTAAAAGAGAGTTTAAAACACAAAGGGTGAGGAGAAGACCTCAAACAAAGAAAGATCCTTAATCAAACATGGAGATGAGCACAAAATATGACTATTTACAGTTTGGGTCAGAGCCCAAAAATGCTTGCAAGTATGGCTTATAAATGAACCAAGAAAAGGCTAGAAAAGTGAGGAAGAAGACTCACCCTTGTAGAGCAGCAACACAGCAGCTTTTGGACCAAGAAATGGTGCTCCTATCCTCTGAAAATAGCCTCCAAGTTGTTGGAATGGAGTGTGGAGGTGTGGTGCTATGGGTTGTAGTGTAAAGGGTGCAAGAACCTTAGGGTTTTGAAGCTTGGAAGAGAGGGAGAGGGAGAGGGAGAGGGAGAGTTGTATGCAATGGCTCTTAAACAATTTTGTAACCTTCCAAAATGCAGCTGGAGCTGCTGGTTTTATAGAGGGAGAGAAGGGAAAAAGGGGGGGAAAATCAAATTCAAATTTCCCCCCCAAAAGGCTGATCCTCGGGTACAGGGTTTGGAGGAAAACAAATTGCACACCTGGAACACACTTGGGGAGGGGATCATGGCTGGCCAGCTCAAAAGGGCCAAAGTGGTCATCCAACCAGGTAGGTGGCCGGCCTGCCACATTTTCTGGCCGGCCTGCTACTTTTCAGGACAAAAATGGGTCTGCCGGAAAGAGAGGTGGCCGGCCAGTGATAGGGAAGTCCAATAGTGGCCGTCCAAATGTCCAAATTAAAGCCCCGGAAGTTAGCTTTCCGATGGCTCAAACCTTGCATTAAAATTCCTCCTGTGGAAAAAGTTATGCCCTTTTTGGTGAAGCCGCGCAGATTAGGTCCAACCAGAGTGATGCCCTACTTCAATCAACTATATCTCCCCCGTCCGGAATTGGATTTAGGAGATTCTTGAGTGCAAAATGAAGCCCCGGAAGTCTTATTTCCAATGGTGGTGGCCTCATAGGTTGATTCTAACTATGCAAATGAATAGACCCGATTCGGCGAGGGCTGCTCGACTCTCTCTTAACAATTCATGCCCATTTTCTCCTCCAACTGGATTTCTTCCCTCTTCTCCTCTTTTCTTCAACTTCAAATCCATAAGTAAGGTGTTTTGAAAGATTTTTCAAAGATTTCATTTCTCTTTCATTCATTTCCACTTTGTCCTTGCTCGGTTTACCGAAAAGCGCAACATTTGACAAAATGCGAGCCTCGGAACATCGTAAAAACTTTATTTCAAAAACGTTTTGAAAGAGAGGGTTTTAAGACTAAAATCTTTTGATCAAGATTGTTTTGGTCCAGAATAGGGATATGAAGTTGAGATTTGACTCTCTCATTGCCGAAGAAATTGAACCTTTGCCCTGCACATCTTTCTCCACCATGTAAACCATCAGTCGCGTCCAAGTCTTAAGAGCGATCAAAAATGGGGTGTCTACAGTTGTCCCTCTTTGACAGAACTCGGAAGTCAAGAAGTGACGGGAGTGAATGTCAAAGCCCAGAGACGACCCATTTTTGACAAGGCCGAAGACTTGGACAAACAAACAAAGTACAGACAAATAAATGGTTGCGCCCGCAGGCTGCCTACGTATCCCTTTGCAAGGAATCAAACCAGCATAGTTCAGGGGCAGGATGCAAAATGATATGTAGAAAGATTTTGATAATTGGACTTATACGCTACGCGAAGCTGGTTTGAAGATTGGACTTATACGCTATGCGAAACCGGTTTGAAAATTGGACTTATACGCTACGCGAAGCCGGTTTGAAAATTGGACTTATACGCTACGCGAAGCCGGTTTGATAATTGGACTTATACGCTACGCGAAGCCGGTTTGAAAATTAAGGATTTATGCAATGCACTGTAATGACTAAAATGCAATGTGATAGCTAGGAAAAGGGAGGTACCTTACAGGGGCACTTGGCAATGACGTACCTCATGCTACTGGGGATCTCTTGCTTCTTCTTGATTGAACCACATGTACTACTTTTCTCCCTGACTATGGTCGCAGCTTTCCCTATTCTCCAACAGGGTGACAGACTAGGTTGATTCGGTATCCAGAATTGAGGCGTATACACATGCTATCTCAATCTATGGGGCTGCCATACAGATTTCAAGCCGAGGATATACCCCTGGGTATTTAAACCAGACTTTAGTCTCAGAAATCCCGAACCTTTGTGTTCTAGGCATGAGCCATTCGAACTCTAGTTTCCACCGTCTCAGTTGGTCTCCTAGGAACTCACCGCAAACACAGGCAGGTGGCTATACCAGACCACCGGAAGTTGTTCGGGCACGACAAACACCAAAGGAATTGTACCTTTAGAGGATTTAAGGTCTCCTAGACCGGAGAGTGCACAAGACAGTGCGAATGAAGATACAGGATTTAAAGTCTTCTAGACCAGAGGATTTAAGGTCTCCCAGACCAGACAATAAAACAGATACGATGCAATGGATGTAATAGAGGTGATGCAATAGATAATAGATGCGATGCAACAGAGAGTACAATAGATGCAAAATGGTGACATACGCCAACCACGCTGGACTCATGAGTGGAGAAGAACAAAGAAAATCAATCAGGAGCGCGTTCCACGCAACCTAAGATAAATTCCAAACATGCTGAAATCGTGTGAGGAAGGGGGAGGCTCCAATCACGCTGAAATCGTGAGAAGAGGTAAACAAAGACAACCCGCCCAGCGCATCTACAACGCAACCTGGGATAAATTCCAAACGCACTGAAATCGTGCGAGGAAAATAACACCCTAACCACGCTGAAATCGTGAGAAGAGGTCCGAAAGCAACCGCTCAAGTGCGCGCACAACGCAACCTGAGAAAGGATCCAAACATGCTGAAATCGTGTGAGGAAAAGAACGCTCTAACCACGCTGAAATCGCGAGAGGTGGTCTAAAACAACCCGCCCAGCGCGTCTACAACGCAACCTGGGATAAATTCCAAACACGCTGAAATTGTGTGAGGAAAAGAACACTCTAACCACGCTGAAATCGTGAGAAGAGGTCCGAAAACAACCGCTCAAGTGCGCGCACAACGCAACCTGAGATAAAATCCAAACACGTTGAAATCGTGTGAGGAAAAGAACACTCTAACCATGCTGAAATCGTGAGAGAAGGTCTAAAACAACCCGCCTAGCGCGTCTACAATGCAACCTGGGATAAATTCCAAAAACGCTGAAATCGTGTGAGGAAAAGAACATTCTAACCACGCTGAAATCGTGAGAAGAGGTCCGAAAACAACCGCTCAAGTGCGCGCACAACGCAACCTGAGATAAAATCCAAACACATTAAAATCGTGTGAGGAAAAGAACATTCTAATCACGCTGAAATCGTGAGAAGAGGTAAAAATAAACCGCCCAGCGCGTCTACAATGCAACCTGGGATAAGTTCCAAACACGCTGAAATCGTGTGAGGAAAAGAACACTCTAACCACACTGAAATCGTGAGAAGAGGTCCGAAAACAACCGCTCAAGTGCGCGCACAACGCAACCTGAGAAAGGATCCAAACACGCTGAAATCGTGTGAGGAAAAGGACACTCAAACCACGCTGAAATCATGAGAAGAGGTCCTAAAACAACCTACCCAGTGCGTCTACAACGCAACCTGGGAGAAATTCCAAACACGCTGAAATCGCGTAAGGAAAGGAACACTCTAACCACGCTGAAATCGTGAGAAGAGGTCCGAAAACAACCGCTCAAGTGCGCGCACAACGCAACCTGAGATAAAATCCAAACACGCTGAAATCGTGTGAGGAAAATGACACTCAAACCACGCTGAAATCGTGAGAAGAGGTCCAAAAACAACCCGCCCAAGTGCGCGCACAACGCAACCTGGGATAAATTCCAAACACGCTGAAATCGTTAAGGAAAAGGACACTCAAACCACGCTGAAATCGTGAGAAGAGGTCCAAAAACAACCCGCCCAAGTGCGCGCACAACGCAACCTGGGATAAATTCCAAACACGCTGAAATCGTGTGAGGAAAAGAACACTCTAACCACACTAAAATCGTGAGAAGAGGTCCCAAAACGACCACTCAAGTACGCGCACAACGCAACCTGAGAAAGTCCCAGAGGACAACGATCCCAAACGCTGCTCAGCGTAAAAGGATAAATGGTAGAAGATAACACAAGATGCAAATAAATGCAAGTAAGGTGTGCATGACAATACAACGAGTGTGCGTGACAACGCAAGTAAAGGTGTGCATGACAATACCAGTGGAAGAATGCATAACAATGCGGGTGGAAGGGTGCATAACTTTGAAGCAGGCTTGATCTTGTGCTTGAGGTAGAGGCACACTCATACTTCGGAGCATTGACAAGGCTTGAAAAGGTACATCCGGAATACAATCACGGAATTTTCTGAAGTTGAAGCACACTCAGATGCTTCCATTTTCCCTCTTTTCTTTTGCTTTGCAGTTCGGAACCCATGTAGCTTCAGATAGGTCCTGGTTTTACTGTTCTCACGTGACCTGGGTTGAACCCTGTGGTTTTTGAAAGAACAAAATCTTGTTTTGCACAAACATGGAGAACGGCACGGCACTCTGAGCACAAAACGATTTTTTGAAAGTGAGAGGAGTTCTCAATTGGGTATTGAGCCTACAACTGACCACAGTCAAAACGACTCAACAACGAAAAACAAAAGGTAAACAACCTAAACACAAACATAGACACTCAAACGACTCAAAACAAGAATCGAGACAAACAAAACAAAAGACACGACACACAGACGTGTTACAAAGAGGGGAGACCTGTCAGTTCGCGAGGAGCCAGTTTCTTCAGGTATTGTTTCCCACCCTTTCTCATTTGTGATTCTCACATCACTCGGCCCTCAGGCTCGGCTTTTCTCACAAAACCCTTTTCTCACCTTTTCTCTCATCGCACATCTCTCTATTCTTTAATCTCTCATTTTTTTTTTATCCCTCCCCTAGGTGGTTGATGGATAAACAGAAAGTTGCGGGGTCTTGCCCCTAGCATTCCGCTATATTCTTCTTCTTGTTCACAACAGTGAGTTTCTTCCACAGAGGGGCCGAACTACAATTGGGTGTGTAGCAAATCTGTAGCTGACATCGGTCGACGATGCTCTGCTGGGGAGTTTGGACGTGATCAGATCTATCCAGATGAGGGAGTGGAATATCTGGCCCCATTCCAGTTCGTGCTTCGCACTTGGCTTGATACCTCATTGCTTGGAGAATGTGAGAGCTTTCTGTCCTTTTGTTGTTAGCTTCAGTTGTGCCCTCTTCTGGCAAGTAGAGTGTCCTTCTTGGCAAGTATGTTGACAATGGGGAAAGACAGGAATCTTGACTCAACTGTGCTCCTAGTTCATCATTTTGACCATTTTTTGTTTTAGTTTTCTCCTAAATTTTTTTTGACCAAAACGAGAGTTAGATTAACATGCTTGTTCAATTTTCTGATTCAAAATCATGCAAATTAGGTTATGAGCACTGAAAATTTTCCTTTTTTGGGTCCAGGAAAAAGGTCCAGTTTTGGAAAAAATGGAATAGTTTTTGAGAGAAAATCAGTCAACCTCAGTAAAAATTCTCAAAAACTGTTTTTGCAATCGGCCACTGCTCAACGAGCATAGAACCCACTCTCGAGATGCACAACCTCAGATCCGAAGAAAAATTGCCTCTTGCTTGAAGAGAGCTGCATGGCAACGGAAAGTTGCCCTTTGTTTGGAACGGCACTGCGGGGCATTGAATGGCAACGGAAAGTTGCCCCTTGTTTGAATGGCACCGCAGCGCATTGTAGTCAGTCCTCAAAGTGACGAACACAACCAGATTCTCGGATACAGAGAAGGCGAAGATGATCAAAACCATTACATGGGCACAATCAAATTGAAGTGTTTTACGACTGGACTTCAGGATGAAGTTGCCTACGTATCCCAAAGATGGGAATCGAGCCTTACGTAGTTCGGGGTTAAGGTACACTCGGGTATTAACCTCTCCTTTTTAGGCTCTAACTTTTGCCAAGGCGCCCGTCGCGGGTTTTCGACCTTGCGAGCTTTGTTCTTCTTTCTTTCTTTTTTTTTTTTTTTTTATATTCTTTTCATTCCTTTTTCTTCTTCTTTTTTTGCATTTTTCTTTTTCTTTTCTTTTTGCATTTTTTTTTGTACATTTTTTTTGTATATTTTTTTTGTCTCGCTCTAACTTTTGCCTGGGTCGTCCTTCTGGGTTTTCGACCCAGCGAGCCTCTCAAAGGGTAAAAGTGTAGCTTGGTCCATGCCAAATGGTTGTAGGGTTTTGAAGTCATTCGTATCCAAGAGAGTGGCTGTTGATTTGCAAGAGGACTCATCTTCGGCTCTTCGAGCATATCTGACATCTTTGCCCCTAGTTCGAAGGGTGCTTTCGACCTGGCTTCGCAAGCTGTTTTTGGTGACATCTGGTCTTCTTGATCTGATTTTCTTGCCACTAATTCATGGGCTGCTTCGAATCTGGCCACTCAGGCCTCACATTGTAGTTGACCGTTGAACGTTCTGAATTCAAGTTCAAGGTTCGAAAGTGAGGAGTTAAGTCTCAGGGCTGAGAGCGATCCTAAGCTGCACAATCTCAAAAGTGATTCCACACATGTCCTCGCAGGACCGCGCAAAACATTTTTTTGAAATCTTTTAAGAAAGCGACCAGTCGCTCGCGCTGAAGACAGTGTAGAACCAATCTGGATCAAGCCAGGATCCTTCCCAGTACTCACACTAACAAGCATGATTTCATTCATTAAAGGCTTAGCATGTCTCTCTTCCTCTCAGTTGATCAAATTTTGCAAAACCCGAGGAATTCTTCCCTCTTTGTTTTCATCACAGTGTTCAAAAGGTTTTGAAAAACTTAGGTCAATGCAATGAGTTCGAGGCATAGAAAAGTAGGCGAAAAGCACTGCCATTTCATTCAGAACTTCTGGCACAACTGGCACAAGGCAGGAGCGAGCACAAGAATGTGAAAATCACTGCTGTTCATTCAAATCTGTTGGCACAACTGGCTCCCTGGCAGAAACAGACTCAAAACAAAATGAAAAGACAAACACAAAACAAAATGGTGACGCCCGAGGTAACACCCCCCGGAATCACCCGACTCCTATACAATAGGACTGACTCGATACAACAAGACAGACCCAAAACAAAAGAGACTGACTCAAAACAAAAAGACAGACTCAAAACAAAACAACAAGACTGACCTAATACCCAAGTCAGAAAGCACAAAAGCTAGCATTTGCAAATGCTCAAAATAGTGCATGCCATCCACCATATCTGGAGTAAACTGAGTGCCATCCGTAGGTGGTTCATCCCCCGATCACATGGTCACATTATCCCCCAAGTTCACCGATCCAGTGCCGATAGACTTTGCAGGACCTGACGCGAAGATGACCTTTTTATCAATCAAATCTTGTATTTCATGGTGAAGACGAAGACACATGTCAGTGTCATGGCCAGCTTGTTGATGAAAGACACAGTACCTCGCCGGGTCGTGGGAGAGAGGAAGTTTATTCAGTAATGGCCGCGGCTCCAGGGGCTTCAGATGCCCCTTTTCGATCAGGACCCACAGGGCCATTGACAGAGACATGTCCAGTGGGGTGAACACCCTTTGGCCCCGAGGTGGGTATTTGGCAGGTTGTGAGCTGGTTATGTTGGATGTACCGGCGAAAGGATCGATAGGTGCTGACTTTTGATGATCTCTTCCGAGTGTAGGATCGGAGCTGAAAGGGGTGTTTCTGGTACAACATCTCTTGTCTCGGCTTGCCCCTTGATTCAGACTACCCCCAACTTGAGTGGCGAAAGTATCATCTACAGTTTTTGCAACCACTGCAAGCACTTGCTCTTTGTTCAGTCCCTCGGCTTTCAAAGCCTCAACAGCCAACAGAAGATGTTCATGGGGATCCATGTTCGCCCCTATCTTGTTCTTTCCACTCGCCTCCACTTTGCCAAGGGATTGGCATTCTTCAAATGTAGCCCGTCCCAAGATTGGGGAGCCTTTTGTCGTGAAACTCCTAGCATGTGCTGTGGTTGATAATGGAGCCAATGTCCCAGAGGCTAGATCTGTCACAGTTCTTTGAAGATCTTCGATCATTCTCTTTAGCTCAGAAGTAGTGGGCTCACGGGTTTGAGATGATTGGAGTCCAGGTGCATCCATCATGCATAAGTCTATGCTTTCTGGAATGAACACCTCAGGCTTGGGTAGATGGGCTGGGGTGATGTATATGCTGGGGTCGAAGGTGGATGGTAGTGTATAGATGAGATTGAGGTGGGGAGGTGACGAGTCAGTACTAACCTGAGGTCCTTTTGGTGGAGCTAGGGTCTCTTCATCAATAAGATCCTGAATCTTATGACGGAGGCGGATGCAGCGGTTCGTATCATGACCGTGCTGTTGATGGTAGGCACAGTATTTAGCTGGGTCATATCTTGGCGGAAGAGGGTTTGGAAGGGGTTGGGGTTCTAGAAGCTCTAGGTGCCCTTCTTCTCGCAGCTTTTCCAAAGCTTGAGAGAGACTCATGTAAAGAGGATGGAATTTTCGGGCTTGGGGCCGAGTTGAAGTGGTTGGTTCTTGGCCATTGAGGGAAGTGGTGATAGTGTCTACTTCTGAGCATTTCGCAGCTGTGCTACCATCAGTAGTAGCATTGGAACTGCAAGCAACATTCCTCTTCAAAGGCTCATTATCTTCTGCAAAGATCCCTTGTCTGATGGCATCCTCGATTTGAACCCCCATTTCATGAAGGGCTGGAAAGGTAAACAGAGGTAGAACGACCATCTTTTGCAGCAACTTGCCATGCAAATTCCGAACAATCATCCTGATCTGATCTTTGTCGGAAGGCCTTGTAGTCATCATTGAGGCCTTTACTCTCCATCTCATCACGAATTCTGAGAAACCCTCCTTTGGTTCTTGGCGGGTGACTTCGAGATCACGAGTTGTGACCTCGATCTGTGTGTTGTAGGAGTATTGAGCAATAAAGGCCTCAGCCAGCTCTTCCCAGTTCTGTTTCACAGAGCTCTTCAATTTTGCATACCAGATTGCGGCTATCCCAGATAGGGTTCGGCCGAATAGTGACAATTTCTGGGCTGTGGTCAAACCCATTGGCCTCAAGATATCAGAAAACAGTTGGAGGTGCACCATTGGGTCTTCAGAGCCATCGAATTGATCGATATGTGGCATCTTGAACCGATCCGGTAATGTCACCACTGAGTCGGTATAACCATCCTCTATATTAGGAATAGAGTGGGCCCCCTGAGACTTTTTGAACAATTTCTCAAGCTTGCTCACTTTCAATGCTGCGGGGTCCGTCTCGAACTCAAAGGGGGAGTCTGGTAGGTGGGTGGGTGTTTTAGATAGCTGGGGTAGAACCGGGGGCGGAACTGGCCCGCCTGGAATGTTCGTATCATCCTGGACGTGGGTTGCCTCCCCGAGTATGGGAACTCTTGGTGGGGGAGGAGCCTGGTGTGAGGTAGATACTCTAGTTTGCTGCTCTAACCTGGCAATTGTCTCTGCCTGTTGGGCTATGACCACGGCCTGTTGCTTGGCGAATTTCGCTTGACGGACAGCGTCTTGCTGCATGGCTTTCATACTATCCTGGAGCTGGCGCACCATCTCTTCTAAGCCTGACATACTATCCTGATCTGATTGAACAACCAGTATATCTATCTCTGCAGTAGACTCGAAATCTCAACGTGGCTGTTCAAAGACCACTGCGTTGGTAGCTGCTGTACTGGTGGTCTGTGCCTGACCGACCTTTTCACCCTGCCTCTGGTAAAGGAACACTGATTGCCCTTGAACTGAATCTCTGACCTGACAAAGTCTATCAACACAAGTTCGGTGTACCAGGGGGATATTGGAGCCTTCTGAAGCTATGGTTCCAAGACTACCTAGCAAAAGAGAAAATAGACAGCATCTCAGCCTGATTTCATCTGAACAGATATGAGCATAGTTGAATGAGTGTGCTCTCTATTGAATTCTGCCCAAAATTCTGCCGGTAAACTGATACCCTCAGGTAAAACTGATTCTTCCAAATACTGATGCCCGCAGGCCTGATACCCAGACTTGCAAACTGATACATGCATTCCTGTAGAGACGCACTCTAAAAGCACATAACAAGCAAGTGAGAGCCAAAACACCCCTATGGAGGGGTAAGGTTTCCCTGTCCTATTTTGTCAGGAGCTAGGGTTTCACTACGCACATAGCGGTTTCAAACAACCTGCATCGGGTAAGCAACCTGTCCTAGCTTGGAATGGTCACTATGGATTCCGAATATGCACTAGGTCAAATGGTCAAAAAGGGTGCCCCGGTAAAACCGGGGTTTGTGTTCCCATACTGGCAAAGCCCACAACCAGTTAGCCTTATGGTCATGCCTTGAAAAGACAAGCCTCCGGCAAACCGTTCAGGAATAGCAGATGGCAAACACGGTGTCCTAGGCGCACCAATGCAAATGCAATGCAAAGAAACACATAAGTGTAGTCAAAACAAGATATCTTGAGTTCGAGTCAAGTTCTCAAAATCCCCAGCAGAGTCGCCAGAAACTGTAGACGCGCCCTTGGGCCTCACTATAGTTCAGGACTCAACTTTGTCACGGTTCTTAATCTTGAACCAAAGAGTCCAAATCTGGCAAATCGTTTTGAGAAAATAGATTTTTGAAAGAAGTGCCAAACATAGACTGCTTTGCCAGATATAGAGTCGCCACCTAAATATTTTATTTTGGGAAATTTAGGAAACCCTGACTCGTGCCTAAGGCCACGTGTCCGTCATCGCCAAAGTTGCCTCGGCTCGGGAACTTGGGTACGATTGGGGAAGGTCACTTCGTGAGCACCCTCGCTCGCCCGATCAAAGATCGGCCTCTACTAACCATGATATCTAATTTTGAAAACATTATGTGTTCTTATTCCGGTTATTAGCCTAGATTTTACTATGTGATGCGCACAACATACAAGTATAGACTGAGTCGCCTGAATTGGAACAACACATTTCATGTTTGTTTTGAAAATGGTTTGCTACTCGCAAGTAGGCTTAAAATGTAGATTTTGCCACCCTCAGGTGGGCTTTAGAAAATATGGTTTTGCCACTATCTAGTGGGCTTAAAACTCACAGTGAATGATTTGTTCCAATCAGAATAACCCAACCTTCACCCACAGGCATTCAGGCAGTTATATCACATAAGCACATAGCCTCATGGTAAGCATGCTATCATGGCAGTCACTCACACGTATGCAAGGACGCTAAAGCACAAAAACTTACCGAGTACTCCGAGCCAAAACAGAAGCTGATTAGAAATCATGCATGATCCTAACTATACAGAAATGCCTAATGCAACACATGCAGAAATGCAACTAAGATAGGCTCGGCTATTCTAAACATGGCATGTGAAATGCTACAACTAGCAAGTATTCAACTTGGAATTGAAATACAATGCAGTTAGTATAATGCGCCAAGCCCGGTGCATGCAAAACAGATGAATGAATGCAAACATGCTATCATACTGTATGCTAATTGAAATATGCCCTAATCTAACCATCATAAGCTGGTAAATAAAAGGGAGAAAGACGTGGGGTTGGAAGATATACATCACACACACGCACACTTATTACAACATTGCCCTCGCGCAGAGGGTCCGAATAAATAATATACAGTCCCAAATAAATAATACAGTCCGAATAAATACAAAATCCTAATTAATTAACAAATTAAACTAGGAAAGCTGTAAACTAGCATGCAAGCTAGGGACTGCCTCGACTCTGCTCTGGATGATGAATGATGCATGTTCAGGTTGCTTGGCACGGAAATCCATCGCGATGCCCCAATTAGCCTCTGTTTGCAATTGATGCCGGAATGCTGTGCAAGGCTTTTGAAAGCTACTGACTTCTGGTTTGCTGTAACAGAGAGCAGGAAAGGGGCATAGCAATGTATTTTCACATATGTATGCATGCCTCGATCCTTGTGTCACCAATCACGTATCTCGATGGATGATGGCCGAGGAGTCGATTTGCATGACTCAATATGGAATGAATGCACATATGAACACAACAAGACCGAGACTCCATCATGGATAATCCGGAGTGTCGGTGACCGGGAATTGAGACACGTTCCGTCACTCGGAGTACGAAACGTACCTCGTTTCCCGTGCTCGGGCTAACTTCTATCCCAAGCACAGTGCAATATGCATGATATGCATGGATGCAATCTAAGATACAACCGAACATGCACAACGCTATGAGATAGCATACGCGATGCACGAGGTAACATGGCATACACAATGCGCTAACATACAACCTAGCATACACAATGCTATGAAATGAAATGGCATACACAATGCAATATGGGCTTACACTAACATGAGTGGACCTCAGCCACACTTACATCAGAGGCCATAAGATGAAAATGAGACACTCGAGATGCGTGCACACATGCACGCAAACCGAGGACTGATCCTAAGGCACGAATGCCACTCTAGCAAAGCATGGCAAGGTATGGAATATGGCATACAAACATGCGAATTTCAGCACTAAAATATGATGCTAAATGGTCCCGAAATATGGAAAAATGGCACCCAATGCATGAGATGAACCCCGAAACTCAAAACTAGGCACATGGAATGGCTTATAGCTATACAAAGCATGCATTATTTGATCATGAAGTCTAAAGACAGAGCCAAGGAAGTCCCAAAATATGAACTTTTCCAGTTCAAAGTGTAGCCAAAAAGTACTAGCAAGATGACTTAAAAAGGCATACAACTTTGACTAGCAAACATGGTTTACATGGCAAGTGCATGAAGCGTATGGAATCTCATCAAACCAGCAAAAATCAGTGAATGAAACATTCCAAAATATGCCCAAATAACCGATGAAATGAAGCCAACACGTGCAAAAATGAGGAGCTCCTTTAGAGGGCCATACAAGGAGTTGTTAGACACATACAAGATAGACAGGAAGCATGACCAAAACAACTCTAAAAATCAAATATGATAGTCCCAAAACTCATCAAATTGGCCCGAGATCAGTCAACAAAGCATGCAAGATAGGGTCTCTTTGGAAGGCCAAAATGACCATCAAACAAAACAAGGTGAGAGGGGGTCACCCCCCTCTGATTTGGAGGTTCAAAATAGTGTACTAGCCACTGAAAATCCACTGGATTTCAGTGGCTAGAGGGCCAAACCAAGCATGCAACAAGGGCTTAGGTGTAAGGCTCAAAATAGGAGACAATCAAGCATACAAGGGAGCATATGACTTCAAATAAGAAAATGCCCTTAATAAAAAATGAAAATGATGTCAAAACAAGCCTCTTTCCAGTTTATAATAAGTCTCAAAAATGAATATAAATAGGGCTAATCTATCATGCAAAAAATGGCCCTAAAAGAGAGAATGGTGACAAGGGACAGCAGCTGGCCCCAAATGGCAAAGAGCCCTTCAACAAAGTTGAAGAGGGGCTCAAAATATGGCACTTTACAGTTTATGACCAATTCCAAAACAGCTCACAAATAAGCCTAAAGTATCATGCAAAAATAGGCCTAAAAGAGAGTTTAAACACAAAGGGTGAGGAGAAGACCTCAAACAGAGAAAGACCCTTAATCAAACATGGAGATGAGCACAAAATATGACTATTTACAGTTTGGGTCGGAGCCCAAAAATGCTTGCAAGTATGGCTTATAAATGAACCAAGAAAAGGCTAGAAAAGTGAGGAAGAAGACTTAACCTTGTAGAGCAGCAACACAGCAGCTTTTGGACCAAGAAATGGTGCTCCTATCCTCTGAAAATAGCCTCCAAGTTGTTGGAATGGAGTGTGGAGGTGTGGTGCTATGGTTTGTAGTGTAAAGAGTGCAAGAACCTTAGGGTTTTGAGGCTTGGAAGAGAGGGAGAGGGAGAGTTGTATGCAATGGCTCTTAAACAATTTTGTAACCTTCCAAAATGCAGCTGGAGCTGCTGGTTTTATAAAGGGAGAGAAGGGAAAAAGGGGGGAAAAATCAAATTCAAATTTCCCCCCCAAAAGGCTGACCCTCGGGTACAGGGTTTGGAGGAAAACAAATTGCACACCTGGAACACACTTGGGGAGGGGATCATGGCCAGCCAGCTCAAAAGGGCCAAAGTGGTCATCCAACCAGGTAGGTGGCCGGCCTGCCACAGTTTCTGGCCGGCCTGCTACTTTTCAGGACAAAAATGGGTCTGCCGGAAAGAGAGGCGGCCGGCCAGTGATAGGGAAGTCCAATGGTGGCCGTCCAAGTGTCCAAATTGAAGCCCCGGAAGTTATCTTTCCAATGGCGCAAACCTTGCATTAAAATTCCTCCTGTGGAAAAAGTTATGCCCTTTTTGGTGAAGCCGCGCAGATTCGGTCCAACCGGAGTGATGCCCTACTTCAATCAACTATATCTCCCCCGTCCGGAATTGGATTTAGGAGATTCTTGAGTGCAAAATGAAGCCCCGGAAGTCTTATTTCCAACGGTGGTGGCCTCATAGCTTGATTCCAAGTATGCAAATGAAGAGGCCCGATTCGGCGAGGGCTGCTCGACTCTCTCTTAACAATTCATGCCCATTTTCTCCTCCAACTGGATTTCTTCCCTCTTCTCCTCTTTTCTTCAACTTCAAATCCATAAGTAAGGTGTTTTGAAAGATTTTTCAAAGATTTCATCTCTCTTTCATTCATTTCCACTTTGTCCTTGCTCGGTTTACCGAAAAGCACAACATTTGACAAAATACGAGCCTCGGAACATCGTAAAAACTTTATTTCAAAAACGTTTTGAAAGAGAGGGTTTTAAGACTAAAATCTTTTGATCAAGATTGTTTTGGTCCAGAATAGGGGTATGAAGTTGAGATTTGACTCTCTCCTTGCCGAAGAAATTGAACCTTTGCCCTGCACATCTTTCTCCACCATGTAAACCATCAGTCGCATCCAAGTCTTAAGGGCGGTCAAAAATGGGGTGTCTACAAGCACCCATGTATACGTGCAGTTTTCGAGACTTTCATCCTGGACACACAGGCCAACTTAGTTTAATGGAGTCTATCCCCTTTCTTTTCCCAAACATGAAGTACATTCCCTTTTTCCTCCCAGACATCATACATATACAATGTATACACATCATAATCATATTCAATGATAAAGGCTAAGAGATTAGTTTTAATTCACCTAATCCTCATGCAATTTCTACAACAATCATGGCTATCCTCCACCGATAGCCAAAAACAGATATTTCTAAACAGATATACAATCTTTACAACAGATAAATTATCCAAATTTCCATAGGTGCGAGGTAATACATATCTAACTCCACCATTTATATAAATATCCATTCAATTTCATATTACTAATACCAATTCCATATTTGTACACAACAATTATTCGAGACATTTTAGGGCAAAACTCCATTTTCTCCACTTTTATCCCAAACACCAAAAATCAACCATTTTAACACAACACAAGCTCATGTTTACTCCTATAACCATTTCCAATACATCCATTCGAAAACTCTTCTTTTGATTTTAAACCAAAGTCCTAGGTTTGTTCAAAATCACCTTAAATCTCAATATTTCTTACACATCAACAAATAACTAAGCTGAAACTCATAGAGAGTGTAGAAAGTCCCTACCTGAAGCTTAAAAGACCAAATGAAAAGGTGAAGAAACTTTAAAGACGTCAAAAACAAGCTTTAATCGGACCAAAAGAGAGCTCTTGATACACACAACCTTTTTAACAAAGACACATAGATAGAGAGATCACTAGATCTAGGTGAAAATGTAGAGAGAAGGGGAGTTTTAGAAAGAGAGGGTTCCGATCTAGGGGTTTTGGGAAAAAAGTTATGAAAAAGTGATGAAAAAGGAGGTTGCTGCAAACTGATATACGTACAGTCCGCTCAAGCGCAAGAGTTAACCCTCGAGCGTCAGACACAATAATTTGTTTCGCTTGAGTGCACGAAATGACGTTCAAGCGCAGAATGCACACATCTAGTAATTTTGCAGACGGAAGGACATTGCTTGAGCTAAAAATGGTTGCTCGAGCACACATCGCTTGAGTGTTGGAAACGCCGTTCGAGCGTAGAATACACTCTCCAGTAGTTTTGCAGGCATGCAAAAGTATTGAGAGTTTGCAAAGCCTGCTCGAGCACAAGAAGTGTCGCTCGAGAGGATGAGCAAAAATCTAGGCAACAAAGGTTTGAAAACTAAGCAACCAACCTGTTCCAAACACTACCACTACAATCTAATAACCAAAATTAAGGAAGGATATGAGGGAAAAGACATGAACAACCATATGAGGCTATGAAACCTGAGTCCAGAATACAAAATGGGTCGGGTCTAAACCAGAAACGCTATATCTTCTGATAAAAGCTTCTTTTTGCACAACTGCAATTGCCATTTAGGGATGAAAGTTTGGGGATGAAAGCTCAAAATTAATTGAGGGAGTTGAGAGCTTGAGAGAGAGAATTGTTTGTGAGAGATAAAATAGGAGAGGGGGAATATTTGTAGGAGTTTGGGAGGATGGGGTCAATTTGTAAATAAATTTTTTTTGGGCCGTTGTGTTAAATGGTCATATGACCATTTGAATTAAATCTTTTTATTTTTAAAATTTTTTTACCATTAGTCTTTTTATAGTTAGTCTGTAGCAACAAACATTTGAATTGTTATTATTATTATTTTTCTGCTGTTGGGAGTGTAGCAGTTTGCATAAGTAGACAATGAATATTAATTATTATTATTTTTTTTAATTTTGACCATTGCTCAGTTAGAGAGAGAGGGAGGGCTGCGGGGCCAACGGGTCTAGCCGGGCTTCAAAACAACGGCCCAGGCCCAAGACTAGGGTCCCGGATTGGGCTCGGGCCCGAGCCTAACTAGGTCGGGCCCAGCTTGGGCTACGAGCGGGCTTCGGGCTGCCCATAGGCCTTGGGCCATTTTTACACCCTTATGTGTCGTTAACATTGGTGCTAAATTTCGTGTCATCAATAGCAAAAGAAACTCTTACATCATCAACAGTGGTAAGTTTTGACAATGGACTAGCCTAGAGTTTTATTAGGCCTAGTCGAACTCTAGAAATGGGACCTTTATACATATTAAAATAAATTATTAGTAAAATGGTATGCATATTTTTTTTATTTGTTAATATTCACGCAAAATTTGTTTGTATATATATATATTCATTAAAATTATGTATTAAAATTTACTTATATGGATTAAGATAAAAACATAACATTACAAGTCCAAAAGATTTGGAAAAAAAAAAAAAGATTTTGTTGCTTTAGAACTCAAAAAGATAGATATGTGGTCTTGTTTTCAATTTTTCAAGAAGAGAAAACTTTAAGAAGAATTTAAAACTATAATACAAAATAAAAATTAAATCAAAATATCACTTAAACATTACTCTTCTCACATTATTAAATGCAAAATTACTAATTAAATTTGCATAATCTAACTTATGCACTACATATTTTCAATAGATGACATAATTAATTTCTTCAATTTTTATTGTGATATCTAATTTATTCAATGTTTCTTATTATATGGTTGAGTGAATATAAAATTTGATTAACTTCAACTTTAAATATTTTATTTTTCCATAGGCAATTGTAGTTGACAAAAACAGTATTTATATAAATAATCAATGCATTTGAAAAACAATTACTCATTACTTTTAAATTATTCACCACTTCAGTTGTTCTTTAATTTTTTTGATAAAATTTTAATTTTTTAATTATTGATACAATAATGTTATGTTTGATTCTTAGAATTAAAGTGAAATGGAATGGAATGCTCATTTTTTAGTCTATACATGAAATAACCATTCACTTACAATGGTGAATAATTATTCCGTTTGCAATATATTTTTCATTATTTTTTTAGTAAACAAAACATGATAATGGACATAATGAACGGAATGATCATTCCATTTCATTTTCATTATAATGAACCAAAGACTACTTAAGCCTTAAAATCACTACGCAAAAAATATTTTGGCAACAAAATATAAATTGGTTGCCAAATATACATAATCGGTGACCATATATTGATTGGTCTCCAAAAACTAAACTATTGGTGACTAGTTAGCATGGTTGGTCGCAAGGCTAAATTTCTGAGTGGGAACGAGGGAAAAGTTTCTGTGATGAAATTAATATATGGCGACTAAATTTTATTCATCAAATGTAACTTTTTGGCAACAACAATTATTTAGTCGCTGGAAATGTGGGCTATATTTATGGCGACTTAATTACTTTGGTCGCTAATAATTTATTTGTCAATACTACACCGTTTTAAATGAAGCCCTAATTTTTTATTGCCCAAAAATAGTTGACCCACGCATGACTTGAGGCTCCATTGTCTCATTCTCCCACTCTTGTGACCTTGAACGACACATGTACCTCTTCTTGTTTTTCATCATCTTCTTTTTCTTCTTCTTCTTCTTCTCTCTCTCTCTCTCTCTCGCCTTCGACTACATTAGCAGTGGCACTACCTCTTCATCTCCCTCTCTTTTGTTCTTCATTTGAACTGTTGAAGATTTTCTTAAAGGGTGTTGATGATGATGATGATGATGATGATCATCTTCCACGGTTTGATTTTGATTCTTCAAAGTCACTCTTCTCATGAATTAGTATATGTGAGATTGTTGTATTCATTTGTGTGATTTTACCTATAGCTTTGATGCTCTGATTAGTACTGATAATGACTGCACTGGCTATGGTCACTGCCTTCTTCTATAACAATTTCAGTTTAGACTCGATGCATTTATTGCTTTGGATTTGGGATATTTTGTCTTGCATCACTATTCATGTCTTTATTCATCCTGTACTTCATTGAGTTTGGCTATTGGAGTATCATTGTCGGGTTTGGAATAGGTTGGTAACTTGTTTTTCAAAAGAATTTTTGCTAAAATTTTGGCCTCTTCGCTCAAGTGGTCTTTTTGTCACTTGAGTTGTCTTTATGAACTCTCAGTACTTTTGCAGGTCTGCAAAAGTACTGGGAGGGTGGTGTTTTTAGCTCGAGCGATCTTTCTTGCGCTCGAGCAGTCTTGACTCGAGCGGTCCTTCTTGCGCTCGAGTGGTCTTTTGGAACTCGCAGTACTTTTGCAGGCCTACAAAAGTACTAGAGGATGGCGTTGTTCACTTGAGCTGTCTTACTTGTTGTATTTGGTCGCTCGAGTGACGCTCGAATGACCATTCATGCGCTTGAGCGGTCTGCGCATATATCAGGTTGTAAAGATCACTTTTTAGATCACTTTTTCACTTCTCTCTCTTTCTCTCTCTCTCTCTTTCTCTCTCTCTCTCTAAATCTCAAATCTTCTCTCTCTCTCTCTCTCTCTCTCTCTAGTTCTTGAAAATTTGGCCCAAATACACCTTGATCTTGTGATTTCCTTCCCTTAGATCTTTTGTTAAAAAGGTAGAGCACATCAAGGGCTTTGTTTTAATTGGAAAAGTTCGTGTTTTGGGCTCCGTCGAGTTCTACACATATTTCCTTTGAGTCTTCTTTTTTGAGGTACGGATTACTTTGACACTTTGTATGGCTTTTTGTCGCTTGAGCGGTCTTTATGAACTCTCAATATTTTTACAGGTCTGCAAAAGTATTAGAGGGTGGCGTTGTTCTCTCGAGCGGTCTCACTTATTGTGTTTGGTCGCTCGAGTGACGCTCGAGTGACCATTCCTGTGCTTGAACGGTCTGCGCTTAGATCACTTTTTAGATCACTTTTTCACTTCTCTCTCTCTCTTTCTCTCTAAATCTCAGATCTTTTTTTCTCTTTCTCTCTCTCCCTAGTTCTTGAATATCTGGCCCAAATACACCTTGATTTAGTGATTTCCAAACCAAACCAAACCAAACCAAACAAAACCAAGCCTTAAGTCCTATCAAATGGGGTCGGCTACATGAATCCTTATTCTCTACGCGACCCTATCAAAGGCCATTTCGTTAGTCAAATTAAGTAGATCCATATTTCTATTTACAATGCTAGCCAACGTTAATCTAGGCCTCCCCCATCCCCTAACACTCCCATCTACTGTTACAGCATCGCATCTCTTCACTACTGCCATTGTTGGTCTTCGTTGAATGTGATCAAACCATCTCAATCGATTCTCTCTCAACTTATCTTCTATCGGTGCTACTCCTACCCATTCCCGAATACACTCATTCCTAATTCTGTCTTGTCTAGTCTTGCCACACATCCACCTTAGCATCCTCATCTCAGCTACACTCATCTTATCTACAAGTTGTTTCTTGGTTGCCCAACACTCCATCCCATACAACATCACTGGTCTAATAGCTGTTCTATAGAACTTACCTTTTAGTCTAGTGGGTATCCGTTTATCGCATAGTACCCTAAACACACTTCTCTACTTACATCATCCCGCCTTAATCCTATAGGCCACATCCGCATCAATCTCCCCCACTGTTGTGATAATTGACCCTAAATAACGAAAACGTTCACTCTTAGACAGTTCTTGGTTCTCAATCTTTACTTCTCCTCTGTTTTCATTGTTACTATTACTAAATTTATATTCCATGTAATTTGTCTTAGTTCTGCTTATCCGAAATCCTTTAGATTTAAGAGCTTTTCTCAAAATCTCCAACTTTGTATCAACTCTTTCTCTAGTCTCATCCACTAGTACAATATCGTCTGTAAAAAGCATACACCATGGCATGTCATCCTGAATATTTCTTGTCAACTCATCCATAACTAAAGCAAAAAGATAAGAACTTAAGGTAGATCCTTGGTGTAAACCTACAATGATAGGAAATTCATTTCTCTCTCTAGTAGACAATCTAATAGTGGTCACCACCTCTTCATACATGTCCCTAATCACATCAATGTAACCTTTTGTCACCCCTTTCTTCTTTAACACCCACCATATTATATCCCGGGGCACTCTATCATATGCTTTCTCAAGGTCGATAAACACCATATGAATGTCTCTTTTCTTTTCTCTATACTTTTCTATTACTCTCCTCAAAAGATAAATCACTTCCATTGTTGACCTGCCAGGCATAAACCCAAATTGATTCTTTGACACCTCTGTTATATCTTGTAATCGGTGTTCCATCACCCTCTCCCAAACTTTCATTATATGACACATCAGCTTGATTTCTCTATAGTTGTTGCAATTCTTGACATCTCCTTTATTCTTATAGATTGGCAGTAAAATACTCTTCTTCCACTCATCTGGCATGTTTCTAGTTAACAAAATTTTGCTAAATAACCTAGTCAACCAAGCAACCCCCTTTTTACCCAAACACTTCCAAGCTTCAATAAGGATATTATCGAGTCTTAAAGCCTTATTTGATTTCATCTTCTTAAGTGCAATCTCCACTTCAAAGTTCCTAATCTTGCGATAGAACCTACAATCTTGGTTTATCGTATTACTGGCTATTTCTTCCCTTATTGCCATACCTCCATGTTCCTCATTTAATAGTTTCTCAAAATAGTTCTTCCATTTTTTTTAATCTCTTCATCCTTTACCAATACCTTAGAATCCTCACTCTTAATGCACTTAAACTTGATTAAAATCTCTTGTTTTCCTCTCCCGTATCTTAGCAAGTTTGTATACTCTCTTCTCTTCCTCCTTGCTATCTAGTCTAGTGTATAGGTCATCATAAGCTTTCAACTTAGCCTCTCTCACTGCTTTTTTGACCTCCTTATTAGCCAATCTATAGCTCTTAAGGTTTTCCGCAGTTCTATCATTCTGTCACTTTTTAAAGCACTCTTTTTTTTCCTTAACTACCGCTTGAACCTCTTCCCTCTACTACTAAGTTTCTCTAGAGCTGGGTCCTGTCCCAGGAGATTCTCCTCATACAATTGGCCATCGAGTTCCACATAGTGTTAGTATCATCTTCCAAGTCTCAAGTACCTTCATTATCTATTCTATTCTTAAATATTTCTAATTTATCCCCTTTTAGGTCCCACCATCTTGTCCGATGACACCCACCATCCTTCTTAGCTTAGTATTTCCCTCTAAAACATAAATCTAGTACCAAAATCCTATGTTGAAAGGCCAGGCTCTATCCAGGAATCACCTTACAATCATTGCATTTTAGGCGGTCCACTTTTCTCACTAAGAAGTAATCTATTTGGCTCTTAACTGACCCACACTTAAAGGTTATCAAATGCTCCTCCCTCGTCTTATACATAGTATTGGCCACCACCAGGTCATAAGCCAACGCAAAATCTAAGATACTTTCTCCAGCCTCATTTCTGTCATCAAAACCGTATCCACCACGCCCCCTTTCATAGCCTAGTTTATCTATGCCTACATGGCTATTAAAATTTTCACCTATAATCAGGTTCTCTCCTAAGGGTATCTCCTGTAAGATCTCATCAATTTTCTCCCAAAAATCCCTCTTAGTCTGATCATCTAATCTTACTTGAGGGGCGTATGCACTAATAACGTTCACTATATTCCCTTCAATAACTAGTTTAACTAACATAATCTTATCCCATTTCTTAATGAACGCCACTACATTCTCCACAAGACCCTTGGCAATTATGATTGCTACCCCATTCCTGCATCTATCCTTACCACTATAATACAATTTAAAACCAGTATCCTCAATTTCCCTAGTTTTCTCATCCGTCCACTTAGTTTCTTGTACGCAAGCTATACTAACTCTCCTACTAATCATAACATTTACCAATTCCATCGTCTTACCAGTTAAGGTTCCTATATTCCAAGTGGCTACCCTAAACCTGTAGTCTTAGACTAGCTTCTTTACTTGCATTCGTCCAGAAAAACGCGAGAACCTTTGCTCATTTTTCACCGCACCCAAGTGTCGATGAGACACCCCTTGCTCACTTTTCGAAACACCTGGAGGTAGGCACAACGCTTCATTTGAGGGGAACGACCTAGCATTTAAATGATTCAAAGTAGGATTCATTGTTATAAGGGATTCGAGCAGCTTTTTTGCATGTTGGTTGTTAGCTACCTAACACACAACCTTCCTCCTTAACCCGGGCTTGGAACCAGCGGAGTTGTTAACAACCCCGACGAAGTTGATCTAGTGATTTCCTCCCCCTAGATATTTTATTGAAAAGGTAGAGCACATCGAGGGCTTCATTTTAATTGGAAAAGTTTGTGTTTTGGGCTCCGTCGAGTACTACACATCTTTTCTTTGAGTCTTCTTCTTTGAGGTAGGGATTACTTTGACACTTTGTATGGCTTTTAACTTTGTTATTTGATTTTCTAAGCTATGTTGTGATTTGAGAATTTTTAAACACAAATCTAGGGTTTTGATTTAAAAATTCAAAAGAGGGGTTTTTAAAATGGGTTCTTGTATATGATTGTGACTTTGCAAAAATGGTTGGGTTGGAATAAATGGTGGATTTTATCCTTGGGAAATGATTTTTAAAGGAATGGGGTTTTGCCCTAAATTATGAATATTTGGTTTGGTAAAGAAAAAATGGAATTGATGTTGGTATTGTGGAATTGGCATAATGATGATGATGATAGTGGAGTTGGATATGAATTACCACTCCTAATTGGAAATGTTGGAAAGTATATCCGTATTGAAAAATTAATTATTTGTTTAGAGATATCTATTTTGGGCTATCAATGGAGGATATGTATGATTGTTGTAGAAATTGCATGAGAATTAGGTAAATTGAAACTAAACTTTCATCCATATGCATTGAGCATTGTAACATATTTAACACATTGAAAATATTGTTGTTTTGAGAAAAATTGGTGAATACCTTGGTGAATCTGGGTAGGAGTGTAGTTGTGGTATAATGTTGGCCTAAGTGTTCTTGATGAAAGTCCAGAAACCCGCACGGTTAAGTGTCGAGCCTTCCGACTAATACCGGTAAAAATGACAAATTGGTAGTGCTTGTAGCCTATTTGCAGACACATCTTAGAGATTCCCAGTGTGATATCCGCTGCCTTGTTTTCTATTGAAAATGAATTGGTTGCAAGAATTGTGATATAAACCTAGCGTAGCATGGTTTTTGGAAAGAGATATAAAATGTTTTGACCTGAGCATTGCATATGCATTCACCTTATAACTTTGTTAAGATTCATGCACTGTGTTGACGTATCTTTACTCGACTTTGGCTCACCCTATGTGAAAAATCATTTTCAGGTGCTGATGATATGCTTCCGCCAAGGCAATAGTTTAGGAGGACTTGGAGCCAAGGGCTTCTACTTTGGATTAATGTTGTATTTGTTTTGTTCAAGTCTAGGGCTTTCTTTGTATTGAGTTTAAACTCACTTTTGTTGTAACCAAGCACCGTCTTGGAAAGATGTAGCTAATAGGGCATTATTATATCTATTTTAACTCTTATTTCATATCTTTGTTTATAACACATGCTATAGATTCAAGGTTAGGGTTTATAAATGTATTACCACATGTGTTACACTTTTGTAAAGAGATGAAACCTTATGAATGGGAGAACAATATATTCAGTCATCTGTTATTATTTAAAATCTGTCGTGGGATGATTTTATTGTTATATTTTCGGGACGTTACATCTTCTCTTCTCTCTCTCTCTACAGTCTCTTCTCTCATTTTCTCTCCCTTTTATTTTTCCCAAAATGTGCAATCCATCTCTTTATTTTGATTTATTTTGATTGTTGGGTGTTGTTTGTTTTGCATTATATGCATTTGAGTTGTTTGAGGAATGATTGCGGATTGAAGGATATCTTTTGGGCTATTAAGATGATAAGTAGATTATGAAATACAATAATCAAGCGTTCATGAGAATGACACACGATGAATCTCACTAAGTTGATCCTGAAACTTTGTTTATGCTTTGAAATACGTTTTGATTATTGTTTCATTAGTTTGTTTTTTGGGTGAAATGATTTTTTTTTTCTTCTTTTAACTTCTGAGTCTTGAATGTTTTTTTTCAGCGTTGTGTATGAATTGTTATTTCAGCTTATATTTTATTTTTTGAATTCAGTTGCAGTTTGATTGGGATTTGTTATTGCTTGATTTTGAATTTTATCAAATTCTTATGGTTGATGATATTTGTTGTTTGGGATCCAAGAAAACTACGTTTCTCAAGAATTTGTTCATAATTTTGAAGTTTTTATTGAATCTGGTTACTGTTGGAATGTAGAATAGAGTATATTAAATTACGGTTATTTAGGAATTTGATTTTAGGATTTGATTGTGTAATTATTTAATTCCTTTTTGTATTGTATCATATATTCATTATATATAGACATGGTCTCAACCACATTAGGATAAGCCAATTTTATACAATTCTCTTCTTAGTATCAGAGCCAAAGAAACCCTAGCCTTTTTTCCATTCCAACTCCTCCTCCACTCTCATCTCCACCGCAAGCCTCTCTTCTATTTCTTACTAGCTGACTCACCTACCCAACCCCCTCTAACCACCTTACACAACCTGAAACCCTTCCTCTCTTCCTTGCCAGTCCTTTCTAGTCATTGTTGAGGTCCTTATAGCAACCGACTAGGCCTTTTTCCTGGTTCTGTGTAGTTCGGCACCCTTCTAGGGTGGTTTGGGTTGGTTTCTAACTCTTTTAGGGTCATATGTTGTTGATGTGGTAAGCAACCTATGTGTGTGTGTGGTTTTTTTTTTTTTTGATTTGGGCTATCGGTTTATTCGATAGCATCTCTTGTGCATGGCGTCGCTCCTTTGACTTTTTGGTGTTTGTTATTTACCTATTCTCTTTCGGTATTGGGTATGTGTTCTTTTCCTCATATGTTTTTTAGAATGATTGAATCTGTTGAACAAACCTAGAGTATTGTGCCTCGTTCAGAAGTTTCCCTTCATTAGATTACTAGTGTGTTGCTTAATGGTCGTAACTTTGTTGCTTGGAGTTGGTCTATACATCTCTACCTTGGGGGTAGAGGCAAAGCAAATCTGGATGGCTTCTGGAAATTAAGACACAACCTCCAACTGATGATCCTATGCGAGTTCAATGGGATATTGACAATTGCACCTTACTTGGTTGGATGTTCAACTCTATGGAGGAATACATCTATAACATGTTTATGTACCGCGACACTGTTTCTCTGTTGTGGAGTGCTCTTACCCAGATGTATGCACATGCCCACAGCGATGTTCGGTTTTTTGAGCTCTATCAGGATATTTCTCATGCTTTTTAAGAAGCTTTGGGTTTTACATCTTCAGTCTTGCTGGGAGAAGTTAGCATAGTATGAGCTATTGAGTAATTTTCTAGTTGCTGTCGCTTTTATTGTGTTTGCTCGTCTTGCTTGCCAGCATACCTATTAGTTTTTGATAGGTTTAAAACCTGAATTCGAATCTCTTTGTATTCAGATTTTGAACACATCACCTATGCCATCCTTATATGAGGCTTTTGCTACTATTGACAGCAAGGAGCATCGTCGTCGACTGGTTCTGCTTGTTGCTCCATTTCCTTCCCCTGTTCCTGCCTCATCTTCAGTTCCAGATCAGATGGCTCTTACTGCAAAGTCTAGTTCTTGTGTTTCTAGTAGAAAGGTTATTTGCCACCATTGTGGCATAACCGGTCATGTCCAAGCACGGTGCTTCAAGCTTCATTCTAAGTTGAAGCAATGCTTTGTTGGGGCACGCCAGGTTCTCCCCATACTACTGTTATTGCTGACACATCTAGTACTACTCAGCCTTCTCATTCTGTTGACCTTCATTAGCTTTAGTCTCAGATTGGTTACCTTCAGGAGTAGCTTGGATCATTCGCTACCTTGTCTCTGAGTGTCCCTTCATTTTCCACTGCCACACTTGCTATAGGTACTCCTATAGCCTTTCATGTTCACGCTACACCTACTTAGATATTAGATTCTGAGGCCAATGATCATATGACCGGTGAGTTTTCTTGTTTATCCTCTATTGTATCTACTACCGCTTAGACTGTATGTCTTGCTGATAGGTCTATCTCACATGTCCAACATAAGGTGATATGTCATTGTTGTCTGATAGTACACTTACTTCTATATTACATGTGCCACATTTTGCTTATAATCTTCTTTCTGTTAGTCGCCTTGCTAAAAATCTTCATTGTGCTATTATTTTCTTATCCACTCATTACTTATTATTGGACCTAACTTCGAAGAAGATTTTTGGCAAGAGGTTTGAGTGCGACGGGATATACTACTTTGGGGACTCACCACCTTCTCATCCTACCATTTCTGGCCTGTAAGCAGTTGTGTTACTTGAGTCGTTTTCATATGTGTTTTCTTTTTAGACTTTAGTTTTGTGGCATGGTCGTTAGGACATGCAAACTTTAATTATTTATGTTTACTTTTTCCATTACTTAATAAAGCTTGCAAGGATCATCAATTTCATTGTGTTGTTTGTGAACTGTCCAAACATACTCATACTACTTATATTCCTCACATGTATCAGGCCTCCTATATGTTTGACCTTATCCACTCTGATATCTAGGGTCCTTTTTCTGTTTTGGCTTTTTCTGGGCATAGGTATTATGTAATTTTCATAGATGATCACTCTAGATATACTTGGGTTTATTTGCTAAAAAAGAAGTTTGATGTGCTTCCACTTTTTATTCAATTTCTTCGAATGGTAAAAACCCAATTTCACACTATTGTGCTCAATATTCGTTCTAATAACGAAGGGGAGTACATCTCTGATGTGTTCCACTTCCAACTTAATCAGCAGGGAATTTTGTAGCAACTCACTTGCACTTACACTCTTGAACAAAATGGGATTGTTGAACGTAAAAATCGTCATATCATGTCTATTGTCTAGTGTCTTCTTTGTGGGATGAATGTTCCCAAATCTTATTGGCAGATGACTATGCTTACTGCTGTTTACCTAATTAATCGGACACCTAGTTGGGTTCTACACGTTGGCACCTTTTCAATTACTTCATCCAGACACTGTGTTATTTCCTATTGTGCATCGTGTGTTTGGTTGTATTTGTTTTGTTTAGAATCGTAGTCCTACTCAGACCAAGTTAGATAACAAGTCTCTTAAATGCATCTTCTTGGGGTTTTCAGCTCTCTCTCTAAAGGGTATAGGTGTTATGATCCTTTGTCTCGTCGGTTTTATCATTTTATAGATGTCACATTTTGTGAAGCTATGCCATTTTTTGGTTCTAAACCTATGTTGCAGGATTCTGTTTCAAGAGCATCGCCTCTTGTTGTGTCACTGAGTGCTCGCCATGTTCATATCCTTGATTCATCTGTTCCCTCATCATCGTCTGTATCTACATCTTCCAGTCCTTCACCATTAAAGACATACTCTTATCGCCCTCATGCTCCTCTCCCTGCAGCATCTTCTTCGCCCTCAGGCCCAACTATCCCCACTACTATTTGCTCCCCAGTTTCTTCCCATTATCCAACCCGTGAATGTCATCACCCTAATCGTTTTGGTTAGTTTAGTAGTACTAATCACCTTATTTCCCAGTTTTATGTTATGATGCCTTTCAGCTTCTCATTGGTCTTTTTTTGGAAAACTTGAGTCGGCTTTTATTCCTCGGTCTGTCTCCGAGACTTTCCAAAATCCCCAATGGGTTGTGGCTATGCAAACTGAAATGGCTATTTTGGAGCATAATCAAATCTGGGATCTTGTCTCTTTACCTTCTGGTGAAAAGATTGTTGGGTGCAAGTGGGTCTTTACTGTGAAGTACTTGGCTAATGGTGTAGTGGAACATTATAAGGCTCGTCTTGTAGCTAAGGGATTTACATAGGTTCTGGGCAAGGATTTTGGGGCTAAGTTTGCATCGGTTGCTAAATTAACCACTATTCGTTTGCTTGTTTCCTTGGCTGCCTGTTGTTCTTGGCCCCTTTATCAACTTGATGTCAAGAATGCTTTTCTACATGGAGGCTTACTTGACATGATCTACATGGATCATCCAGCTAGGTTTCAAGCTGAATGAGAGTATGTTGGAAAGGTTTGTCGTCTGCATAAGTCTCTCTATGGCTTGAAGCAATCTCCTCGTGCATGTTTCCACCGTTTTAGCTCTGTTATCTTATCCATGGATTTTATTCAATGTCACTCTGACCATACATGCTTCATTTGCCGTCAACCCAATGGTCGATGTATTATTTTGTTGTTCTATGTCGATGATATCATCCTTATAGAAGATGACACCATTGGTATTGCTCAGGTGAAACAAGAGCATAGTCAAGTATTTGATATCAAAGACTTGGGTCATCTCCAATATTTCTTGGGGATTGAAATAGCTCATTCTCGCAGTGGGATATCATTGTCCTAAAGCAAGTATACTTTAGATCTTCTTCGGGACACTGGTATGATGGGGTGCAAGCTTCCCTCTACTTCTATGGATTCGAATCTGACACTTTTGGCTGAGTTTGGTGAGCTGCTTTCCGATCCATCTCGCTACCAGAGATTGGTAGGACGTTTGATCTATTTGACTAATACATGACCAGATTTGACAGTTGCTATAAGTGTGGTTAGTCAGTTTATGCATGCACCTCGTACAGTTCACCTTGACGTTGTTCACCACATCTTGAGGTATCTTAAGTCATGTTAAGGTTTGGGTTTATTCTTCAATGGTGGGATTCAGACAAGATTGTCCTATTTTACTAATGCAGACTATGCAGGTTCGTTGACTAATAAACGTTCAACTTCTGGAGTTTGCACTTTCCTTGGTACTCATCTTCTGTCATGGAAAAACAAAAAACAAGCTGTTGTTTCTCAACCATTTGCTGAAGTTGAGTATCGAGCCATGCCTCATGGGATATGTGAGTTACTATGGCTTCGATTCATTCTTATTGAGTTAGGCTTTGAGAACAATATTCCCTCCAACTATTTTGTGACAACAAGTCTGCCAAATTACTTGCCTCTAACTCTGTGCTTCGTGAGCGTAGTAAGCATACTGAAGTTGATATTCATTTCGTCCGAGAAAGTGTTAGAGCTGGCATTGTGCGTCCCTCTTTTGTTCCATCTTCTAATCAGACTGCAGACATCTTCAGCAAATCTATAGGACCATCCCTACTTTTGTTTTCCATTTGCAAAAGAGATTCCCTTAATAATAAACAAATAGATTTTAGTCAAAATTGAAGTTCTAGAACTCTTTTAAGCTTTCTTGCAACTCTTGAACTTGGTCTTATATGAATTTTTTTCTTCTCTAATTTCCTTAAATTTTGGAAAGTAAATTTAAATTATTTGAAGTTTGTTCACTTGTCTACTTTGTTATGGTCATCAATTAGCTTGCACACAAGATGGGAAGATGGTTGGATTTAGGTATCTAGAAGGCTGGGATTTTGTACATTTGAATATAAATTTCATACCTTGATTTATGTATTTAGCAACTTAAATTTATGGGTGTTAATTGGCTTTAATTTCTAATTTAGCTTCTTGGTTTTTAATTACTTATTTGAAAAAGGGTAGGAACTGGTAAACAATTTGAAAATGGTCATATTCTATCCGTTAAACTAATCAAGCGAAATCAATCACATCTCACTCCTATGACAACCTTTTACTTAACATTTGTCTGCCTATATGTTTTTCTAATTATTTTCCTTCTAGTTTTCTCTTGTTCTCTCCAGGACCATCACAACATATGACAATGGGATTGTTGGCATGACAACGGGACAAACAATGGCCCACAACACCCTCTCATTCCCTAAAAAACCAAACAAAAAATGATTATTAAGTAAAAGGTCTAATAATAAAGAATTAGAGAGGGGTTTCAATCCTATTTTTCAAAAGCAAGCTAGAATGATTGAAATGCAAAACAAAAGGTTTGAAGAGATTGAGAAGGTAGGCATGTAGGTTGATGAAGAGGATTGTCCATAAGCGGAATCTTATTGACAACTTGCTCTATAAGTATATTTTTCATAATTTAATTTTCAAATCACTAAAGCACTTCACTTAATATATTTGTTGAAACAAACTGCTGCTATGCTATTCCCGAGTTAGTTGATTTGGCTTTTCAATTAGAAGCAACTTAGCAAAATTCTTTATACATAAATATGTTTTGACCCATATGCAAAATGCTTATACTATCCTAAACGATAGTATAAATTAAAATCAAAGGTGTAATATGACATAAAGTCAGAAATGTAGCATGCTCAATACTATAAGCTAAAAGTTCTCATCAGTCTAAATAGTGCATCCAACCAATTGAACTTGCTTTGTTTTGTACCTCGGAAACAGAATATAGGACAAAAAACATAGCCATAAATGATTGATCTTATATATATATATATATAAGATTAAAATTTAATGATAGTTGCAGTTGTTACTGCTGTTGTGCTTCCACTGTTACTTGTGTTGAGTTTTCTTCTTGGATTTTGATTGAATGATTACAAAGATATTGATATAGAAATGGTTACAAGTAACTAACTCTAACAAATTCAAGATTCTAACTTCCACAACTAACACAATTATAACAAAGATATTTATCACTCATGTATATATAAAGTTAGAAACAAACAACACCTCAATTGAACTTTCAGTTAGGAAATTATAAGCAAATTAGCAAAAGCCAAGCACTATGGATGAGCTATGTGAATTGATCAAAATTAGAGTGGCCTTATGGATGAAGTCAATAAGCACTAAGGAATCTCATTTCACAATTCATGACTTTATTTATAATTTGAGGCAGATTAGAGTTTGCTTAGGTGAGCTTTGTGTGTTTTGTAAAATTGAGAGGGAAACAGTTGAGCATGTTCTGCTGGCATGACCTTTTGTTTAGAGTGTTTGGTCAAAAATAATGGAGTGGCATTGGATTCAATAGGTATTGCCAGGATCTGTGGAATGCCTATTGCTGTAGTGGAAGGGCTGGAGGCTAAGGAAGGGTGAGAAACAGTTGTGGAAAGTCCTACCCATTACAGTCCTCTAGTTAGTTTGGAAGTACATAAATAATTGTACATTTAATAATGTTAAACCTGTTGCTGAGGAGTTAAGTGAACTGATCAAAGTGAGGGTAGCACTGTGGATGAAATCTCATTCCATTGGTAGCTCCTACTCAGTTAATGGTCTTATTGGTAACTTTCAACAGGTCAAAAGGTGCTTGGGACATTGAAACAGGGGTGCTGGTCTGTGGGTGATTTGGTGGATTGGAATTTCTCCAATGCACTCTTGTACTATGTTTCTTAATTTTGTTTGCTGTTTTGTTTTGGCTGATGGGTTGCACATGATTGGCCTTATGGAGGGTGGCAACCTAGTTGGGATGCTTTATGTTTGGTAATGATGCAGTTGATTCCCATAGCCTCCTAGTATGCATTCTTTTTGTACTATTCTCTTCTTATCTAATGAATTATTCTTCTTTACTGATCCAAAAAAAAAAAAAAAAAAAGTTTTGAGACCAAGCATTTTATTACTAACAATTTAATATTGTAACCTTTTTTTTTTTTTTTTTTTTTTTTTTTTTTTTAAAGATTGGCAATGGATGGAACGTAGTTTAGGGAGCATCAGAGGATTATATTTTGAATTTTTGTATATATTGTCATAGGATTTTGTTATGAATTTGCAAGGTTGGAAGTTTTTTTGGAATTCATTATGTACATGTTTGAAGTTTTTTTTTTTTTTTTTTTTTTTGGGATTCATTGTGTACATGTTTGAAGTTTGGGATTGTAAGGTATTTGTATTTATGTTGAATGTTTTGGATTTGATATTTTGTTTGTATTTAATATGCTACTACTTTTGAATTTAGTTTATATTTTGGATGCCTTGCACAAGTGTTTTAATTTGTTTTTGATTGCATGTATGTGTAGAAATGATGTACATGAAAAGTAAGTTTAGGTTTGGATTTTTTTATTTGTTTTGTAGGTTTATGAATTATGTACTTAATAGGGAAATTGTAATTTTTTTATTTTTATAAATAATGAATTTTTAGTGACATGTTTTAAGTTGTGAATTTACTTTTGGTGACACTTTTTTTCCATTGCTAAAAGTCTATGTGAATAGGATATGAATTTTTAGCAACCAAAATCTTAATTGGTCGCCAAAAGTTTTGACATTCAACAATCAATTTGCTTCGTCGCTTGAACATATTTTGGCGACACATTTATATGTCTCTAAAACCTTATATGTCATCTGCTTAAGGTTACTCTTGGTGGGTGTTTGGAAAATTACTATTTTAATAGCCTATTTTAGTTTTTGGCTATTTTAGGGGGCTAAAATTTTTGTGTTTGGAAGATAGTTGGATTTTTTTTGTAGTTGGATGTGATGTTTGTAAGAGAAAAAGTGAAATGATTATGAATTTGATGTGACATTTTGTCTTATTAATTGTTTTAGCCTATTTTGTTTCTTAGGCCTCGTTTGGGAACCAGCGCGTTTAGCCAAAAACCCAAAAAGTTACTAAAAAAGCCAAAAAGCTAACAACTCATACCAAAAAGTCAAAGATTCTCTTTTCTCTCTACTTTTTGCACATTCTTTTGTAAAAAACCAAAAAGTCATCCCAAACATACTAATTTTTTTTAGCTCATATTTTAGCTAAATAGCCAAAAAGTTACTAAATTAGCCTGTTCCCAAATGAGGCCTTAGTCACTAAATGTTAATTTATGGCGACAAATTTTTTGGCTTTTGGCTACTACAATATTTGATCACCGATTTATTTATAAGGCGACTATAATTTATTTGGTCGTCGAATTATTTAGTGACATGGCTTCGACGAACCACTTTTTGTGTCAGTAATGAAAATTGCATTTTTGGTGACTAAAAAACACCTTTTTAAAGTGCTTTTTGCCTATAGTGGATATTTGGGGTCCTAATTTTTTAACAAAATTTGGAGGCCTAAAGCTACCACCCTGGTCACCTATCCCAGGGCCGGCCCTAGTTTGACATGATCATCATTGGTGGCTTGTGAGAACCCTAACTTTTGTAAACCTTGCTAAGGTCCTCACTTTTGAATTATTATAATAAAAGCTCTTAATTTCTCGTTTATTCACGAATTTAACCCTAGAATCGAAAGCGCATCACGGACGAGTCCGTACAAACCCTAATCGATTCTAGTAACTTAGTAATCTTTTCTAAAACTCTAATATTAATTATTTAACTCTCTTATAGATTAATCACTTTAAACCCTAATTTTCGATTTTCATCTTTTTCGTTCGGTTGTTCACCTTTTAATTCAAAGTGAAGTAATGCAAATCAAATTATTTTTCCTATCACTATTTTAATTAATTCTTTACTTGAAATAGGTATTTTAATTTATAAATTTAGTCAATGCCCACATACTTTATTAATATTGTACATTAGCCTCAAATTCATTACTTTATATATATAAAAGTACACTCCATTATAATAAACATTTTTCACAAATATTTACAACATATATATTGTAATGTCCCGAAAATGCAAAGCAAACATAAATGTAGACTCACAACTATCTTCAACAAATTTTAATGTAAACAAATGTTTTAGAAAACTCTTTAGTACCAAAAGATATCTTTCGTACACTATAAACTCTTTCTCATTGAAGTATAGTCAAAAGATTACAATTTCAAATTCAACTATAGTGAAAGTCATGTCATCATAGTTCAAGAAGTTAGAAAGTTTAAAAACAAAATGTCCTAATGGCTAACAAAAATCAAGGCAAGGGCCTTAGTACAACAGAAATTGGACGCTCGGTCCCAAAACAATTAAACTTGGAGTTTCCACATAATTCTCATCACTGGGGGAGGGAAGTGAGGACAAGAGGGGTCACGTGCCCCCCTGAATTTTGGGCTTTTTTTTTTTTTTTTTGGAAAATATAAAGAAAATATTTTAAATAAAAACAATTACAAAAATATTATTAGGGTGAAGTTTCAATGACATTTTAAAAATTATGAGAATAATAATGGTTATTTTGATTGAAAATGAAGAGACTATTATAAATCATATTATCTATGAAAATTTTATGAAAATTTTTGAATGTAACGGTGATGTCATTATTATTGACATACAAAGCCAAAAAAAAGTCAGAAGCTTTTTAACTCATTTTGGGTCATATCACCTCTCATATTTTTTCTTCACAAAAAGACAAAATAAACTAAAAAAGTAAAAAAAATCATCTTTTTACCAACTTCTCAAAACACTACTAAGTAATCTTACTATAAAGATATGAAATTTATTAGTTTGTTAGTTACATTTGATATGTGAAGTTTACTCTCTATGTGTTTATTTACTATTAATTGGTGATATCACATACTAATAATGACGTGGTATTACCATTATATTGAATTTTTAATCAAATTTTGTATAAAAAAATAATTCATCATTATATAATTTATTTTAAAGCTTATATCTATATTTTTTTATATGGTCCATGCTACACTAGTTATAAACAATATTATTTTTTTGATATTTCTCGAAATCAATCGTAAAAACTTGCGTGAAATATTTTTGTAAAAATTTTCGATATTGTAATTAATAAGTGCCCCATTTAATTTGATTTTCTAGCTCCGACATTGATTCTCGTCCATGAGCCTTTTTGCTCCATTCACAAAATCTACCTCTTGATCATTGGGGTGGAGGCACATCGTCAAATCCTAAAAATGTTTGATAGGAATGAACTATACACTCAGTAGAGATACATTAAACAAGGTATCTAATCTATTGGAATACATATGCTTATTCCATGACAAAATAATTACTTCTATTTTGTTGAATGAAAAGAGGACAAATGCACAGTTGTTCAAATTCAAAATTCATTGGAGGTTAGTCTAATTAACTTTGTTTTTTTTCTTTTTTTTTTTTTTTTTTTTTTGGGGGGGGGGGGTGGGGTGGTGCTTGATCTTAAGGTAGGGGTCACCAAACGGCCCGCGAACAACCCAATATTATTCAACTTGACCAAACCGTCTTATGGTCCATCCCAACCCACTTGAATGCTCAATCTGTCCCACTCCATAAAAGATGATTTAGGGTTTTGGACAAAGGTTTGTAATTCGAGTCCGTCCATAAATCCGGCTCGTAAGAGCCTGCATAGGTAAGTCTAATGTTTTGATTTTTTGTTTTTTGTTTTTTGCTCTAATGTTTAGTTTGATTTTTTTTTTATTCTCATGTTTAACTTTTTTATTTTTTTCTTTCCGTCTTTCCTCTCTACTAGTAATTATTATATGATGATTTTTTTTTTTGATTATATGACACGTAAAAAGATTAAAAAAAAAATCAAAATACTTGAATTATGTTAGGAAGTAAACAACAAAAATAAGTAATGAAAATAATAAAAATATGTGAATGAAAAATATATAAAACTTAATAATATAAGTATAATGAAAAATGAATAGTCCGATTCGGTTTGATTTTAGCCTATAAGATTTGAGTTCATGGGTGAAATGTGGTGTTAATTTTTTAAGTAGGTTCAACTCGTACCAACTCATTAATTAATCAAAGCCCAAAAAACTCATCAAAATATGAGATTTAAAAACAATAATTACGAATTGAGTAAACTCGACTCGGCCCAGTGATAATCCTTAATCTTATGGTTAACTCCCAGTTCAATTGTAATTTGAGTGGACTCCACCAAATAACGAGAGTCCAACCACTCCAGCTGCTTAGTACCTAAAAAATATTTATTAGGGCCTACACATACCTTGCCGCCCAAATAAAATGAGTAGGTTGGGCAATTTATCTAAACTATACTAGTCTACCTTTAACTCGTGGCTCATTACAAGTTCCTCTTTAATGATATCATTTGTTCATTTAATAGGCTTTCTGTAGATAAATGGAGAAATTACATTCTAGCAAGACAAGAAAAAAAATTTAAATAAATATGGAGGGGTGCAAACAGTATTTCACTTTACACTATAAAATGATTTGTACTCTACATATTTTTGTAATTTTTTTCTTTGTCCCACTGAACTGTAATTCCTCCTAAATAAATCATCTCTTTAAAAAATAGTCTATTGCAATCACATTTTTTTTAATAATTTTTTTACTGTCTACTCACAATGAGTGAACCTCACATCATCACATAATATGGAGCCTACATCCATTCTGAATTGGCAGTAAAAAATATTATAAAAAGACATGTGATTGTGATCTTGCTAAAAAAATTAAATTGATCTAACACTTACAATCACGTTATTTCTTATATTGGTTTTTAATAAAATAGATGAAACTACATAATTTCATATTTATCTCAAAGAATGAATGGGACCAATATGATATGTTTTTATTTAATGAAGGATATACAAACAATAACTGATTGATTACTTTTTAAATTTAAAAATGCCTAATAATGACTTTGTAGCATTTGCCAAAGAAAGTCTAAAAGGACTAGTTTAAAACAAAATAATACTACCCTACATTTAAAAATTATGTTATTTTATTTTAATTTTAAACTTGAATCGTTAAATTACAATTACGAAACCATTATAAAGAAATTCATGACAGAGCCTTAGACGCATGAAAATTTGCAGGTACGATATTCATTTGCGCTTAATCTGCCCATATTTAGGAGAACACCTTGGGCATGAAATCAAAATGAAACAAAAAATAATGGCAATACATTAATAAAGTTATGATCTCTTTCTTGATGTACAAAACTAAACATAACCAAGGGTATATTGGTCATTCGAGGAGAACATGAATTTGTAATTGGACCTTATAAATAACAACCAACTTTGTATAGATAGAGCAGACATAGCATGTGAAATTGCCAAAAACTAATAGCTCATCTTTAATTCAACAGAGGCTATATTTTCCAACACTTTCAGGTAAATAATGCTTATGTTTTCAACAAATTTTGTATAAAAGACAACCTTTTTGCAATTTTCTTTTTAGGTTAACTACACTTTTCACTCTAACAAATTGATTCAAATTTCACCTTGATCTTTATGGTTTCAAATTGAACAATTTGATCCTTATACTTTAAATTCTAGTTTCATTTTGGTTTTTCTATTCAAGTTGAAGGTTAAAATTAATAATATGGGGACATTTATCAGTCTCCTAAAATGTACATATAGAAAAAAATTAATGAAAATTTGAATGAAATGACTAAATTAAAACTAGATTTAAAGTACAATGATCAAATTATTCAATTTGAAACTATAGGGATCAAAGTAAAATTTGAGTTAAAGTACAGGATTGAAAAATATAAATTAACCCCCTTTTTTTTATTATTTATATGTAATTTATTTTATTTTATATAATTTATACATTATTAAAGCCACTGACTTTACGGATATAGAGGGCTCTACCTTGAATGTATCTCAACGATCGAATACTATAAATAAAGCCTGTTGATATGATTATTTATATACAAAATTAGGTTGATTGGATATTAATAATCACATGATCATATCATTTTTCAAAAGAAAATATATAAACACTTTATTTTTGAAATCACATTTACCATTTATATTTCTCAAAATAAATCTGATTAGATACTATCGAAATCTGATCAATTTGATTTTTTACATCATAATATTTTAAATGAGACCTATAATATGAACAATTGGAATTGTTGAAAGGAGTTTGATGTGATGCCACCTAATGGGCACAACAGAACCCTTCCTCCTTTTTTTTCACAACCAATTAGGAGTACGGTGACAATTTGTAGTTTAGGTTAATTACACAAATAATTCCCACTGTATTTGGACCTTAACCTATTAATTTTGTTACTAAATAGTTTCTACCTCTGTTTTCATCTACAATTGATTACAAAAGTAAGATCATTTTCATCAAACCACTTATGCCACTAAATAAGTAAGGGATTAAATTGACATAATTGAAAATATTGAGTTCCAAAATGAAACAAATCACATATTTAATGGCTATTTTTTTTTATTTTTTATTTTTAAATGTGGTTCGACAAAAATACCCTTCTTTCCGTTATCAATCGTGGACCAAAACATGTATAAATGGATATAGTTAGACATTGGGAACCAAAATGATACCTGACACTTATTTTAAGAACTATTTGTGTGATTAATCTAGTTTTATGCAATGTCTAAAACCAAAATTAGTAATTTTAATGTTTAATAATGTTCTAATTAATAGTTAGTAGGCAGCTTTTTTTTGGAAGAGAAGAAGATGGAGAAGCATCAAGAGCTAGAGTGGGTGGAAGCGCAGAAGATTGTGGTAAGCCTAGACCTTGTGGCTGCAGCCAAGCAGCAGCTGCAATTCCTTGCTGCTGTTGACAGGAACCGATGCCTCTATGATGGCCCTGCATTAGACTCTTCCATACATAGGTACATACTCTTCAAACAAAATTTACTTATTTGTTGAGCTAGTATAGATCTTAAGAGTCAAGTTCTCTATGATTGGTTGGTGATCTAATAGGAGAGATGTTGTTGGGCTTATTGGGCTCAATTTTGGACCCATTTTGGTGATTCAAATTGTTCATTTTATAGGAGTTGTTGAGAAGATAATTCATTGAAAAAATTCGATTGATTGGATATCTGTAACTACATTATCCGATCACATGTGTTTTATGAAATTAGCTAGCATGTATGATTTTGAAAACACACTATTTTTTTAAGGATTAATTACACTTTTTATCCTTATAGTTTGATCTAAATTTTACTTTTGTCTCAATAATTTCAAATTAAATAATTTAGTCCCTATACTTCAAGTGTAATTTTAATTTGGTCATTATGTCCAAAATAGAGGTTAAAATTAACAATTTAGGATAATTGTCAATTTTTTAAGGTGTTCATATACACAAAATTAACAGACATTTAGACGAAGGATCAAATTCAAATTAGACTAAAAGTATAAGGATTAAATTGTTCAAATTAGAGGGACTAAAGTAAAATCTGAATCAAAGTATATGGGAGAAAAGTGTCAATTCTATTTTTTATAAGACAAATGTAATCCGATCATTGATCAACATAACTTGTTTACGTTGATGCTTTTCTTGGACGATTTAGATCATTCAAAATGGACCTCGGAAAGGAATAGGGCCACCAAACACAACTCAGACAAATAATGATTATGGACATAGCAAGCATAACTTAGAGGGCTCTAAATGTGTACATTTCGGAACCTATCAGTGACCTTGTCAAACCATGTAATATATGGTGTAACAACAACCTGTATAAACTCTTGCCGTGGCATATGATTGAAAATTTTCACCATTTTTGGAACAAAACAATATTTGTCTGAAGTTTTTCTGCAAGGAACAATGGATGAAAATAATTCACCATTACCCCATTGCAGAGTATGTTGTATTCCCTTGTGTCTCTGTCCTGATCCCAACGGGACGGGTCAGATTGTAATCACTAACTGAAGAAGGTTTTTGCTAATTCATCAGGTACAAAACCTTTTGGCTTCCATTACTTGCCAAACATACCGAATCTCGGTTTCCAGAAGGCCCTTTGGTTGTGCCTCTTGACTGTGAATGGATCTGGCATTGTCATAGGCTCAATCCGGTATGTCTTTGTTTTTTCAGTGTTTTTCATATTGTACTACTGAACTAAGTCCCACATTTGATTCAAAGATGACAGCAGGATAGGATTAAATAATCTCAGAATGAAATCTTTTACCAATGCGATGCGATGCGACAGTTTGATGAATGAAGAAGATTAGTTAAATATAAGAAACTGATTTAACAGCTAGTTATTGGAATTTTAGCAGTTATTGTGAAATAAAATAGCGTAATAAAACTTCAAGTTATGAATTGTGTGCTCTATATAATAGTAATGATTTAGAAAAATGGAAACTTTTTAAACTTAGTTCCCAAACTACGTTCAAGTTTTCTCAATTTTATTCAAATTCTGGTGAAAATTGTGATTGATAACAATCATTTTGATAGAAAGCATTGTTATTAACCATCCTTTTCTTAATTCGAGCATTAATAGAGTCATATTTTAAATTAACCTCAAAACAAGGAAATTTGAAAGCCTGATTACTAAAAACATGTTTAGCAAACACATTTTCATGTAGATTAGGAAATAAGTTTGAAAGTATCATATTTTTTTGGAATTAATTTTTAAAGTAAGTGTAAAATGGTAAATGGGTCCGCTTTGTGGCAGCATTTTGGTCAAATCAAACATGGTCTAAGTTTATTAGTTTTTTCAGATACGATACAAGATGGATTGCATGGAACTTTATGGGAGGATTCTTGACAGTCAAAATGTTGTATCCTCTGTTTATGGGACTTCCAAAGAGCAAACTGAAGAAATCTGGAACATGATGTATCCAAATGAACCATATGAGCTCAATCTGAATCTGTTTGGCTCTTTAGAAACTGTTTTTGACAGTAAAGTGGAAGCTTCAAAAAGCACCAATTATGATCTGGTTTCAGCTGTCAAAAGGCAAAGCACTTTCTATTACCAGGTGATGAGAAAAGTTCTGTAAGCTTCAACTGTTTCTTGATTAATATTAGCAATATGGAAGCTCTGTCAACAAAATGGATCCTGAATATTTTCCCTACTGTTTTTACAAAATAGTTTACTTATTCAAAGCTAGTAATATAGAAAAATATGAGAATCCTATACAAAATAACAAATTTTACAAACTTTTCATAATAACATGGCATATGGTAATAAAATTTTAGAATTTGAAACCAGACCCATTCCAATGCCACATCAATTAGTGAAGAAATATTGTATTTTTATTTATTTATTTATATAACACTACTCGAAAAGTATTGCCAAATCATTGTACTTGATAAATACCCCTTATCATGGTTTTAAATATAGGACGTTACATAATCCACTATAGTTATTCATCGATTATTGCCAAATTATTGTACTTGATAAATACCCCTTATCATGGTTTTAAATATAGGACGTTACATAATTCACTATAGTTATTCATCGATATATCGGCCAATACTATCCAATATCAACCAATATATGACCGTATCACCAATAACAATACATATTGTGATACCCTTATTTAAAACCATGCCCCTTATCATCATAGTATTTGTAGTGGAACTTTGAGACCTTCAACATTTGTCTTATTGATTAGCCATTTCAAGTTTTGATGGCAGCAACTTTTGGTCTTCGGCACCATTAGGGGCGGATTCAGAATTCTAACTTCAAGGGACAAATGTTAATAAGGGGGCGGGTATTAAATTTTTCAAAAGATCTTAGGGGATGAACCTATGTAATTTAATAATATACATAACAAATACTACTGTAATATGGTTTATTTTATTTTATTTTATTTTTGTCGGCATCATTTTCTCATTTTCTTATTGAATGGGCAAAATCCTTCATTTGTCCTACTTAAGTAGTCTTCATGTGTGTGCAAAACATGTAACAGGTATCCAGAGCCAGCATGAATGACGATCTCTTTCTTGAAGGAGCTTTAGCCCGATACAAGGGGTTTCTGCATCTCATCAAGAGGAACGAGGAAAAAAAAATTACCCACTTCTGCGTTCCAACTTATGACATTGATCTCATCTGGCACTCCCATCAATTGCATCCTGTTTCCTACTCTAAAGATTTGGTGGCAATACTGGGCAAGGTATTAGAGCACGATGACACGGACTCTGATAGAGCTGAAGGAAAGAAACTGAATGTTGGGTTTTACGAAACCACCAAGCAGTGGGAAGAGACATTTGGTTCACGGTACTGGAGGGCAGGGGCAATGTATAGAGGCAATACTCCTTCAACTCTAGCTATGAATGTGCAGCCATTGAACACTCTCAGCAAGAAGGCGGTTCCAAACATTGAATGTCGAGATATAATTCAACTACCCAAGAAGAAGATTGTGGAGGTACTCGTACCACTATTTGAAAATTTGTTTTAAGCATGTAATATATATAGGAAAGGTAGATAGATGCAAGAGAATGAAATTAACAAATGGCAAAAAATAAAACGAAAAGAAAGGCACTTAGAGGTAGTCTAAGGTGCTTATATTACCTTTAACTCTACCAATACAAGTTTTTGGAGCTGGGGGGTTATGAAATTATGCTCGGAATAGTATGCTGCTATATGTCACACTAGGACTATCCGTGAAGTTGATAGTTGTGACGGATTTCTGTTTTCCAAACCAAAGTCATCCTAGCTTAATTAGCACTATAAAGGCTTATAAATTATTGTATAGTTAAACTTGGCAAATGGAATGGTATCCCAGGCTTCTGTTATTTCTATCTGTGCTGTATGTTTTCTTTTGTTTGCTTTCCCATTTTTGTACATTTTCACAGATAAATTCCACATTAACTTATACAAGGAGAGTATGAATATTAAATCCTAACATGATCCTAAAAGATTAATAGTATTGGCCTACATAAAGAGTAGATATATTCATAATATAGCTGAATTAGACAAATCCTTCTTTCTGTGTATGCTTTATTTCCTTGTTTCTTCAAACAATTTTATTGTCTACAGTCAGTTTCATGTAATTTTTGTTCCTAACCACCATTCAGGTTCTGCTAGAGATTGTGGGGGCACGAAATTTACCATCCGAGCATGCAGGCAACCTCTTTGTTTCCTTCAGTAAGAAACAGCCTGATCTGTTCTTCAACACCAGCAGGAGATTAAACATTTTGTCCGAGTCAAGGGAAAAAAGAGTTGCAGCGTTCCAATGTGAACCAACCGGAGAGCTACTCCTTGAACTTCTGTCCACTTCACCTTCCAACGTGCGCATAGCAAAGTCAACCAAAACTTTAGGGACTACTTTGATCTCTCTGGAGGACCTCTTTAACCCGGTTTTCAAATTGTTTGAGGAAAATTGGTTTGAATTGGTGCCCACTTCTGGAATTGCAGAGTCCAGGCTTGTCAGTCTTCGTATTGCACTGTCTTTTACTGCTCCGGTTCAAGCACCGTATGTGCTACACATGGTTCAGCCGCAGCCATTCTCAAGTGGTTCTTTTTTCCCACTCCCTGAAAGGGTTTATTGTGCCAAGGGTTGGACACATGTTGTGGATGGCATAGGTAATGTGGTAATCAGCATCCAAATGAGGTACTCAAACTCTATAAACCCCAAAATTTAGACTAGTGGTCAGCATTTTCCATTTTCTTGTACATAACTGCAAATAAATCAAATTGAGAATAGCTAAGGCTGTATTTAGATCATAAATTTGGGTAGGTATATAAAACTTTAATTCTGCTGGGAACACATAAGTCTTTCTAAAAATGGGGGTAAGACTGTGACACTGCATATATCTTGCCTTTCCTGAACCGTGCTTTAGCGGCAGCCTTGTGCAATATTTTCTTAATATATATATATGTTGTCCTAAGTTGAATGAATGATTGTCTTTTGGCCTGCTCAGTTGGAAAGTGATTATCACATAATGCTATAATATGTATAATGTATCTGTTTTGATGCATTATCTCAGTAATTGCTAGAGATATACTAGAACTTAGCATATCATCATAAACCATATTGTATTTCATTATTTGCCTTTTTGCTTCAAACTCAGGATTCCACAGAAATCACAACAAGGAATCAATGGTATTCCCAAAAAAGAAGTGATTGGCATGACAGGATCTGGTGAAACACGTGTTCTTGCTGAATTCATCGGACAAGGATGGTCTTTGATGAATTCTCAATGGTTCTTTCAGCTTCAGAAGACAGTTAGCAAGGAAGATCCTATTCTTGACCTCACAGGGAGCCGAAAGGTCAGTATTTACACCGTGTTTTGCTTCATTTTGAAAGATTGGATATTTGTTTGGGGGGTTTTGGAGGCTTTAATTTTACTAGTCACAATGAGGGATCTGCAGACGCTCCATCAAGATGAAAATTGTAGGGTGGACATTATCATTCCATATTGTTTCTCAATACTGTCTTCAAGCCTCATACATTTTGATTTATCTTTTGGCAGGTAACCATTTTTCAAGGAAGAAAACTGGGTTATGAGTTCGAGAACGCTGAGAGGAAGAAAAATGAACAAGACTTCATCACCATAGTTGAGTTTTCTATTGAACATCCTTATGGAAAAGCTGTGGCTTTGCTCAACTTGAAGTCTGGTTTTCTCAAGGTACATTTTGTTGATTTTAAAAATTTGATTAATTCGGATGTGTACCTGACATGTGTTAGGAAGTATCTGACGAGTGTCTGTATCCATGTACATGAACACAATAGATGTGTTGGCGCTTCTTAGGTGGGGTTTGGCAATTGCTTTTTTAGTACGTTTTACTTTTTAGAATTTAAAAAAGTTGATGTGTTTGACAATTGTTAAAAAAGTTACTTTTATTTTTGTTATGAAGAAACTTTTATGTGTCGTTTAAACTTCAATTTTGTTTGAAATTACCATATTACCCTTTTTCATTTAGCAAAAAGCAACCTTACATTTTACTTTTGAATTTTTTTTTTTAATTTTAAAAGCTGAAAAAAGCTTATTTAGCTATTGCCAAACAGGGTTAGTTAAGTAATTCAGTATTTTAAAACTGAAGCTCAAAATGATTTTCTTACAAATGACGTGAACAGATTGAAGAAGAATGGCTTGTATTGCCTGCAATCGCACTCGGATTTATACTTTCAGACATTATAAAGAAAGAGGGCTATGGAAGTATATTCATCACCAAAGGAGAGCATTCAAAAGAAACAAATGAGCTGATGCTAGAAAAGAACTGTCTATTCAAAGGAAAGCATGGAAATGAAAGTGAAGTTGTAGAAAGCTTTACATGTGGGGAGTATGGTGATGAAAGTAAAGTGAAGAGCCATTTCAGTTGGTGGACAGAAGGTGGTCGCTGTGGTGGTTGTGGTGGTGGATGTGGTGGTGGTGGTGGATGTCGTGGCAGTGGATGTGGCGGTGGATGTCATGCTTCATGTTCATGAAGATGGTTTCTCACAACAATTTATCAGTAAATGGCGGCTCAGCGGCAGTCTGGCTAATTAAGCCATAAGAATCATAGCAAAACACTTAGCCAAGGCCATTGCCATATAAAGATTATTATGTTGTTTATAGTGAAGAATATAAGCTATACTATCTAAATAAGCTGCCATTAGTGTAATGGTGCATTTTTATAGTAATATATATACTTCCTTAGGTTCAAAATATTGTACAAGACTTGTGAGGGTGTTGCCCTGTTCAATGTTATCTACTGTCTGATTTTTATTTATTTATTTATTTATTTTTTAAATCTTATATGTATTAAATAAAATAATTAATTAATAAATACAATTATAGCTAATAGATAAACAATGGGAAGGTGATAATTCCCGCTCTTCTTTGAAAAAATTGCAACTCCCCGGAAATTGTGATGTACACCAATCAAATATGGGGTAATTTCATACCCATGGATGTTGAGAAAAATATTTTCAGATTCAGCAATGTTAGGTATCATGAAAAGTCTTTCATGAAAATGATCATGAAAGATTTGTGACCTTTGGATTACACTTAGAATAAAGCACCACACATTAATCAAGATAATCTAAGGGTCATAAATCTTTCATGATCATTTTCATGAAAAAAATTTCATGATCTCTAACATTTCTCTTTCATATTAGTGGTAAACAATATAAACATTAAAAAGTAAAATCTTATTTTTTTCATGAATTTATAATTAATTTTTGAAGATATCTCTGACATGTAAATTTTCCATTAAACATTGCCAAACTATTAGATGTATGAAATTAGAAATTTCTTTTTATTGTTCTTAAACTAGTATAACTTTACAATGAGAATCTTTTTACACGTCTAATTTTTTTTTGATATATCAGAAGTCATAGTGGGAGAGAGATAGTGTTACCCGTAGTATGACTTGAACCTTAAATTTTCAGAAAAGTGTGGAGATTTTAATTAACTAAACTAGTTTTAATTGGTTACCTCGACAATGAGTAAAAAATAACAAGGAACATGGAGGAAAATTTTGTTAGTTCGACAAATTTGATTTGCTTTATAAAGTAGTGATCAAATAATGTGTGAATATCATTTTCTAATGCTAATACTATTATATTTGTTTGCTCCTCTTAGATTATTTTTAGATAATAAATTTGTAAATGGAAAGAAAAACAAAAACGAAAAGATAAGAGGAAAAAGAAGCAAAAGAAGATAAAATTATTTATTATTTTCCTTCAATGTTATTTTATTCATAATCATCATATATATATATATAATAGTTAAAGCGCACGTGCAACGCATGTGGCTATTTTGCTTTAACCCATTTTTTCACCCATTGCAGCAGGTAATGTTCATGAATTTAAGCAAAATTTTGAAAAAAATTGAGATCAGTTTGTGTGGGTACTATCTTCATGTCTATCATTTGAAAATGAAATTAAAGTTAGGCGGCATAAAAAATATAAATTAAGGTGTGAATTAACTTATGTATAGTTGTCTACATTGCATAATCAAAATATAGGCATAAACTGCATGGAATTTGGATATAATCATCTAAAAATGCATGTTTAAACATAGTATAAGGTTGTGCGCCATAGCCATTAAATCAACCAGTTAAACGTAAATGGAGATCTTTTTTTTTTATATTTATTTTATTAATTGATAAAAAATCAATATAAATGTAGAAAAAAGAAAACTGAAGAAGTTGTCAAAATTTAAAGTTGTTACACAATACAAATTTAGGAATTTTAAAAAATATGACAAAGTTCACACCAGACCGAGTTATACTCTTTATATATAATGTTTCACATTATGTAGGTCCCACTCATTGAAAGACATCTTATCTCATTTTGTGTTTAGTACTTTGTGCATTTAGACTTATTAGGATAATTTAATTTGAAAAATGTTTGAGGGTCCGAAATCGTTTGGCTCAAAATTGGCTCGAAACCCAAAACGACGTCGTTTTGGATTCTCTTACCGGTAACATGTAATAAAATTCTCTTACCGGTAAGAAATATTACAATTCTCTTACCGGTAAGATAATCCAAAACGACGTCGTTTTGAATTCGGGGCAAATTTGAGCTTGAAAATTTCGGGCCCTGTAGCGGCTCTAATTTAATTTACACCCAAAAAATTATTAAGTTCGTCCAATTTTTCAATACACTTCCATTAAATTATTTAAAGTTATAATTTACTCTCAATATACCCTATCCTTTTTCCCAAATAATCCTTCATTTTACATCCAAATCCCAAATTACGTCACTTTGAAAAATCATTTCAAAAAACTTTAAATAGATTTCTCATTATAGTTATTCATTTGGGATTTATTGCTCTCTACCTGTTCTCTCTTTCTTTTATTCCACGACCGGCCTAAAGCTTTTTGTAGTGGTTGTTGTTTGGAATGAGGAAGAAGATAAGAAAATAATTATTGAAACTTGGAGATGAAGATGAAGAGAGTTGAATGTGAAGAATACGTATAAGTGAATATGTATTGTCCTTATTAGTAAATTTATATTAGGGTTTAAGACTTTTGGAATCATGAATAAAATAACGCATACCGCTTGTTGAACAAAATTTATTTATTTTTGAATAAAAACTTTAATATAGAGTTCTAACTTAATAGGAAATTTCAAGAAATCTAATTTTTTTTTTTAAATTATAATAATCTTAACTTGAAGAAAAAAAATTCAACTATAACTACCTTCAACACAAAATAAAATTAGAAAAAATACATTTTCGTCAAAATTTCAAATGAAGAAGAATTTCTTGGTTTGGCGCAACTTAAATCTCTACAATGTGATAATGAATTGATGAAATTAAAGTGAAACACAATTCAAACAAATCGAGTTCTCATAAATTGAAATTGAAAGTGAAATAAGATTTAAGAGAAGTTAAAAGACACAAATAGAACTTTTATTTGTAAGTGTCAATGTGTGATTGAGATTTGTTCTAATTTTACCCATAGAAAAGTCTAGTTACTATGAAAATTTGTCAAAAAAATTGTCCTGAATCAAGAAGTATTGTTGAGATTTAATTAGCGTATTATGAGATATGCATGTAGAATGAATCCAAAGCAAGAGAGTTGTCATGGATGAAGAAGTGTAGTTGAGATTCAATTGGTGTCCGGTGGATCCATATGTAAAATGAATTTGAACGACACATTTTATGTAAATTCTAAATACAATTATGGGTATCTAAGTGATTTATATCAGTAGAGAAAAGTTTACAAGTAATAACTTTCAAATACCATCAAATCCTGTCATTTAATGGCTCCCTTAGGACTCCCTTATTTCCCATTGCTATTGTTACCAATATAATATAATTTTTAATCTAAATACATTTATAAACTAATTTATTTGTGTAAATTTTTAAAAATTATTTAATGTTAAATATTATTATATTTTAAATACAAGAAAATATGAATAAAATACAAAAAAAATAGTACATGTTCATATTTATTTGTATTTAGTAATTTTTTCACATATATTTTACTTTTTAATTATATTTAGATTGGATATATATCTAAAAAGTATTATATATATATATGAAGAAATTTCACTATCACTAATCACTAAGAATGAACACAATAGATGTGTTGGCGCTTCTTAGGTGGGGTTTGGCAATTGCTTTTTTAGTACGTTTTAGTTTTTAGAATTTAAAAAAGCTGATGTGTTTGATAATTGTTAAAAAAGTTACTTTTATTTTTGTTATGAAGAAACTTTTATGTTTCGCTTAAACTTCAATTTTGTTTGAAATTACCATTTTACCCTTTTTCATTTAGCAAAAAGCAACCATACATTTTACTTTTGATTTTTTTTTTTTTTTTAAAGCTAAAAAAAGCTTATTTAGCTATTGCCAAACAGGGTTAGTTAAGTAATTCAGTATTTTAAAACTGAAGCTCAAAATGATTTTCTTACAAATGACGTGAACAGATTGAAGAAGAATGGCTTGTATTGCCTGCAATCGCACTCGGATTTATACTTTCAGACATTATAAAGAAAGAGGGCTATGGAAGTATCTTCATCACCAAAGGAGAGCATTCAAAAGAAACAAATGAGCTGATGCTAGAAAAGAACTGTCTATTCAAAGGAAAGTATGGAAATGAAAGTGAAGTTGTAGAAAGCTTTACATGTGGGGAGTATGGTGATGAAAGTAAAGTGAAGAGCCATTTTAGTGGGTGGACGGGAGGTGGTCGCTGTGGTGGTTGTGGTGGTGGATGTGGTGGTGGTGGTGGTGGATGCCGTGGCAGTGGATGTGGTGGTGGATGTCATGCTTCATGTTCATGATGATGGTTTCTCACAAGAATTTATCAGTAGATGGCGGCTCAGCGGCAGTCTTGATAATTAAGCCATAAGAATCATAGCAAAACACAAAACCAAGTCCATTGCCATATAAAGATTATTATGTTGTTTGTAGTCAAGAATATAAGCTATACTATTTAAATAAGCTGCCATTAGTGTAATGGTGCATTTATTATAGTAATATAGATACTTCCTTGGGTTCAAAATATTGTACAAGACTTGTGAGGGTGTTGCCCTGTTCAATGTTATCTACTGTCTGACTTTTTTTTTTCAATTTTTTTTTTTCAATCTTATATGTATTAAATAAAATAATTAATAAATAAATATAATTATAGCTAATAGATAAACAATGGGAAGGTGATAATTCCCACTCTTCTTAGAAAAAATTGCAACTCCCCGGAAAATTCTGGTGTACACCAATAAAACATGGGGTAATTTCATACCCATGGATGTTGAGAAAAATATTTTCACATTAGTGGTAAACAATGTAAACATTAAAAATTTTTCATGAATTTATAATTAATTTTTGAAGATATCTCTGACATGTAAATTTTCCATTAAACATTGCCAAACTATTAGATGTATGAAATTAGAAATTTCTTTTTATTGTTCTTAAACTAGTATAACTTTACAATGAGAATCTTTTTACACGTCTAATTTGTTTTTTTTTCTTTTTTGATATATCATAAGCAGGGGTGTTTGCGGTTCGGTTTTGGACGGTTTGTGGATCGGTTTGGAAACAATTCAACCCGCAATCGCCTGCAGTATGAGTTGCAGTTTGTGCGAATAAGATTCGTGGGGGCAGTTTGCGGATTGGATTTTTTTTCAATTTCCAGATTCAATTTCAATTTTCAGATTCAATATAATATAAGATTGATTTCAATTTCAAAATTAATCAACACATTCAATTTCCCCTCCATGAAGAAGCAGATTCAATTTCCTACAATGTTCACAGAGCAAACAAAAACAAAAACACTCAAAAACAATGACCTCAAACAATGTTCTCTACAACATTTCTTTTTGTATTATGAAATTAGGGTTTGGCGTGTTGGCAACAAATATTTAGGATAGGATGAATGAAATCAACGGTCCAGGTTTTTTTATAAAAAAAAAAAGAAAAAAAAGAATCTAAGTGCGGGCGGGTTCTTGCGGGTGTGAGTTAAACCCGCAACCCGTAATTATGCCATATTCCAAACTGCACCTATCTGCATTATGTTTGCAAAACCGCCCATTTGTATGCGGATCGGTTCGGGTTAGACTGGTTGTTCGGTTCGGATAACCGTATGCCTAGCCCTAATCAAAAGTCATATAGTCTGGGAGAGATATAGTGTTACCCGTAGTATGACTTGAACCTTAAATTTTCAGTAAAGTGCGGAGATTTTAATTAACTAAACTAGTTTTAATTGGTTACCTTGACAAGGAGTAAAAAATAACAAGGAACATGGAGGAAAATTTTGTTAGTTTGACAAATTTAATTTGCTTTATAAAGTAGTGATCACATAATGTGTGAATATCATTTTCTAATGCTAATACTATTATATTTGTTTGGTCCTCATAGATTATTTTTTAGATAATAAATTTGAAAATGGAAAGAAAAACAAAAACGAAAAGATAAGAGGAAAAAGAAGCGAAAGAAGATAAAATTATTTATCATTTTCCATCAATGTTATTTTCTTGATAATCATCATATATATATATATATAATAGTTAAAGCGCACGTACAACGCACGTGGCTATTTTGGTTCAACCCATATTTTCACCCATTGTAGCAGGTAGTGTTCATGAATTTAAACAAAATTTTGAAAAAATTTGAGATCAACTTGTGTGGGTACTATCTGCATGTATATCATTTGAAAATGAAAATAAAGTTAGGCAGCATAAAAAATATAAATTAAGGTGTGAATTAATGTATACATTGCATAATCAAAATATAGGCATAAACTACATGGAATTTGGATATAAACATCTAAAAATGTATGTTTAAACATAGTATAAGGTTGTGCGCCATACCCATTAAATCACCCAGTCAAATGTAAATGGAGATCTTTTTTTTTACATTTATTTTATTAATTGATAAAAAATAAATATAAATGCAGAAAAAGAAAACTGAAGAAGTTATCAAAATTTAAAGCCATTACACAATAAAAATTTAGGAATTTTAAAAAATTTGACAAAGTTCACACCAAACCGAGTTGTACTCTTTATATATAAAGTTTCACATTATGTAGGTCCCACTCATTGAAAGACATCTTATCTCATTTTGTGCTTAGTACTTTGTGCATTTAGACTTATTAGGATAATTCTATTTATACCCAAAAAATCATTAAGTTCGTTCAATTTTTCAATACACTTCCATTAAATTATTTAGAGTTATAATTTACTCTCAATATACCCTATGCTTTGTTCCAAATTATCTTTCAATGTACATCCAAATCCCAAATTACACCACTTTGAAAAATCATTTCAAAAAACTTCAAATAGATTTCTCATTACAGTTATTCATTTGGGATTTATTGCTCTCTTCCAAGATTGGCCTAAAGCTTTTTGTAGTGGTTGTTGTTTGTGTTGTTGTTTGGAGTGAGGAAGAAGATGAGAAAATAATTGAAACTTGGAGATGAAGATGAAAAGAGTTGAATGTGAATGTGATAACTGGTCACGTTGTGCGTCTCTTAACTCATTGTTTTCTTTGCGTTTGTAGTGTTCAGAGGTTTTTCTCAAAATTCTTGTCCTTGTTTATTCTGGGATTGAGTTTCACTTGTTTCGGAGGATGCATGGCTGAGCCCGGAATGTTTGGAATCGAGTTGAGGAAATTTTGGATTGGAGGACTAGGGTCGCACGTGCGGAAGTTGACCGCATGTGTGGAAATTAGAGGAATTCTGGGCTGCTCACTGCATTATATGCAAGTGCGGGATGTGGTGCGGTTTGGGAGAGTCGCACGTGCGGGGGTGAGGGTCGTACGTGCGGGAAGCACGCTCCGCACGTGCGGGGGCAAGTGCCGCATGTGCGGGATGGGCTGAGTCCGAAAACTCTATTTTTTCTCTCTTTTTGGCTGAGTGTATATCACTTTTAAACACTCTCTTCTCACTCTAAAGGCACTTTTGCTCCTCCTTCTCTCTAAAAACTCTCACCAAACACTAAAAACCCTTGATTTCTTGCAATCCTTTGGGTTTTGATCCTTTATCTTTCACAAGTTTTGGAGAACAAAGCAAGGACTTCACTTTGTGCAGTGGAGATCGAAGTTCTACACCTTTGATTTTAGGGTTTTTTCTTATCTCTTCAACAAGGTTGAGGTAGGGATTTCTCTTGGAGTTATATATATGTTTTTGCAAATTTTGGTCAATTTCAAGATTTCCTCCTTGTTTGATTTAAAAGCTTGTTTTTGTTTTGGCTCAAGAAATTAGTGGTTTGAAAAAGGGGTTGATCTGTTGCTCTCTTTAAAAAGATGTTCCTGAGGAGTTGAATCACTTTGATTTAAGAATGATGTTGTTGGTAAGATTTTACCAAGAAATAAAGAAATGCATTGTTTGGGTGAAAAACCTAGAAATTTGGGAGTTTTGGTGGATGTTGGGAAATTATGAATTTACTTGTGTTAAATGAATGTTCAAGTGGAAATTTCATGATATTGGATGCAAAATGTCAAACTTCTTAGTATATGTGAATTAGTAAAATTTTCTTGGAATCTATTGTTTAGGTATATATGTATATAATCTTGAAATAACAAAAGGTTGAGGACACATGAGATGTGGGATTGTTGCTACATTTGGATAGCTATATAAATGCATATGTTATATATGAGGAATTGTATTGAAAAGAAAAGTGGAAAGTGTGATCACAAACGGAGAATTTGTGGGAAAGTTTGTGAATGGTAGGACGATGCATCATATGGGTAATCACTTCATTACACGATTGATCATTTCATTGCATGGATTATTGTTGCATGAACACCCTAAATACTTTGCTTATTGTAAACATTGAATTTGGGATTTGAAACTTGCATTGAGAAAGAAATGTTGAGAAATGAAATTTATTGAAAAGTTTTGGGGTAAATACGTTGGTAAGTCCAGATAGGAGGTGTAGATGGAATTGATTAAGTTGGCCTGAGTGTTCGGGGTGAAAGACCGAAAACACGCGCAGAGGAGATACCACTTCCCTTCCGGTTAGCAACTGGTAAAGTGGGGGTTTTTGGTAGTGCCAATTATGCCTACTTGCAGACACCAACCTAGGGATTACCTGAGTCGTATTTACCGCCTCATGTGTTAAATTGATAAACTTTAAATTTGTTGAAGATATCATAATATCATTGAGTATGATGTTTTTTTTTTTTTTTTTAAAAGATGATAAGAATGTGAGATTCTTTCAAAAGAGCATAGCATGACATATGTATCTCATTCCTTTGGACTTGTATAAAATGTATACTTTGTTACAGATTTCTCTATTGGGCTTTATGCTCACCCCTATGGGATTTTGGTGCAGGAAAAGACGTGGTGAACCCGCCAATCTAGAGTGTGGATATATGTATATAGAGCACAAGGCTTTGTTTTGTTGTGATTATATTTTGTAAGCCTAGGGCTATAACTGTTTGAGTCCGAGAGACTATTTTTGTGTAACCGGGCTTAACCCTTGGAATTTGTAAGCCCTTGAGAGCATTTTATTTACTCATGAAATTGACGTTCTACATGCTATAGATTCATGTATGTGATATCATTGAATGTATAATTTACATGTGGGACTATTTTGTACAAGTTTCTATGATCAATGTTATGATGATTTGGGAATTGCCATTATTCTTTAGTGAATGACGGTTGATGTATCAAGATTTTGTTGGGTAAATTTTGGGGCATTACAGTGAAGAATACGTATAAGTGATTTAGAGGTACCGTGAGAAAAAAAATATATATATATATATATATTTGAAGATATAATATGTATTGTTCATATTAGTAAATTTATATTAGGGTTTAAGGCTTTTGGAATCATGAACAAAATAATACATACCACTTGTTGAACAAAATTTATTTATTTTTGAATAAAAACTTTAATATAGAGTTCTAACTTAATAGGAAATTTTAGGAAATCTAATTTTTTTTTTTAATTATAATAATCTTAACCCAAAGAAAAACAATCCAACTACAACTACCTTCAACACAAAATAAAATTAAAAAAATACCTTTCAGTCAAAATTTCAAATGAACAAGAATTTCATGGTTTGGTGCAACTTCAATCTTTACAATGTGATAATGAATTTATGAAATTAAAGTGAAACACAATTTAAACAGATTGAGTTCTTATAAATTGAAACTGAAAGTTAAATAAGATTTAAGAGAAGTTAAAGACACACCCATAACTTTTATTTGTAAATGTCAATGTGTGATTGAGATTTGTTCTAATTCTACATATAGAAAAGTCTAGTTACTATGAAAATTTGTCAAAAAAATTGCCCTGAATCAAGAAGTATTGTTGAGATTTAATTAGCATATTATGAGGTATACATGTTGAATGAATCCCAAGCAAGAAAGTTGTCATGGATGAAGTGTGGTTGAGATTCAATTGGTGTATGGTGAATCTATATGTAAAATGAATTTGAAATACACATTTTATGTAAAATTCTAAATACAATTCTAGGTATCTTATTGATTTATATCAGCAGGGAAAAATTTTCAAATAATAACTTTTAGATACCATCAAATCCTATCATTTAATGGCTTCATTAGGACTCCCTTCTTTCCCAATGCTATTGTTAACAGTATAATAATATAATATAATATAATTTTTAATCTAAATACATTTATGTTGGCTTTTTTAACATTCAAAGGTTAAAAATATAATTTGAGCATGCCAGCAAGGATTAATAAGTCTTTATAGAAATAATAAATGCCAACCAATTAATCAGACAATTGCTTCGAAATTTTCTTAGCCTCAATAAAGAGGACTTTTACTGGTGGCTTGTTTTAGGAGAAAATTTACAAGAACTAATCACAATAATAAAAGAAGGAGGGAGATAACGGTGTCAGAAAATAGATTTTATTAAGTAAACAAGTGTTTATAATTGTACTTTCGCAGTTCCACAGCTTTGAAGGGGATTACAGTGATGAACATACTAACTTAGAACTACTCCTAAGAAATTGGAACGCAGTGCGGGAAAGTAAAAGACTGGAAGGTAAAGAACTAGAAAATAACTAGAAAAGTAAAGAATTGGAAAAATGTAAGGTAAAATAAACTGGTTTCTGGATCTGGTTTTGTGTCCTATAAATGTTGCCATTAATGGCTATTTATAGGGAAAAAACTTCTAGCAATAACTACTTAATAACCACCTAAAACTACCCACTCTTCTACCTTCATTCCCACAATGCCATATATCTCTCAATGTCTTTCACTAAGTCGCTTTGTCCATCATATTTTTCACAATATGCTTTAACTTTTTCCACCTTGTCTTTCATGTTCCACCATGCAAGACCACTAACTTTGTAACTTCTCTTAATTCTTGATTGATCAAGAAAGTGCCACGTGTCTTGCAATAATAATAATATTAGTAATAATAAAAATATGACTGTTTATGGTGTCAACATTTTATAAACTAATTTATTTGTGTAATTTTTTAAAATTATTTAATGTTAAATATTATTAAATTTTAAATACAAGAAAATATGAATAAAATAGTACACGTTCATATTTATTTGTATTTAGTAATTTTTTCACAAATATTTTACTTTTTAATTATATTTAGATTGGATATACATCTAGAAAGTATTATATATATAATATGAAGAAATTTCACTATCACTAATCACTAAGAATGAAAAAATATGAAATGAAAATCAATCAAAAATATGAAAAAAAACCCAAATTTGAAAAATAGTTTTCAAAAATTAAACCAAACAAAGTTGTTATTATTTAGAATTTTGACAGCATACGTGGATTATTAAAGTACCATGCAAAATATACAATTCTAAAAATCTAAACAAAAAGAAAGTGTATAAAAATAGATTGCGAATTTTTAACAGCTCGGTTATGATCTAACCCCTATTCCTTTTCTTATAAAGACAGTGCATTAAAAAGGGTTGCTGTCGAAAAGTTGACTTAACTTGAAAATTTTCTAAGTGCGGAAATTGGGTTTTTCAAAACTTACAATTTTGAAAATAGTTTTTTTTTTTTCCTTTTTTTTGCAGTAATTGTTCCTTATATTTTAAATAGTCTAAATTGATTTTATAGAATTTTTCTATGAAGTATTAATCCTTTACTTCAACAGGGGGAACCACTTTTTGATTTAATTGGTTTTTGATTTTTTTGTATTTTTCTTTGAATCCAAATGGGAGGTATTTCCTTATTTACATTTTAAACTTAAGTAAATGTTTTCATTTAACCTCTTACATTTATATACATTTATATTTCATTTACTTAAATGGTTATAAATGGAAATGAGGTTGGTGTGTTGTGAAGATCTGAGGGTTTGTGCCTGTGTGATTGCTTTGTCCTGAGTGACAGCTCAAGCGGTGGATTTACCGCTAAGCGGTGAAGATGGTGCATCCAGTATCTTGTTTTGCAGATTGAAATATTGGGAGGTTGAGTTCATTGCTCGAGCGGTGGAAAGGCCGCTCGAGCGGTCTGTGCGAAAAAGCAAACTTCAAAACCGACTCTTGCTCATTTTTTTCTCACTTTTTCATATCCTCTCTCTCTCTCTCTCTCTCTCTCTCTATATATATATATATAGATATAACACCCATTTCCAAAACCCTAGCCCCAAAAACACATGATTCCTCTCATTTCTACTAAGAATCCACCTTAGATCTTTCAAGTGAGTTGAAGAACAAGCCTTGATCAAGATTTCTACCAATTGATTCATGATTTTGTAGGAGCTTCAAGTTGGGTTTTTGTCTTTTCATCATCACATTTGAGGTAGAAATACTTTTAACCTTGTATATCGATATTTTGATTTGATTATATGTTAATTTTCGTGAGATATATACATATATATATGGTATGAGATAGATGATTTGATTTAATGGGTATTTATGGAAGAAGGGAGGTTTTGCTTTAATAAATTGTAATGTTTATATATTCTGGAAAAAAATCAACCTTGATTCCATGATTCTTGGATTGATAGAGAATATGGGGAAAAGTCCTAATTTCTACAAAACCCTAGCTAAGGATTTTGGTGTTTAAGATATAATTGGGAATAAATTGATGTTGTGTGGATGTATTGAGACATCTTGTGATGTGATAAATTTAGAGGTTTGTTAAAATGATATGTTGTGTGATGTGTTTGGTACCCGTGTGGGGAAATTGAGGTGCCCACTGGCCCGGTCGTGTGAGGACGACAAATGTGGGAATGTTTGAGGTGTCCACGTACCCGATCGTATGAGGACGATAAATGTGAAAAGTGTGAGGTGCCCACTAGCCCATCCGAGTAAGGATGAAAAATGCAGGATTGTTTGGAAATGTTTTATACTCTTATATATATATATATATGACAAAAAAATGTGGGATTGTTTGGAAATGTTTTATACTCTTATATATATATATATATATGATAGAAAAATGTGGGATTGTTTGGAAAGGTTTTATACTTTTCTATATATATATGTACTCAAGTGGATTTATTTTAAATAAAAGTCTTGGAGCAACATATTTTGGGTCACACAGAATTGGGAAATGATAGAGAGCACTAGAGTTGGAGCTCTAGTGCCAACTCTAATGATGTGGCAATTCATAAAAAAAGAAAAAAAAATACAAAATCATAAGCCAAAATATCAAATCATAAGGTGGGGCCCACTTCTAGAGCTCTCTCTAGAGCTCCTCATTTAGAGGTCTCAAACATTTTTGCACATAATTATATCAAATGTTTGTATTCCTTGTTAAATGTATTCTCTACTACTGGGCATTAGCTCATTCATATCATAACAAATATTTCAGGTTGTGATGATGTGCCTCCACTTAGCTAGGAATTGGTGGAGATCTTAATGGAACATGAAACTTATTTTGGATGTTTTATGTGATTACAACCACCGGGCTTATGTGTTTGGTATAGAATTCCACCTATGTGTGTAATCAAGGCCCTAGACTTGAAAGTTGTAAGCCCTCTTTGGCCATTTGGTCGTATCTATTTTATTTCTTGAATTATAATGTATGATCATTGAGATTGTTAATGTTGTAAAATGAAATGTAACTTTTATGAGAAAGATAAACACTGGACTTGTGTAATGGTTGTACTCTGAGTTATTTTCCATAATCTTTCTTTATATTTTGAAATTGGAGATTGTTAAAGGTTTGGTAATTGTAAAATGGATTAAAAGATCAAGGCATTATAGAATTCCTATGATGCAGTACGAAACTGAATGCGTATTCCTCTTTGTAGATTCGAATAGATGCATACAACTCTAAGATAATATTCACAGCATTTTTGTGTAGATTCGAACGCTTGAATACAACTCTAAGATTTAACCCAAAATATTCATAGCGGTCTAATCCATGATAGGCAGTTGTAAATAATATGTACAACAGTATGGAAATAGATAGAGGAAACAAGAAAGATTTTATAATTCAATCATCAATTCAAAAAATTGGGAGATAGGTTTTGTATAGGAATTTTGGAAGGAGATAAATAGAAAATTGATCATTTTTTATTGTTAAATAAATAAGCAAATGTTAATGTTCGTGTTAAGAAAAAAAGAAGACAGCTGGTTTATATAGGGCTCTACATGACTTTTGTGCATGATGCAATGGTTGGATTTAAATCCAAAACTTTTGGGAGGATATTTTCGGGATATGTAAAAAGTAGAAAACACTCAAACTTTTTCAAACTTTTAAAATAGTAGTAGATAGTAGATATATATATATATATATATATATATATAAGTAGTGTTTTTTCCTTTATTGTAAAGGATTACTTTTAAAAAAAAAGCCACATCAGCATATCTTTTCTATTTACATATAAAATTCTATACAAACTCAATTTTAATTATAATAATCAATTTTATATGGATTCTATTTGAAAAATATTTATTTTTCATATATATAATTATAATTTAATTATTATGATATTTGAAAAAAAAAATTCTCAATATACAAATAAATAAATAAATAAGACATAATGTGCATCACACATATCAAATTAATTTTCTTTTATATTTTTTATTTTTCATCTATCTTATTAATGTCTTAATATTAATTTATATTTAGTTTTTTATTTAACGTAAAATTATTTATTACAAAACATTTATATTTAATATTAATTTTATATACCTATATACAATTTGTATAAATAATTCAAAAAAGAATATTAAAGAAAAAATCAATACCCTATATAATTAATTTATGTATTTTCTTCTTAATCCAATCGCAACATATTAATATTTAATCTTTTAAATAAGTTTTATGTAGTTCTATTTCTACATATATTTTTTTCCAAATAAATATATAAAATAAAAATAAAAATAAAAATAAATAATTAGAATAACTTTTAGTTTTTATATTACTAATTCTCTTTCTAATTTAATAATTGTTTTTAATATCAAAATGAGTGTTTATTTTACTATCTTATAATTTAATATATATCATATAAAATCATCATATGATAATTATACTTTTATAGCACAATAGAAGTAGAATTATCAAAATGAACAAATAATTTAACTAAATTTATTATATACAAGTATTCAAGTAACACTTTTATAGAACGATAATGTTAAGAGTATTAAAATAAATAATTTAAATTTAAATTAATATTTGTGACATCTGGGTGCATAGCTCGTCTTATTTCCGTTTAGTTGTGTTTACTTTTCTCATATTTAGGATGTCGGAGAACCAATTTGTGGTTTCGTCAGCCGTTTCAGTTTGTCATACTTGAGACTTTTCTCAAATTTATGTCCTCATTTCATTTCCGAAGTTGAGTTCTTTTGTTTTGGGAGCGTAGTTGGAGTCGGGGTTGTTTGGAACCATTTTGTGCTTGCAAAATTCTAGGTGGCAGCAGAACCGCATGTGCAGGAAGGATGTGTCGCATGTGCGGTGAAGGAGGAGTTCAGGGTGTTGGCTACTAAAATAAGTGCACGTGCGGTGGGCACGTGCGGCGGGGATGGGCCACACGTGAGGCTGAGATACGCTCCGCACTTGCGGAAGAAGGCTCGCACATGTGGAAATGTGTTGTGTCCGAATTTATTTTCTTTTTCTTTTCTTGGGCTGAGCACCCATCTCACTTTTCCCTCATCTCTCTCTTTCTAAAGTACATTTCTCTTCATTCTCTTTACATTTACTCCCACCAAACTTCATTAAACTTTTGATTTCTCCAAATCCATTTGAATTTTGACCCAAGTTCCTTCATCAAAGTTGGGAGAGATCTTCGAGGGCTACATTTTGTGCGGTGGGAGATCGGATTTCACCGTCAATTTTGGGGGTTTCTTCTCTCTTCTTCTCCAAATCTTGAGGTAGGGAGTTTCTTTGAGTTATATATATGATTTGGGCATGTTCTAGCTTCCTCTTAATGAAATCTTTAAGTTATGAGTTGGGAGTTTGAATAAGGTTTTGAATGGATTTTTAAAAAATAGAAATTTCTCACCCCTCTCATGGAATTGGTTTTAATTCTTGAAATGTATGACTATTAAAAGTCCATTGATAAAAATACCTCTTGAGAGTAAATGAAATTCATTTTGGGTGGAAATCCTAAAATTTGAAATTTGGGGAAAAGTTAAAATTGTTGAAAGGAAACATGAAATCATGAGATTTTGTTGAAAATATGGGAAAAGTTATATGTGATTTCATTATTGAATCATCCGTGTAAAGAAGGAAGATTTTGTTTGAGAAATTGCCATGGATAGTATAGTGAGAATACTTGGAATCATGGGAAGGTTGAAAATTGTATAATATTATGATTGTGGATTGGATCTTGTGTCCCAGATTATTGACATTTAATTTGAAAACATTGAAAATGTTAATGATTATATTGTGTTAAGGTAAAATGTTGGAGAACATGAGAATTGTGAAATTGTATTCATGCATTTGCATAGCTTAGAATATTGATTATCATTGCTATGTTTTGGAAATTGAATTGTCATTGACAAAAAAATATTGTAAATCTTGAAAATGTTTTGGGGTAAATACGTTTGGTAAGTCCGAATAGGAGGTGTAAATTGGTATTGTTGAAGTTGGTTTGAGTGTCTAGGGTAAAAGACCGAAAACACGCACGGAGGAGGTATCACGTGCCTTCCAGTAATGAGCCGGTAAAGTGGGGATTGGTAGTTCTTGACATGACTACTTGCAGACACTAGCCTAAGGATTACCTGAGTCATATTTATCACTCCTATTTATTTTGCAAAATTTCTGGGATAATCACTTTTGAAATGTTAATTGCATATGTTTTCAAATGAAAAAAAGTTATGGATTTTAAAGTATGTCATTGCATGGCATTCATTTTGTAAGACTGCTTAATCATATATACTTTGTTTAGATCTCTCTATTGGGCTTGCGCTTATCCCTAGTAGATTTATGAAGGAAAAGATGTGGTACTTCCGCCTAACTAAAGGCAAGGGATGTGTTTGAGAGTACGAGGCTCTCTTTTATTTTGTTGTGTATTTTTTGCAATCCAAGGGCTTTAGTTGTATGGGTTTTAGATGACCATCTTTTGTATAATTGGGCTTAAGCCTTCAAATTTGCAGTCCATTGGACATTCTTTTGTGTAATTTCTGTTGTTTCAAAATCGTCACATATGCTACAAATTCACCCTTTAAAAATATTGAATATGTAATGCATGAATAGTATTTTGTAGATCTCACACATTAATGAAATGCAAACATAGCGATTGGGTCACCTAAGTTGAAATTGTTATAATTGAATGAGTTGATTGGACCTATCATATGTTAATTATTTGAGGGTGTTACAATATTATTATTTTGTAACACATATTATAATATAAAATATCATTATATTAATTAAAGTTAACTCCATTATGATTTTATGTCAAACATCATATTTGTAGAGTGATTTACATACATGTGTAGTGTCCAATTTAATATTGACTTATTAAAATAATGGAACTCAATACTTTTTTGTTATGTTTTTAGAAGATAAATGGACAAATACCGAATAATAAATAGTGTGGAGTATTTGTAGACACTCCATTTTTTACGGCCCTTACGATTTGGGCACCATCGCATGTACACCCAATGATGAGTTTATTGCTCGCCAAATACTCGAAGTCCTCAGCGGAATGCCATAGCCTTGAGCCTTTCAAACCCCACACCCATGTTGCCTCATTCTTGGACCAAGCCTTGGTCCTTCAAGCCTGCAACCCTTGGTGGCCTGCCAGCCACCTTATTGGGCTACTAGCTATTACTTTTGGGCTGCCGGCCACTGATGTGGCTTGCCGGCCACCAGTTTCTTTTGCAGATATTTTATGCCAGCTGTGCCAACTGTTTGCATAGATGCATGCAACTGAACCCACGTGTAGGGCTGGATATCCTTGTAGAGAAATCATGTTTTCTACATATAGGAGACCCCTCTCTCATGTTTCAAGGTTAGAAAATTTTGAGATCAACAATTTTCCTCTCTCTCTACAATCCTCTCTCTCTCTCTACCAAATCTCTACACTTTTACCTATAATTCCTTAACCTTTGCCTGTACACCCTTAACCAAATCTTCTCATCTTTGAGCTGAGGTGTCTTTGAGCTTGGTTTGAGCTCTAGAGGGTGTTGTTTGCTTGGTTTTGTTGCTTGAATTACTTCTTCTCTTCAAGAGGTATAAGGCTTTGTCTATAAGCTTGCTTTCTCTACTATTATTCTTGTTGTTTTCCAATTGATTTTGGGCTGTAAAACTTCTATATTTTTGGGTTGAAACTTGGGTCCTAAGGCCATTAAAGGTTGAGGGGTGGTTTACCCTTCTTTATACGTTGTTTTGGAGGCCTTAGCCCTTGTGTTTCCCACCCTTTTACTATTTTTTTCAAGGCTTTTAAACACTGATTTTTAGAGCTTTTTCAGTGGCCAAAATCATGTTTTGAAGCCCAAATTTGGAGGGGTTAGCCTCCCCTCCTTGTGTCTTGCTTACTAGCCTAGTTTGTGCCATGTTTTAGCATATTAATCTAGACTTTTTTAGCTCAATTCCAGCATGTCTTAGAGCTTGCTTTAGACTGTTTTAGCACAATTTTTGGCTGTTAGTTGCATTTGAGCTTTGTTTTGCATGCTTGTAGTGTAATAGTCCTCACAAGCTTGGTGTTCTAGGCCTTAGACATCATCTTGTTTGAGTTGATAGCATTTATTTGTGCTTTTCTCACGCATTTTTAGCACTAATAATCTCTGTAACCTCCCTCCTTTCTTGGCTTTTTGTTTGGCTTTGAAAGTGGTTCAAACTACTTGTTTGTTGAAAGCATGAGATTGATGTGTCATGCTTAATGGTTTAATCCCTTAGGGGGTTCATTACCAACGGTATGATGTCTCTTTCATGCCTAAGACAACTCTTGGTTTGAGTCTTCATTCCATTAGAGGACTTAATCTCATCTTTTGGACTCAATTGGTTAAAGGATGGATGGTAATCTAAAATGGAGTAACTAAAACTTGGAATTAAAAGTGAGCAAGATAATAATTTGGTTGTGTTCAATCGGACGTTAATTGAACACATGGAAACTTGAGCCATTTCATACTCATTAGTGATGAAATGATTCAAGGTTCCATGGTCACCACTTCCCTTGATCATTCATGAAAGGGAGGAGGTTTGTGTATTGTTTTGCATTTATTGAACTTGCACACTTGGTTTCATAAGCCATCATGTAATGAAATTGCATCCATTGATGGTTTGTGAACCGAACTTGCTACTCCTTTGATTTCCTCATGAAAAGGAGGGGTGAGTTGTGCAACAAACCCTTGAAATACCCTGTATATGCTCTGTTTGTCCTCTGTTGCAGCAAGGAGAACTGGGCAGCAGTGGCCGGCAGGTGGCCTGCTGGTCATCACTGGTGGCTGGCAACCTTCATCACTGGCTGGCCGGCCGCTGATGCAAATTTCAGCAGTGTGTTCCTTTGGCAGAGCAGAGTTATTCTGGAAGTGGGCACTAGTGTGTATGTTCTATTGCGCAACAGAGGCTCTCTGGAAGCAAAACGATGGCTTTTCGGGTGGAAACCGAGCATGCGCATGAACATCCCTCGTTTCTCGAGGCGTAGTAGTTAGTTGTTTAGTTTAGTTACTTATTTTAATTGCACTTGCATTGTAATTATTTAATTAGTTAGTTAACTAGTTAGTTAATTAATTTGTTGTAATAATTAGTTAAGTAGTTTAGCTAATTTCATTCGGTTTGTAATAATTAGCTTAGCTTTAATTAGTTACCTAGTTAGTTAGTTTATTCATTCGGACTCTCCTCCGTGAGAGCGCAATATAATAATGTGGATGTCCTCCAACCCCACGTCTTTCTCCTTTTTATTTAAACTGCTTATGATGGTTAGTTTAGGGACATCACGTTTTGTTTAGCATACTTCATGTTTGCATCCATTTGTATTACATACACCGAGGCTCGGTTCATCATTCTAACTACATTGTTAGTTTAATACTTCTTTGAATACGTGCTTAGACCGCATGATATTTACATGTTTCATATGCCATATTAGTAGCCGAGCCTATTAATTGCATATCGCATGTGTTGCATTAGTCATACTGCATAGTTAGGAATCATGCTTTTTTTTTTTCTAACTCATTTCTCTTTTGGCTTGGAATACTAGGTGAGCCTTTACTTGCTTTAGCATCTTGCATAAAATGTTAATGTTGCCATGTCAGCATGCTTGCCATGAGGCTAAGTGCTTAAATGATAAATTGCTTGAATGCCTGTGGATGAACGCTAATTGCTTGAATTGGAATAATTTGAGTAATGTTCATATGTGATCACTTTTTCAAGTGGTACATATTCGAAACTATTTTAAAAAACAAACACGAATTGAAATGTTCCAATTCTTACAAGTTAGTCTATACTTGTGTGTGTACATCACAGAGTAATGCTAGCCTAATAAATCGGAATAAGAGCACATAATGTACATAAGATTCATATCATGATTAGTAGAGGCCGATTTTTGATCGGGCGAGCGGGGTGCTCAAATGTACTCATGACCTTCCCCTCTCGTACCCAAGTCCCCGAGCTGAGACAATCTTGGTGATGACGGACACGTGGCCTTTGGCACGAGTCATGGGTTTCCTAAATTCCCCAAAAACAAAATATTTAGGTGGTGACTCTGTATCTGGAAAAGCAGTCCATTTTTAGCAATTTGATTCAAAATCGATTTTCGAAAAGATTTTCCGGATTTGGACTCTTTGGTGTTTATCAATTTCACATTGCACTTATGAGATTAGATTCAGAACCGTGAGAGTCCGAACTGTAGGGCTTATATTCGAACTTCTGAAAGGGGGCGCGAAAACGCTAAGCTACAGTTTCTGGCGACTCTGCTGGGGATTTAGAGAACTTAACTTCAAATTCATGATGTGGAATTTTATTTACACTTATATGTTTCTTTGCATTGTATTTGCCTTGGTGCGCTTAAGTCACTGTGTTTGTCATTTGCTATTCCTGGACGGTTTGTCGGAGGCTTGCCTAAAAGCTTGCCAAAAGGCAGACCGGTCATCGACTCTGTCATGATGGGAACATAAACTTTGGATCTGGACTACAGCTGTATCGTTTGATCCTCCTTTCACTTCTCGGTGTTAGGTGTGAGAGGTATATTAGGTAGTTTTGCTGGGGTACCCTATTTTTGACCATTTGGCCTAGTTGCATATTGAAAAGCCATAGAGACTATTCCAAACTAGGACTTGATACTCATCCAAATGCAGGATTGCGTGAAACCACTTTGTTTGAATAGTGAACCCTAGTTCCTGACGAAACTAGGACAGGGCAACCCCCCTCCTCATGGGGGTGTTTTGGTTCTCAGTTAACTGGTATGTGCTTTACAGTGCGTATCAGTTGCAAATTGGGTATCAGTTTTGGGGGCAAAATTCAGTGTTAAGTGCAGTCCTATAGCTTTGATTACATCTGTGTGTTGTTAACATCTGAGTTGAGGTGCTCTGCAGTTTCTGATTGTTGCTTTCTTTTTGCTTTATTTCTTTTTGCTATGTAGTATAACATCATAGCTTCGGACAGGTCGGATATCCCCCAAGCGCTCTAAACTCGTGTTAGGAGGTTTTACAGATCCGGAGATCTTGTTAGGGGATAGTCAATGTTTGCTTCGCTCCCACCAGTTACTAGACGGAGAAGAGTTAGGCACAATTCACAAGCCCAGCAATCACCTGCATCTAGTCAGGCTTAGTCTTCTACATCCAGTCCAGTATGTGATCACTCGCCAATTCTGATGGTACAATATCCCCCAGCTAACATGGAGGACCTAATCCATCATCTTCAGCAAATAGTTGAAACCATGCAGTAAGACGCTGCTCGTCAGGCTGAGGTCACAGCACGTCAGGCTGAAGTCATAAACAGGCTACAACAATAACAGCTATAGCTAGTAACGACTTCTGTATCTCATGCACCTCCTACGGGTATCCCAGCACCCGGAGACACAGTCCATACTGCCAATACCCAGGCTGAGAATCAGGGTAATCCGGCAGAGTTAATCCCACCACAAGCATCCAAAGCGCCTGTGTATCAAACCGAGGCTCCATTTGAATTTGAGGTTGACCCGACCGTGCGTAAGGTTAACAAGTTGGAGAAGCTCTTCAAGAGAGCGCAGGGTGTGAACTCTATTCCCGACATAGAAGACGGGTATACCGACTCTACAGTGACATTGCCAGACTGGTTCAAAATGCCGCACATCGATGGGTTCGATGGCTCTGGAGACCCCATGGTTCACCTTCGGCTGTTTTTAGACATTCTACGGCTGATGGGCCTGACTTGATTATAGAAGCTCTCACTCTTTGGCCGAACCCGGTCTGGTATAACCGCTATATGGTATGCGAAGCTGGAGGATTCTGTGAAGCAGAGCTGGGAGGAAATGGCTGAGGCCTTTGTTGTACATTACTCCTACAACACACAAATCAAGGTCATAACTCGTGATCTCGAGGCAACGCGTCAGGAGCCAAAATAGGGCTTTTTAGAATTCGTGACAAGGTGAAGGGCCAAGGCTTTAATGATGACCGCACGGCCTTCAGAGAAAGATCAGATAAGGATGGTAGTCCGCAATCTGCATGGGAAATTGTTGCAGAAGATGATTGTCCTACCTTTGTTCACATTCACTGAGCTCCACGAAATGAGGGTTCAGATTGAAGACGCCATGAAACAAGGGCCGATTACTGATGAGAAAGAGCAGGCCAAGAGGCTTTTTGCGCGCAGTTCCAATGCAACCACTAGTGGTAACACAGCTGCACGGCCGTCGGATGTGAGCATTGTCACCACCACAACCAAGACCGCTAATCCCTTTGCTAACACAACTCCACAAACTTCAAACAACTCGGCTGTAGACCCGACTTTCTTCGTGCGCCCCCCTTTCGGAGAAGGCTCAAATTGGTCTTACTACAGTTCAGACTCCTGTCACGGTTCTGAATCTAATCTCACAAAGTGCAATATGAGACTGATAAACACCAAAGAGTCCAATCCGGCAAATCATTTTGAAAAATCAGATTTTGAATCAAATAATGCCAAAACTGGACTGCTTTGCTAGATTACAGAGTCGCCACCTAAATATTTTATTTTTGGGAAATTTAGGAAACCCTGACTCGTGCCAAAGGCCACGTGTCCATCATCACTAAAGTTGCCTCGGCTCGGGAACTTGGGTACGAGAGGGGAAGGTCCTGAAATGAGCACCCCCGATCAAAGGATCGGCCTCTACTAAGCATGATATGTTGTTTTAAAAACACGTGTGTTCTTATTCTGATTATTAGCTAACCTGCTATGTGATGCGCACAACATACAAGTATAGTCTCAATCACAAGAATTGGAACAAAACAACTCACGTTTGTTTTTCGAAAATGGTTTGAAAGTGCTACTCACAAGTAGGCTAAAGTGCGGATTTGCCACTCTCAAGTGGGCTTAAAAACATGATTTTGCCACTTCGCAAAGTGGGCTTAAAACTCACAATCATCGAGTTGTTCTAATTCAGGCAATCAAGCCTCCACCCACAGGCATTTAAGTAGTTAAGCACTTAAGCAAATAGCCTCATGGCAAGCATGCTATCATGGAAACACTTACACTCATGCAAGTATGCTAAAGCGTAACACTCACAGTGTACTCCAAGCCAAAACAGAAGTTGGTTAGAAATCATGCATGATCCTAACTATACAAGATGCCTAATGCAACACATGCAAAATGCAACTAAATAGGCTCGGCTATCTAATCATGGCATACGAAGCAACTTGATAACATGCTTTGAAACACGTATTCAAGTAATTATTAAATTTAATGCAATTTGAATGATGCACCGAGCCTGGTACATGCAAGACAAATGAATGATGCATGCATGCAAAGCATAAGGTATGTTAATCGAAAATGACCCTAAACTAACCATCAAAAGCGGCTAAGTAAAAGGGAGAAAGACGTAGGGTTGGAAGACATGCACACACACACGCACACTTATTACAACAATACGCTCTCTCGCAGGAGGGTCCGAATGAAAGAGCTAAGCTAATCTAAGCTAAGCTAAACAACTAATCTAATTAAACTAATTAGACTAATTATTATAAACTAATCGAATAACTAGTAAACTACTTACTAATTATTACAACACTTTAACTAATTAACAAATTAATTAAGTTACAAAACCAACTAAGCATGCAAAACATGTAAGCTAGGCTGCCTCAGCTCGACCTTGAGTAATGAAGAATGCATGCACTCGGTCTTTGCCTCGAAACACGTTTCGGTTTGCTCTTGAGAGGCTCTGTTTGCAGGGTGTCTCGAAGAACTTCCTGCTCTACCTTACCAACTCACAGCTGAGGAATGCACCAGTGGCCTGCCGGCCATGAGGAGCTGCTACCGACCATCTTCCAGACAAGGATGTACACTGCCGGCCAAAGATGAAGCAGTGTCGGCCATCAGTGAGGCACTGCCGGCCACTGGTGTGCTGCATCACCATTTTGCAACAGAGCATAAACTAGAGGAAAATGGAGGGTCTCGCAAAGGTATGTATGTACTGTGCCACTCTTTATCATCTCAAAACATCTAGGGAGAGGCACCATTGGATCCAAAACCATCAATCAAGCATCTTGAATGCATGATGGCCAAAGATCCAACTTGATACAATTTCAATAAATGTAAGACAAACAAGACTCTAGGACCACTACCTTATCATGGATGATCAAAGGCAATGGAGACAAAGGGGATTGGCTCATTTTCATCACTTTGGGTATGAAATGGGTCAATCCACCTTGTGCTCAATATAACGTCCGATTGAACACAATGCAATGCACACATAACATGCTTATCTTGGCATGTTTTACTTAATTCAAATGTGAAAGCCTCAATCCCAAGCTTAAATACAACTCTAAGACCAACCAACCCTCAAAACAAATAGAAGAATGAATAAATGGGGGAGGTGGCAGAATTTTCAGTGCTGATATGGCATGAAAAACAAGACTCTAACATGAAAACAAGTCATGTACAACATGTTAGGAGACTTAAGCATTAAAGCTAGTGAAGAGCTTTACACTAGAACCATGCAACATCAAGCTCAAATGGCTAAACCAACTCTGGATAGACCTCAAACATGCCAAATAATGGTCTAAACATGCTGAGATAGAAACTCAAAAGGCTAAGAGAACATGCACACATGTTAACCTATAAGCAAGGCATAATACACCACCCTCAAAAGCAATGAAGAAGTGAAGTATGTGAGAGTATTACAAAGGTATATGCTCTAAAATCACATGCTAAATGATGCCATATCATGCAAATAACTCAAGCAAAGCATGTTAGAGACCTTGAAACTCAAAGCTAGTCAAGGCCATTTGCATTATAGCTATACAAAGCAAGCCTCATATGATCAAAACAACTCAAAATAGAGTTAAAGCATGTTAAAACAAGGCCAAAAACATGCTGGAGTGGAGCCACACATGCTAGAATAATAGGTTAAAACATCAAGTATGTTAAAGTAGTAAGCATGATTACACTACAAGTGTAAGAAGCAAGCAAGCAGTGACTCAACCAGCCAAAAACAGAGCTCAAGTAGGTTATAAAAGTCAGAAAAACATGCTGAGATCAAGCCATGAGATGATAGAAAAACATGCTCAACTATTAAGCCATCAACACATGCAAATAAGATATGAGGAGGGGGACCACCCTCTCCTATTTTGGTCCTCAAAACCAACTTTCTACCATTGAAAAACCTATGGGTTTCAGTGGTAGAAAGGCCAAATAAAGGGTTTTTTTAAAGGCCTTAAAAGATGGCACAAAGCTTAGCAAATAAGCCTCAAAAGAGAGGGGGAACACCCCTAACTCCAAAAGGGCCTTAAACAACCATTTTTAACACTTAAAAATAGAGGTTTTTACAATTGACAACTAGGTCAAAAACAGCATGCAAGGGTGGCCAAACCAATGTACAAAAATAAGCTTAAAAGGGGTAACTCCTCACCCTTGAAGCACAACAGCAAATCAGCAACAATGACAAGCCAAAACCAAGCTAAAACCTTCTTCTAGGACTCAAGCAAGATCTCAAACAACCTCCACACCAAGATGATCAAGTTTGATGAAGAACACCCAAGCAAAAGTGTAGAGAATTCAAGCTTCAAGGCAAAATATTTACAGAGAGAGAATTCTAGAGAGAGAGAGAGAGAGAGAGAAAAATTTGCTCACAAATTTTTGTAACCCCCTCCATGGAAGAGGGGGGGCTTCTATATATAGAGGATGCAAAATCCTCTTGAAGAGATCCAGCCATCCACGTAGGTGTAGATGGTCCATCCTGCAAATAGCTGGCTCAAAAATATCAGAAAAATATCTGTTGAAATATTGGTGGCTGGCCGGCCATCAGTGATGGCCGGCAGTGGCTCATTGATGGCCGACAGGCCTCATCAATTGCCGACAGACCAAACTGCATGGTCGGCAGTCCCATTTCATGGCCGGTAGTGCACCAAGAGAAGCATTATGGAGGGACCAAAGCATGGTCCAGAAATGGGGCAGAAAGGATACAGGGTTTGGAAAGCTCACACCCGTGACGTTTCGCCACGAAATTTGAGTACTCGACGAGCCACGAAACTTGTCACTGGATGTACATGCAAGAACATCCAAGTCTTGAGGACGGTCAAAAATGGGGTGTCTACAGTTGCTCCTCTTTGACAGAACTTGGAAGTCATGAAATGACGGGAGTGAATGTCAAAGCCCAGAGACGACCCATTTTTGACAAGGCTGAAGACTTAGACAAACATTCAAGATGACAATTCATAGGTGCGCCCGTAGGCTGGGGTAAAATGTAAATGATATGCACGATGCCGAACATAACTCATGATTATGCAAAGAGGGCTGTAATGGAGCATTCATGCAAAATAAATACAACATTTTAAGCAAACTGACAAGTTACAACAATCTCACACATGAGAAAACAAAAGCAAACACACAAACACGCCACGCGCGAGACTCACAAAACAAACCACATTTCATATAGAAAGGATGTAAGAAAATTATGCAATCTTCACTGCGCCTCACACAGGGAAGGCCCAAAGTGACTGTCGGGCGTACCCGAAGTCTCAAACGAAACACCTCCTAGCGTATCACACGTGAGAGGGGAAAAGGAATTACCTCCTAGCGTATCACACTCGAGAGGGGATACCGAAGCACCTCTTAGCGTATCACATGCGAGAGGGGATAAGGAAGCACCTCTTAGCGTATCACACGCGAGAGAGGAAAAGGAAGCACCTCTTAGCGTATCACATGTGAGAGGAGATAAGGAAGCACCTCTTAGCATATCACACACGAGAAGGGAAAAGGAAACAGCTCTTAGTGTATCACATGCGAGAGGGGAAAAAGAAGCAGTGCAAACACCGAAGGGCGGTATAAACATCGGAGCATGTCCCAATGTTACTAACCCAAAGCAAAGTGGCATAAGCGTCGGACACATGTCCCAAACACTTCTTACCAAAGGGGAAGGTACAAGCATCGGCCACACGACCCAAACGCTTTCAACAGAGTGTTAATGTAGACATCGAGCGTACCCGAATGTCTTTAACCAACGGAATGAGGGAGAGGAATGGTTTTACCCGGAATTCCTCTAAATGAACCGTACATACAATATCATGCATATATGAGATAGAAACTTGATAGGTACAATGCAATACAATGCGTGTTCCATGCAAAACGGATGACCGTAACACAATAGTTAAAGATATGTTTCATGCAAGAAATGAAATAGAAGCATATTCCATGCAAGATAATCAACGATGTATATTCAATGCAAGATAATCAACGATGCAGATTCAATGCAAGATAATTAACGATGCATATATGCAAACATGGTAATGCATGCTCTATGCGACAATTCAGAATGCATGTTCAATGCAACGATAAAAGCAATGCACATTCTATGCAACAACAAAAGCGAGTGTGCTAAAGACGACTCAAAGGCAACCTCCGATTTACCTCTCGAAAGAGTTGCAACATGTTAAAAACGATACACCTTGTTCGAGTTAATGAGCGATGACTGTCGCACATTGGAAATGCGATCCTGAGCTTCCGTGGAAGCATTTTGAATCAAACTTTGAGCATAACTTGTACTTCTTGGAATCCAAGGACACAAATCAAAGAAAAAGAGGCAGGAGGAACTGATGGAAGCATGCCGGCCATAGGTGGAGGCTACCGGCCCCCTGCCGGCCATTAGTGGCCATTACTGGCCATCAACACAACACTGCCGGTCATCGATGTGCCACTGCTGGCCATCAATAGTAGACTTGGGCAATTTGGTCCTTTGAGCTGTGGGTCTTTAAGTATAAGTGGAGACACTTCATTTCCTTACAAACCCTTGCACGAAAATCATTTCCCTTGCTCTCTAGGTGTGCCTTCTCTCTAGATCCACGCATTCAACGTGTTTTCCAACACCCTAAACAAACTTTATTCGCTAAAACCCTCTAGTTCTCTTCACTTTGAACCGATCAGAATTTGATTTTGACGCTTCCTTCGTCATTTCCACCGTTCTAGGTTGATTCCCCTCGAGATTCTCCCAAGGTTAGTACACTTTTCCCGGGTTTTAACTTTCTTTGACTTTTCCTCTCTCCTAAGGTTTGACTTTTGCAAAGTTTCACCATTTTCTTCATTTTTCCTCATTTTTGCTTCTCTTGCATCTATTTCAGATGGCTGATGATGTTCCACATGATGGGGCCTTCCCCGTGCTTCCTCCGGTGGAGTTTGAGGCAGACTTTGCGACTGAGCCCGCGGCCGAGCTTGAGCCTTTACCACCGAGCTTATGTCCCTTTGACCCTGCGAGGTATCATCGAGAGACTCACATAGTACCTGCAGTGGGAGGCATCAAAGCCTTCATTGACTTTGTTGAGGACGCACCAGACGACCTTCTATTGAGAGAGCCGGCATCTCACTTGTCGGCCATTGCCGTGGAGGTACAAACACTACTTTCTACAGTCTTACCTTCAACTGTTGGCATTTCTTGCACTATTTTGATCTAACTGCATAGACTGCATTGATCTGACTGTATCTCATTCATTACTGCTTCATATTCAACTATAGTTTCAGCTGTACTTGTCATTGCATTCAACTGTACTCTCCACCGCACTTTTAGCACTTGATCTAATTGCATCACATGCATTGCCACAGGACGGATCCCGCTCCTTCAGAGGCTATGGCACGACGACAGCCCGGGACTGGTACGACGAGCTCCCGGCTAGGGTCCAAGACATTATCAACAGGACAGGCTTTGGTTTGTTCTGTTCCATCTTGACGCGGGTTATAGCGAGTCACCCTCTCTTAGGGGCTTTGGTGGAGAGGTGGTGGGATACCACCAACTCCTTCCATTTCTTCACTACGGGAGAGATGATGATGACTCCCTACGACTTCAACATGATCACTGGCTTAGACGTGGGAGGTGATCCGATCCCTCTCAACCTTGACATGGGAGAGTGGGAGGCTGCATGGACCGTACTACTCGGGGCACTCCCTCTGATACTTCGGGTAGGCATGGTCAGATATAGTTGGTTCGAGGAGCGGTTTAGAGGAGAGGAGCCCGAGACATTTGAGGAGGCAGAGCAGTATGCCAGGGGCTTTCTAATGTTCCTTTTCGGTACCACCTTGTTCTCGAACAGGTGGAATACCGTAGGCTTGTACTTGCTGAGCGCATTAGTAGTACTTCAACGAGTTCAGTTCTACGACTGGGGAGGAGCCAGCCTCACTACTCTGTATGGATACATGAGTTCGACCTCTCGCATGAGCGGGACCTTGATCGGCGGCTACTGGCGGGCCTGGGAGGTACACAGCTTAGTTCCTCCTTTTGCTTTTCACATTTTCAACTTAGCATTTCCTACTTTACATTTGTTCAACACACATTCTATCTGCTCTGCATTCTCTGTATTTGCTCATGTACTGTATGCTTTCTGCTTTGCATTTTTTGTATTTGTTCATACACTGCTTATACACTGTATCAATCACATTTTCCTTGCAGCGGTGGGTATATGCATACTTCCCAGCTCTTGCTCCAGAGCCTATAGAGGAGACCCTAGTGACAGTCCTGTTTTCTTATGTATACGACGGCCAGCTCCGCCGTAAGACCCAGGAAAACTTCATGTTTTTCCGCCAGTAGTTCAACACGGTTGCGGCGCACGAGGTAATTCAAAACAAAGTCACCCCACTTTTCAATCAATTTGATGCACACATTAGCCAGTTGATAGCGACTGATCATCTGTTCATTCCCATTTCAGATCACATGGTAGCCGTGGGATGTGATACCCTCGGGGCTCAGATTCCCGTACGAGACAACTAGGGCCGTCGCTCGCTATCATATTCTCCTCGAGGGTCCGGTCTACCGTGCTTGGTTCTTGAGTGAGCATTTCACACGCCATACTCTTGGATTGCCTGCCCCGTTTGTACCGACGGCACCTCCAGTATCGATAAGGGAGACGCACAGACTCTCTGTCGACCAGGTGATCCAGTTCATGGTAGGGCTCGAGACGGATTACTTCCGTGCATAGGGTGAGTATACGACCTTCATTCAGACTCATTTGATGCCACCTCTGACCGGCGTCCATGGAGGTGAGGGAGCGAGAGCTCCAGCTGCGAAAGGAGGAGGCAGAGGGGCCAGACCGACCAGGTCCCGTGGTGGAGAGATCCCGGGGAGAGGCAGAGAGTGGGATGGCCAGAGCTTCCTACTACACTGACTTACTGGGGACGTCCTGGGGAGACCTATCAGATTCCCATAGAGCCCGCACCTGCTGGTCATGAGCTTGTCGAACTTCGAGGCCTGACCCCGGTATGTTCCACACTTTTCATTTTGCACATTCAATTCATTTCGATTATGCTTTATAGATCACTGATCATCTCAACACATTTACAGGCATCCATAGAGTACACCGGCCAGGCTCTCGAGCTAGCGACTTCTCTAATGGGGATGGTTTAGACGAACATGAACCTGCTCAGCCTCTATAGGATTCTGGTAAGTTTCTTCAGTTTGCACTTCATCCCATGAAAGTCTCTGCCACTGTATCAGTATTGTAACTATTTCATACTTCTCTGATCTAATTCATTGCACTAAAACACTGCATAGATACACTGTTCCCATACAATGCGCACGTCATACATACACTGCATTCATACATTGCTCACAACACATTATCTTTTGCATCTAATACACACCACAACTAACACATCTTAACAAACTGCCCTTTTTAGATCCCTTTCTAGACACCAGCTCTACCGGATGCCCCAGCAGGAGCCACAGCAGGACCTTCAGTTCCTCCCCCAGCAACAGAGAGGAGATGGAGACAGGCTCAGACACACAGCCGAGGTAGAGCTAGAGGCATCCATAGCCAAAGTGGCCCTCAAAGCCCATTCTGGGCGATGATGACGATGAGACGAATAAGGAGGCTGAGGTAGCGAGTCCACAGTTTGAGTCATCAGAGGGTGGAGATGATGACGCTGGCTCAGATTCTGCCAATAGAGAGGCTAGAGAGGCTGAGGAGGGTTCTAGTTCAGGCTCTGATCCAGCTTCAGACAGCGGTGCCGATGGCGACAGTGCTCCAGAGTCCGCTCCGCCGAGGAAGAGGGCGAAGAGGGCTTCTTGAGCTTGAGCTAGTTGGCACTGATTTAGATGCTTTTTGCTTTGTTTTCTTCTTGCTAGTAGTGTTTGGACATTGTACAATCCTAGGCAGTTTTATTTCTTAAAACTTGTACTCTTTTGCAAAAAGAAACCATAATGGAAATGAAAACTTAGCTTTGGTTTAAAAAGTGTTGCAGTTTGTATTCTAAGCATCGCATAACATCGGACAGCATGAAAATGAGATTGATCTTTTTGAAAACTGCACAGTCAAATTGCATTGTCTTAATCAGGTAGTGAACCAACTAACAACTGAAAAGAACAAAACAACACAATAAACAACACAAAGCCTTGACAGGCTTACAACTCGATAAGCAAATTGCAACAACTCGATAAACAAAATGAAGATGATTACAACTCGATAATCAAAACGAAGACTATTATAACTCGATAAACAAAACGAAGACTATTACGTCTTAAACACACACTCAAGTCCAAAAGGACCAAAACAAGACCTCACAAGGTACAAATAACAAGACTCCACTATAGCAAACAACGGAACCTTCACAAAGGAGGTCAGTGTGCCTGAGGGAGAGGCTATCGGCCATAGTGAATGGCCTGCCGGCCATCACTTTGCTTTGCCGGCCATCAATGTGCCCCTGCAGGCCATTGATGAGCCCCTGCCGGCCATCAATGAGCCACTGCCGGCCATCGATGGCAGACCTCCGAAACGTTGACACCTGGCCTCCACTCACTACCTTATCTTCTACAAAAGCTCCAGCTTCGTGGTTTCTTCATTTCAGCTCCATTTTTGGCCCAAATGGAACCATTCTTCGCCGAAAAACTCTCTAATTGGATTGCAACTTTGGATGGCTCAGAAAAGTTGAATTTTTGAGGTTTTGGGCTGAACGCACTATTCTCGTTGAGCCGTACTCTGCTGTGCTTTCCATTCCTCCATGCTGTGGCTAGATGTTGGATCCTGGTTACACGTGTTTAGCTTTAGGGGACAAGAGATATGCCCCCTAATCGAAGAATTCCAAGCTTTGATGGAATCTCGACGCGACGAGGAGATTTGCCCTAGTCTCACTTTGGCCACATCCAAGCTTTAGGAAGGATGTGCGGGTTCACTTTGCATGATGCCCGAGCTTTGGTTCACAACGGGGAGTTGGACGTCCCCAATCTTATTCATTGTTTTTCTGACGCCGGCAATCGCGGTGACCACTTTTGGCAAGGTTTTCGGCAGCATGCCCTTTGCTTATGTATGTTGGCCCATTTTCTACTCGCCCCTGGCTTCGGAGGGTCAAGCATTTGCTTGATCGAAGTTGCCCAAGGCTTGAAAGAAGGCAAAAGCTGCATTGGGTTGACACTTGCCGAAACTTTGATGGGCTTGGATGCTTTCCATCGTCGGGAGACAACCAAGTTTGTAGGAAGTCCACTACTATTGCAGGTAATGTTTCCCACCCTTCTCACAGGTATTTCTCACATCACTCAACCCTCAAGCTCTGTTTTTCTCTCAAAACCCTTTTCTCACTTTTCTCTCTACGTACAGCTCTCTATTCTTTAACCTCTCTTATTTTTCATCCCTCTCCAGGTATGGCTAATGGATAAGTTGAAAGTAGTGGACGCTTGTCCTGCATATTCAGTGCGCGACTATTTCTTCTGCCCACGGCTAGTTGACTTCCCGAACGAGGGATGGTGGTGCCACTGGATGTGCAGTAGGTCTGCTATTGACATCGCTTGGCGTTGCCCCTGGTTTGATCTATCGGAGATGAGCTACAGTATGTCTCGCCAACTTGGCATTCAGTTGGTTGGTTTGACACACTGTGTCTTCTACTTTCTATTTCGGTTCCGGCGTCAGTTCGGCCATGACCAGACTTGCCCGGAAGAGAGGATGGAATACCCAGCTTCATTTCTAATCCGAGGCCCACAGCTAGGCTGGTATGCCACTGCATGGAGAATGAGAGAACTTCTGGCCCCTGCTCCCACTTTCAGTTGTGCCCTTTTTGGCGAATGCGTTGCTTGGCCTGAAGATAAGGCACAGACTGGGCCTAATTTGGCATTCGAAACTTCCACAGGCTCCGAGAGGGGGCGCAGGAACACCTGACTATGCCCTAAGTTTATTGCTTTATCTGTATTTTCAAGTTTTCTTTTGAATGTAATGAAAAGCAACTTCAATTTGTATCGAGAGTCGGAGAACTCTATAGTGAAATCAATGAAATTGAAGGTTGTGGGTATTGAAAAAATTTCGTTTGGTCAAAAAATGGTCTAAGTTGTAAAAAGATTAATTTGAACAAAATCAACTTTTATTAAAACTTTTCAAAACCATTTTCAATATGGATCACAAACTAGACACACCCGAGATCTATCACTGAGATGTACAACCCCAAATCCAACAACTGGAAAGTTGCCCCTTGTCTGAACAGCACTGCACTGGAGATCACAACCGAACTCTTGAATGCGAAAAAGACAAAGATGACCAAAACAATCACATGGACACAATTGATTTGGAAGTGTTTATGGCTGGACTTCAAAATGAAGTTGCCTACGTATCCCGAAGACGAGAATCAAGCCTTACGTAGTTCGGTTCAGGTTCACTCGAGTATTAACACTTTCCTTTTGCACTCTAACTTTTGCCAAGGCCACCATTTCTGGGTTTTCAACCTTGCGAACTCAGTTTTTCTTATTTCAAATTTTTTTTATGCTCTAACTTTTGCCTAGGTCGCCCTTTCGGGTTTTCGGCCTAACGAGCCACTCAGGGATAGTATTTCTTCAACTTGTCCATATTGATAGGTTGGGAGAACTCAAGGCCATCTAAATCCATCAGAATGACAGCTTAACTCGACCAGATAGATTTAATGATGTAAGGACCAGTCCAATTGGGTCTGAACTTGCCCCTAGGGTCGTGGATGGGAGTTTGGTTGTCTTTGAGCACCAAATCCCCTTCTTTTAGATTCCTGGACTTAACCTTCTTGTTGAAAGCCTTGGCAATCCTGCGTTGATAACCTTGAATGTGATACAGTGCTTTCAGCCTTCTTTCATCGAACAACATGAGTTCTTCGAACCTGCTCTGCTGCCAATCTGCTTCTGCTATTTGGCACTCAGCCATCACCCGCAGCGATGGCACTTCAACTTCAATTGGCAGAACAGCCTCTATCACATAAATTAAGGAATACAGAGTTACCCTAGTAGAAGTCTGAATCGATGTTCTGTAGCCCTAGAGAGCAAATGGTAGCTTATTTGGCCAGTCCTTGTAGGTTTCTACCATCTTCTATAGAATGTGCTTGATGTTCTTGTTGGCAACCTCAACTGCTTCGTTGGTTTGCGGCCTATATGTGGATGACTTATGAAAAGCCACGTTGTACTTCTCCAACAAGTCAATCACTTCCTTCTTGAAGTAGGAACCATTGTCCGAAATAATCTCATTCGGGACCCCATAGCAACAGATAATGTTGTTCCTGATGAACTTAGCTACATGCGACGCCTTCAGCACTGCATAGGATTGGGCCTCGACCCACTTTGTAAAATAGTCTATAGCCACCAGGATGTACTCATGCCCATTCGACCCCTTCGGAGTAACTACCCCAATCACATCAATTCCCAGACTGAAAATGGCCATGGCGAAGTCATGTTGTACAGCTTCGACCGCGGAATGTTCATGCGGTTTGCATGGATTTGGCATTTGTGGCATCGCCGAACAAAGCCAATACAATCCTCCTCCATGGTTGACCAGTAGTAACCCTGTCTAAGAATCTTTCGAGCTAGCATCACTCCGCTCATATGCGCTCTGCACTCTCCTCCGTAGATGGCCTCCATCAGGTGCTTCGACTCTTCAACATCAACACACAGTTTATGTATTCCAAGATGGTCCTTTTGTACAATTTACCCATGCAGATGATGAACTGAGCAGCCATTCGTCGAATTGCCCTATTGTCTTTGGCATTTGCCCCTGGTGGATAAGCCTCATTTTCCAAGAAGTTCTAGATGTCATGATACCAGGGATTTTGATCTTGTACCTCATCTATGGTGGCAATCAGCTCGTAGGCTAGCACATACCTATGTTCAATGATGATTGGACATATCTGGACTCCCAAACGGATGTCTATTATAGAAGATAGAGTTGATAAAGCGTTTGCGAACCTGTTGCTCTCTCTCAACAGATGCGTGAAGGTTAGCTTCTCAAACCTGGGGGTTAGGACATCTAGGGTTTGGTGATAGATTTTCATCCTTTCTTTCTTAACCTTCCAGTCTCCTTTCACTTGAGATACAACAAGGTTCGAGTCCCCAATGATGTCCAACCGTTTTGCCCCTAGTTTCAGGGCGGCTTCCAAGCCAGCGATGCGTGCCTCGTATTCTGCTTCATTGTTCGATACCTTGAACCAGAGTTTGAAAGCTAAGGGTATGTGGGAATTATCGGGTGCTATCAGCAACACCCCTATCCCATACCCGTACTGGTTTGGCGCTCCGTTAAAGTACATAGTCTAGACCTCTTCTTCAACTTGCAGAATGGCCTCATCTGGGAACAGATACTTTACTGCTTCGTCTCCCTCCACTGGGTGATCGGCTAGGAACTCCGCTACCGCTCTTCCTTTCACAGACTTGCGCGTCATGTATTTTAAATCAAATTCGGAGAGAAGAAGCAACCAACAGGCTAGCCTACCCATAAGTGCTGGTTTCTCGAAGAGATATTTGATGGGATCTAATCTCGAAACCAGTATTACAGAGTGAGCTAACAAGTAGTGCCTCAACTTCCTAGTAGCCCACACTAAGGCCAAACAAACCTTCTTAAGCGGAGTGTAACGGGTCTCATATTCTAGCATCTTCTTGCTCAAGTAATAGATAGCCTTCTCCACTTTGTCCTCAGACTCCTGTGCAAGCATGTAGCCCATTGTCGTGTCGGTTACTGACAGATACAATATCAACAATTTCCTCGGCTTTGGTGGTGACAACACGGGTGGGTTCTGTAGATACTGCTTGATCTGCTCAAAAGCAACTTGGCATCGGTCATCCCATTGGAATTTTTTTCCTTTCTTCAGGAGATCAAATAGTGGTTCACAAGTCAAGGTTAGTTTTGCAATAAACTGTCTTATGAATTACACTTTACCCAGAAAGCCTTGCACCTCCTTTTCAGTCCTTGGTGGTGGAATTTCTAAGATGGCCTTGATCTTGGAAGGATCGACCTCAATACCCCTTTGTGTAATCAAGAACCCCAGCATTTTCCCTGCTGTGACACCAAAAGTACATTTCTGAGGATTCAGTCGCAACCGATACTCTCTGATCCATTGGAAAAATTTCATCAAGGCGGTGTAGTGTCCCTCTCTTTCTTTGGACTTGACAATCATGTCGTCCATGTACACCTCCACCTCTTTGTGGATCATATCATGTAAGATCGTGGTTGCAGCCCGTTGATAAGTAACCCCAGCATTTTTCAGACCGAATGGCATCACTTTATAGCAGTAGGTCCCCCATGGGGTGGTGAAGGCAGTCTTCTCCCTGTCTTCGGGTGCCATCAAAATCTGGTTGTACCCTGATAACCTATCCATAAATGAGAGCAGCGCATGCCCTGCAATGAAGTCTACCAATTCATCGATATGCGGAAGAGGAAAGTCGTCCTTTGGACTGGCTTTGTTCAGATCTCTGAAGTCCACACATACCCGAATTCTGCCATCTTTCTTCGGCACCAGAACTATGTTGGCCAACCAAGTAGGGTACTTAGACACTAATAGGAACCCTGCATCAATCTGCTTAGTGACCTCTTCTTTGATTTTCAGAACCCAGTCCGGGCGGATCCTTCGAAGCTTCTGCTTAATTAGTTGGGCCTCTGGGTCAATAGGGATCCGGTGTTGTACAATCTTAGGATCGATTCCAGGCATGTCTTCGTAGGACCACGCGAAAACATCTTTGAAATCTTTTAATAAAGCGACTAAGCGCTCGCATTCCAACGAAGACAACGTGGACCCGATCTGGACCAACCGCGGATCCTTTTCAGTACCAACATTAATTGAGGTGATTTCATCAACCAAAGGTTTTATAAACTTCTCCTGCTCTCGATCAATCAAGTGTTTCAAAACCGGAGGAATTTCTTCCTTGTCGTTTTCATCGAAGTTTTGAAAGTCCTGATTAATGCAATAAACTAAAGGCACAGAAAAGTACTAAAAAACAACAGCGTTACCATTCTTATTAATAACTTCCAGATTGTCTGATTCTTCGGTTACAACCGACTCAAAAGAAAATAAAAAATACGACCTGGACAACACAATGGCATCTGCGTTATCACCCCTAGGAATACCAGACTCTGTCTCAGATGAACTAGAATCTGATTCCGACTCCACAGACTCTGTGGAATCAGATCCCGGTTCACTACCTGACCCAGAACTGCTAGATAAAAAGCCTTTTTCGTATTGCTAGACGAGGGAGAGTGCGATGGATGCATCTAGAATGCCGGAAGAAGGGCCTACAGCCGAGTTATCTCAAATCATGGAAACTGAGAAATCATCCCCCGAACACTCTGGTAAGATCTGAGGATTTGATAGGAGACAGGCCAGTGCTGCTCCCAGCTCAAAATCTGTGCCACTGGACGCATCCTCTTTGCACTGCTCAGCCACAACTGGTGGGTCAATCTGCTCTTCAGTAACTTTATCCCTCGACAATTGCAAGTCAAAAAAGATCTCAAAACCCGGCAAATGTTGCCTCTCTGAATTCATCCATGGCTCTGGAAAGCCCCAAAACGGGAAATCTTCCCCCTCCCGGACAAAGCGTCCGTTTAGGGTCCCTTGGATAGGTCTATGCACCAACTCATAGTGCATCCCAGCTTATTTAGCTCTAGCTCTTCCGGCCATCTCTTTTCCTTTTCTCACCCAATCCTCTTTGGTAGGTGTATAACCTAGACCAAAGGTATGGGGGTTGTGTGGCACTTCGGCCAATTCAGCGAGGCCCTTCCGGCCACTTCTTCCTAATCCCATCCCGGGCACATGTTGAAGCTTGTTCATGAGGTAAAGAGATTGTGCACTGACATACAGACCCTCATCAACAGCTAGAAGATCTTGCACCACCCGAGCCTCAGCCAAGGTGAACCCAGACAGGAAGACATCCTCCTCGCCGTGTACAATCTCCAAGATTGACGTAGAGACCTCCGGCGGCGAATGTATTGAAGAGTTCCCAAAAACAATTGCCACCCTCTTCCCGTGGGGGTATTTTAGCATCTGGTGTAAAGTGGAGGAGATAGCTCTTACTTGGTGCAGCCACGGCCGTCCGAGGAGTAAGTTGAAGGTGGCTGGAACAACCAAAACATGGAATTCGATGTCCTGTTGGGCCGGGCTAACTTGAGTTCTAATTCGCACTGTCCCCATCACCTCCCGACTGGTGTTGTCGTAAGCCCGTATCACCTGGGCTGTTGGTACGAAATCTGCGGGCTTTAACTCGATGGCATATGCCGTTTGCGACGGACACACATTTATGGCAGATCCCGTATCAACTAGGACAACTGGTATCCGCTTATCCTTACACTCCATAGAGATGTATAACGATTTGTTGTGCTCGGAGCCCTTAGGCGGCAGTTCCTTGTCTGTGAAGGTCAGAGTCGGTGTAGCGCCACCCGGCAACACCAGTCCCGCCAACTATTCGGGCGTTGTATCAATAAAAAGCTTAGCTTTCTCCATGGCTGATAAGACAGCTTGTCTATGTACCCGCAAGGCCATGAGTAGTCCCTAAATGGAGATATCTGCTTGAATCTTTTTTAGGTGCTTCAGTACAACTTGCTTCTCTAACAGTCTGTCCTTCTGCTTCTCTGCTTCCTTGTCCTTCCCAGAAACCTCTGGCTGGTCCAGGTGTGGGGGTTTGAAATACCACCCACTCTGGGTCATATGGTCGACTTCTTCAATGTACCATGTATTATCTGGGAGATTCTATCCACAATCTTCATCAGTGTGGGCCAGACACAAATAATCGTCTTCCCACCACATGCCCTCGGCGATTGATAAACAACTGTCCAGCTTCGCTGTAGTTGTTTCTGTGTGCACAGCACATTCTGTCCCCACAAGACCCTTGGCTTTTCTAGCCCTGTCATCATTCTCGATTCTCTCTTGTTCAAATCGCTTTAGTGCGGCTTCTTGTTTTGTGTCGGCTGTACACAAACTGCCCAAGTCCCGATCAAAATTCTTCGTACCGATGCTCTCCGGCAACTTCTCCTCATTGTCGACCGTTCCGGTCACTGTAGATGTTCCTGTTTCTGACGGTCCCTATTTCGACTGAGACTCCTCAACAACATCAGGCTCATCACTAAGCCACCCAGTATTGTCTGTTGAACCATTCAAGTCAAACCAGTTGACGCTCACATCCCCTGGGTCCTACTCATCAAAGAACTGTAGATTAGCAATGTCCTCCTCAAGTTCCGCTAGATCATCCAGCCCCTGACTCGGCCCGTCTTCCCGAACCACATTCACCTCAACCCCATTGGCTTGGCCTGATTTGTTGATACAATATAACCACACGGGTTGTATGCTTCCTCAGTTAAGCTCGCAGATCCCTCAGGTTCTGAACCAACGTTCCCATTCTCCTCTGAGGTCACCCCAACTTTGTCTTCAACAGTCACCACCACTGGCTTGGGTAGGGTTAATGACGTGCTCATCATGCACAAGTCTGTGCATTCCAAGATGAACAACACCGGCTTAGATAGGTGGGAGAGAGTGATGTATATGCTAGGGTCGTACGGGACGGCCATGGTTTGGATCCTGTTTACTTGCCTGGGTGGAGGAGGGGGGTTGTTATGCGGTGGGAGAGGGTTAGTGGTGACATTTGGCTTCTCGGGAGGCGCAATCACCTTGTTGTCAATGAGATCCTGAATCTCATGACGTAATCTGAAGCACTAGTCAGTATCATGCCCATGTTTCTGATGGAAGGCACAATACTTGGCTGGGTTGTGTGTAGGAGGGAGGTTATTTGGTAGTGGACGTGGTTCCAGGGGCTTCAGATGCCTCTTTCTGATTAGAACCCCCAAGGCTTTGGACAGGGGCATGTAAAGTGGGGTGAAGGTCCTCTGGCCCCTAGTTGGGTACTTTGCTGGTTGTATGGTGGCTCCGGATGTGCCGGTGAAGAGTGTGGCTGTTTTTGAGATGGTGGTGGTGACCATGCTCACGTCAGAAGTCCTCGCAGCTGCATTGCTACTTGTAGCTGCATTCGAACTGCGAGTAAAGGCCCTCTTGGGCTGTTCTTTCTCCTGGTCAATCAGACCTTGCTTCATAGCATCTTCTATTTGTACCCCGATCTCATGGAGATCAGCAAAGGTGGGAGGGATAAGACAATCATTTTCTGCAGCAGCTTCGGTTGCAGATTCCAGACGACCATCCTTATTTGGTCTTTTTCGGCTGGCCTGGTTGTCATCATGGAGGCCTTGCCCTTCCACCGAGTAACAAAGTCCGAGAAGCCCTCTTTCGGCTCTTGCCTGGTTACCTCGAGATCACGAGTTGTGACCTAGATTTGAGTATTGTATGAATATTGGGCAATGAAGGCCTCGGCTATCTCCTTCCAATTTCTCTTCACCGAATCCTCCAGTTTGGCGTACCAGATGGCCGCAATACCCGACAGGGTCCAATTGAAGAGAGATAGTTCTGGAGTCGAGTCAAGCCCATCGGGTGCAGAATATCTGAGAATAACCTCAGATGGACCATAGGATCGCCCGAGCCGTCGAAGCGATCTATGTAAGGCATTTTGAATCTGTCCGGCAATGTCACCGCTGAATCCGCGTAGCCGTCCTCTATGTCTGGGATCGTGTTAACTCCCTGAGCCCACTTGAACAGCTTTTCAAGCTTGCTCACTTTCAGAGCAGTTGGATCGACCTCAAATTCGAATGGTGTGTCAATTGGGTAGGCCGGTGCCTTTGAAGTCTGTGGTAGGACTGGTGGTGGGACTGGCCCTGTAGGAACGTCCGTAATCTCTTGGACGTTAACTGTCTCCCCGGGTGTTGGAACCCTAGGTGGGGGTGGGTGCGAAGCAGAAGCTTCGGCTTGTTGTGGTTGCTGCTGTAGTTGAAGCCTGGAAATCAGCTCAGCTTGCTGGGCCATAACCTCTGTTTGTTGAGCGGTCACGTCCGCTTGGCGAGCAGCGTCCCACTGCATGCTCTCGATAGTCTGTTGGAGTTAACGCATCATTTCCTCCATACTGACTGAAAGATACTGATCTGTCTGACTCTATGTACCCTCTGAAGTGGAAGTAGAAAACTGATTTTCACTGAGCACAGGTGGCTGACGAACTGGTGAATTATGCCGAACTCTCCTCCGCCTTGTAACTGGTGGAAGCGAAGCAAATACTGGTTGTCCACTCACAAGATCCCCAGATCGATAAAGCCTTCTTACTCGGGTCCAGAGTGCTTGGGGGGTAACTGCCTTGTCGGAAGCAATGATGAAAATACTACCTTGCAAAACAGAAAATAAAGCAAAAGAAACAAAAATCAGAAAAACGTACAGCACCTCGGCTTAGATAGTTGAACTCATAAGCTGGACATTTTGTGCTCAAACACTGATTTTCGCCCCCCAAATTTTCTGCCACAATACTGATACCCAGACTTGCTATTGATACATACTTTTCTGTAGAGGCACACCCTAACGGCACGTATCAAGCAAGTGAGAGCCAAAACACCCCTATGGTGGGGTAGGGTTTTCCTGTCCTAGTTTCGTCAGGAGCCAGGGTTTCACTACGTACGCATGCGGTTTCAAACAATCCTACATTCGGGTGAGCAACCTGTCCTAGTTCGGAATAGTCTCTAAGGCTTCCGATATGCAACTAGGTCAAATGGTCGAAAAGGGTGCCTCAGCAAGACCACCTAATATACCTTTCGCACCTGACACTGAGAAGTGAAAGGTGGATCAAACGGTATAGTGGTAGTCCAAATCCGAGGTTTGTGTTCCCATTGTGGCAGAGCCCGCAACCGGTCAGCCTTAGCAAGCCTCCGGCAAACCATTCAGGAATAACATATGGCAAGCACTGTGTCCTAGGCGCAGCAATGCAAATGCAATGCAAAGAAACACATAAATGTAGATAAAACAACATATCATGAGTTTCGAGTCAAGTTCTCTAAATCCCCAGCAGAGTCACCAGAAACTGTAGACCCGACCTTCTTCGTGCGGCCCCCTTTCAGAGAAGGCGCGAATTGGTCTTACTACAGTTCGGACTCCTGTCACGGTTCTGAATCTAATCTCACAAAGTGCAATATGAGACTGATAAACACCAAAGAGTCCAATCCGGCAAATCATTTTGGAAAATCAGATTTTGAATCAAATAATGCCAAAACTGGACTACTTTGCTAGATTACAGAGTCGCCACCTAAATATTTTATTTTTGGGAAATTTAGGAAACCCTGACTTGTGCCAAAGGCCACGTGTCCGTTATCACCAAAGTTGCCTCGGCTCGGGAACTTGGGTACGAGAGGGGAAGGTCCTGAAATGAGCACCCCCGCTTGCCCGATCAAAGGATCGGCCTCTGCTAAGCATGATATGTTGTTTTAAAAACACATGTGTTCTTATTCTGATTATTAGCTAGCTTACTATGTGATGCACACAGCATACAAGTATAGACTCAATCACGAGAATTGGAACAAAACAACTCATGTTTGTTTTTCGAAAATGGTTTGAAAGTGCTACTCACAAGTAGGCTAAAGCATGGATTTGCCACTCTCAAGTGGACTTAAAAACATGATTTTGCCACTTCCCAAAGTGGGCTTAAAACTCACAATCATTGAGTTGTTCCAACTCAGGCAATCAAGCCTCCACCCACAGGCATTCAAGCAAGCACTAAAGCAAATAGCCTCATGGCAAGCATGCTATCATGGCAACACTCACACTCATACAAGTATGCTAAAGCGTAACACTCACAGTGTACTCCAAGCCAAAACAAAAGCTGGCTAGAAATCATGCATGATCCTAACTATACAAGATGCCTAATGCAACACATGCAAAATGCAACTAAATAGGCTCGGCTATCTAATCATGGCATACGAAGCAACTTGATAACATTCTTTGAAACACGTATTCAAGTAAGTATTGAAATACAATGCAATTGAATGATGCGCCGAGCCCGGTGCATACTAGACAAATGAATGATACACGTATGCAAAGCATAAGGTATGCTAACCGAAAATGACCCTAAACTAACCATCGAAAGCGGTTAAGTAAAAGGGTGAAAGACGTGGGGTTGGAAGACATGCGCACACATACACACACACACACACCTATTACAACAATACGCCCTCTCGTAGGAGGGTCCGAATGAAAGAGCTAAGCTAATCTAAGCTAAGCTAAACAACTAATCTAATTAAACTAATTAGACTAATTATTACAAACTAATCGAATAACTAGTAAACTACTTACTAATTATTACAACATTTTAACTAATTAACAAATTAATTAAGTTACAAAACCAACTAAGCATGCAAAACATATAAGCTAGGCTGCCTCAGCTCTGCCTTGAGTAATGAAGAATGCATGCACTCGGTCTTTGCCCCAAAACGCCTTCCGGTTTGCTCTTGAGAGGCTCTGTTTGCAAGGTGTCTCCAAGAACTTCCTGCTCTGCCTTTCCAACTCACAGTTGAGGAATGCACCAGTGGCCTGCCGGCCACGAGGAGCTGCTGCCGGCCATCTACCGGCCAAGGATGTGCAGTGCCGGCCAAAAATGAAGCAGTGCCGGCCATCAGTGAGGCACTGCCGGCCATTGGTGTGCTGTATCACCATTTTGCAACAGAGCACAAACTAGAGGAAAATGGGGGGTCTCCCAAGGGTATGTATGTATTGTACCAACCCTTATCATCTCAAAACATCAAGGGAGAGGCACCATTGGATCCAAAACCATCAATCAAGCATCTTGAATGCATGATGGCCAAAGATCCAACTTGATACAATTTCAATAAATGTAAGACTAACAAGACTCTAGGACCACTACCTTATCATGGATGATCAAAGGCAATGGAGACAAAGGGGATTGGCTCATTTTCATCACTTTGAGTATGAAATGGGCCAATCCACCTTGTGTTCAATATAACGTCCGATTGAACACAATGCAATGCACACATAACATGCTTATCTTGGCATGTTTTACTTGATTCAATTCTTGTTTACACATTTTAAATTACCAAGCCATTCATTAACCAATTTGTCCAAATGTGAAAGTCCTCTAATGAGCAAGAAGTCAATCCAAAGATGACTTAAGACATGAGAGAGAAAATGCCTTTGACTAGGAGGAACCCTCAAAAGAGGGTTAAAGCCATTTAAGCATAAGCCTCAATCCCAAGCTTAAATACAACTCTAAGACCAACCAACCCTCAAAACAAATAGAAGAATGAAGAAATGGGGGAGGTGGTAGAAATTTCAGTGCTGACATGGCATGAAAAACAAGACTCTAACATGCAAACAGTTCATGTACAACATGTTAGGAGACTTAAGCATTAAAGCTAGTGAAGAGCTTTACACTAGAACCATGCAACATCAAGCTCAAATGGCCAAACCAACTCTGGACAGACCTCAAACATGCCAAAATAATGGTCTAAACATGTTGAGATAGAAGCTCAAAAGGCTAAGAGAGCATGCACACATGTTAGCCCATAAGCAACGCATAATACACCACCCTCAAAAGCAATGAAGAAGTGAAGTATGTGAGAGTATGACAGAGGTATATGCTCTAAAATCACATGATAAATGATGACATATCATGCAAACAACTCAAGCAAAGCATGTTAGAGACCTTGAAACTCAAAGCTAGTCAAGGCCATTTGCACTATAGCTATACAAAGCAAGCCTCATATGATCAAAATCACTCAAAACAGAGTTAAAGCATGTTAAAAAAGGCCAAAAACATGCTGGAGTGGAGCCAACACATGCTAGAATAATACGTTAAAACATCAAGTATGTTAAACTAGTAAGCATGATTACACTACAAGTGTAAGAAGCAAGCAATGAGTGACACAACCAGTCAAAAATAGAGCTCAACCAGGTCATAAAAGTCACAAAAACATGCCGAGATCAAGCCATGAGATGATAGAAAAACATGCTCAACTATTAAGCCATCAACACATGCAAACAAGATATGAGGAGGGGGACCACCCCCTCCTATTTTGGTCCTCAAAACCAACTTTTTACCACTGAAAAACCTCTGAGTTTCAGTGGTATAAAGGCCAAATAAAGGATTGTTTTAAAGGCCTTAAAAGATGGCACAAAGCTTAGCAAATAAGCCTCAAAAGAGGGGGGGAACACCCCTAACTCCAAAAGGGCCTCAAACAACCATTTTTAACACTTAAAAATAGAGGTTTTTGCAGTTGACAACTAGGCCAAAAACAGCATGCAAGGGTGGCCAAACCAATGTACAAAAATAAGCTTAAAAGGGGTAACTCCTCACCCTTGAAGCACAGTAGCAAATCAGCAACAAAGACAAGCCAAAACCAAGCTAAAACCTTTTTATAGGACTCAAACAAGATCTCAAGCAACTTCCACACCAAGATGATCAAGTTTGATTAAGAACACCCAAGCAAAAGTGTAGAGAATTCAAGCTTCAAGGAAAAATATTTAGAGAGAGAGAATTCTAGAAAGAGAGAGAGAGAGAGAGAGAGAGAGAAAAATTTGCTCACAAATTTTTGTAACCCCCTCCATGCAAGAGGGGGGCTTCTATATATAGAGGATGCAAAATCCTCTAGAAGAGATCCAACCATCCACATGGGTGCAGATGGTCCACCCTGCAAACAACTGGCTCAAAAATATCAAAAAAATATCTGTTGAAATATTGGTGGCTGGCCGGCAGACCAAAGTGCATGGCCGGCAGTCCCATTTCATGGCCGGCAGTGCACCAAGAGAAGCATTCTGGAGGGACCAAACCATGGTCCAGAAATGAGGTAGAAAGGATACAGGGTTTGGAAAGCTCGAACTTATGACGTTCCACCGCGAAATTCGAGTACTCGACGAGCCACAAAACTTGTCATTGGATGTACTTACAAGAACATCCAAGTCTTGAGGACGGTAAAAAATGGGGTGTCTACACCGGCCCGATCCCGAAGGACCTTTATCCCAAGGCATGAGGGTGTTGATCAAAAAAGGGCACCTCAAGCCATTAGAGCCCTGCCCACCACCTGATCCTATTCTGCCGAAACACAACCCAGCCAAGTATTGTGCTTTTCACTAGCAGAACGGTCATGACATTGACCAATGCTTCAGGCTGCATTATGAGATTCAAGACCTCATTGATAACAAGGTGATTGCACCACCCCAGAAACCAAATGTAACTACCAACCCTCTCCCAGCCCATAATCAGGTTCCCCCACCTCATAATCTAAACCTAATCCATACATTGGCCCTCCCTTATGGCCCCAGCATATATATTACCCCTTCTCACCTACCTAGACCGATGGTGTTCATTCTTGAAAGCACAAATTTGTGCATGATGGACACGTCCACACTCCAACCTAAACCCGTGATGGTGACAGTGGCAGAAGAAGCGAGGCTGGCCTTAGAGAAGAGTATGAGTCTGCTGCCTAAGTGCTCTGAGGACTTGTCTAAAGGGGAGTACGATCAAAGCTGCTACATTGTGCCGATTGATCAAGTCAAGCTAGAAGTGGTATTGCCAACAGCAGCTGAGGTCAATGTGGTTAGGAAGGATGGCCTAAGCCAAGGTTTGGATGATTTGGCGGAGCTTGAGGAGGACTTAGACAACTTGCAGGTCTTCAACGAACAAGATCAAGGGGATGTGCAGATTGACTAGTTCGATTTGAATGGATCAGCGGACAACTCAGGGTGGTTGAGTGATGAACCCGATAGGGAGGAAGGAACTGAAACAAAGCTGGAGGAAAAAGGGAGCAAGAATCGCTGCAGTGGCCAGAATGGCCGATAAAAAGGGGAAACTACCAGAGAACACTGGCGTAAATGATTCAGCTCAGGAATTGGGCACTATGAGTACTGTGGACACAGAACAGAAAGCTGCGTTGAAGCAGTTCGAACAAGATAGGATGGAAGATAACCAGAAAGTTGGAATGGCCCAACACCCTACGAGGGATACTTATGATGTGAGAATGATTAGAACAGAGCCGGACAATTGTTTGTCAGTTGTCGGAGGTGTATGGTGGGAGGATGACGATCTACATTTGGCCCACACCGAGGAAGACTGGGGTGGGTCCCTCCTAGATAACACATGGTACGCTGAAGAGATAGACCACTTGACAAGAAGTGGGTGGAATTTCAAGCCATCGCACTTAGACCAAGTTGAGGCCTCTGGGAAAGATAAAGAGGTTAAAAAACAGAAAGAGAAGCAGTTAGAGGAAGAGGCAGTGTTAAAAAAACTAAAGAAAATCCAAGTCAACATCTCAATCTAGGGTCTCCTTATGGCCTCCCGAGTGCATCGATAGGCAGTATTATCAGCAATGGACAAAGCCAAACTGTCCATCAACACTACCCCTGAAAAGCTTCTGGAATTGGTCTTCCCAGGTGGCGTTGGGCAACCCTAACCTTTTGATAAAGAACTACCGCCGAAAGGCTCAGCTCATAACAAACCCTTGTACATATCAGTTGAGTGCAAGGAAAAATGGGTACCAGTGGTGTTGGTCGACACCGGGTTAGCTATCAACGTTTGTCCTTCCGGCATAGCTTACGCCATTGGCCTCAAACCAGCAGGCTTTGTACCCACAACCCAAGTGATTCGGGCATATGATAATACTAGCAGGGAGGTTATGGGCACGGTGCAAATTAGAGTTCAAGTGGGCCTAGCGCAGCAAGATGTCGAATTTCATGTCTTGGATGTCCCGGCCACCTTCAACTTACTGCTAGGGAGACCCTAGCTACATCTGGTGAAAGCAGTCTCCTCTACCCTTCACAAAATGTTAAAGTACCCTCACGGGAAGGGAGTTGCGATTGTCTTTGGGAATTCATCCATCCATCTTTCGCCAGAGGTAACTATACTAACGCTGGAGATCGTTCATGGCGAAGAGGACGTTTTCCTCTCAGGGTTTACTCTAGCTGAGGCCCGGGTAGTATAGACCATCTTGGCAGCAGATGAGGGCATATATGTTAGCGCCCAATCAATCTATTTCATGAACAAGTTGCAACATATGTCGGGATAGGACTTGGAAGAAGTGGCCGGAAAGACATCACATCATTAGCTGATGTACCGCATAATCCACATGTCTTTGGTCTGGGGTATGTACCCACCAAAGAGGATTGGGTCAGGAAAAGGGAATAGATGGCAGGCAGAGCCAGAGCCAAGTAGGCTGGGAAACACTATAAGCTCATTAACAGGCCAATCTGGGGAACATTGAATGGCCACTTTGCTCGGGAGGGTGAAGACTTCCTCTTTTACGGCTTTCCCGAGCCTTGGATGAATTCTATGAAGCAGCGTGTTCCTGGCTTTGAAATCTTCTTCGACCTACTGTTGCAAGATAGTGATGCCGAGGAAAAGGTTGGGTCAACTGCCGAAGTTGAATAGAGCATGGAAAGTGACTGGGACAACAGCGAGCTTGGAGTAGGGGCAGCATTGGTGTGTCTCCTTTCAGATCCTCTGGCCGACCTAGAAAGCTTGGGGGATAACCTTACCATCTCCATGATCGGGGACCAACCGAGTGTGAACCCATCTAGCAGCATTTTGGATGCATCTAAAGCACCATCTCTTGTCTGGCAGTTGGAGAAGGGCTACCTGTCTAGTTCTGAGTCAGGTGATAAACCAGAATCTGATTCCACAGCGTCTATGGAGTCAAAATCAGATTCTGGTTCTTCTGAGTTCGAGTGTAGTATTCCTGGGGGTGATAACCCGGATGCCAAGGTCTTGTCTAGGTCCTCTTTTTATTTTGCTTTTGAGTAGGCGTACCTCGGCTTTTTCGCGCCCCCTATCGGAAGGTTTGAAAGAAAGCCTTACAGTTCGGACTCTCATGGTTTCGAATCTAATCTCACAAGTGCAATGTGAAACTGATAATCACCAAAGAGTCTAAATCCGGCAAATCGTTTTGGAAGATTGATTTTGAATCAAAAAGTGCCAAAATTGGACTACTTTGCCAGATACAGAGTCGCCACCTAAATATTTTATTTTGGGAAAATTTAGAAAACCCATGACTCGTGCCAAAGGCCACGTGTCCGTCATCACCAAAGTTGCCTCGACTCAGGAACTTAGGTACGAGAGGGGAAGGTCATGAATTGAGCACCCCTGCTCACCTGATCAAAGATCGTCCTCTACTAATCATGATATGATTTTTTATAAACATTATGTGTTCATATTCCGGTTATTAAACTAGCCTTACTATGTGATGCGCACAAGCAAGTATAGACTAGTCTACTTTGTGGAGAAGTGGTTTGGAAATACTCTTCAGATCCTGAGAGACACTAATGATCCTCAGCTAGCCACCTGAAAAGATACAAACACTCCGGTCGGGGGTGCCGGAATTAGCACTCCGACGGACAAGTTAGTTCAGACACTCAAGATAGCTTGTTTTCTAACTTTAGTGAAGTGATTCTTACATACCTTTCTAAATCTGTGGTTCTTGTATTTATACTTGCTTTTTCGGGACCTCGGGGCCTGAGCCTACTTTTATCCCATTCCCCTTTCATTCATTCGGAACTACTGACCTACGTCTATTCGGCTTTCGTAACGTATTCGGCGTCCTAGTCACGCAATATGAAGCCGAATAGTATCTGATTTCTGGGGTACGCATCTTCCAACTCTTTTACTTATTCGGCTCCCAAAATTGCCCCCCAAGCACTTTACCGACGACAGTTGGCTGGAGTGCTTGGTTTTGAATTTCGAAAAGTCAGAGCCAAAATTCGGCGGTCGGCCTCATCCTCACGCGGATATCTAAGCGTACCCCTTTCGGTTGTCGTGTCGACTTCCCGCCCCCTAGTACGTGTCTATTTATCGCGATTTAAGATTTCGAAGTCCTTTCAGGTATGTATTTTATGACGCTCATCGCTGGATTGCCTTTTGAATCGTCCCTGCAACTCTCTTTTTCGATATCCTCTTCGTCCTTTGTAAGTTCTCGCCTCCCTTGCTTCGAAGACTCTTTTTGGTCTATTCCTTGGCAAATTCTCATAAACTGTAGGATATGGCGAAACATCTAAAAGACCTCCTCTCGCCAGATCGAATTACTGGCTTTAAACGTCATTTCTCCATTCCTGATGATGTCCGTCTGTCGCTTGTGGCAGACGGCACTCTTGATATGGAGAGGGAGGACAAAACCACAATTGTCTTTCCTCTTTTGTCAACTGCAGAGGGTGGAGTCCGTTTCCCCCTTCACCCGTTTCTTAGGGCTGTGCTTCGCCATTGGGGTGTAATCCCTTCCCAACCTAATGTGAATTTCTTTAGAATCATAATGGGGGTTATAGCGCTCAACCGTCGCCTAAGAATTAACCTTGGCATTCTAGCCATTCGGCATTGTTATGCCTTGGCTAAGTCTTCTGGTCGGCACGGGCGTTTCTTCCTTAGGGCCAAGGATATCGACCATCAGCTGATTACTATGCTTTCCAGTTCTGGAAAACGAGTTGATGATGTTATGGTCGTTGTCCAGGGTAACTGGGAATTTGGCGAAGGGGAGGATCACGTCGACCCTATTCCTAGACGTAGGGGCGAGCCAGGTGGCCGATTGCCTTCTCGTTTTTATTATTTGTTCATTTTTGTTGTAAAGCCTCTTCTTTGAAATGTTATGGCTTGGCTTGTGCAGGAAGCAATTTGAAGAAAGTTGTGTCCTTAACTGACGACGCCGTTCTTTTGGATATCGAAGTCGCGCTCAAATATTTCGGCCGTCGAAGTCTTCAGAAACAAGGGAGGGCAGCCCACATTCTGCTTCGTTACGAGCCGACATACACGACCTTCTCGGCGGCGGAAAATATCCCGGTTCCGGTGGGTGAAGATTATCTTATTGCTTTGATTTTGTCCGACTTCAAAAACTTGAGGCAGGTTGGTTTTGAAGGGTCCGATTCGGAGCGGGATGTAGCTAATGTTACCGAATCAGATCAGTCCGAAATTGAGTCTGACGAGGTATTGAATTCGGCCGATGATGAAAAACATGCCGGTTTCTTCTGATGCTTCGGCACTTAAAGATCCAGAAGTCGCATTCAGCTTGGCTATGTCCGTGTCGTTGCCATCTGACAAGGAGGCTTTCCGGGTGGAAACGGATCTGAATGCGACAGCACTAGCCGCCCAATCGGCACTTTTAGTACATATTCGAGCTTAGCTTCACTTAATCCAAATACTGTTGAAGTTATGGTTTTAAATTCTTGTTTTGCAGACCGTCGGATGGATAGCCAATATGGGCCGTCGCCATCGCAACGCCGTTAAACAGATTGGTCATTTACGCGAGGAAGTTGAAGGCCAGAGGAGAAGGGCCGAGGTCGAAGCTTTGAGGGCGAACAAGGAAGCCTCAAGGGCCGATGCCGAGATGGAGTTGGCTCGTAGCGCGGATCAATTGAGATCGAATGCCGAGAAGAAGGCGGACGCGAGCAAAGATGCGCTCAAATTGGCCCAGAAGGGGATCTCCAAACTGGAGGTTGAGTTGGCTGAAATGAAGGCGGCGAAGGAAGCAGCGGACTCGGAGTCTTCCAAAGTGTTCGAGGCCGGGAAAAATGTTGGACTCGCCGAGTACGTGGACCAAGTCCCCAAGTTTGAAAATCGGGGATTCAAACATGGATGGCACAAAGCCCTTGCTGCTGCTAACGCTTCATTGATTATGCCAATACCATATGAGCAAGTGGATGTTGAGCCATTGGAGTCTGATTCCGATGGCTGATCCGGCCGACTGACATAGTTTTTAGGATGTCGAATGTATTTTTACAATTTTTTAATTTAGTATTTTGCATCTGTTGCTACAGTCATAGTTTTTTGTTTCGTAACTTGAGTATATAAAATTTCATGAGTTGTACTTAACTGCCTAAGAAAAATGATGTTGATGAATGATATTGCTTTCGGGTATGGTTAGATCGGCTGCTTAGCTTAGGTATTTGGCCGATCAGGTTAGTAAATCTGTCCTTGCCTGAGCCAGGGCGCGAGCTTGGGAAGCCGAATGGGCCTAACTCGTGGGCTGGCTGAGGCAAAAATTGATCGGCGCTTGTACTTGAAAATGTGGCCAACCAGATTAGTAAATCTGCCCTTGCCTTAGCCAGGGCGCGAGCTTAGGAAGCCGAATGGGCCTAACTCGTGGGCTGGCTGAGGCACACATTGGTCGGCGCTTCTGCTTGAAAACGTGGTCGTCCAGATTAGTGAATCTGCCCTTAGCCAGGGCACGAGCTTAGGAAGCCGAATGGGCCTAACTCGTGGGCTGGCTGAGGCAAAAATTGGTCGGCCCTTACACTTGAAAACGTGGCCGACCAGATTAGTAAATCTGCCCTTGCCTTAGCCAGGGCGCGAGCTTAGGAAGTTGAATGGGCCTAACTCGTGGGCTGGCTGAGGCACACATTGGTCGGCGCTTCCACTTGAAAACGTGGCCGTCCAGATTAGTGAATCTGCCCTTAGCCAGGGCGTGAGCTTTGGATGCCAAATGGGTCTAACTCGTGGGCTAGCTGAGGCAAAAATTGGTCGGCCCTTGCACTTGAAAACGTGGCCGACCAGATTAGTAAAGCTGCCGTAAGGTGTCCTAATCGACCCTAAGGTGTCAGACGACTGTTGACATTTGGGATTACTGATGTTGCCTCGGGAGAGCTGCGTACATTGAAGGATAAATGGGGCGGGTGCACACCAGAGGCCCCACTTATCTTCCTCCAGGCGACTTGGGAGGGACGAAGACTGACTGATTCAGACGCCGCAATGAGTTGCAGTAGCGAGCCTACGCGTACGGGGAGAAGAACGTCCAAGGATCGGGAAACACAGCAGCCCCTTAGTCACCGAAGCAGATCGCCCCGAAAGGACAAACAACAACGGGGAAATTCTCCGCGCCTGCGACCAGAGATTGAGCCTGATTCGACTCCACGACCGTTGAGTTTTGCAGTTTCTGTGAGGAATAGACCAATGACGGAGGCGGATTCTATCATTAAAGACCTAGATGTGGCAGTCGAGTTCGCTCGACAGATATTCCCGCCGGAAGTGCAACAATCGATGGTCGGACGTGGAGATTTCGAAGTATTTCGAGACGGCATACATGGGGCCGTTAAAGGACTTTATACTGCTTACGAAGTCGGCATGCGTCTGCGGGAAGCGCGACGTGAGAGCGAGAAAAAGGACGAAAGGAATCGCAGTCTAGAGATTCACGCGGAAAAGGCTGAGCGTGAGCTCTGGGAGCTGAAAAATGTTCAAACGAGCGTGTCGGTGGCGGCCGGTCAATCTAAATTGGTCGTTGTGGAGAGTGTGACCCAACAGACCTCGGGTTATGAAAAGGGGTTTCAGGACGGCCTGAAGGTCGGGATAGAGAAAACCAAATAGGACCTTGCTGAGGAGGTCTGCCGATGTGAAAATCATGGATTTAAGCACGGCTGGATCAAGGCCCTTCAAACCGAGGAAGCTCTCGAAGCCGTGGGCATTGATTCGGCCTCGCCCCTGTACCATCGCCACTACTTTCCTTATTCCGATTTCGGAATTGAGAAGAGCGACGATGAGGGTGCCACATGAATAGACTCCGCACCGAATAAATAGAATTTCTTTTATTTTCAACATTTGTATTTGGTCTTGAAATGTTATGTGCTTAATTAATCGTATTATTTCAACTTACTGGCAAGTTTTGTGTTGCGTGGCGTAAATGTTCAAACATGCATTGACCGGCTTCAATTAAGAATGATTCTGTGAATATTTATTCGGCCAATAAAGTGGTCTGAATGCATCTCTCAAAAAGGCCAATCGTGATATCCACGAAGGGCGCTCCGAATCCGAAGTCTTAATCGGCCCTAAGGTGTCGTGCACCGAAAGGGGCTTCGAATTCGGAGGCTTTTTTGGCCAATTGTGATATCCACGAAGGGCGCTCCGAATCCGGAGTCTTAATCGGCCCTAAGGTGTCGTGCACCGAAAGGGGCTCCGAATCCAGAGGCTTTTTGGCCAATCGTGATATCCACGAAGGGCGCTCTGAATCCGGAGTCTTAATCGGCCCTAAAGTATTGTGCACCGAAAGGGGCTTCGAATCCGGAGGCTTTTTGGCCAATCGTGATATCCACGAAGGGCGCTTCGAATCGGGAGTCTTAATCGGCCCTAAGGTGTCATGCACTGAAAGGGGCTTCGAATCCAGAGGCTTTTTTGGCTAATCGTGATATCCACGAAGGGCGCTCTGAATCCGGAGTCTTAGTCGGCCTTAATAGGCTTAATCGGCCCTAATTGATCAAGGCTTGGGAGCGGGCTTGAGAAAGCGAGAAACTTTGTGTTGCGAAGGTGGAACATGTACAAGTATCAAGCCCACAAGTCGGGTCAATGATAGAATTTACGTAAATGTGTTGAATTCCAAGGTCGTGGCAGGCTTCTGCCTGACATGTCTGACAGCCGATATGCCCCTGTTCCTGTGATGGATTCTATCTGATAGGGGCCGTCCCAGTTTGGACCTAACTTTCCATCGGCCGGTCTCCGGTCGGCTGGAAGTACCTTCTTCAGGACAAACTCTCCTGGTGTGTATCAGCGCAGCTGAACTCGCTGATTATACAACTTGGCGAGCTGTTGCTGATACCGTGCCATGGATGCCAGGGTGCGGTCTCTTCGTTCTTCGATTAGAATCAGATCCAGGGCAAGCATCATGTCGTTTTAGCCCGTATCAAAAACTTGCGATTTCAGAGTTGGGAGGTCGATTTCCAGGCGTAAGATTGCCTGGGTTCCGAAGCATAGAGCAAACGGCGTTTCTCCAGTGGATCTCTTCGGCGTAGTACGATGTGCCCACAATACACTCGGCAATTCTTCGACCTATTTGCCTTTAGCTTTTTCCAGCCTCTTTTTGATGCCATCCAAGATGGATTTGTTAGAGGCTTCGGCTTGACCATTGCTTTGGGGGTAGGTCGGTGTCGAGAAGTAAGGCCGAATGCCATATTTGCTGTATAACTCTCGGTATACGCCGCAATCGAACTGGGTGCCATTGTCTTAGATGAGAGCCTTCGGAATGCCGAATCGTGTTATGATGTTTCTCCATGCAAGCGTTTAATGTCGGCATCTCGTATATGTGTTAAGGCTTCCGCTTCGACCCATTTTGTGAAGTAGTCTGTCGCGACGATTAAGAATCGCTTGTTCCCTGGGGCCCTGGGCAATGGTCCTACGATATCAAGTCCCCACTGAGCAAACGGCCAGGGGCTGGTGATCGAGTTCAGCCCTTCGGCAGGTAGATGGGTTAATGGGGAGAACTTTTGGCACTGTTCGCATTTTTTTACATAACTCTCCGCGTTAGCTCTCATTGTCGGCCAATAGTATCCCTATGTTATAGCTCGATGGGCCAGGGAGCGTCCGCCATAATGGGCACCACAATTGCCCTCATGTATCTCTGTCAGAAGCTCCTCCACTTTGTCGGGGTGCACGCATTCCAAATATGGACCAGAGAGGGACTTCTTGTAAAGCCCTCCTTGCGGATTCAGATAGTATCGCAGGGCTTTATTTCGCAGCTTGTGTGCTTCTTTTTTGTCCTCTAGGAGTTGTTCAGAGGAGAGGAATGCAGCAATGGGGTCCATCCAGCTTGGTACGGATTCTATAACGTTCACATGTATTTCCTCCGAACAGCCAATACTCGGCTCCGGGATGAAACCTACTTCGATGGTCCGTTTGATCTCAGAATTGATGGCGGAGGCTAAGCATGCCAAGGCATCCGCGTGTGTGTTCTGGTTGCGTGTTATTTGGTTCAGTTCGTGTGATCAAATTTTGCCAGCAAGGAATTGGCCATTTTCATATAGGCCGCCATACGGTCATTTCTTGCCGCGTACTCCCCCTTCATCTGGTTGATTACCAATTTTGAATCACAAAACACAAGCAGACGCCGAGCGCCGAGAAGGTGCGCATTCCGCAGACCGGCTAGAAGGGCTTCGTATTCGGCTTCATTATTTGATGCTTTGAAGCCAAGCTTGACGGCCTGCTCAATTACTGCGCCGTCTGGAGACATGATTACAACTCCGGCGCCACTGCCCCTTTGGTTAGATGATCCATCGCAGTATAATTGACAAATATCCCCGACATAAATTCTCCAGTTCGGCTTTGGTAGAATTTCAGCCTTTGGTCGAACTTCATCAGGTTTGAGGTTGGCAAGCTCGCTAGTGAATTCGGCAACAAAGTCGGCCAACACCTGCCCTTTGATTGCAATTTTAGGTAAAAACTGAATGTCGTATTGGCCGAGTTCAAGAGCCCATTTCGAGACACTTCCTGATGCTTCTGCACTTCGTAGTACCGATCGGAGGGGATAATCTGTTAGCACCCCAATGCTATGTCCCTGGAAGTAATGCATCAGTTTTCTTGCCGCCATGACTAGGGCTAAGATGAGTTTTTCCAGCGGAAGGTAGCGTGTTTCGGCGTCAACCATTGCCTTGCTCACATAGTACACTGGCCGTTGCTCCCCTTCCTCCTCTTTTAATAGTACGGCGTTGACGGCCCTATCGGAAACTGCCAGATATAGGATGAGCGGGTCACCAGCGGCGGGTGTTGTCAAGAGGGGTACTGAGTGGAGGTAGGTCTTGAGTCCGTTGAAGGCTGATTCGCATTCGACGGACCATTCAAAAGCATTACCCTACCGTAGTGTCCGGAAGAATTGTCGGCAGCGATCTGTAGACTGGCTGATGAACCTGTTTAGTGCAGCAGCCATCCCCATCAACTTCTGGACTTCTTTTACTGAACGGGGGAGCCGAGTTCCAAGATTGTTGTGACTTGCCTCGGGTTGGCTTCGATTCCTCGTTGATTGACGATGTAACCCAGGAATTTGCCAGAGCCGATTTCGAACGCACACTTGGAAGCGTTCAGCTTCATTCTGTATTTGGGTAGGATGCTGAATGTCTTTTCCAGATCGGCTATATGATTCTGTTCTTCTTTGGACTTGACCACCATATCGTCGATGTATACTTCCATAGTGTGGTCGAGTTGCTCTTTGAACATGGCGGTCACCAATCTTTGGTAGGTTGCCCCTGCATTCTTCAGCCCAAAGGGCATAACTTTGTAGCAATAGGTTCCTCTTGGGGTGAGGAAGGCAGTTTTGTCCTGGTCGTCTGGATGCATGGCGATTTGATGGTAGCCTCTGTAAGCATCGAGGAAGCTCATGCGTTGATGACGTGCCGTAGCATCAACGAGCTAGTCGATTCTAGGTAGAGGAAAACAATCTTTGGGGCAAGCTTTGTTCAGATCCGTGAAGTCGATGCACACTCGCCAAGTCCCATTTTTCTTCTTCACCACCACTGTATTGGAGAGCCACGTAGGGTAAGTGACTTCTTTAATTGCCCCGGCGTCAAGCAGTCTGTCTACCTCCTCAACAACGGCGGCAGTGTGCTCCGCGGCTGACCGTCGGCCTTTCTGAATAATCGACTTGCATTTCGGATCGACGTTCAGATGGTGCTGTGAAACTGACGGGTCTATTCCCAGCATTTCGTACGGAGTCCACGCAAAGACGTCAAGGTTTTTGAGCAAGAAAGAGATCAGCTGCAGTCTGTCAGCTTGATTCAGAGAAGCGCCGATCATGAAGAACTTTTCTAGGCTTCCATCAATGTCAACTCGGTCTAAATCCTCCGTGGCCTTCTCATTTGGATGCCGCCCAACGTCATCCAAGATCTCCCGATTCGGCACCTCAATGGAGTTTACTTGCAGTTCCTTTGGCGTTCTGGTGGCAAGGAGATAACATACTTGTGCCGATTTCTGGGATCCGCAGATTTGCTCAATGCCGTGTTCTGTTGGGAAACGTAGCAGCTGATGGTAGGTGCTTGGGATGGCCTACAGGGTATGCAACCACGATCGCCCCATGATGAGATTGTACGACGATGGCAGTCTAATGACCAGGAATTCCACGTCCACCGTTCTGGAACCTGCTCGAACAGGTAAGCTGATCTTTCCCAACGGATACTCTGGAGTGGCATTGAAGCCGAATAGTGGATAAGGGGCCGGAGTCAGGTCTGACTCATTGAATCCGAGTTTGGTGAAGGTTTTATAATACATAACCTCCGAGGTACTGCCCTGGTCGATAAGAACGCGTTCGACGGTGAACCGGTTTACGCGTAGCTCAACAACCAACGGATCGATGTGAGGGAGTGTTACACCGATCAAATCAGAATCGTCAAAGGTGATACTTGGCATTTCTCGGGGCCGCTTTGCTGGCGTGAGTTGCTGTTGGGGGCCTGGATGTGATTGGATCGCGTGCACGGCGGGGCTGCTGGCAGGCTGTATATCATGTGGACGGTGTCAAGCGGAAACACATCCGTCGGAAGGGCAGGTGTTTCGACCACACTCCTTCGGACGCGTTGGTGGAGACGTTCGTCCTTGGCCAACTCCTCAAGATGATCGGTTGAGGCATAGCGGCCGTCAGTTTCGTGCTGTCGGGCCCGAGATCGTCGATCAGCTACCCTCGAGGGTCGCTCAGAAGCCTGGTGAACCGTTTGTTTGGATTTTGCTATTTCCGAGGCCAGATCGCGACGAAGGCGTTCGTTCTCAGTGATGATACTGTCCAACCTCTGTTTGGTCTGCCTAGCTTGTGCCATGGTCGCTTGTATTGTCTTTTGCGTTGGGTTTGAAGATAAGCAGAGGTCTAAGGCAAGTCTTGTTGCGATGGTTTTTGGTCCAGGCAAGTTTGCTGGAATGGGGTCATCTCTCTATGCGGTCTCGTCAGTGGCTATCGGAGGATCTTCAGTCACGCCTGCAATGGATGTATTTGAGTATTCCCACAGACGGCGCCAATTGTGGAGAAGTGGTTTGGAAATACTCTTCAGATCTTGGGAGACGCTAATGATCCTCAGCTAGCCACCTGAAAAGATACAAACACTCCGGTCGGGGGTGCTGGAATTAGCACTCCGACGGACAAGTTAGTTCAGACACTCAAGATAGCTTGTTTTCTAAGTTTAGTGAAGTGATTCTTACATACCTTTCTAAATCTGTGGTTCTTGTATTTATACCTGCTTTTTCGGGACCTCGGGGCCTGAGCCTACTTTTATCCCATTCCCCTTTCATTCATTCGGAACTACTGACCTATGTCTATTCGGCTTTCCTAACGTATTCGGCGTCCTAGTCACGCAATATGAAGCCGAATAGTATCTGATTTCTGGGGTACGCATCTTCCGACGCTTCTACTTATTCGGCTCCCACATACTTAAATTGGAACAATTCAACTCATGTTTGTTTGCAAAAATGGGTTGAATTTGCCACCTCAAGTGGGCTTAAAGATGCAAATTTGCCACCAAACATAGTGGGTTATGATTTGCCACTTCACAAAGTGGGCTTAAACGCACATTCATTGAATTGTTCCAATTCAAACAACAAGCCTTCATCCACAGGCATTCATGTAGTTTAGCATTTAAGCACATAGCCTCATGGTGAGCATGTTAATCATGGCAACATTCACATTCATGTAAATATGCTAAAGCATAAAAACTCACCTAGTACTCCAAGCTAGGAAAATATGGGTTAGAAAACTATGCATGATTCCTAACTATGCAAAATGTCTAATGCAACACATACAAAGAATGCAATTAATAGGGTAGGCTACTAATATGGCATATGAAGCAATTAAATAACATGCGGTTAAACACGTATTCAAAGAAGTATTGAAATAACAATGCAATTTGAATGATGCGCCGAGCCTCGATGTATGCAATACGAATGAATAGATGCAAGCATAAGGCATAAGGTATGCTAATCGAAACATGTCCCTAATCTAACCATCAAAAGTGATTAAATAAAAGGGAGAAAGACGTGGGGTTAGAAGACATAAATGCACGCACGCACGCACGCACGCACACTTATTACAACATTACACCCTCACGAAGGAGGGTTCAAATGAATAAGCTAACTAGCTAATCAAGCTAAGCTAAGCTAATTAATTATTACCAAACTTGAATAAATAGCTAAACTAATTAACTAATTTATTAAAACACTTGAAATGAATACTAACTATCTAAGCTAATTAAAGTAAATTAGGCTAAGATAACTAAATATTACAACATCAACTAATTAGCTACGACTAATTAGACTAATTAAATATTACAACACAATTTGCTATGTTAATGAAACAATTAAATAACAATGCATTTGATATGGATATCAAGGAAGATTGATGAAGGTTGCATGTGCATCGCCTGAAAGCAATTTTGTCTGCACCAAACTACCTCTATTTCACCTTTAGCCACTGCCTCTGTTTCTGCAAAACTGCACTGCTGGCCACATACCAAGGGCCAGCCGTGCATTACTGATGGCCGGTCGAGCCTACAGGGGGCCGGCCGTGAATTGATTTGGTGCAAACTCTGTTTTTGTGCTCTGAGGTGAAATCAGTGTAGATAGAGCATTTTCAAGCTCTGTCTGTCCCTCCTTCCTTCTCTATCATAGAAGAGCCTCAAGAGAAGGTTAAGATTGACTCTAAAACCATCAATTAGCGATATCATCGCTTGATGATCTCGGATGTCATTTTGGACCAAAAATCGATGAATGTAATGCAAAAGACCACTTTTCTCTTTTTGTCATGGAATGAACTCAAAAAAGGAAGTTAAGACGCCTCAATGACATCAAGAACACCATGGATTGGTGTGTGATGACCCTTGACACAAGGAACTTGGCATGACGTTCAGCCAAGTTGAAGCTTTTCTATCCATTTTCTTTAAGTGTGTTGATTCAAGTTTTAAACCAATTGTTTTAGGCCTTGCCATTCATTAGTCCATTTGTCCATGGTGATGTTTAAAGTCCTCTAACCGAGAAGTGACGTCAAACAAGAGGTCCTTCTAAAACATGAGAAGGAGACTACACTGTTGACAATGAATCCCCGAAGAGATTAAACCATTAAGTGTAGATCTCTTTTACATGCCTTGAGTAACCTCAATTGGTTGAAACCATTCTCATGAATGAAAGATATGGATTAATTGATTGATTAGCAAATTTCAGCCTCAAAGCATGTGAAATGAACTAAGAAAGCATGTTAAGCAACAAATATGCCAACTATGTAACCTCAAATGTATCTAACAAGGTATGAACCAAATGGAAAAGCTTAGACAACCTTAAAACAGTCCCAAATACATGCAAATCAGAGGTGAAACATGCATGAAAAGAGGGTGAAAAACTAGGCAATAAAGATAAGAATTGAAGTTAACAAACAAGAAGAAGGAGGGGTGGCTAATCCCTTAATTTTTGGGGCTTCAAAGCATGATTTTCAGTCCTTTTAAACCTCTGAAAATCAGTATGAATACCAAAGAAAAAGAGTGAAAAGGAGAAGATTTTTGGTTATAAAATAAAGGTGTAGAAAGAGCAAGCTCTTGCTACCCTTTTGGTAACCCTTCAAACTCAACTCCAACACTTCAAACAAGCTCAAAAACAACCATGACAGCAAGAATGATGGAGTAAAGAACTGAAATGGAAGCAAGGAAAGAGAAAGCAAGCTTATACCTTTCAAGAAGCTAGGTTGTTCTTAGAGTTTCTAACTCAATTTCAATGCACTCTCAAACTTGAAATACACTTCCTCAAGATCAACCAAGGCTTTAGAATGACCAAACAAGGTTGTATATGATGTGTATAGGTGGTGTAAGCAAACTAGGCTAGCTCAAAGGTTGCCTTGCAGTGGAAGAATGAGGAGTCATGGCTCTCAAGGTGTATATCTCTCTTCTAGATATTTTTTCAACCCTCAAAACAATCCCAGAGCTTTGGTTTTATAGAATTCAAGCTGAAAATGTGACAAATATCTTCAAAAATGGACAGCTGGCGGCCTCTCGCCCAGAACAATGTTTATCACCATCGAAGGCCGGCCAGCCATTCGTAGCCCCGGCCGGCCTTCGCTAATGCACGGTCGGGCCTTGATGGCCTCCCTTGTTTTTTGGTTCAAACTTAGCTCAGCGTGAGAAATGGTCCAGAAATGAAACCCAAGGGTTCAAACAAGGTGAATGTGAAAGATACGAGGTCATTTCGAAAGCCTGATTGATTCCGAATTGCTATGAATTCAAAATCCGACTTTCATCATTGAGTGCATTGAACCAAGCGTCTGAGTCTTGCGGGTAGTCAAAAATGGGATGTCTACAGTAGGTTGTAACCGAAGAGCTGGAAGAGCTGGACCTTATAAATAAGAATGTCTTTGCTGATTCTGAGTATTTCTCTATGCCACTTATTTATTGCATTGACCAAGATTTTCATAATTTTAATGAAAATGAAGAGGAAGAAATTCCTTTGGTTTTGAAACACTTGATTAATCAAGAGAAGCAGAGGTTTGCAAAATGCTGCTCTGATGAAATCATTGCTATAAATGTGGGTACTGAGAAGGATCTGCGTCTGGTCCAAATCGGGTCCACATTGTCTTCGGAGGAGCACAAGCGCTTAGTCGCTTTATTAAAAGATTTCAAAGATGTTTTCACGTGGTCCTACAAAGACATGCCTAGATTCGATCCTGAGATTGTATAGCAACGGATCCCTATTGACCCTGAGGGCCAACTCGTCAAGCAGAAGTTGTGGAGAATACGTCCGGATTGGGCTTTGAAGATTAAGGAATAAGTTACCAAACAGATTGAGGCAGGGTTCTTGTTTGTGTCTGAGTATCCAACGTGGTTGGCGAACGTTGTTCCAGTCCCAAAGAAGGATGGTAGAATCAGAGTCTGTGTCGACTTCAGGGATCTGAATAAAGCCAGTCTGAAGGACGACTTTCCTCTACTGCACATCGATGAACTAATGGACTTCACTGCAGGCTATGCATTGCTCTCCTTCACGGATGGATTTTCTAGGTATAACCAGATTTTAATGGCACCCGAGGACAGAGAGAAAACTGCATTTACTACGCCGTGGGGTACCTACTACTATTGAGTTATGCTGTTTGGGCTGAAGAATGCAAGGGCTACCTATCAAAGGGCTGCAACCACTATTCTGCATGATTTGATCCACAAAGAGGTTGAGGTGTACGCGGATGACTTGATTGTCAAGTCCAAAGAAAAAGAAGGCCAGTACACTACCTTGAACAAATTCTTTTAACGGATCAGAGAATTTAGGCTGAGGTTGAATCTGCAGAAGTGTATTTTTGGCATAGCAGCAGGGAAAATGCTGGGTTTCTTGATCACACAGAGAGGCATCGAGGTAGATCCTTCCAAAATCAAGGTCATCCTAGAAATGCCACTACTAAGGACTGAAAAGGAGGAGCGAGGCTTTCTGGGTAAAGTGCAATTCATAAGACGGTTTATTTCCAAATTAATCTTGACTTGTGAACCACTATTTGGTCTCCTGAAGAAATGAAAGAAATTTTGATGGGATGATCGATGTCAATTCGCTTTTGAGCAGATGAAGCAGTACCTTCAGAATCTGCCTGTGTTGTCACCGCCGGAGCTGGGAAAGCCTTTGATTCTATATATGTCAGTCACAGACACAATAATGGGATGCATGCTTGCTCAGGAATCTGAGGATAGGGTAGAGAAAGCCATCTACTATTTGAGCAAGAAAATGCTGGATTATGAAACTCGCTACACTCCGTTGGAGAAAGCTTGCCTAGCCTTGGTATGGGCTACCAAGAAGTTAAGGCACTACTTGTTAGATCACTCCGTAATTCTGGTTTCGAGATTAGATCCCATAAAATATCTCTTTGACAAACCAGCGCTTACGGGTAGGCTAACCCATTGGTTGCTTCTCTTTTCCGAATTTGATCTCAAGTATGTTACCCACAAGTTGGTCAAGGGGAGAGTAGTAGTGGAGTTCCCGGAAGATCACCCAGTAGAAGGGGATGAAGCAGTAGAATACCTGCTCCTAGATGAAGCCATTTTGCAAGTTGAGGAGGAGACTTGGACAATGTATTTTGACAGAGCGTCCAATCAATATGGTTATGGGATAGGTGTGTTGCTGATAGCACCCGACAATTCTCATATACCTTTAGCCTTCAAACTCCAGTTCAAGGTGTCCAATAACGAAGCAGAATTTGAGGCGTGTATTGCTGGTTTAGAAGATGCCCTGGAACTAGGGGCAAACAGGTTGGACGTCATCAGGGACTCGAACCTAGTTGTTTCTCAAGCAAATAGAGACTGGAAATTTAAAGAAGAAGAGATGAAGGTTTATCACCAGACCCTGGATGTTCTGATTCCTAGGTTTGAAAAGATGACTTTCAAGCATCTACTGAGAGAGAACAACAGGTTCGTTGATGCTTTATCAACTCTATCTTCTATGATAGACATCCCACTTGGAGTCTGGATGCGTCCGATTATCATCGAGCAGAGATACACACCGGCCTATAAGACTATCGGCACAATAGATGAAGCTTAAGGCGAAAACCCTTGGTGCTACAATATTTGAAAGTTCTTGGAAAATGAGATTTATCTAACAGTGGCAAATGCCAAAGACAAGAGGGGAATACAGCAAATAGCCGTCCAATTTATCATCTGCGGAGATAAACTGTACAAAAGAAGTCATCTGGGAATGCACAAGTTGTGTGTCGAAGAAGAGGAATCAAAGTGCCTGATGGAGGCTATCCATGGGGGAGAGTGCGGAGCGCACATGAACGGAGTGATGTTAGCCCGAAAGATTCTCAAGCAAGGTTACTACTGGTCCACCATGGAGGAGGATTGTATTGGTTTTGTTCAGCGATGCCATAAATGCCAAATTCATGCTAATCGCATGAATATCCCGCTGTCAAAGCTGTACAACATGACTTCACCATGGCCTTTCTTAGTCTGGGGAATTGATGTCATCGGCGCAGTCACACCAAAAGGGTCGAATGGACATGAGTACATTCTGGTGGCAATTGATTACTTCACAAAATGGGTGGAAGCTCAGTCCTATGCCGTATTGAAAGCAGCGCATGTGGCTAAGTTCATCAGGAACAACATCATTTGCCGATACGGAGTCCCAAACTAGATTATATTAGACAATGGCTCCTAGTTCAAGAAGGAAGTGATAGACTTGTTAGAGAAATACAATGTGGCTTTTCATAAGTCATCTACATATAGGTCACAAACTAACGGAGTTGTTGAGGCTACAACAAGAACATCAATAATATTTTGCAGAAGATGGTTAAGACCTATAGGCACTGGCCAGATAAATTACCATTCGCACTCTGGGGCTATAGAACTTCAATCCAGACATCTACAGAGGCAACTCCTTATTCTCTCATCTACGGGATAGAAGCTGTTCGGCCGATTGAAATAAAAGTTCTGTCATTGTGAGTTATGGCTGAGTGTCAAATAGCAAAGGTAGACTGGCAACAGAGGAGGTTTGAGGAGTTGGTGTTGTTCGATGAGAGAAGGCTGAAAGCATTGTATCATGTTCAGGGTTATCAACGCAGGATTGCTAGGGCTTTTAACAAGAAAGTTAAGTCTCAGAATCTCAAAGAGGGAGATATGGTGCTGAAAGACAACTGAGCTCCCATTCATGACCCTAGGGACTAGTTCAGACCCAATTGGACTGGTCCTTACATCATCAAAACTATCTGGTCGGGTGGAGTTGTTATTCTTATGGACCTGGATGGCTTGGAGTTTTCCCAACCAATCAACATGGACAATGTTGAAGAAATACTATCCCTAAGAGGCTCGCTAGGTTGAAAACTCGGAAGGGCGACCTAAGAAAAAGTTAGAGCATGAAAAATTAGAAATAAAGAAAAATTGAGCTCGCAAGGTTGAAAACCCTTAAGGGCGGGTGGAACTATTATTCTTATGGACCTAGATGGCCTAAAGTTTTCCCAACCAATCAATATGGACAAGTTGAAGAAATACTATCCCTGAGAGGCTCGCTAGGCCAAAAACCCATAAAGGCGGCCTAGGAAAAAGTTAGAGCATGAAAAATTAGAAATAAAGAAAAATTGAGCTCGCAAGGTTGAAAACTCTAAAGGGCAGCCTTGGCAAAATTAGATGGCAAAAGTTAGAGTGCAAAAGGAGAGAGTTAATACTCAAGTGCACCTGAACCGAACTATGTAAAGCCTAATTCCTATCTTCGGGCTACGTAGGCAGCTTCATCCTAAAGTTCGGCCGTAAACACCTCCAACTCAACTATCCTGTCCATATGTCTGATCAGGTCATCTTCGTCTGTTCTTTACCTAAGGATTCGGTTGTGATCTTTACTCTAAGAGAAGAGCTGGTTACAATGCAAAGCAGTGGTGTTCAATCAAGGGACAATTTGTGATCTTTTGATTCGGGGTTGTACATCTCGATGACTAACTCCGTGAGTGTCAAGTGGTGATCCTTTTCGAAAATGGTCTTGGAAATTTTTAATAAAAGTTGATTTTTGTTCAAAATTTTACCTTTTATAACTTAGACCATTTTTGGACCAAAAGAAAAATTTTCAGTGCTCACAACTTTAATTTCATTGATTTCAACTTAAGTTCTCCAACTCTCTAACAAATAAAAGTTGTTTTTATTACATTGAAGAAACTTGAAAATAAAGGTCAAAGCAATAAACTAGGGGCATAGATAAGTCAGGTGCCCCTACATCCCCTGCTCATGCTTGTGGAAGCTTCTGAAGCCAAAGTGGGCCCGGTTTGTGCCTCATCCTCGAGCCAAGCCAAACACTTGCCAGAAAGAGCGCAACTAAAACTAGGGGCAGGGGTTAGAAGGTCTCTTGTTTGCTAAGCAGTGAGGTACCTAACCAAGTGTGAACCACGGATGGGAAATGAAATCAGGTATTCTACCCCCTATTCTGGATGGGTCTGATCATACCTAAACAGACGTCTGAACCGGAACGGGAAATAGAACACATAGTGTGTGAGGCTGATCAACTGAATGCCAGGTTGCCGAGCCATATTGTAACTCATCTCGGTCAGGTTAAGCCAGGGGCAACGCCAAGCTATGTTAGCAGTAAACCTGTTGCACATCCAGTGGCACCATCACCCCTTATTCGGGAAATCCACTAGACAGTGGCGGAAGAAATAGCCTCGAGCTGAGTACTCAAGGCAACAGTTCACTACCTTCAGCTTATCCATAAGCCACACCTGGGAAGGGATAAAAGAAAAGAGAGATTAAAGAATAAGAGAGATGTATGTTGAGAGAAAAGTGAGAAAAAGGGCCTTGAGAGAAAAACAGACCATTAGTGCCAAGAGATGTGAGAAACACATATGAGAAAGGGTAGGAAACATTATTTGAAGAAGTAGTGGGCTCCCCACAAATCTGGTAGTCTCCTGCCGATGAAAGGCGTCTAAACCCATCAAGGTCTCGGCCAGTACTAAGCTAATGCAACTCTTTCCATCTTTCAAACCTTGGGCCACTTCGATCAAACGGATGCTGGACCCGTCAAAACTAAGGGCAAGAAGGAAATGAGCCAGCATACATAACCAGAGGGCATGTTGCCGAGAACCTCGCTAGAGAAGGTCACCTCTATCACCGATGTAGGAAAAACGATGAATCAAACTGGGTATGTCCATCTCTCTGTTGTGGGCCAGAGATCGAGCCTCGTGCAGAGTGAGCCCACACATCCGTCCCAAAGCTTGGGCGTGGCCAAAACGGGGCTGAGGTATGATTTCTTTATCGCGCCGGGATTCCATTAGTGCCTGAAATTCTCCAATTGTCAGGCATATTTCTTATCCCCCGAAGCTAAAGACATGTGTAATTGGATCCCAGCATTTGGCCGCGGCATAAAGGAACGGAAAACAAAGTGGAGTTCGGCTCAACGGAAAAAGTACATTTATGCCAAAACCTTAAAAATTTACCTTTTCCAAGCCATCTAAAGTCGCAATCCAATCCAAGAGCTTTTTGGCGAAAAATGACTCCATTTGTGGAAGCATTTGAGGCTGAAATGAAGTTCTGGAGAAGAATTCACGAAGCTCAACCTTTAGTAGAATATAAGGCAGTGAGTGGAAGCCAGCTGTCAACAATCTGGAGTTGCTCCACATTGATGACCGGCAGGTGGCCGGTAAGCCACCTCTTGTGGTTGGTAGGTGGTCGGCAGGCTTCTTCTGTGGCCGACAACCTTCTTTTCTGCCCTGCCATCCACCTGTGTGCTGAACAATGCTGAAAGCATGTGCTTTGTTCTGCTCTTTGTGTGTTAGGTCTTGTTTTGAGTCCTTTCAGTTTTAGCAAGTTTGTTGAGTTGTATTTGAGTCGTTTTGTTTTGTTTATTGAGTTGTTGTTGTTTTGTTTATCGAAGTTATATGTTGCATTTTGTATTTTGGTTGTTGATCGGTTCGTTACCCGATTAAGAGTTTTGTTTCAATCTAGTGCTCTTGGCCATTTCAATTCCATGTCCATTTTCATGCAATATGGTGCTCATGATGCAAAAATGACAACACACTTTTCATAAAAACTACGAGGTTTTATTCCGATCATGGTTTTTTACAAAAAAGGAGTACACGTTTTATAGTAAATAAAACCTATCTGAGCCTATATGTCTGCTAATGCTACCGGAAAAAAAAAAAAAAAAAAAAATTCAAAATCAGCGCCACTTGTCTCATGCCCAACAGGCCCTCTTCGTCCTTTTCCTTGGAGGAGAGGACTTTGGGGCACTATCTCCGTCAGCTCCGCTGTCTGAATCTGTCTCTGAACCAGAGCCGGCATCATCTCCACTCTTTGCCCTAGAACCCTCCTCAGAATCATCGCCTCTGCTCCCAGAACCTGAGCCAATGTCATTATCTCCACTCTCGGATGACTCAGAATGCTGACTCACTGCCTCTTCAGAGTTACTGGTCTCAACATCATCATCACTCAAGATCAGCTTCGGATGACTGCTCCGGCCTCAGGTACCTCTATCTCTGCCTCTCCTCCCTGATATTGGAGGAGGCACTGTCAGTGTTCGCACTACTGCTGCTGCTGGAGCCATCGATATAGCTGGGATCTGGAAAGGCAATCGTTAGCATATCAGTTACAGTCTGTGTATCAAATGCAAGTATGGTGTGCAGATATAAGTGGTATGCAGAAGTTGGATGTGGTGTGTGAATGCAGTGTGTGAGTGTAGTGTGCTAATGCAGTGTATCAGCATAGTTTGGGAAAGACTACAGTTGAAATGCCAATGTATCAGTGGAAAGACGATAGCACGAAGTGTAAACTAGAGAAATTACCGGGATGCCATGCAGACCGAGTAGCGTCTCTCTCCTCTGTACCATGCCCATCAATGAGGCTATCAGCTCGAGAGCGCCCCATGTGTACTTTATCGATGCCTGCAAGTGCGTATGGATAATCAGTGTTCACAATAGACATATCTGAAATAAAATGTGGAGTGCAAATTGTAAAGTATAGTCCATACCTTAGTCGGGCCTCGAACCCTGACAAGCTCATGATCAGTCGCTGTAGGCTCAATCGGGACCTGGTAAGCTGCCCCAGTGTGCCGCCAACTGTAGCACGTCCGCAGGGGACCTCGCTACAGCTCGGACTCGATTTGTGTCACGGTTCTTAATCTGAACCAAAGAGTCCAACTCTGGCAAATCGTTTCGAAGGAAAACAGATTTTGAAAAGAAGTGCCAAACATGGACTGCTTTGCCAGATTACAGAGTCGCCACCTAAATATTTTTAAATGGGGAAATTTAGGAAACCCTGACTCGGTGCCGAAGGCCACGTGTCCGTCATCACCAAAGTGATCTTGGCTCGGGAGCTTGGGTACGATCAGGGAAGGTCAGCTATGAGCACCCCCTCTCGCCCGGTCCGAAGACCGGCCTCTACTAACCGTGATATCTGATTTTGAAAACGTCATGTGTTCTTATTCCAATTATTAACCTAGAATTACTATGTTATGCGCACAGCAAACAAGTATAGACTAGATTGCCTAATTTGGAAACAAGCATTGCATATCCGTTTGTTTTGAAAATACTTTGGAATTTGCTACTCGCAAGTAGGCTAAAATACGGATTTCAATGAGTTTTCCAACTCAAGCAATCCAACCTCCACCCACAGGCGTTCAAACAGTTTATCTCATGTAAGCACTTAGCCGCATGGTAAGCATACTGTCATGTCAGCATTCACACGCATGCGAGATGCTAAAGCATAAAGACTTACATCGTACTCCGTGCCAAAACAATAAACCAGTTAGCAAACATGCATGACCTAGTTCATGTTAGAATGACTAATGCATCACAAGCAAGGATGTGATTTAGAGTAGGCTCGGCTAACCCTAAAATGGCATATAAGATGCAATCAGTTGATGCACGTATTCAGTTTGGAAATTGAAAATACAATGCAGTTTGTATGATGTACCGAGCCCGGTGCATGTAAACAAATGCATGGATGCACGCATGCATAGCATAAGGTATGCTAAAATAAACGTGCCCTAATCTACCATCAAAGCAGGTAAATAAAAGGGAGAAAGAAGTGGGGGTTAGAAGACATACACGCACTCACCCACACTTATTACAAATATGCCCTCGCTCGGAGGGACCAAAAGAATATACAAACTAATTAACTACGCAAGCTAATTAAATATTACAAACCTATTAAATTAATCAAATAAATTAATTAATCTAATTAAAGCAGTAAACTGCCTCGAGATGAGGGCCTGATGCAACGCATGCTCGGGACTTGCTCGGAATTGCACTGCCATGCCTAGACTGCCTCTGTTTTCCCTGCTCTGCCTTTCTGAAAACTGCCAAAGTCTCAGAACTACTTCTCAAGGCACTGGGGGATACCACCGGCTGAGGGGAAACACCACCGGCTGAAATATATGGCCACCGACACAAAATGAACTCATCGGCCGTCAATTGACTGCCGGTCGGCACTAAATACTGCCGGTCGGCACTGAATGTCTGCAGAACCTGCAACTCACAGCAGCAGAGGGCAAAATCTTGCATGGCAATGCAATGCAAGCAATTTATGCATCAAACACATTCCTTATCATGTTAATGACTCAAAGGAGGATGTGCCTCGATTCTCGGACCACCAATCACGCATTTCCATGCATGATGGCCCAAGGAACCAAGTATGCAACTTTAATTTCAAATGCATGCAAACCAAATAAACATAAAAGGGTGCCAAACCTCCATCATGCTCATCTCAAGAGGCCAAGCATGCGCATTGATGTAATGCAATCCTAAACATGTTAGCTAACATGCAACATGGACAATGCGAGGCACTTATGTAAGCATACAAGCAAACATGTAAGGCAAGCATGCAAACCAAATAAAAGGTGGACTTAAACATGATCTAGGCAATTCTAACTAGGCCTAAAATCAGTAGCCAAAATGCTAAGTATGAGAGCTAAGCACACATGCACATGTACACATGTTAAGGCACACAACTTAGGCATTTAAACAAACCACTCTCAAGCACACTTGAAAGGAGATTACATGGATGATTAGCATGCAACATGAGCTCTAAAATCATGTCAAGTGTGGTGCTAAACCAACTCAAAATAGACCAAACAAGGCATGCAAATGGTCCAAGACTCAAAGCAAGTCAATGAGGCATTGAACTATACTTATGCAAGACAATTATGGCATGCATTAAACAACTAAAAACAGGTTTTTAGCATGTTAAAACAAAGCCAAAAGGCTACTTAGATGGCATCTAAGAGACTTGAAACCAAAGGCATGCACAATGACCAAAACATGGAGCATTCAATACATGCTTTTAAAGCATTAAAGAGGCAACTAAGGCAAGCATACAAGCATACCAAAGGGACTGAAATGACATGCTAGATGGTTCCAAACCATCAAAATGAGGTAAGCAACACATGCTACACATGCATGCTCAAAGGCTAGCAAGCCTAAAATACAAAGGGGCTATATAATGCATGCCAAGATCAACCCAAATGACTATGGACAGAGCTAAAACATGTCAAAATGAGCACAAAACATTCACAAATCTAAGCCTAAAACATGCTCAAATTAGGGCTAACAACCTAAGGCATGTTAAGGCAATACAAGGCATTACATGGCAACTATGCTAAGCATGCATAAGGGACCAAAACCAACACATAGCAATGTTAAATCATGATATCCTAAGCATGAATAACAGTCCATACATGCTCAACACACACTCAAGCACAATGCTCCCTCAAGAGGCAAAACTTGCCCTTTTCAAGGACATGAAGGAGAGGGGGTGACCCCCTCATTCTTAGGACTTTAAGGCATCATCTTCACCACTGAAATCCCTCAAGATTTCAGTGGTGAAGAGACCCAAACACCAAAATCCCGGATCTCAACAAAATAGCACAAAATGAGGCCTTTTCAAGGCCTAAGGGTGGTCAAACCTCCCCAAAGCACAAAACACTCTGAATAAACAATAAAGAGGACTAAAAAATAGAACTTTTATGTGTTAATCACTAAGCACAAAAACAGTTCTAAGCTATGCAAAAATGGAGTGCAAAAATGGGGTAAAAAGGGGGAGTTTCTCACCCTTGTTGACCACCTTCACAAAGGTTGATGTTGTTGCTTCCTTGAGCTCAAATCCAGCCAAGAACACCAAGAACAACCTCTTGGAACCTCAGAAACCAAGAAAAGGTGAAACACTAGGTGTTGATGTGCAATAGTATGAACAAATGCACCTAGAACACTTAAGAGAGAGAGGTATAGAGATATGATATGTATCAATCCTAGACCTAAAACCAGAGCTCTCTCTGAGTTGTTTTCTCTCTAAAAAGCCAACCCTCAAGCCAAGGGGGAAGGCCTCCTCTTATAGAGGAGCCAAACTTGTAATGCTTACAAGTTAAGCAACCAAGAGGGGCATCCCTCCATACACGTGTATGGAGGGGGAGTCAATGCCAGACAGCTGTCTGAAAATATCTCCAAAAGCAGCTGAACAGTAGCCGGCTGGGCAAAAATGTCATTTTGACAAAATTGACTGCCGACCGGCACAAAAGAGTGCCGACTGGCACAATATAGTGCCGATGGCAACAACAACCAGCCGGTGGCCTCTTAGCCACTGCCGGTGGTGTGTGGGGATGCCTCAAAAGGCACTCCCTGCCCCTCCAAGGCAGAACATAAGTGTTTGGTGCAAAACCAAACACAAAACCATCGAGTTCGGAGATCCTGAGGCAAGGCGCGTAGCCGAGAACTCCGGGAACTCCAAACGAACACAAACATGGATAATCACCGAGTGTTCAAACGGTGACGTCCAAGTCTTGAGGACGGTCAAAAATGGCGTGTCTACAGTTGCCCCTCTTTGACAGAACTCGAAAGTCATAACAATGACGGGAGTGAATGTCAAAGCCCAGAGACGATCCATTTTTGACAAGGCCGAAGACTCGGACAAACATGCAAGACAAACAAGGTATGCGCCCGAAGGCAGGGGCAAAATGGAAGACAAATGCAAGAAGCCGAGCATAACTTATGATCATGCGAAGGACGCTGTAATGAAGCACGCATGCAACGGTTTTAAGCTAAATACGCCAAACTACACTACAATGCAGAAAGGGTGTAAGAGAATTATGCAATCCTCAATACGTCTCACTCAGGAGATACAATACCTGTGCGGTTCGTCCGGTTGCACCGGCCTCAAATGAGCCGTACATACAATATCGTGCCTGCAAAGAAAGTAAACTTAACAGGTACAATATTGTTAGCAATACGCATGACAATGCGAAGTGAATGCAAGATGATATGCAATATATACAAAATGATGTATGAATAATGCAAATGATAATGCAATGCAATTGAAACTATGCAAACTACATGCAAAGCAATTGAATCACGATTCAATCGTGAGCGATTCGAAACCACACAAATGCCAAATAGATTGCTGGAAGTAACAAGTCCGTCTACCATAGAAAAGGTGCCGCAACCTCAAACCAACATACCAGCGTGGAGTAGGCGCGATACACATGCAGAACTATGAGTGACGTAGACGGACACAAGGACAAGTATTGGGTGGATTGACATAAGTGGGGTAACGACCCGCTGAGGAAAGAATAATGATCCTAATGCCGGATGCAACAATTACACTACAATGTAATAGAAATGGATAAATGATACAATGGATATGGCACGCGGGCCAAACCAAGTCTTGCCTAGGAAAAGCATGTACACGTACAAGCCATGTCTAACACAGAAATGTGCCGCAACCCTCAAACCAACATACCAACGTGGAATAGGCGCGTACACATGCAGAACTGTGCTTCAACGTGAAAAGTATGAGCACATACCAGACCAAGCTCAACAAGGAAAGGCGCAAGCCATGGACGGAAGGTGATGCAGTGGATGCATGCAACTAAAATGCAATATGCAATGGAATGGATATTTACAATGGATAAATGATGCAAGTGATGCGATCTGCTGGGGAAAATGCAATGGGATGCATATGCAATGGATAAGTGAAGGCGAAACATGCGCATCGACGCAAGTGAAGAATGCACGACGGTGCGGGTGGAAGCGAAACGTGCGCGTCAACGCACGTGAAGAATGCACGACAGTGTGGGTAGAAGCGGAACGTGCGCGTCAACGCATGTGAAGAATGCACAACAATGCGGGTGGATAATGCGGTGGGTGCATGCAAACTATAATGCAACCTAGATGGATGTTTACAAAAAATAAATGCATGATATATGCACTATATTACAATGGAATGCATGACATATGCATGTGTTTTTTTTTTATTTGTTTTGAAATGCATGACATATGCAGTATATACAAATGATGCATGACATGTGCATGTGAACGTTTCGCACTCTCCAAGGATTTAAGGTCTCCTAGACCGTGCGTGTTTAAGGTCTCGCCAGACCCGGTTTGGGGCAATGCATGAATTGAGATGCGGTGCACAAGACAGCGAGATGCGCGAAATAGCGCGATGCAATGCATGCCAAATGCAATGAGGTGCACCTTAATGCACCGAAGGTCTTGCGCCTCCCGAGGATTTAGGGTCTCCTAGACCATGCGTGTTTAAGGTCTCGCCAGACCGTGCGTGTTTTCGGTGTATGCATGACAATGCAAGTGCGGTGCGCAAAATGGCGCGATGCGCAAAATAGCGCGAACGACATGTAATGCACAAGATAGTGCGCTGCGCAAAACAGCGCGATGCGTTAGACAACGCGAGTGCACAAAACAGTGCGATGCGCAAGATAGCGCGATGCGTTAGACAACGCGAGTGCACAAAATAGTGCGATGGATTGCATGCCAAATGCAATGAGGTGTGCACCTTAATGCACCGAAGGTCTAGGATTTTAAGGTCTCCTAGACCATGCGTGTTTAAGGTCTCGCCAGACCCGGTTTGGAAACAAGGAGATGCGCAAAATAGCGCGATGAAGTACCAAAATGGGATGCAAGATGAGGCACGCATACCTCATGGATGCAAAATGCAAAATGAAATGCAAAGTGAGGCACGCGTACCTCAAGATGCAAAACTGAAATGGACATGAGGCACGCATACCTCATTAGACGGAAAATGAAATGCAAAACGAAGCACGCGTACCTCGAGATGCAATGAAATGTAAAATGAAATGCAAAACGAGGCACGCGTACCTCAAGATGCAATGAAATGCAAAATGAAATGCAAAACGAGGCACGCGTACCTCAAGATACAATGAAATGCAAAATGAAATGCAAAACGAGGCACGCGTACCTCAAGATGCAATGAAATGCAAAATGAGGCACGCATACCTCATTTGAATGGAAAATGAAATGTAAAATGAAATGCAAAACGAGGCATGCGTACCTCGAGATGCAATGAAGTGCAAAATGAAATGCAAAACGAGGCATGCGTACCTCGAGATGCAATGAAATGCAAAATGAAATGCAAAACGAGGCACGCGTACCTCGAGATGCGATGAAATGTAAAATGAAATGCAAAACGAGGCACGCGTACCTCGAGATGCGATGAAATGCAAAATGAGGCACGCATACCTCATTTGAATGGAAAATGAAATGCAAAACGAGGCACGCGTACCTCGAGATGCAATGAAATGTAAAATGAAATGCAAAACGAGGCACGCGTACCTCAAGATGCAATGAAATGCAAAATGAAATGCAAAACGAGGCACGCGTACCTCAAGATGCAATGAAATGCAAAATGAGGCACGCATACCTCATTTGAATGGAAAATGAAATGCAAAACGAGACACGCGTACCTCGAGATGCGATGAAATGCAAAATGAGGCACGCATACCTCATTTGAATGGAAAATGAAATACAAAACGAGGCACGCGTACCTCGAGATGCGATGAAATGCAAAATGAGGCACGCATACCTCATTTGAATGGAAAATGAAATGCAAAACGAGGCACGCGTACCTCGAGATGCGATGAAATGCAAAATGAGGCACGCATACCTCATTTGAATGGAAAATGAAATGCAAAACGAGGCACGCGTACCTCGAGATGCGATGAAATGCAAAATGAGGCACGCATACCTCATTTGAATGGAAAATGAAATGCAAAACGAGGCACGCGTACCTCGAGATGCGATGAAATGCAAAATGAGGCACGCATACCTCATTTGAATGGAAAATGAAATGCAAAACGAGGCACGCGTACCTCGAGATGCAATGAAATGCAAAATGAGGCACGCATACCTCATTTGAATGGAAAATGAAATACAAAACGAGGCACGCGTACCTCAAGATGCGATGAAATGCAAAATGAGGCACGCATACCTCATTTGAATGGAAAATGAAATGCAAAACGAGGCACACGTACCTCGAGATGCGATGAAATGCAAAATGAGGCACGCATACCTCATTTCAAGGGAAAATGAAATGCATGTATGACACGCATGCCACACGAAAATGCAAAACGGTGCAAGTCCCAAGGGACGTGCAAGACGGCGCGATGCGACACACCGGACAATGTGATGCATGCGTGCAACGCACACGGGGCAACTTTTGAATCTTGTAAAAGACAAAAGGATACAAAAGGATACAATCTTTGCTTGAATCTGAGTGCCACGCACAGAAGACACGGTCCAAGGTCAAAACGGAGGCCGGTTGAGCATCGGAGATGCACTTTCTTGCACTTTTTTGAGCTATGAAGACCAGAAACTGCCCACATGGCCTAAACAAGACTGTGGGAACATCACCGGCTGGACTAGGTGGCCACCGGCTGCAGAATTACTCCACCGGCACAATATTGTGCCGACCGGCACATAATAGTGCCGACCGGCCAAAAGTTGCTGATCGGGGACAGTTTTGACATTTCACCTTGGGCCGAAAATCCCTCCCCCTTCTCTCTAGAGTATTTTCGGCCTTCGATCCTCGCATTTTCTCGCGTTTTAGGCTCGGTTTCGTCGTTCGATTCGCGAATACCTTCGCGTTTCGCACATTTTCGATCGATCGAAATTTCATTTCGAAGCATCTTTTGCCATTTTCACCTTTTTGGGACTTGTTCCCCTCGATCTCTTCTTGATACCCGTGCCTTTTCACATTTCGACCCTTCCGGCCATTCCCGACCCTCTCGGGGTTGACCTTTCGGTTGACTCTTCGCATTCCGGCTTTTCCGGCCATTTTCTCACCACCATTGCCATGGCTGACGATGTTCCACACGTCGGGACTCCCCCGGATCACGAGATGGATCCCGGGGTCGAGCTCCTCCCGTTGAGCGAGCGTCCTTTCGACCCGGCGACCTACCGCCCGACGATCCACGTCCTACCTCCGGATGGTCTTCGCCATTTCCGCGGCTTTGACCGAGCGCTGGACCCAGAGCTTCTCCTGCGCGAGCCGACCTTTCACCTATCCTTTGGCGCTTCCGAGGTAACATTTTTTTTCTCTGTTTTACTTTCTGCAATGTAGAACTGTTAACTGCCATAGCTGAATCTGTTCTTTAACTGCTTAGCTCTAATATGCTGTACACTGTAGTTGATCACAATCATACTTGCAACTGATATCTGTTTAAGACGGACACATGCACACACACTGCACTAGCCTTAACCACCCAAACACACGGCACACCCTGTACTTTACTGCGAACTCACCGACACCCGGTACTTATTTGAATCTGAAAACATGTTGTATGCTGTATTTACACTGAACCACACAAAACACGCTGACGCATCATACGTTGTAGTTCACCTACTAGCACACTATAACCCGATATCTGCTTGAATCTAAAACATGTGCACACATGCACCATATCTGTATGCTGATCCTCACAAACACACTGACACATCACAGGCCGTAGTCCACCGTAGTACACTGAAACCTGATATCTGCTTGGATCTGAAAAATGTGCACACGTGCACCATGTTTACATTGCGCTTACTCAAAACACGCTGACGCATCAAACATCGTAGTCCACCGTAGGCGCACCGGCACCCGGTATGTGCTTGAATCTGAAAAACTTGCACGCATGCTAGATTTGTATCGACTTTAACATGTTTCCTCAGAACTGTACATTTCATATTGCTTCGCAACTATTTGTTTGAAAACAGGGAGACTCCCATACCATCCGCGGGTATGGGAACGTCGCTGCTCGAGATTGGTACGCAGAGCTTCCCGAGGCGGTTCGACGTATCGTGGACCATGCCGGCTTCGGCGCTTTCTGCAGGGGGCTGACCCGACTTACTGCCTGCAGGCCTCTTCTAGCTGCCTTGGCAGAGAGGTGGTGGGACACCACCGATTCGTTCCACTTATCCGTGGCGGGAGACATGACGATGACTCCCTACGACTTCTCCATGCTCACAGGCATCGGGGTGGGGGGTGATCCGATCCCCTTTGACACCGATATGGACGAGTGGACCGCCGCTCAGGTCTATTTGCTTGGCGAGGTGCCACCTCTTGCTCGTCCAGGCTTTGTCCGCTACTCCTAGTTCGAGGTGCAGTTCAGAGTGCAGCCTGCGTTGGTGGCCGCGGCTCCGATGATCGAGGCGGCCGTAGAGTAGTACGCGCGCGGCTTTTTGATGTTTTTGCTAGGGACCACCCTCTTCGCCGATCGGGCGAACACTGTGCCTCTCTGCCTACTCAGCGCACTGGTGGACGTCCGACACATCTTGCATTATGACTGGGGTGGCGCCGCTCTGGCCACTCTTTACGGGTACATGAGCTCGGTCTCCCGGGGCAGCGGGCAGTTGCTCGGAGGCTACTGGCAAGCTTGGGAGGTACGTCTTCTCCTCTGCTTTACATTTCTGCTCTATACTTTCTGTATTCTGCACACTGCACACACTGTAGTCTGTTTCACACGGACTGTATACTGTACACACGGCACACACATACTCTGCTTCACACTGACTGTACGCTGCTCACACTGTACACTCTGCAAAATACACTGCACAATACACGGCTCTTGTTATTTCTGCTTTATTCTGCATTTCTGCTTTATCTGATAATCATACTGACATCTGTCTTGCAGTTGTGGGTCTATGCCTACTTTCCCAGGCTGGAGCCAGTGCCGGAGACGGAGACTCCTCTAGTCATCCCCTTTTCACGTCGCTATGACGGGAGGTGCGCACGGCGGCCGCGGGAGACGTTCAGTTTCTTCCGCCGCTACTTCGACACTATCACCCCTGCCGAGGTATGTTTTACTTGCAGTTCATTTAAGCTTTGTCTTGCACTGTATATTTCGATAACAGTAGATAACCAACTGTATTTCAAATCTAGATTACCTGGCGGCCATGGGCTGCAGTGCCAGCGGCGATCCAGGATCGATTTGCCGGTGCTGAGGAGACCTCGCGCTACCGGATTTTGCTGGAGGGCCCGGTCTGTCGGGCTTGGTACCTGGGCGAGCGCTTCTTGCGTCAGACCCTGGGCTTACCTGAGCAGATAGTCCCGGTGCATCCTCCCGAGCACATGCGGGACACCGAGAGATTCACCGCCGATCAGATGGCGGACTACACCCTTGGCTGGGAGGCGGATGGCTATAGAGGCGAGGGGGATTACTCGGAGTACGTCCGGGCCTTCGTCATGCGACCTCTGAGCGGTGGTCGCCGAGCTGAGAGAGAGAGACCTGCGGCGCCAGCGGCCGGAGCAGGAGTAGGAGGAGGAGCGCCGAGGAGGGCTCGAGTCCGCGGCAGGGGCGGAGTTCAGCGGGGGCGAGGGACAGGTTGGCCTGCTCTGCCCGCTTCATTGACTTTCTGAGGGCATGGTGAGGCAACCTATCAGATCCCCTTTGCCCCTTCGCCGGCTGATCATGAGTTCGTCGGTGTCCCCAACTTGCCTCCGGTATGTATTACTGCATTTCTGTACAGTCATTTCATTTCAGTTTATTTGATATTCCACAGAATACTGATGCATCTGATTCTCTTGCAGGCGTCTTCTGAGTACACCCGGCAGTTACTGGAGATGAATGCCTCCATGACGGGGATGCTGCAGCGGACCTTCGACCTCTTAGCCTTTTACAGCATTCCGGTATGTTCTTTCTGACCGTAGCCTCAAACCATACACAATCTGCTTTACATAATCCGATGCACAACACCACATCTGATACACTGTTCATGGCATGCATATACTGTACTCATACACTGCCTTCTGCATTGATAAACTGCTCACGGCACCCATACACTGTACTCATACACTGCATTCTGCACTGATTCACTGCTCACGGCACGTATATACTGTACTCATACACTGCATTCTGCACTGATTAACTGCTCACGGCATTCTGATGTATTTGCCTTTTGTACTTTTCAGCCTCACTTCCAGATTCCCCCAGTAGGTGGTGCTCCAGCTGGACCTCCCGTTTCTACTTGGGATGGCAGAGTATTCCCCCGCACCAAAAGGGGGCGCACTTACGTCGGGAGCAGCTCACAGGCTCCAGTTCCAGATGATGAGTCTGAGGCAGAGACGGAGGCGGAGGCGGGGTCGTCGGAGGAGGAGACCGGGGATAACTCGGGCTCAGACTCAGACAGCGATGCTCCTGATGATGCTCCTGGGCCTCTGCCCAGGAAGAGGGCGAGGACGGATCCTTAGGCGCGAGGCCATCGATGCTGTTGCAGATTTTTTTTTTGCTGCTTTTCTTTTCTTCTCTTTTCTTTTGGTAGTTAGATTACCTTGTACTACCACGAGCAGATTTTTGTTTCCAAAACTATGTACTTGAAAGAGATGATATGAAATGGAACAAAATTTTTGTCTGAAAAAGTGTTACATTTGTATATATCTGCGTATTTCATACTTTGCACTGCATTGCATCATGTTACACCTCAAATGTAAATGAAAATGATTTGTTGTCTGACAATTGAACACTTGCACTGTAATAATCAGATAACCAACCAACTACACAGCAACACAACACATACGAATCACTGCTTAAAACTGGACACACAGCCCACACTCTACTGGGGACTAATCTGCTGGGGATTGATCTGTACGCAACCCGGAACGCAGCATTCGGCCCATTCTGCATACAACAAATTCTGAATCAATAGCCCAATCTGACAAGACGGACCACGGAAGCTGAAACAGTTATAGTTGAAACACATCCGGATGTCCCAAATCATCCCTTTCCTTCTCCTGCCTCACACGAATGTGGAGAATGGCACAGCATTCAGAGCACAAACGATCTTTTCGAAGTAAGGAAGGGTTTCACGACCGGGGTATTGAGCCTACCACAGGACACGGCGAGACAGACTCAAACAAAGAAACAAAGGCACACGACCTGACATAACGAGACATGCCCGGAAAAGACTCAAAGCCAAAATTAAGGTCGACAAATCAAAAGACACGACACACAGACGTGTTTACAACACGACCTCAAATCTCGAGGAGCCAGTTCCTCTGGGTATTATTCCCACCCTTTCTGATTTGTGATACTCACATCACTCGGCCCTCAGGCTCGGTTTTTCTCACAAAAACCCTTTTGCTCACTTTTCCTCTCAACTTACACCTCTCTATTCTTTATTCTCTCATTTTTCATCCCTCCCCAGAGTGGTTGATGGATAAGTGAGAGGTTGCGGGTTCACGCCCGATACGGCTAGCTCGCAGCCACTTCTTCTGGTAGATAGGGTGCCTCTCGGGCAAGTGTGTTGGCAGGGGAAGGACAGAAGACCTGACTCAACTATGCCCCTAGTTCGTCACTTTGACCATTTTTTGTTTTCTTCCTAAAACAGTTTTGACCAAAAGTGAGGGTCGGATTAACACACTTGTTCAGTTTTTGATTTGAAAATCATGCCAATCAGGCCTTGAGCACTGAAAATTCTCCCCTTTTTTTTTTGAGTCCAAGAAAATGGTCCAGTTTTGGAAAATGAAATAGTTTTCGAGAAAATAGTCAACCTCAGTAAAAATTTTCAAAAAACTATTTTTGCAAGCAATCAATGCCCAACGAGCACGAACTCACCCTCGAGATGCGCAACCTCGGATCGGAGGCAATGGAAAATTGCCCCTTGCTTAAAGGAGGGGCAAGGCAACGGAAAGTTGCCCCTAGTTTGGACGGCAACTCAGGGCAACTTATGGCACTGTGTGGCAACGGAAAGTTGCCCCTTGTTTGGATGATGCCGTAGCATGTTGTAAGTCAGTCCTGGTTGATGACGATCGGACCCTCGGACGCGGAGGAGACGAAGACGGTTTGAACCAATAGATGGACACAGTTGCCTGGAAGGTGTTGGTGGTTTGGCTTCAAGAGGAAGTTGGTCACGTACTTCCGGGTTGCTGCAATCGAGACATCGGATTCGGAGGGGGCAAAAGTGATCAAAACCAATACATGGACCGAGACGCTATGGAAGCGTTGGGGGCTGGACTTCAGGATGAAGTTGCCTACGTATCCCAAACATGGGAATCAAGCCTTACGTAGTTCCGGTTAAGGTACACTCGGGTATTTTAACCTTCACTTTTTAGGCTCTAATTTTTGCCAAGGCGCCTGTTGCAGGTTTTCGACCTTGCGAGCTATGTTTTCTTTTCTTTTCAATTTTTTTTGATTTTTCTTTTCTTTCTTTTTGCATTTTTTTCTTTTTTCTTTTGCATTTTTTTTGTATTTTGTATTTTTTGCTTTCTTTTCTTTTCTTTTTTTCTTTGCTCTAACTTTTGCCTGGGCCGCCCTTCCGGGTTTTCGGCCCAGCGAGCCTCTCAAAGGGTAAAAGTGTAGCTTTGTCCATGCCAAATGGTTTTGAGACTGAAGCCTCTCCGTATCCAAGAGAGCGACTGTTGTATTGATTTGCAGGAAAAGTCCATCACGGTTGCTTTTCGAGCTTTGCTTGGTGGGATCTGATCTCCTTGTTCTGACTTTGACGCCTCTTGCTCGAGGGCTGCCTCAAAATGGGCCACACAGGCGTTTCATGGCACTGTTGAATGTTTTGAACGGATTCCAGTTTGCAACAGATAAATTGAATCTTGAGGCTGAGAGCGATCCTGGGCTGCACGATCTCGAGAGCAAATCCACACAAGTCTTCACCAGACTGCGCAAAACATTTTTTTTTTGAAAGTTTTTAAGAAAGCGACAAACCACTCGCGCAGAAGATAGTGTGGAACCAGTCTGGATCAAACCAGGATCCTTCTCAGTACTCACGCCGACAAGCACGATTTCATTCATTAAAAGCTCAACGTGCTTCTCTTTCTCTCAATTTCGATCAAAGTTTTGCAAAAACCCGAGGAATTCCTTCCTCTTCGTTTTTATCACCGCAGTGTTCAAAGAAGATTTTGAAAAACTTAGGTCACTACAACGAGTTCAAGGCACAAGAGAGTAGGTAGAATGTACTGTCGTTCCATTCACATCTTCCGGCACAATTAGCTCAAACTGAAAGCAAGCACGAAAACGGGATAGCCGCAGCGGTTTCATTCCAAAACCCTGATTGCAACCGGCTCCTTAACTGAGACAGACTCAAAGGGAAAACAAAACAAGTAATTACAAGGTAAAGCGGTGCTCGAGGCAACAACCCCGGAATTACCTGGTATTCTATACAAAAGGGACTGACTCATTACAACAGGACAGACCCTGTAAGCAAAAAGACTGACTCAATATAGAGAGACAGACTCAAAACAAAACAACAGACTGACTCGACACCCAAGTCAGAATTTACAAAACTAGTATTGGTCGATGCTCAAAAATGCGTGCCAAACACTACACCCCCAAAAAAAAATGTACTAGACACTGCCCGCAGGCGGTTCACCATCTAATCACACACTCGCGGTATCTGTGTCCTCGGTATCTGTGTCCTCAAAATCCAAGAATTCTGTAGTGACTGATTTGGCCGAGGTAGGCGGGAGGATAACCTTGTTGTCAATCAAATCCTGTACCTCATGACGGAGGCGGAAGCAATTATCGGTGGGGTGGCCAGTCTGCTGATGGTACGCACAGTACTGAGTGGCATCATGGCTTGCTGGAAGGGGTTTGGGGAGCGGCCTAGGATCGAGAGGTGTAAGATGCCCCTTTTTGGCCAAGATCAGGAGTGCCCTAGACAAAGGCATGTAGAGGGGATGGAAGACCCTGCGCCCTCGGGGCAGGTACTTCGGAGCCTGAGCACTCTTGCTAGATGCACTAGCGAACGGATCGGCGGGCGCGGCCTTGGATTTCTGATCCTTCCCGGATGCAAGGTTGGGAGCGAGAAGAACTGTTTTGGCATGACGGGGCCTATCCCGGTTCTCCGATTGACTGGAACTGCCCTCAGGCGGGGTAGGGAAAGCATCCTCCACAGCTTTTGTCACAACTGCAGATATCTGTTGCTTGTTCATCCCCCCGGCTTCCAAAGCCTTGACTGCCCACCGCAGCTGTTCGATGGGATCGGCATCTGCCTTCATCTTATCTTTACTTCTGGTCTCGGCCTGGTTGAGGGTTTGGGTGGATATTGGTGCATCATTGCCATGGTTGGAGGCCATCTCCGGTTGACCCAGTTCAATCACAATTCGCCCCAACAGCGGGGGCTCCTGAGGTACAAAGCTCCCGGCATATGGTGCGACTGGCGGTGAAGCTGACATCCCATAGGCGAGATCCGCCACAGACCTCTGGAGATCTCCTATCATCCCCATTAGTTCAAAAGTAGTAGGCTCACGAGCCTGATATAGCTGAGGGGCCCAGACCGGGTGCGCAACCGGCGATCTGGGTGGATGCGGCATATCAACAGTAGTTTCGCTGTGTAGGGTGATTCCCTGATCCAACGCGGCCGCCATGACCACAATCTCTTCTGAATTCTGCGTCATGCTGAGACACTAGCTATCCTGGATCAACTCTCTGATTTTCTGAACTGAAACGGGAAACAAGCAGTATTTCAGCCCCAAATAGATCAAACACGGGTGTAGCCGGACAACCGTACTCTACCACTGATCACTGTTCCCCCCAGAATTACTGTTCAAAACTGAACTGATACGCGCAGACATAACCGATTCTCAACAACACTAATACTAGTGCCCTCAGGCCTGATGCTCAAACTTTGCAAACTGATATATGCGTTCCCCTGCAGAGATACACTCTAAAAGCATATAGCAAGTAAATGAGAGCCAATACACCCCTATGTTGGGGTAGGGTTTCCCTGTCCTATTTTGTCAGGAGCTAGGGTTTCACTACACACGCAGCGGTCTCAAACAACCTATATCGGGTAAGCAACCTGTCCTAGTTTGGAATGGTCACTATGGATTTCGATATGCACTAGGTCAAATGGTCGAAAAGGGTGCCCCGGTAAAACCGGGGTTTGTGTTCCCATACTGGCAGAGCCCGCAACCGGTCAGCCTTATGGACATGCCTTGACAAGACAAGCCTCCGGCAAACCGCTCAGGAATAGCAGATGGCCAACACGGTGTCCTAGGCGCACCAATGCACATGCAATGCAAAGAAACACATGAGTGTAGTCAAAACAGGATATCACGAGTTCAAGTCAAGCTCTCTAACGTCCCCAGCAGAGTCGCCAGAAACTGTAGCATGTCCGCGAGGGACCTTGCTACAGCTCGGACTCGATTTGTGTCACGGTTCTTAATCTGAACCAAAGAGTCCAACTCTGGCAAATCGTTTTGAAGGAAAACAGATTTTGAAAAGAAGTGCCAAACATGGACTGCTTTGCTAGATTACAGAGTCGCCACCTAAATATTTTAAAATGGGGAAATTTAGGAAACCCTGACTCGGTGCCGAAGGCCACGTGTTCGTCATCACCAAAGTGATCTTGGCTCAGGAGCTTGGGTACGATCAGGGAAGGTCAGCTATAAGCACCCCCTCTCGCCCGGTCCGAAGACCGGCCTCTACTAACCGTGATATCTGATTTTGAAAACGTCATGTGTTCTTATTCCAATTATTAACCTAGAATTACTATGTTATGCGCACAGCAAACAAGTATAGACTAGATTGCCTAATTTGGAAACAACCATTGCATATCCGTTTGTTTTGAAAACACTTTGGAATTTGCTACTCGCAAGTAGGCTAAAATACGGATTTCAATGAGTTTTCCAACTCAAGCAATCCAACCTCCACCCACAGGCGTTCAAACAGTTTATCTCATGTAAGCACTTAGCCGCATGGTAAGCATACTGTCATGTCAGCATTCACACGCATGCGAGATGCTAAAGCATAAAGACTTACATCGTACTCCATGCCAAAACAATAAACCAGTTAGCAAACATGCATGGCCTAGTTCATGTTAGAATGACTAATGCATCACAAGCAAGGATGTGATTTAGAGTAGGCTCGGCTAACCCTAAAATGGCATATAAGATGCAATCAGTTGATGCACGTATTCAGTTTGGAAATTGAAAATACAATGCAGTTTGTATGATGTACTGAGCCCGGTGCATGTAAACAAATGCATGGATGCACGCATGCATAGCATAAGGTATACTAAAATAAACGTACCCTAATCTACCATCAAAGCAGGTAAATAAAAGGGAGAAAGAAGTGGGGGTTGGAAGACATACACGCACTCACCCACACTTATTACAAATATGCCCTCGCTCGGAGGGACCAAAAGAATATACAAACTAATTAACTACGCAAGCTAATTAAATATTACAAACCTATTAAATTAATCAAATAAATTAATTAATCTAATTAAAGCAGTAAACTGCCTCGAGATGAGGGCCTGATGCAACGCATGCTCGGGACTTGCTCGGAATTGCACTGCCATGCCTAGACTGCCTCTGTTTTCCCTGCTCTGCCTTTCTGAAAACTGCCAAAGTCTCAGAACTACTTCTCAAGGCACTGGGGGATACCACCGGCTGAGGGGAAACACCACCGGCTGAAATATATGGCCACCGGCACAAAATGAACTCATCGGCCGTCAATTGACTGCCGGTCGGCACTAAATACTGCCGGTCGGCACTGAATGTCTGCAGAACCTGCAACTCACAGCAGCAGAGGGCAAAATCTTGCATGGCAATGCAATTCAAGCAATTTATGCATCAAACACATTCCTTATCATGTTAATGACTCGAAGGAGGATGTGCCTCGATTCTCGGACCACCAATCACGCATTTCCATGCATGATGGCCCAAGGAACCAAGTATGCAACTTTAATTTCAAATGCATGCAAACCAAATAAACATAAAAGGGTGCCAAACCTCCATCATGCTCATCTCAAGAGGCCAAGCATGCGCATTGATGTAATGCAATCCTAAACATGTTAGCTAACATGCAACATGGACAATGCGAGGCACTTATGTAAGCATACAAGCAAACATGTAAGGCAAGCATGCAAACCAAATAAAAGGTGGACTTAAACATGATCTAGGCAATTCTAACTAGGCCTAAAATCAGTAGCCAAAATGCTAAGTATGAGAGCTAAGCACACATGCACATGTACACATGTTAAGGCACACAACTTAGGCATTTAAACAAACCACTCTCAAGCACACTTGAAAGGAGATTACATGGATGATTAGCATGCAACATGAGCTCTAAAATCATGTCAAGTGTGGTGCTAAACCAACTCAAAATAGACCAAACAAGGCATGCAAATGGTCCAAGACTCAAAGCAAGTCAATGAGGCATTGAACTATACTTATGCAAGACAATTATGGCATGCATTAAACAACTAAAAACAGGTTTTTAGCATGTTAAAACAAAGCCAAAAGGCTACTTAGATGGCATCTAAGAGACTTGAAACCAAAGGCATGCACAATGACCAAAACATGGAGCATTCAATACATGCTTTTAAAGCATTAAAGAGGCAACTAAGGCAAGCATACAAGCACACCAAAGGGACTGAAATGACATGCTAGATGGTTCCAAACCATCAAAATGAGGTAAGCAACACATGCTACACATGCATGCTCAAAGGCTAGCAAGCCTAAAATACAAAGGGGCTATATAATGCATGCCAAGATCAACCCAAATGACTATGGACAGAGCTAAAACATGTCAAAATGAGCACAAAACATTCACAAATCTAAGCCTAAAACATGCTCAAATTAGGGCTAACAACCTAAGGCATGTTAAGGCAATACAAGGCATTACATGGCAACTATGCTAAGCATGCATAAGGGACCAAAACCAACACATAGCAATGTTAAATCATGATATCCTAAGCATGAATAACAGTCCATACATGCTCAACACACACTCAAGCACAATGCTCCCTCAAGAGGCAAAACTTGCCCTTTTCAAGGACATGAAGGAGAGGGGGTGACCCCCTCCTTCTTAGGACTTTAAGGCATCATCTTCACCACTGAAATCCCTCAAGATTTCAGTGGTGAAGAGACCCAAACACCAAAATCCCGGATCTCAACAAAATAGCACAAAATGAGGCCTTTTCAAGGCCTAAGGGTGGTCAAACCTCCCCAAAGCACAAAACACTCTTAATAAACAATAAAGAGGACTAAAAAATAGAACTTTTATGTGTTAATCACTAAGCACAAAAACAGTTCTAAGCTATGCAAAAATGGAGTGCAAAAATGGGGTAAAAAGGGGGAGTTTCTCACCCTTGTTGACCACCTTCACAAAGGTTGATGTTGTTGCTTCCTTGAGCTCAAATCCAGCCAAGAACACCAAGAACAACCTCTTGGAACCTCAGAAACCAAGAAAAGGTGAAACACTAGGTGTTGATGTGCAATAGTATGAACAAATGCACCTAGAACACTTAAGAGAGAGAGGTATAGAGATATGATATGTATCAATCCTAGACCTAAAACCAGAGCTCTCTCTGAGTTGTTTTCTCTCTAAAAAGCCAACCCTCAAGCCAAGGGGGAAGGCCTCCTCTTATAGAGGAGCCAAACTTGTAATGCTTACAAGTTAAGCAACCAAGAGGGGCATCCCTCCATACACGTGTATGGAGGGGGAGTCAATGCCAGACAGCTGTCTGAAAATATCTCCAAAAGCAGCTGAACAGTAGCCGGCTGGGCAAAAATGTCATTTTGACAAAATTGACTGCCGACCGGCACAAAAGAGTGCCGACCGGCACAATATAGTGCCGATGGCAACAACAACCAGCCGGTGGCCTCTTAGCCACTGCCGGTGGTGTGTGGGGATGCCTCAAAAGGCACTCCCTGCCCCTCCAAGGCAGAACATAAGTGTTTGGTGCAAAACCAAACACAAAACCATCGAGTTCGGAGATCCTGAGGCAAGGCGCGTAGCCGAGAACTCCGGGAACTCCAAACGAACACAAACATGGATAATCACCGAGTGTTCAAACGGTGACGTCCAAGTCTTGAGGACGGTCAAAAATGGGGTGTCTACACCAACATGTCAGTGTAGTGGGAAGCTCTGGCCAGCCAATCCACTGCCCCGCACGGGAAGCCCCTCTAGCACGGGCCCTGGTCGCCCTAAGCACTTCTCTTGCTGCAGGAGCTCTCGCCTCCTCGCCTCCACGAGTGCCTATTAGAGGTGGCAAGAGATGGGTCTGAATGAAGGTCACGTAGTCGCCCTTTGCCCTGAAGTAGTCAGGATCTAAGCCCACCATAAACTGAGTAACTGCATCCACAGATAGGCTGTCTGCTAATCTCATGGACTCGGACGGTGCCATCGGAATGATCAGGTCCGATAAGCCCATGGTCTGTTGGACGAACCGCTCACTTAGGAACCAGGTCTGGCAGACTGGGCCCTTAAGTAGAATGCGGAAGCAAGAAGTGGCCCAGGCCTCGGCGTACTGGTCCCGTATCCCAGCCGGCATCATGGCCTAAGACTGCTATATGATCTGCAAACAGAGAGTGTACAGATTGTTAGTTACTATTAGTTGCTAAAATGTGAATCAAAACAATGTTAACGCAAAAATGACCGTGATTTGGGTTACCTCGTAGGCAGCCACCGTGTTGAAATAGTGCCGGAAGAATGTAAAGGCCTCGCGACTCCGACGTTGGCACCTGCCGTCATACCGCCTCAAGTACAGAACTGCCAGTGGAAGCTCCTCCATGGGCTCTGGGGCGAGAGTTAGAAAATAAGCATACACCCACAGCTACAGAGAAAATGCAGTGATATATGAGCACAATGTATGAACAGATACAGAAAGTGCAAAGCAGAAAGCACAGGTATTGAACAAATATAAAGCAGAAAATGTAGAACAGAAAGTGTAAGGTGCAAAGAGGAAACTGAAATGCATACCTCCTAGGCTCGCCAATAGCCTCCAATCAACTCTCCCCTTAGGTGGGAGGTAGAGCTCATGTAGCCATATAGGGTGGTAAGGCCAGCTCCACCCCAATCATAGAAGCAAACCCGGGGAAGGGTCACCAGGGCACTCAGTAGGTATAAGCACACGGTGTTCTACCTATTCAAAAACAAGGTGGTATCGAGGACAAACATCAGAAAACCCCTAGCGTACTTGTAGACCGCCCGAACTCGCTCCGCGTGCCCCCTTTTCGGAGAGGGCACAAATTATAGTTCTAGCTACTACAGTTCAGACTCCTGTCACGGTTCTGAATCTAATCTCACAAAGTGCAATGTAAGACTGATAAATCACCAAAGAGTCCAAATCCGGCAAATCGTTTTGGAAAATCAATTTTGAATCAAAAAGTGCCAAACATGGACTGCTTTGCCAGATTTCAAAGTCGCCACCTAAATATTTTGTTTTTGGAAAATTTAGGAAACCGTGACTCGTGCCTAAGGCCACGTGTCTGTCATCACCAAAGTTGTCTCGGCTCGGAAATTTGGGTACGAGAGGGGAAGGTCCTGAAATGAGCACCCCTGCTCGCCCAATCAAAGATCAGCCTCTACTAACATGATATGTTGTTTTTGTAAACACATGTGTTCTTATTCCGGTTTATTAGCTAACATTACTATGTGATGCGCACAGCATACAAGTATAGACTCAATCACTTAAGTTGGAACAACTCAACTCGTGTTTGTTTTCGAAAATGGTTTGAAGGTGCTACTCGTAAGTAAGCTAAAGCACGGATTTGCCACCCTCAAGTGGGCTTAAAAGAAACCTGATGATTTTTCACTCCGCAAAATGGGCTTAAAACACACATTTATCGAATTGTCCCAATTCAAGCAATAAAGCCTTCATCCACAGTCATTCATGCAATTATAGCAATTAAGCAAATAGCCTCATGGCAAGCATGCTATCATGGCAATCACTTACACACATGCAAGGATGCTAAAGCGTAAACACTCACAATGTACTCCGAGCGAAAAAAGAAGCTAGTTAGAAATCATGCATAATCCTAACTATACAAGATGCCAAATACAACACATGCAAAAATGCAACTAAATGGGCTCGGCTATCTTAGATGGCATATGAATGCGACATTTGATACATGTATTCAAATAGGTATTGAAATACAATGCAGTTTGAATGATGCACCGAGCTCGGTGCATGCAAAACAAATGAATGAATGCACTCATGCAAGTATAAGCATGCTAATTGAAATATGCCCTAATCTAACCACTGAAAGCGGGTAAATAAAAGGGAGAAAGACGTGGGGTGTGGAAGACATTCACACACACGCACACTTATTACAACATTTGCACGAAGGGTCCAAATGAAAGCTAAGCTATTCTAAGCTAAGCTACTTAACTAATCCAATAATCTAATTAGACTAATTATTACACAACCAAATTGAATAACTAGCAAACACTAAGCTAATTATTACAACACTTTAACTAATTAACAAATTAATTTACAAAACCAACTAAGCATACAAAATATCTAAGTTAGGCTGCCTCAGCTCTACCTTGATCAATGAAGGATGTATGCTCTCGGTTGCCGCCTCGAAAAGCTCTCTGGTTACTCTCTTGAGGCTCTGTTTGCAGGGTGTCTTCAAGAACTTGCTACTGGATCTCACCAAAACAGTGCTGAGGAGTGCACCAGTGGCCTGCCGGCCATGAATGGTGACTGTCGACCCTCCTGCCGGCCAAGGATGTGCACTGCCGGCTAAGGATGAAGGGGTGCCGGCCACTGGTGTGCTGTGACACCAAACTGCAATAGAGCACAAAACAGAGGAAATGGAGGGTCCCCCAAGAACATGTGTGTACTATGCCCCTCCATATCATCTCAAAACATCAAGGGAGAGGCACCATTGGATCCAAGACCATCAATCAAGCATCTCAATGCATGATGGCCAAAGATCCAACTTGCACAAGTTCAATAAATACAATGCAAATAAGACTCTAAATCCATTACCTCCTCATGGATGATCAAAGGCAACGGAGACAAAGGGGATTGGCTCACTTTCATCACTTCAAGTATGAAGTGGGCCAATCCACCCTTGTGTTCAACATAACGTTCGGTTGAACATCGTGCAATGCAAACAAAATGCTACGCTTGGCATGAAATGCAAGACTCTAACGTGCAAACACTCATGCACAACATACTAGAACACTTAAGCATTAAAAGCTAGTGAAGGACACAACACTAGAATCATGCAAAGCAATGCTCGATGGACTAAACCAACACCAAACAAACCCCATGCATGCCAAAACAGTGGCAAAATCCTGTTGGAAATGAAGCACCAAAAGCTACAACAACATGCTCATGCATTAGCTCGCAAGCTAGGCATTAAACGCAACTCTCAAAAGCTCTCAAGGAATGAAAGAAGTAAGAGCATGACACATGTATACGCTCTGAAATAACATGTTAAACGATGCCCAAACATGCAATCATCACAAACATAGCATACTACGGTGCTCAAAACTCAAGACTAGCTAAGGTACTTGCACCATAGCCATATCAAGCAAGCCCCGAAGGACCAAGGTTACTCAAAACAGTCCTAAGGCAGGCCAAAAAAATGCTAGAAACATGATGAAGTGTAGCCAAAACAAGCTAGAATGAGAGGCATGAAGCATGATGCATGCAAGGCCAATGAGTGGGATTACACTACACATACCAAAACCAAGTAAGAGGTGACTCTACCAACAAAAATCAGAGTTGTAACATGGCAAAGTAACACCAAAAACATGCTGAGATGGTAGCCCCAAAGCTTAGGCAAGCATGCATACATATAGGCTTATAAGTGAAGCATAAGGCTCAATCCTAAAGCATAACAAAAAGGGGATAAATGCAAGAATATGGCAACGGTATATGATCTGAAATAACATGCCAAATGATGCCATGCCATGCAAAAAGCTCAAATATAACATGCTAGAGGTCTCAAAGCTTAAGGTTAGCAAGGCCAATCACGCTAGAGCCATACAAAGCAAGGCATGCACGACCAAAACCACTCAAATCAGACCTAAAGCATGTTAAATCAAAGCCAAAAATGTGTTGGAGCAAAGCTAACACATGCTAGAATGATGAACCAAAGCATGAAGCATGTTAGGCCAAAGAGCATGATTTCACTACAAGTACCAAAAGCAAGCAACCAATGACCAAATCAACTAAAAACAGAGTTATGGCAGGTCCAAAAAGTCACAAAAACATGCTTGGGCTCAGCTTAAAAGAAGTAGAAAAGCATGCTCAAGTATGAAGCCAACAAGGCAAGGAAGCAAGACAAGAGGAGAGGGGACCACCCCCTCTCATTTTGGACCTCAAAAACACCTTTCCACCACTGAAATTACTCTGAGTTTCAGTGGTAGAAAGGCCATGCAAAGGCCACTACAAAAGCTTCAAGGAATGGCTCCAAAGCTTAACAAATAAGGCATACAAGGGGGTGAAACACCCCCAACTCCTACAAGGCCTCAAACAAACATTTTAAACACTTAAAAAAAAAGCTTTTTGTAGTTGAAAGTCAAGCCCAAAACAACATGAAAAGGTGGCTAAGATGGCATACAAAGATAAGCTTAAAAGGGGAATACACTCACCCTTGAAGAACAGCAGCAAAGCAAGCCTTCCTCTGAGCCAAAACCAGCCTTTTGAGCCCAAACAAGACCCTCAAGTACCTCAGCAACAAAGTGATGGTGCTTTACTAGGTGTTGTAGTGCAAAAGTGAAGAGAAAATACACTTTGAGACACTATTAAGCACAATATAGAGAGAGAGAGTGTGAGAATTCCAGAGAGAGAGAGAGATATCTTGTCTCTAAAATTCTGTCAACCTCTAGAAAGGGGGAGGAGCCTCCCCTTATATAAAGCAATGCAATGCAAAGCTTGCTTGACAAGCTTGAAATGGCCTCCATATGGAGGATGGCTTAGTGAAAAACATCTGGCTCAAAAGATCTGAAATAATATTTGCTGAAACAAGGTGTCTTGTTGGCCATCAATGGTGGCCAACAGTGCCTCATTGATGGCCGGCAAGCCTTATCAATGGTCGGCAAGGCCAAATCCATGGTTGGCAGCCCCTTCCCCATAGCCGGCAGGCCATCACAAACATCAATATGGAGGGACCAAGGCATGGTCCAAAAATGAGACAAAATGGAAATAAGGTTTGGAAAGAGCAAACCTGGCATTTCGTCACGAAAGTTGAGCGCTCAGCGAGCAACCAAGCTTGTAATCGGACGTACCTGCAAGCACATCCAAGTCTTGAGGATGGTCAAAAATGGGGTGTCTACAGTACTGCTCCATCTCCTCTACTGTCTCTTGCTCGCTCCGTTGAAACCGCTCAACGAACCAGCTATACCTAACCATGCCTGTCCAATACAAAGGTGGACGCGCTCCTAGCAGCTTGACCCAAGCGGCCTCTCACTCTCTTACGTCTGTGTCTAATGGGATCGGATCAACCCCTATGCCAAAGCCGGTGATCATGGCAAAGTCGTAGGGAGTCATTGTCATCTCCCCTGTAGTGGAAAAGTGGAAGGAGTTAGTGGTGTCCGACCACCTCTCCACGAGTGCTCCTAGAAAAAGACGGCTAGCGATGACCCGCGTCAGGCCGGAGCAGAAAAGGCCAAAGCCAGCCTCGTCCACAATGTCACGAACCCCGGCAGGGAGCTTGTCATACCAGTCTCGCGTAGTAGTGGCTTCGTACCCCCTGAAGGCGCAAGACTTCCCCTATGGCAACGAATCGATGAAAAATAGTGCAAGAAATATAGTAAGGCAGTAATGAAAATACAGTCAGATGAAAGGCAGTGTAAGAAATGCAAGTAAAGAAATACAGGAATGCATGAAAACAGAGCTCATACCTCTACGACGATGGATGAAAGGTGAGAAGCCGGTTCCCTCAGCAAGAGTCCTTCAGTATACTGAGAACGAAGTCGCTAAAGCACCTAACGCCACCAGCTGGCAAGATCTGTGTACGGGATGGTACCTCCCTGGGTCAAAAGGGCATACCCTCAGCGGTAGTGGCTCCGGCTCAATCTCAGGCTCAAACTTTGCCTCGATTTTGGCATCGACGCCCTCAGCTGCCTCCCCAGCCTCAGCAATAACTAGCTCACCCGCCTCGGGAATAGGAGGCAATACGGGTGGAACCTTTGGAAGAGCCCCGTCATGTGGTGAATCATCCGCCATTTGGAAAATGGGTGAAAAGTAGTGAAAAATGAAGAAAAACGGAGAAAATAGGGTAAACTTGAAAAAAAGTCAACCCTAGGAGAGAGAAAATGGAAGAAAAAGTCAAAGTCAGAAAAATTTCACGGAACTCGAGAGAAACTCGAGGGGAACAAGCCAAGAAGGGTGGAAATCCAAGAAAAAGTGTCGAAATCAAAATCCAATCGGTTCAAAGTGAACAGAATCAAAAGGGTTTAGTGAATAAAGTTTGTATGGGGCGTTGGAAAATACATAAAAGGCTCAGATCTAGAGAGAAGAAGTGTCTAGAGAGAGAGAGGGAAGGATTTCGGCCCTAGAGAAGTGGGGAAATGAAGTGCCTTGACCTATACTTAAAGACCCGAGGCAAAAAGACCAAAAAGCCCCCGAATTGTCATCGGTGGCTGGCATGGGGCCGGCAAGGCTCATTGGTGGCCGGTAGGTGGCCAGCGGCCTCCCCCTGTGGTCGACAGCCTCTCTCTAATTCTTGATGTTGCTTTGTGTCTTTGTTTCCCAATAAGTGCAAGAAAGGTTCACTGTTAGGTCCAAATTGTCTCTACGAAAGCTCAAAAACTGTGTTTTCGGCGCATGATGTTTATTACTTGTCAACATGAATGAGGTGTATCCTTTTTAAACAAATTGCAACTCCTCCGAGAGGTAAATCGGAAGGTGCCATCGAATGTCGCTTTTGTTCGTTTTGTCTTCGTTCTCCTTTCGATCTCTATTTGTTGCATAGAATATTCATCTCACATGTATTGTTGCATAAAATATGCATTTCACATACACATATTGTATGCGTACCTCGCATCATTCCAATTTCACATAGAATATGCGTTTGTTTCTTGCATAAAACTTGTTTTCACTTCACTTTGTGCATCTATCGCACTTGTTCACTCTGTGCATCTATCGCACTTGCTCACTTTGTGCATCTATCGCACTTGTTCACTTTGTGCATCTATCACACACCCCTTTGTTGTTCCATCTCGAGACGTGTGAAGAACGCACTCGAGCGGTTTTCTTGTTTATCTTAGGACGCATTACGCGCGACCCTGGGCGGGTTTCATCTCGGGATGCGTGAAATGCGAGCCCGAGCAGTTTTTCTCATCTTCTCACGATTTCAACGTGATTAGAGTTTCTCAGGACACGTGACTCACGGCCCTGGGTGGGTTTCATCTTGGGACGCGTGAAACGCAAGCCCGAGCGGTTTTTCTTATCTTTTTACGATTTTAGCGTGATTAGAGTTTCTTAGGACGCAAGATGTGCGGCTCTGGGCGGGTTTCATCTCGGGATGCATGAAATGCAGCCCTGAGTGGTTTCTCTTGTTTCTTGAGACGCGTGAAATGTGAGCCTGAGCGATTTTTCTTGTTTCTCGGGACGCATGAAACGTGACCCTGAGCAGTTTTCCTTTGTTTCTAGAGACGCATGAAACGCAACCCTGAGTGATTTTCTCAGTTTCTTAGGATACGTGAAACACAACCCTGAGCGGTGTTTTCTTTCCTCGTCTCTTGTTTTTTGGCGTGGTTAGAGTGTGATTTTATTCTTTTTGCATGGAACTTGTTTTGGTTTGAAGCTTGAAGCTCCTCATTCATATGTTGTTATTTCATTATTGCTTATTGCATTTGTTTTGCTTATTGCATCATCTCACATAATCATGAGTTTTCAAAATAGCCAGCCTCGTGTAGCATGTGAGTCCAGCTTTCAAAGTTGCATTGTGCATATCATTTGCATCTTGCCCCAGAACTATGCTGGTTTGATTCCTTGCAAAGGGATACGTAGGCCGCCTGCGGGCGCAACAATTTATTTTGTTTGTTTATCCAAGTCTTACGGCCTTGTCAAAAATGGGTCGTTTTCGAGCTTTGACATTCACTCACATCATTTCATGACTTTGAGTTCTGTCAAACAGGGGCAACTGTAGACATCCCATTTTTGACGGCCCTTACCACTTGGACATCATCGCATGCACACCTGATGATGAGTTTATTGCTCGCCAAGTGCTCAAAGTCCTCAGTGGAATGCTGTAGCCTTGAGCCTTTCAAACCCACACCCTCGTTGCCTCATTCTTGGACCAAGCCTTGCACAGATGCATGCTTGAAGGACCAAGCCTTGAGCCACCAATGATTGTCGACCGGCCACTAGTTTCTTTTGCAGATATTTTATACTAGTTGTACCAGCTGTTTGCACAGATGCATGCATCTGCACTCACATGTAAGGCTAGATATCCTTGCAGAGAAATCATGTTTTCTGTATATAGGAGACCCCTCTCTCATGTTTCAAGATTAGAAAATTTTGAGATAAAAAATTTTCCTCTCTCTCTCTACCAAATCTCTACACTTTTGCCTATAATTCCTTAACCTTTGCCTATACACCCTTAACCAAATCTTATCATCTATGAGCTGAGGTGTCTTTGAGCTTGGTCTGAGCTCTAGAGGGTGTTGTTTGTTTGGTTTTGTTACTTGAATTGCTTCTTCTCTTCAAGAGATATAAGGCTTTGTCTATTAGCTTGCTTTGTCTACTATTATTCTCGCTATTTTCCAACTGATTTTGGGCTGTAAAACTTATGTATTTTTGGGTAGAAACTTGGGTCCTAAGGCCATTAAAGGTTGAGGGGTGGTTCACCCTTCTTTATACCTTGGTTTGGAGGCCTTAGCCCTTGTGTTTCCCACATTTTTACTATCTTTTTCAAAGCTTTTAAACACTGATTTTCAGAGCTTTTTCAATGGGCCAAAAATCATGTTTTGAAGCCCAAATTTGGAGGGGTTAGCCTCCCCTCCTTGTGTCTTACTTACTAGCCTAGTTTATGCCATGTTTTAGCTCAATTCCAGCATGTCTTAGAGCTTTCTTTAGACTATTTTAGCACTGTTTTTGGCTGTTAGTTTCATTTGAGCTTTGTTTTGCATGCTTGTAGTGTAATCGTCCTCATAAGATTGGTGTTCTAGGCCTTAGACATCATCTTGTTTGAGTTGATAGCATTTATCTGTGCTTTTCTCACTCATTTTCAGCACTAATAATCTCTACAACCTCCCTCATTTCTTGGCTTTTTGTTTGGCTTTGAAAGTGGTTCAAACTACTTGTTTGTTGAAAGCATGAGATTGAGGTGTCAGGCTTAAAGGTTTAATCCCTTAGGCAGTTCATTACCAATGGTATGATGTCTCTTTCATGCCTAAGACAACTCTTGGTTTGAGTCATCTTTCCATTAGAGGACTTAATCTCACCTTTTGGACTCCATTGGTTAAAGGATGAATGGTAATCTAAAATGGAGTAACTAAAAGTTGAAATTAAAAGTGAGCAAGACAATAATTTGGTTGTGTTCAATCGAACGTTAATTGAACACATGGAAACTTGAACCATTTCATAGTCATTAGTGATGAAATGATTCAAGGTTCCAAGGTCATCACTTCCCTTGATCATTTATGAAAGGAAGGAGGTTTATGTCTTGTTTTGCATTCATTGAACTTGCACACTTGGTTTCATAAGCCATCATGCAATGAAATTGCATCCATTGATGGTTTGTGAACCGAACTTGCTACTCCTTTGATTTGCTCATGAAAAGAAAGGGTGAGTTGTGCAAACAAACCCTTGAAATACCCTGTATATGCTCTGTTTGTCCTCTGTTGCAGCAAGGAGAACTAGACAGCAGTGGCCGGCAAGCCACTTTCCATGGCCAGCAGGTGGTCGGCAGCCCACCTTTAATGGCCGGCCGGCCATCACTGGTGGCTGGAAACCTTCGTCACTGGCCGACCGGCCACTGATGCAAATTTCAACAATATATTCCTTTGGTAGGGCAGAGTTATTCTGGAAGTGGGAACAGTGTGTGTGTTCTATTGTGCAACAGAGGCTCTCCGGAAGCAAAACGGTGGCTTTTCAGGTAGAAACCGAGCATGCGCATGAACATCCCTCGTTTCCCGAGGCATAATAGTTAGTTGTTTAGTTTAATTACTTATTTTAATTGCACTTGCATTGTAATTATTTAATTAGTTAGTTAACTAGTTAGTTAATTAATTTGTTGTACTAATTAGTTAAGTAGTTTAGCTAATTTCATTCGGTTTGTAATAATTAGTTAGCTAGTTAGTTAGTTTATTCATTCGGACTATCCTTCGTGAGAGCGCAATGTAATAATGTGTATGTCTTCCAACCCTATGTCTTTCTCCCTTTTATTTAAACTGCTTACGATGGTTAGTTTAGGGACATCACATTTTGTCGAGCATACTTCATGTTTGCATCGATTTGTATTACATGCACTGAGGCTTGGTTCATCATTCTAACTGCATTGTTAGTTTAATACTTCTTTGAATACGTGCTTAGACCACATGATATTTACTTGTTTCATATGCCATATTAGTAGTTGAGCCTATTAAATGCATGTCGCATGTGTTACATTAGTCATATTGCATGGTTAGGAATCATGCATTTTTTTTTTCTAACTCATTTCTCTTTTGGCATCGACTACTAGGTGAGCCTTTACTTGCTTTAGCATCTTGCATGAAATGTTGATGTTGCCATGTCTAGCATGCTTGCCATGAGACTAAGTGCTTAAATGATAAATTGATTGAATGCCTGTGGATGAAACCTATGGCTTGAACTGGAATAATTTGATTAATGTTCATATGTGATCACTTTTTCCAGTGGTACATATTCAAAACAATTTTCAAAAACAAACACGAATTGAAATGTTCCAATTCTTACAAGTTAGTCTATACTTGTGTGTGTGCACATCACATAGTAATGCTAGCCTAATAAACCAGAACAAAAGCATATAGTGTACATAAGATTCATATCATGATTAGTAGAGACCAATCTTTGATCGGGCGAGCGAGGGTGCCCAAATGTATTCATGACCTCTCCCCCTCGTACCAAAGTTCCCGAGCCGAGACAATCTTGGTAATGACGGACACGTGGACTTTGGCATGAGTCATGGGTTTCCTAAATTTCCCCAAAACAAAATATTTAGGTGGTGACCCTGTATCTGGCAAAGCAGTCCATTTTTGGCAATTTGATTCAACATCGATTTTCTAAAAGATTTGTCGGATTTGGACTCTTTGGTGTTTATCAATTTCACATTGCATTTGTGAGATTAGATTCAGAACCGCGAGAGTCCGAACTGTAGGGCTTATATTTGAACTTCCAAAAGGGAATGCAAAAACACCGAGCTACAATATTATTTTAAAAAATAATAATTCATTGAAAATGATCGTGTATGTTTAAGGCATATATTAATGTTTCTTGGATAATTTTTAAATAAAAATTTAGCATTATTGATAATGCACCTTCATGAGCTCTACCAGAAAATATATGCAAAAATAATTTGGCTGGAATAAAAATTTGGGAGACTTACGTATAGGTTCTAATAAGTGGACTTATTATCCAATAGGTCCTATGATAATTAATGGTATTTTTCATCAAACACTATTAAAAAACGTCACTAATTATTAATTTCCAAAGACAGTTTTGTCACCAATTATAAGTTTTACCGACAATTTGAACAAATCGTCATAAAAAAGCGTCACTAATTTTTTACTTTCAACGACAATTTGAAAAATTCGTTACAGAAAAATATTACTAATTGTAAGTTTTAGTGACAAATTATAAAAGCCGTCACAAAAAAAAAAAAAGTTACTAATTGTCAATTTTTTGCGACATATGCAAAAAATATCACAAAAAATTATTTGTAACGACGATTTTAGTAGGACGTATTTTTAATAGGACTTGATAGGAATTAAGTCAAACTATTAGGACCTATTAGTAGTTTATCTTAAAATTTTGCGGTTATTATGATGTGTCACATAATTAATCAGAATTCCTTTGAGAACTGAAATTATTAAGGTTATAGAGATTTTGTGCATAATTCCTTTTGAGGACACTGTTAATGATTTGAATTTGTAATGTTTTATACATCAATGTGAATAATTATTATGATCTTACTAATATAACCATAAATCCTTCATTTGAGTCAACACATCTTAAGTACTTTTGCATATAATAAAATACTTAATATTGTCATATAAAAGTATTATAATAGATCATAATTAAATTCCATTTGAAGTATAATTAAAGACCCGATGCTCCACTATAGACAAAATAAAAAAATATAAGAAATTAAGAAAGGCCTTTTCGATTAATAACCAAAATAATACACCATGAGTTATAACCAAGTCATAATTTGTATATTATAGCATTTTCAATTGTTTTTATTTTTTTCAGAAAAAAATATTTTAATACAAGTGGAATTCATGATTTTTGGTAAATTTTATTAACATAAATGAAGATTTGATTTCAGGTTGAGAATACACTCTTTTATTTTTTTATTTTTTTTAAACTTTGAAATAAATTATTTTTATGATCCTTTTACATAAAATCACACATAGTGACAAAAAATTTCATCAATCATTAGCAAATTTGTTAGTATTTAGCTTTCAATTGTTAAAATTTTCTACACATAAAGTATTAAGGCTCAAAATTAATTTTTCATTTTAAAAATAAATTCCTATGCATCGTATGGATCACTTACAAATTCGTTATTATTATTTTGTCTTGATTAGAGCATTAATATCCAATCTATACTAGGCTTGGGCAAAACAATTTGAAATGAGAAAGGGGTAGTCAACTTGTAGCCTTTTGGCTTCTTAATCCTAAACCCATATGAAAACCCTTAACTCAACCCTATCCTCGTTGTCCAACTATCCAATTGGCATACTCAAAGCTAGAGCTGTCCAACTACCCTAAGGAGTTAATCACCAACTACGTAGACTTAAATAATATTAAGTCTTATTAACTTTTTAAATGTACCAATAAATCTTACGTTACCTAAGTTGCCCTTATTCAATTTTAATTTGTTAAGTTCTTTCATATTATTTTCTCTCTCTCTATCATTTTTTTCAAAAGCTTTACATAACCACTTGTGATCACCACCGACACGACCACCACTATCACTTTTGCTGCCCACCGCCACCGCTATTGTCGCCGTTGTCATCCACCACCACCATTGTTGTTCAACTATTGTTATTGTTTACTAACTATCACCATCTCGCCGATGAATACACCATTGCTACCATCACAGATCCACCACTATTGTTGCATGTTCACCTTTATCATCACAGATCTACACTTTACTCTTACAGATCACTCCACCGTCGTCAATCTATACTTTATTATCTCTGATCCACTTCTATCGTCGCTGATCTATACAACCACCACATCACCACCGCCTCCTCTGTCATTACCACCTTATTTTATCATTATCATTATCATTAGCCACTATTTTCTGGCTATCTCATCTAGATGTACACCAATCTAGTAGTTTAAGTAGTGAAATTGGCTTTAAATGACTCTAAATAATGGCGATTCTCCATATCTCACCCATTGTTCTATTTCTCAAACTCTCTCTTTAACTAGATCCGTTACAAATCCGATTTAGATTTAAATTTAATTTTTAGTAATAAATGTATCAATCTCTTCTTCTTCTTCTTCTTCTTTTTTTTTTTCCTTTGCGGAAAAGAAGGGTAAGTTATTGCAAGTGAACATGAGTAAGAGTGAGTAAATCAAATTTGTTGTTTATCATTTTTTTACAAATCAATCAGTGATAAATTATGAGTTGGACAATTTTCACTGTATTAAATTCTGTTTGTGTACTCAATAACAAACAGAACACACAAGGAATAAATTAAAAAGAAAGATTTTTCAAAATCTGTTTAATTACAAAAAGCAAATAGAAAATGGAAATAGAGTAGGAGGAAGGAAACAAAATAAAACCAAGAAAATACTTACAGAAAATATTTTTTGAAAATGATCAAGTCTAGTGTTTTACACTATTTCCTTAAGATAGATTTGTTTCTTGGGTGCTAACAGATTATGGATGTCTATCTCCCAGGATGAAATGCTCTACAACGAACAGTAGCAGCACTACAAACTATTCGCACAACGAACACACTTTGTGCTTGTACACTTTCTCACAGAAAATTAAATACAGCAAAATGCAGAGAGCAATAGCTGAAGCAAGAATGAAAAAATTGAGTGTTCAATCCAAATGAGGCACTGACTATTTATAGGAGAACTTGTGGTTTTTCACAACAGATTTCAACAGGTAAAAACCTGTTCGGATTGAATTGACCAGATAAAACCAGTTCGAACAAGTAAAAACCTATTTGGATTGAATTGAACAGATAAAACTTGTTTGGGTTTAATTTAAACAGGTAAGAACCTGTTCAGTAAGAGGAATAGGTGCATCAGGCCAAACGAATTAATTTTGAATTTCAAACCGAAATTCAAATTACAAATGGTAAGAATTTAATTTTTAGAAAAATAAAATTCAAATCTTTTTGGCCCAAAAAGATAAGCATCTCACACCACGTACCCGCGCCTAAGCCTAAGCCGCCCGACCAGACGGACAGCAGCGGCGGTGCGCGCGTGTGTGTTTATTTTGGGTCCAATGGGTCTAGCCCACTTTACCTATAACCTACATTTGCCAAATACCCCCACACTTTTAAGTATTTGTAGGAAGGTTGTTGATCTTTCTACAATTCATAAGGAGTGTTATTTGTTTTCTTGTGGGGTATTCTCTTAAGAACATAATTAACAGACAATATTGCTTCCCCCCGCAAGTTTTGTAATAAGCCTAAACTTAGTACCATGACATTCATCATTTCTTTAAGGGTTCTATTCTTCATTTCAGCAATTTCATTTTGCTATGGAGAGTAGGGTACTATAGTTTGGTGAATAATGCCATGTTATGCACAAAATTCATTTATAGATACATCATATTCACCACCCCTATCACTCCTAACCATTTTAATGGTTTTACCAAGTTGATTTTCAACTTCAGTTTTGTAGAGTTTAAACATTTTCCAGGCTTCATCTTTACCTCTAAGTAAATGTACGTAACAATATTTTGTGCAATCATCGATAAATGTTATGAAATACTTTTTACCTCCTCTAGTTTGAACAAATTTAAGATCACACACATCAGTATGAATTAATTCTAGAGGTTTGGTTTTTCTTCAACCGATTTAAATGGAGCCTTAGTTAGTGTTGCTTCTACACATATCTCACATTTGTGATTGGGATCAATTTTAAAACTTTGGTATATAATCCAAACCAATCAGTCTATGCAAAGCATCAAAATTCACATGTCCTAATCTACCATATTATAAATTTGACTCAAGAATATAAGAAAAAGATATGTTATTCTTATTCATAGCAGATTTTGGTACAACAATCATTACATTCCACTTGAAGAGACCATCGCTCATGTATCCCTTACCAACATATACACCACTCTTTGTTAATACAAACTTATCAGACTCAAATACAAGCCTAAAACCATTTCTACTTAACAAACAACTACAAACTAAATTCTTCCGAATATCTGGTACATGCAGCACGTTGTTAAGGGTAAGTTCCTTTCCCGATGTCATTTTCAAGATAACTTTCCCTTGTCCAGCCACAACAGAAGTAGATGAATTTCCCATGAATAGTTGCTCATCATTTGCAGCCTCATCATAAGTAGTGAACATCTTTTTGTCTGCGCAAATGTATTGAGTTGCCCCAGTGTTGACCCACCACTCTTTGGGATTTCTAACCAAATTAGCCTTCGGCACTACAGCAGAGAGATTGATGTCATTTACTCCATCAGAAATGTAATCAACTTTTGTCACATTGGCTTAATTGGTGGTCTTTTTGTTTGTACTTCCACGATCGTTCTTAGGGTGACGGCAATTAGAGAGACGATGTCTGGTCTTCCCACAATTATAGCATTTTCCTTTCAATTTTGTATTGCCATTGTCACCTTATATAGACACCCTATTTTTTACGACCTTTACGACTTGGACATCCTCGCATGCACAACCGATGATGAGTTTATATGCTCACCAAGTGCTCGAAGTCCTCAGTGGAATGCCATAACTTTGAGCCTTTCAAACCCTGTACCTTTGTTGTCCTAATTTTGGACCAAGCCAAGCTTTTCTAGCCTCCAGCCTTTACCCGGCCACCACTTTTGGGTTGCGGCCACTGATGTGGCTTGTTGGCCACCACTGTATTTTGTCGATATTTTATACCAGCTGTGCCAGCTGGTTGCACGGATGCATGCATCTATCCCCACATGTAGGGCTGGATCTCCTTGAGGGAATTTCATGTTTTCTATATATAGGAGGCCCCTCTCTCATGTTTTAAGGTTAGAAAATTTTGAGTTTAAAAATTTTCCACTTTCTACAATTCTCTCTCTCTCTCTCTCTCTCTCTCTCTCTCTCTACCAAATCTCTACACTTTTGCCTACAATTCCTTAACCTTTGCCTATACACCCTTAACCAAATCTTCTCACCTTTGAGCTGAGGTATTCTTAAGCTTGGTTTGAGCTCGGTTTGAGCTCTAGAGGATGTGTTTACTTGGTTTTGTTGCTTGGAATAACTTCTCCTCTTTAAGAGGTATAAGACTTTGCTTGTAGCTTTGTTTTATTTGATATTATTCCTACTATTTTTCCATTGTTTTAGGCTGTCAAAACTCTGTTTGTTTGTTTGTTTGTGTGTGTGTGTGTGTGTGTGTGTGTGTGTGTGTGTGTGTGTGTGGCTAAAGCTTGGGTTTAAGGCCATTAAAGGTTGAGGGGATGATATCCCTTCTTTATACCTTGTTTTTGGAGGCCTTTGCCCTTGTGTTTCCCACCCTTTTAATATCTTTTTCCAAGCTTTTAAACACTAATTTTTAGAGCTTTTTCAGTGGCCAAAATCTTGTTTTGAAGTCCAAATTTGAAGGGGTTAGCCTCCCCTCCTTATGTCTTGCTTACTAGCCTGGTTGGTGCCATGTTTTAGCATTTTAATCTAGCTATTTTTAGTTTAATTCCAGCATGTTTCAGGACTTATTTTAGACTATTTTAGCACTATTTTGGGCTGTTATTTGAATTTGAGCTTTCTTTTGCTTGCTTCTAGTGTAATAGTCCTCATAAGCTTGATGTTTTAGGTCTTAGACATCACTTATTTGAGTTGATAGCACTTATTTTGGGCTTTTCATACCTGATTTAAGCACTAATAATCTCTGCAACCTCCCTTCATTCTTGGCTTTTTTAATTTGCTTTGAAGGTGGTTTCAAGTCACTTGCTTGCCTAAGTACGCAACTGAGGTTTCATATTTAATGGTTTAATCCCTTAGGGGGTTCATTACCAACGATGTGATGCTTCTTTCATACCCAAAGCAACTTGTGTTTTGAGCCCTCTTTCGATTAGAGGACTTTAATTCACCATTGGACTTAATTGAATTAAAGAATGGTTGGTAAACTAAGATGGAGTAACTTGGAATTAAAAGTGAGAAAGATAATAATTTGGTTGTATTCAATTAGACGTTAATTGAACACACGGAACTTGGGCCATTTCATACTTGCTAGTGATGAAAAGATTTAAGTCTCCAAGGTCATCACTTCCCTTGATCTTTCATGATAGGGGGTGGTTTTTTTTTTTTTTTTTTGAGAGTCTTATTTTGTTACATTTATTGAGCTTGCACACTTGGTTTCACAAGCCATCATGCAATGAAATTGCATCCATTGATGGTTTGTGAACCAAACTTGCTACTCCTTTGATTTGTTCATGAAAGGGATAGGTGAGTTGTGCAAACAAACCCTTGAAATACCCTATATATGCTATGTTTGTCCTTTGTTGCAGCAAGATGAACCTGTGCAGCAATGGCCAGCAAGCCACTTTCCATGGCTGACAGGTGGCTGGTAGACCACCTTTGATGGCCGACCGGCCATCACTGGTGGTCGGCAATCCTCATCGCTGGCCAGCCTACCATTGGTGCAAAATTCAGCAGTAAGTTTGTAAGGCAGAGCAGAGTGGGCAGCAGTATTGGTGTTTAACTGCGCAAATAGAGGTATTCAAAGGCAAAATGGTGGTCTTTTCAGGTGGAAACCGAGCACGCACATGCGCATCCCTCGTTTCCCGAGGCATAGTAGTTAGTTGTGTAGTTTAATTACTCATTTTAATTGCACTTGCGTTTTAATTATTTAATTAGTTAGTTAACTAGTTAGTTAGTTAATAATTAGTTAAGTAATTTAGCTAGTTTATTGTTTTGGTTTGTAAAAATTAGCTTAATTAGCTTTAGCTTAGCTTAGCTTAGTTAACTAGTTAGTTTAGCTCATTCGGACTCTCCTTCATGAGAGCGCAATGTAATAATGTGTATGTCTCCAACCCTACGTCTTTCTCCTTTTTAGTTAATTGCTTATGATGGTTAGTTTAGGGACATTATGTTTCAATTAGCATTCTCCATGTTTGCATTCACTTGTATTGCATGCACCGAGGCAGGGCACATCATTCTAACTGCATTGTCGTTTCAATACTTCTTTGAGTACGTGCTTAGATAGCATGTTATCAAATTGTTTCATATGCCATGTTTAGTAGCCGAGCCTATTTAAATTGCATAACGCATGTGTTGCATTAGTCATATCGCATAGTTAGGAATTATGCATTTTTCTAACTCTTTTGTTTGTTTTGGATTGGAGTACTAGGTGAGACTTTACTCGCTTTAGCATATTGCATGAAATGTTGATGTTGCCATGTCTAGCATGCTTACCATGAGGCTAAATGCTTACGTGATAAACTGCTTGAATGCCTGTGGATGAAGGCTTGTTGCGTGAATTAGCATAATTTGAGTAATGTTCATATGTGATCACTTTTTCAAGTGGCACATATTTCGAAAACAATTTTCAAAACAAACATGAATCAAGTGTTCCAATTCTTGCAAAGTAGTCTATACTTGTGTGTGTGTGCTCATCACCTAGTAATGCTAGCCTAATAAACCGGAACAAGAGCATATAATGTTGATAAAAATCATATCATGATTAGTAGAGGCCGATATTTGATCGGGCGAGTGGGGGTGGTCAAATGCATTCATGACCTTCCCCTTTTGTACTTAAGTTCCCGAGCCGAGACAATCTTGGTGATGACAGACACGTGGCCTTTGGCACGAGTCATGGGTTTCCTAAATTTTTCAAAAATAAAATATTTAGGTGGTGACTCTGTATTTGGCAATGCAGTCCATTTTTGGCAATTTGATTCAAAATCGATTTTCCAAAAGATTTGTCGGATTTGGACTCTTTGGTGTTTATCAATTTCACATTGCACTTGTGATATTAGATTCAGAACCATAGGAGTCTGAACTGTAGGGCTTATATTCAAACTTCCGAAAGGGGCTTGAAAAAGTCAAGCTACAGTTTCTGGCGATTCTGCTGGGGATTTAGAGAACTTGACTCGAACTCATGATATGAAATTTTATCTACACTTATATGTTTCTTTGCATTGCATTTGCATTGGTGCGTTTAAGTCACTGTATTTTCCATCTGCTATTTCTGGACGGTTTACCGAAGGCTTGCCTAAAAAGCTTGCCAAAATGCTGACCGGTCACGGGTTCTGCCATGATAGGAACACAACCCTTGGATCTGGACTACCGTTGTACTGTTTAAACCTCCTTTCACTTCTCGATGTTAGGTGGAGAGGTCTATCAGGTAGTCTTGCCAAGGTAGCCTTTTGACAATTTGGCCTAGTTGCATATCGAAAGCTGTAGAGGCTATTCCAAACTACGACAAGATGCTTACCTGAATGCAGGATTGCGTGAAATCGCTTTATCTGAATAGTGAACCCTAGCTCCAGACGAAACTAGGACAGGGTAACCCTACCCCCTCATAGAGGTGTTTTGGCTCTCACTTAACTGGTATGTGCTTTATAGTGAAACTGTACAGGAATGTCCGTATCAGTTGCAAGTTGGGAATCAATTTTGGGGGCAGAATTTAGTGTTGAGTGCAGTCTTATAGCTTTGATTACATCTGTGTGTTGTTAACATCTGAGCTGAGGTATTGTGTGGTTTCTGATTGCTGCTTTCTTTTTGCTTTATTTCTTTTTGCTAGGTAGTATAACATCATAACTTTGGATAGTTTAGATTTCCCCCAAGCGCTCTGGACTCTTGTCAGGAGGCTGTATAGATCCTGAGATCTTGTTAGGGGACAACCTGTGTTTGCTTCGCTTCCACCGGTTACTAGACGGAGAAGAGTTAGACACAATTCAACAGTCTAGCAGTCACCTTTTACTTTACCTGCATCTAGTTAGGCTCAGTCTTCTACATCCAATCCAGTACGAGATCACTCGTCCATTCTGATGGCGCAATATCCCCCAGTTAGTATGGAGGAACTAATCCACCACTTTCAGCAAATAGTTGAAACCATGTAGCGAGACGCTTTCCATTAGGCCGAGGTCACAGCACACCAGGCTGAGGTCATCAACATGCTGCAGCAACAACAGCCACAGCTGGTAGCGGCTTCCACATCTCATGCACCTCCCACAGGTACCCTAGCACCTAGAGCCACAACCCATACCACTAATGCCCAAGCTAAGACTCAGGGCAATCCAGCAGAGCCAATCCCACCACAAGCCTCCAAAGTGCCTGTGTATCAAACGGAGGCTCCATTTGAGTTTGAGGTTGACCTGACTGTGCTTAAAGTCAACTAGCTTGAGAAGCTATTCAAAAGGGTAAAGGGTGTTAATTCTATTCCCGACATAAAAGACAGGTATACCGACTCTGCAATGACATTGCCAGACCGATTCAAAATGCCACACATCGATCGGTTCGATGGCTCTGGAGACCCCATGGTTCATCTTCTGTTGTTTTCAGACATCCTACAGCTGATGGGCCTGACCAGATTGCAGAAGCTCTCACTCTTTGGTCGGACCTTGTCTGGTATAGCGGCTATATGGTATGCAAGGCTGGAGGATTCTGTGAAGCAGAGTTAGGAGGAAATGACTGAGGCCTTTATTGGACAATACTCCTGCAACACCCAAATCAAGGTCACGACCCGTGATCTCGAAGCAACACCCCAGGAACCAAAGGAGGGCTTCTCAGAATTCATGACAAGGTGGAGGCCCAAAGCTTCAATGATGACTACACGACCTTCAGAGAAAGATCAGATAAGGATGGTAGTCCACAATTTGCTCGGGAAATTATTGCAGAAGATGATCATCCTACCTTTGTTCACGTTCACTGAGTTGATAACTGATGAGAAAAAGTAGGCCAAGAGGCCTTTTGTGCGTAGTTCCAATGCAACCACTAGTGGTAGCACAACTACACGGCCGTCTGATGTGAGTGTTGTCACCACTCCACAAATTTCAAACAACCCAGTCCGATCCCAAAAGACCTTCACCCCACTCTATATGCCTTTATCCAAAGCCATGAGGGTGTTGATAAAAAAGGGGCACCTCAAGCCGTTAGAGCCTCGCCACTACCTGATCCTCTTCTACCAAAACACAACCCAGCCAAGTACTGTGCGTTTCACCAGTAGCACGGTCACGACATCGACTAACGCTTCAGGCTGCGTCATGAGACTCAAGACCTCATCGACAACAAGGTGATCACACCACCCTAAAAGCCAAATGTAACTACCAACCCTCTTCCAGCCCACAATCAAGTTCCTCCACCACAAAACCTAAACCTAATCCATACACTGGCCATCCCCTACGACCCCAACGTATATATTACCCCTTCTCACCTACCTAGACCAACGGTGTTCATCCCTGAAAGCATAGATTTGTGCATGATGGACATGTCCACACTTCAACCTAAACCCGTGGTGGTGACAGCGGTAGAAGAAGGGAAGTTGGCCTTAGAGGAGAGCACGAGTCCGTTGCGTGAGTGCTTTGAGGACTTGTCTGATGGGGGGTATGATCCAAGCTGCTACATCATGCCAATTGACCAAGTCAAGCCAGAAGTGGTATTGCCAACAGTAGTGGAAGTCAATGTGGTTAGGGAGGATGGCCTGAGCCAAAGTCTGGATGATCTGGCAGAGCTTGAAGAGGACTTAAACAACCTGAAGTTCTTCGATAAACAAGATCAAGGGGATATGCAGATTGATTGGTTCGATTTGAATGGGTCGACGGACAACTCAAGGTGGTTGAGTGATGAACTTGACAGGGAGGAAGGAACTGAAACAAAACCTCGAAGAAAGGAAAACTGGAATTGCTAAGGTGGCCAAAATGGCCGATGAAAAGGAAAAACTGTCGAAGAGCATCGGTGTCAAGAATGTAGCTCAGGAATTAGATACTGTGAGTACTACGGACACAGAACAGAAAGCTGCGTTGAAGCAGTTTGAACAAGAAAGGGTTCGAGACAAACAGAAAGCTAGAATGGCCCAATACCCCATGAGGGATGCCTGTGATGTGAGAGTGATCAGAACGGAGCTGGACAATTGTTTGTCGGTTGCCAGAGGTATGTGGTGGGAAGATGACGATCTACATCAGGCCCACACCAATGAAGACTGGGATGAGTCCCTGTTAGACAACACCTGGTATGCTGAAGAGATAGACCATACGACTAGAAGTAGGCGGTATTTCAAGCCACCGCACTTATATCAAACTAAAGCCTCTGGAAAAGATAGAGAGGTTGAGAAGCAGAAAGAGAAGCAGTTAGAGAAAGAGGCAGTGTTGAAACAACTGAAGAAGATCCAAGCCAACATCTCAATCTGGGGGCTGCTCATGGCTTCTCGAGTGCATTGACAGGCTATATTATCGGCAATGGACAAAGCCAAACTGTCCATTGACACCACCCCTTAACAGCTTATGGGATTAGTTTTCCCAAGTGGTGCCAGCCCAACCCTAACTCTCGCCGGAAGGCTTAGTACATAACAAACGCCTGTATATATCTATTGAGTGCAGAGAAAAATGGGTGCTAGTGGTGTTGGTCAACACCGGGTCAGCTATCAATGCATGTCCTTCTTGCATAGCTTATGCCATCAGCCTGAAACCAGCAGACTTCGTGCCGACAACCCAAGTGATCCGGGCATATGATAATACTACTAGAGAGGTAATGGGCACAGTACAAATCAGAGTTCAGGTGGGCCCGACTCAACGGGATGTCGAGTTCCATGTCCTAGATGTCCCGACCACCTTCAACTTACTGCTAGGAAGGCCCTGGCTGCATCTGGTGAAAGCAGTCTCCTCTACCCTCCACCAAATGCTGAAATACCCTCATGGGAAGGGAGTTATGATTGTGTTCGGGAATTCGTCCATACATCCTCCACCAGAGATAACTACACCAGTGCTGGAGATCGTTCATGGCGAGGAGGATGTTTTCCTTTCAGGGTTTACTTTGGCCGAGGCCCGAGTGGTGCAGAACATCTTGGCTACTGGTGAGGGCATGTATGTCAGTGCAAATCAGTCTATTTCATGAATAAGCAGCAACATGTGCCAGAAATGGGACTAGAAAGAAGTGGTCGGAAAGGCGTCACAACATTGGCCGATGTGCTGCATAATCCACATGCCTTTGGTCTTGGTTATACGCTAACCAAAGAGGATTGGGCCAGGAAAAGAGAAGATATAGCAGGCAGAGCTAGAGCCAAGAAGGTCGGGAAGCACTATGAGCTCGTTCACAGATCGATCCGGGGAACGTTGAATGGTCACTTTGTTTGGGAGGGAGAAGACTTCCCATTTTGTGACTTTTCTGAGCCCCGGTTGAATTCTGCAAAGCAGCATGTTCCCAGCTTCGAAATTTTCTTCGATTTGCAGCTACAAGATAGTGATGCTAAGGAAAAAGCTGAATCGAATGTTGAAGCTGAACAGAGCATGGAAAATGACTCAGACAGCAGTAAGCTGGAAGTAAGGGCAGCACTGGTATGTCTCCTTTCAGATCATTCGGCCGACTCAGAGAGCTTGGGGGATAACCTGACCATCTCTATGATCGGGGACCAAACGGGTGTGAACCCATCTAACAGCATTTTGGATGCATCTGAAGCACTATCTCTTGTTTGGCAGCTGGAGGAGGGCTACCTGCCTAGTTCTGAGTTGGGTAGTGAGCCAGAATCTAATTCCATAGAGTCTGTGGAGTCGGAATCAGATTTTGGTTCTTCTGAGTTTGAGTCCGAGTCCGGTATTCCTGAGGGTGATAACCCAAATTTCAAGGTCTTGTCCAGGTCCTTTTTTTTTTCTTTTTTTTTTTTGCTTTTTAGTCGGTTGTAACCGAAGAGCTGAATGAGCTGGACTTTATGAATGAGAACACTACTGATTCTGAGTATTTCTCTATGCTGTTTGTTTATTGCATTGACCAAGATTTTCAGAATTTTAATGAAAATGAAGAGGAAGGAATTCCTCTGGTTTTGAAAATTTTGATTAATTGGGAGGAGGAGAGGTTTGCAAAACCCTATTCTAATGAAATCATTGCGATTAATGTGGGTACTGAGAAGGATTCGAGTTTGGTCCAGATTGGGTCCACGTTGTCTTTGGAGGAGCGCGAGCGCTTAGCCGCTTTATTAAAAGATTTCAAAGATGTTTTCGCATGGTCCTATGAAGACATGCCTGGAATCGATCCTGAGATTGTACAACATCGGATCCCTCTTGATCCCGAGGCCTGACCCATCAAGCAAAAGTTGTGAAGAATCCGTCAAGATTAGGCGTTGAAAATCAAAGAAGAGGTCACCAAACAGATTGGGGTAGGGTTCTTGCTTGTGTCTGAGTATCCGACTTGGTTGGCCAACATCGTCCCAGTGCCGAAAAAGGATGGTAGAATCCGGGTGTGTGTGGACTTCAGAGATTTGAACAGAGCTAGTCTGAAGGACGACTTTCCCCTACCGCACATCGATGAGTTAGTGGACTTCACAGCGGGTCATGCCTTGCTATCCTTCATGGATGGATTTTTCGAGTATAACCAGATTCTGATGGCATCCGAGGACAGAGAGAAAACTACATTTACTACACCATGGGGAACCTACTGCTATAGAGTGATGCCGTTTGGGCTGAAGAATGCCAGGGCTACCTATCAAAGGGCTGCAACCACAATTCTGCATGACATGATCCACAAAGAGGTCGAGGTGTACATGGACGACATGATTGTCAAGTGCAAAGAAAGAGAGGGCCACTACACCGCCTTGAAGAAATTCTTTCAATAGATTAGAGAATACAGAGTGAGGTTGAATTCGCAAAAATGTACTTTCGGCGTGACAGCAGGGAAAATGGCTGGGTTTCTTGATCACACAGACGGGGCATTGAGGTAGATCCTTTCAAAATCAAGGCCATCCTAGAAATGCCACCACCAAGGACTGAAAATGAGGTACGAGGCTTTCTGGAAAAAGTGCAATTCATAAGACGATTTATTTCTAAATTAACCTTGACTTGTGAACCACTTTTTGGTCTCCTGAAGAAAGGAAAGAAATTCCAATGGGTAATCGATGTCAATTCACTTTTGAGTAGATCAAGCAATACCTTCAGAATTTGCCCTGTGTTGTCGTCGCCAAAGCTGGGGAAGCCTTTGATTCAATATCTGTCAGTCACAGACATAACAATGTGATGCATGCTTGCTCAGGAATCTGAGGATAGGGTGGAGAAGGGCCATCTACTATTTGAGCAAGAAAATGCTAGATTATGAGACCCGCTACACTCCGCTGGAGAAAGCTTGCCTAGCCTTGGTATGGGCTACCAAGAAGTTGAGGCACTACTTGTTAGCTCATTCTGTAATTCTGGTTTTGAGATTAGATCCTATTAAATATCTCTTTGAGAAACCAGCCCTTACAGGTAAGCTACCCCATTGGTTGCTTCTCCCCTCCGAATTTGATCTGAAGTATTTACCCGCAAGTCGGTCAAGGGGAGAGCTGTAGCGGAGTTCCTGGCAGATCACCTAGTAGAAGGGGGATGAAGTGGAAGAATACCTGTTCCCAGATGAAGCCATTCTGCATGTGGAGAAGAAGACATCGACAATGTACTTTGATGGAGCGTCCAATCAATATGGTAATGGGATAGGTGTGTTGCTGATAGCACCCGATAATTCCCATATATCTTTAGCCTTCAAACTCTGGTTCAAGGTGTCCAATAATGACGCAGAATATGAGGCGTATATCACCAGTTTAGAAGCCGCCCTGGAACTAAGGGCAAAAAGGTTGGATGTTATCGGGGACTCGAACCTAGTTGTGTCTCAAGCAAATAGAGACTGGAAGGTCAAAGAAAAAAAGATTAAGATTTATCACCAGACCCTGGATGTTCTGATTCCTAGGTTTGAAAAGCTGACTTTGACGCATCTGTTGAGAGAGAACAACAGGTTCGCTGACGCTTTATCAACTTTATCTTCCATGATAGACATCCCGCTTGGAGTCAGGATGCGTCTGATCATCATTGAGCAGAGATACATGCTGGCCTATGAGACTATCGCCGCAATAGATGAAGCACAAGACAAAAACCCCTAGTACAACGATATTTGGAACTTCTTGAAAAAGGAGGTTTATCCACCAGGGGCAAATGCCAAGGACAAAAGGGGCATACGGTGAATGGCCGTCCAATTTATCATCTGAAGAGGTAAACTGTACAGGAGAGGTCATCTAGGAATACACAAGTTATGTGTTGAAGAAGAGAAATCAAAGCGCCTAATGGAGGCCATCCATGGGGGAGAGTGCGGAGTGTACATAAACGGAGTGATGTTATCCCGAAAGATTCTCAAGCAAGGTTACTACTGGTCCACCATGGAGGAGGATTGTATTAGTTTTGTTCAGCGATGCCACAAATACCAAATCCATGCTAATTGCATGAACATCCCGCCGTCAAAACTGTACAACATGACTTCACCATGGCCTTTCTCGGTTTGGGGAATTGACGTCATCGGTGCAGTCACACTAAAAGGGTCGAATGGGCATGAATACATTCTGGTGGCAATTGGTTACTTCACAAAATGGGTGGAAGCTCAGTCCTACGTAGTGTTGAAAGTAGCGCATGTGGCTAAGTTCATCAGAAATAATATCATTTGCCGATACGGAGTCCCAAACGAGATCATTTCAGATAATGGCTCCCGTTTCAAGAAAGAAGTGATCGACTTGTTGGAGAAATACAATGTGGCTTTCCATAAGTCATCTACATACCGGCCGCAAACCAACAGAGCTGTTGAGGCCGCCCACATGAACATCAAGCATATTTTGCAGAAGATGGTTGAGACCTACAAGGGCTGGCCAGATAAATTGCCATTCACACTCTGGGGTTATAGAACTTCAATCCGGACATCCACAAGGGCAACTCCTTATTCTCTTGTCTATGGGATGGAAACTATTCTACCAATCGAAATAGAAGTCTCGTCACCGCGGGTTATGGCCGAGTGTCAAATAGCAGAGGCAGACTGGCAGTAAGGCAGGTTTGAAGAACTGATGTTCTTTGATGAGAGAAGGCTAAAAGCATTGTACCATGCTCAGGGCTATCAATGCAGGATTGCTAGGGCTTTTAACAAGAAAGTTAAGTCCCAGAATCTCAAAAAAGGAAATATGGTGCTGAAAGACAACCGAGCTCCCATTCATGACCCTATGGGCAAGTTCAGACCCAACTGGACTGGTCCTTACATCATCAAAACTATCTGGCTGGGTGGAGCTATTATTCTCATGAACTTAGATGGCCTAGAATTTTCCCCAACCGATCAACATGGATAAGTTGTAGAAATATTATCCCTGAGAGGCTCGCTAGGCCGAAAACATAGAAGGGCGACCCAGGCAAAAGTTAGAGCACAAAAAAATTAGAAATAAAGAAAAACCGACCTCGCAAGGTTGAAAACCCTAAAGGGCAGCCTTGGCAAAAGTTAGAGCATAAAAGGAGAGAGTTAATACTCGAGTGAACCTGAACCGAACTACGTAAGGCCTGATTCCCATCTTCGAGATACGTAGGCAATTTCATCCTGAAGTTCAGCCGTATGCATCTCCAAATCAACTATCTTGTCCATGACGATTAGGTCATCTTTGTCTTTTCTTTACCTGAGGGTTTGATTGTGATCTCTACTCTAAGAGAAGAGCTGGTTATAATGTAGAGGAGTGGTGTTCAATCAAGGGGGCAATTTGTGATCTTTTGATTCGGGGTTGTACGTCTTGAAGATTGATTTTGTGCATGTCAAGTGGTGATCCTTTTCGAAAATGGTTTTGGAAAGTTTTGATAAAAGTGGATTTTGTTTAAATTCACCTTTTACAACTTTGACCATTTTTGGATCTACTCACAACTTTACTTTCATTGATTTTAACTTAAAGTTCTCTAACTCTCTGATACAAATTAAAGTAACATTTATTACATTGAAAAAAAAAATTAAAAAGAAAGATCAAAGCAATAAACTAGGGGCATAGATGAGTCAGGTGCTCCGGCGTCGCCCGCTCGTGCTTGTGGAAGTTTTTGAAGCTAAAGTTAGCCCGGTTTGTGCCTCATTCTTGAGCCAAGCTAAACACTCGCCAGAAAGGGCGCAACTGAAACTAGGGGTAGGGGCCAGAAGCTCTCTCGTCCTCTAAGCGGTAAGGTACCTAGCCAAGTGTGAACCTCGGATGAGGAACGAAACCGGGTACTCTACCCCTCCCTCTAGGCAGGTATGATCATGCCCAAACTGACGTCTGAACCGGAAGGGGAAGTAGAACACGTAGTCTGTGAGGCCGATCAGTTGAATGCCAAGCTGTCGAGCCATGTTATAGCTCATCTCGGTCAGATTAAGCCAGGGGCAACGCCAAGCTATGTCAACAGCAGACCTATTGCACATCCAGTGTCACCACCATCCCTTATTCGGGAAATCCACTAGTCGGTAGTGGAAGAAATAGCCTCGAGCTGAGTATTCAGGGCAAGAGTCCACTACCTTAAGCTTATCCATAAGCCATACCTGGAAAGGGATGAAAGAAAGAAGAGATTAAAGAATAGAGAGATGTATATTGAGAGAAAAGTGAGAAAAGGGCTTTGAGAGAAAAATAGAGCATGAGTGCCGAACAATGTGAGAAATGCATATGAGAAAGGGTGGGAAATATTACCTGAAGAAGTAATGGACTCCTCGCAAACCTGGTAGTCTCTCGCCGATGGAAGGCATCTAAGCCCATCAAACTCTTGGCCAGCGCCAAACCAATACAACTCTTACCTTCTTTTAGGCTTTGCGCCACTTCGATCAAGCGAATGCTTGATTTGCCAAAACTAGGGGCAAAGAGACAATGAGCAAGCATACATAAGCAGAGGGCATGCTACCGAAAACCCTGCCAAAGACGGTCACTGCGGTCACCAATGTTGGAAAATCAATAAATCAAACTGGGTATGTCCACCTCTCTGTTGTGCGCCATAGATCGAGCCTCGTGGAGAGTGAGCCCACACATCCATCCCAAAGCTTGGGCGTGGCCAAAATGGTGCTGAGGCATTAGTGCCTGAAATTCTTCAATTGTCAGGCATATTTCTTGTCCCCCAAAGCTAAAGACGTGTGCAATCGGGTCCCAACACCTAACCGTGGCATGAAGGAAAAGAAAACAAAATGGAGTTCGACTCAACGAAAAAAGTGCATTTATGTCAAAACTCCAGAAATTTACCTTTTTCAAGCCGTCTAAAGTCGCTATCCAATCCGAGAGTCTTTCAACGAAAAATGGCTCCATTTGTGAAGAATTTGCAGCTGAAATGAAGAATTCCCGAAGTTCAACCTTTTGTAGAAGATAAGGCAGTGAGTGGAAGCCAGCTGTCAACAATCTAAAGGTTCTACACATTGATAGCCGGTAGGTGGCTGGTAGGCTACCTTGGTGGCCGGCAGGCCATTTCTTATGGTCGGGAGGTGGTCGGCAAACTCCTCTTTTGGCCGACAGCCTTCCTCTCAGGCCTGCTATCCACCTTTATGCTGAACAATGCTGAAAGCATGTGTTTTGTTCTGCTCTTTGTGTGTTTTAAGGTATTGTTTTGAGTCCTTTTGGTTTTAGCAAGTTTGTTGAGTTGTATTTCAGTTGTTTTGTTTGTTGAGTTGTTGTGTTGTTTGTTGAGTTATATGTTGCATTTTGTGTTCTGGTTGTTGGTCGGTTCATTACCCAATTAAGAATTTTGTTTCAATCAAGTGCTCTTGGCCATTTCAATTCCATGTCCATTTCATGCATATATGGTGCTCATGATGGAAAAATAACAACACATTTTTCATTAAAACTGCAAGGTTTTATTCCGATCAATGTTTTTTACAAAAAAGGAGTACAAATTTTAAAGCAAAATAAAACCTATCTGGAGCTATACATGTGCTAATGCTACCAACAAAAAGAAACTAAGCAAAAAAAGTACAAAAATCAGCGCTAGTAGCCTCATGCCTGAGAGGCCCTCTTCGTCCTCTTCTTCAGAGGAGAAGACTCTGGGGCACTATCTCTATCGGCTCTGCTGTCTGAATCTGCCTCCAAGCCGGAACCAGAGCCGACATCGTCTCCACTCTCTACTCTAGAGCCCTCCTCAGCGTCGTCGCCTCCGCTCTTGGAACCCAAGCCAACATCATCATCTCCTCTCTCAGACGACCTAGAATGCTGACTCGCTGCCTCATCCGAGCCATTGGTCTCAGCATCGTCGTCCCTCAAGATGGGCTCGGGAGGACTGGTCTGGGCTTGGGTACTCCTGTCCCTTCCTCTCCTCCCTGCTGCTGGAGAAGGTACTGCCGGTGCTGGTGCTCCCACCGCTGGAGCAGTCAGTATAGCTAGGATCTAAAAAGGACTATTATCACATATCAGTTTCAGTGTGTATATCAGATGTAAGCATAATATGTAGTGTGTGTATCAGATGCAATCATGATATGCAGAATGAGTGTATGCAAAAGTCGGATATAATGTGTAAGTACAGTGTGTGAATGCAGTGTGCCAATATAGTGTATCAGTGCGGTTTACAACAAACTACAGTTGAAATGATAGTGCATCAGTGGAAATTTGATAGCATGAAGTGTAAACTAAAACAAATTACCGGGATACCGTGGAGACCAAGCAACATCTCCCTCCTCTGAATCATACCCATCAAGGAGGCTATCAGCTTAAGAGTGCTCCTTGTGTACTCAATGGATGCCTGTAAATGCATTTGGATGATCAGTGTTCGCAGTGAATCTATCTGAAATGAAATATGGGGTGCAAGTGGTAAAGAGTGATCCATACCTTAGTCGAACCTCTAACCCCGACAAGCTCGTGCCCAGCCGCTGCGAGCTCAATCGGGACCTGGTAAGCATCCCCGGTATGCCGCTAGCATGTCTGTGCAGTAGGAAGCTCTGGCCAACCGGTCCTCTACCATGCCCGGGAAGCACAGGACCTGGTCGCCCTGGTCACTCTAGGTGCTTCTCTCACAGTAGGAGCTCTCGCCTCCTCACCTCCACGAGCACCGGTCAAAGGTGGCATGAGATGTGTCTGGATGAAGGTTGCATAGTCACCCTCTGCTCGGAAATAATCAGCATCTAAGCCCACCATAAACTGAATGACATCATCAATGGATAAACTGTCTGCTGATCGCATGGACTCTAGTGGCGCCATAGCAATGATCGAGTCAGGCAGGCCCACAGTCTAGCATACGAATCGCTCGCTCAGGAACCAGGCCCGTCAGATCGGGTCCTTGAGTAGAATACGGAAGCAAGAAGTGGCCCAGGCTCCGGCGTACTGGTCCCAAATCCCGGCTGGCATCATGGCCCATAGCTACCACATGATCTACAGATAGAGGTTGTACAGATTATTAGTTGTTATCAGTTGCTAAATGTGAATCAAAACAGTTGTAAAGCAAAAATGACTGTGTTTCGGGTTACTTCATGAGCAGCCACAGTGACGAAGTAATGATGAAAGAACATGAAGGTCTCATGGGTCTTGCGCTGGTGTCGGTCGTCATAACTCTGTAAGTAAGGGACTATCAGTGAGAGCTCCTTTATGGGCTCCGGAGCCAGAGTCGACAAATATGCATACACCGACAACTGCGCGGGAAAATACAGTGATATGTGAAAGTACAATGTATAAACAGATACAGAAAGTGCAAAGTACAAAGTACAATGCATGAACAGATACAAAAAGTGCAAAACAAAAAGCACAATGTATGAACAGATGCAGAAAGTGCAAAGCAGAAAGCACAGGGGGTTGAACAGATGTAAAGTGGAAAATGTAAAGTGCAAAGAGGGAACTGAGATGCATACCTCCCAGGCTTGCTAATAGTCTCCGATCAAGTCTCATCTCAGATGGGAGGTCGAGCTCACGTATCCATATAGGGCGACAAGGCCAGCTTTGCCCCAATCATAGAAACGTAGCCGAGAAAGGGTCACCAGAGCGCTCAACAGATATAAGCCCATGGTGTTCCACCTGTTCGAAAACAAGGTGGTGCCAAAGACGAACATCAGAAAACCTCTAGCGTACTACTCCATCTCCTCTATGGTCTTGGGCTAGCTCCCTTTGAACTGCTCGGCCAACCAGGTATATTTGACCATGCATGTCCAGTATATGGGTGGACACGCTCCCAGTAGCTCAACCCAGGCCACCTTCCACTCCCCATGTCTGTATTGAACGGGATCGGATCACGCCCTACGTCTAAGCCGGTGATCATGGCAAAGTCATAAGGAGTCATCGTCATCTCCCCTATAGTAGAAAAATGGAAGGAGTTGGTGGTGTCCCACTACCTCTCCACAAGTGCACCCAGAAGAGGACGGCTCGCGATAACCCGCGTCAGGTTGGAGCAGAATAGGCCAAAGCTAGTCTCGTCTACGATGTCGCGAACTCTTGCGGGGAGCTTGTCGTACTAGTCTCGCGCAATAGTAACTTCATACCCTCTAAAGGCACGAGACTCTCTTTGTGGCGAAGAACAAATGAATTAGATAAGGTAGTGGTGAAAGTATAGTCAGATGAGAGGCAATACAAGAAATGCAGTTTAAAGATAGATAGGAATGCATGAAAACAAAGCTCATACCTCAACTGCGACGGATGAAAGGTGAGAAGTCAGCTCCCTCAGTAGGAGATCCTCCGACACACCGAGAATGAAGTCGTTGAAGTGCCTAATGCCACCAGCTGGCAAGATATGTATGCGAGGATGGTACCTCTCCGGATCAAATGGTCATACTCTCACTGGTAGTGGCTCTGGCACAGGCTTAGGCTTGAACTCTGCCTTGAGGTCAGTTTCAATACCTCCAGCCGCCTCGGCAATGACCAACTCATCTGCCTCAAAAACGGGTGGAAATACGGAGGGAACCTCTAGAGGGGCCCCGTCGTGTGGTGAACCATCCGCCATGTGAAGAATGGGTGAAAAGTGGGTGAAAAGTGGAGAAAAGAGGGTAAACTTGGAAAAAGTCAACCCTAGGAGAGAGAAAATGGAAGAAAAAGTCAAAGCCAGGAAAAGTGCACAGAACTCAAGAGAAACTCGAGGGGAACAAACCTAGAAGGGTGAAAATGAGGAAAAAAGTGTCGAAATCAAATTCCAATCGATTCAAAGTGAAGAGGATCAAGAGGGTTTAGTGAATAAAGTTTGCGTGGGGTGTTGAAAAACGTGTAGAAAGCGCAAATCTATAAAGAAGGAGCACCTAGAGACAGAGCATTTTCAGACATGTGGGTATAAGGAAATGAGCCCTAGTGGCTTGTACTTAAAGACCCGCATGTGCAAAGAGGAATTTCCCCTGAATTGCCATCAAGGCACATTGGTAGCCGGCAAGGCTGTGTAGTGGCCGGCTAGTGGCTGGCAGCCTCCACCTGTGGCCGGCCAATAGCCGATGGCCTTCTTTTGTGTTTTGATGTTGTTTTGTGTCTTTGTTTCCCAAGAGTTGCAAGGAAAGTTCATTGTTGGGTCCAGATTGTCTCTACAGACGCTCAAAACTGTGTTTTTGGCGCACGATGTTCATCACTTGTTAACATGAATGAGGTGTATCCTTTTAAACATTTGCACTTCCTCCGAGAGGTAAATCAGAAGATGCCATCGAATGTCGCTTTTATTCGTTTTGCCTTCGTTCTCTCTTTTCGCATAGAATATGCCTTTCACACATATGTATCATGTATGCGCATCTTGCATCAATTATGATTCATGCATAGAATATGCTCTTATTCTTACTTCATGCATAGAATATGCTTTAGTACCTTGCATAGAACATCCTAAACCATGCCTTTGTTTAACTTCACATCTCGATTGTTTATTTTGCATAGAATATGCATTGTCACTATATCACACATTGTTCATGTTAGCTATGTTTTCACAAATAGGAAAGTTCTTTTCTTTCTTCCTTTGTCAACATAGACAAACGATATTGTATGTACGACTCATTCACTTTGTGCATCTATCGCACTCATTCACTTTGTGCATCTATCGCACTTGTTCACTTTGTGCATCTATCGCACTTGTTTACCTTCGTGCATCTATCGCACACCACTCTCTTGTACCTCGGGACATGCGACGCATGAGCTTGAGTTTTTTTGTTATCTTAGGATGCGGGACGCGTGGCTCTAGGCGGGTTTTACCTCGAGACGTGTGAAACACAGCCCTGAGCAGCTTTTGTTTCTCAGGACGCGTGAAACGCGGCCCTCAGCGGGTTTTACCTTAGGACATACGAAGCACGCGCCCGAGCGCTTGTTTATCATAGGACGCGTGACACGCGGCTCTGGGCGAGTTTTACCTCAGGACGTGTGAAACACGGCCCCGAGCGGTTTTTGTTTCTTAGGACACGTGAAACGCAACCCTGGGCGGGTTTTACCTCAGGACGTATGAAACACGTGGTCGAGCAGTTGTTTATCTCAAGGTGTGTGACGCACAGTTCTGGGCTGGTTTCATCTCGGGACCTGCGAAGCATGAGCCCGAGCGGTTTTCTTGTTATCTTAGCACGCGTGATGCGCGGCCCTAGGCGAGTTTCATCTCGGGACGTGCGAAGCACGAGCCCAAGCAGTTTTCTTGTTATCTCAGGACACGTGACGCGCGGCCGTGGGTGGGCTTCATCTCAGGACATGCGAAACACGGCCCCGAGCGGTTTTCGTGTTGTATCTCGGGAAGCGTGAAACGCGGGCCCCAAGCAGGTTTTCTCTTATTTCTCGGGATGCGTGAAACGCGACCCCGAGCGGTTTTCATTCTCTTGTATCTCAGGACGTGTGAAACACAACCCCAAGTGGTTTTCTCAATTTCTCAGGGTGCGTGAAATGCAACCTTGAGCGGTGTTTTCTTTCCTCGTCTCTTGTTTTAATGTGGTTAGAGTGTGTTTTATTTCATTCATGTGTTGTTATCCTGCTTATTGTATTCATTCTTGCTTATTGCATTTGTTATTGCTTATTGCATCATCTCGTATGATCATGAGTTTTCAAAATAGTCGGCTTCGCAAAGTGTATGAGTCTCGCTTTCAAAGTTGCATTGTGCATATCATTTGCATTTTGCCCCAGAACTACGCTGGTTTGATTCCTTGCAAAGGGATACGTAGGCAGCCCGCAGGTGCAACCATTTTGTTTCTATCTTGATTGTTTGTCCAAGTCTTACAGCCTAGTCAAAATGGGTCGTCTTTGGGCATTGACATTCACTCACATCATTTCATGACTCAGAGTTCTGTCAAGGAGGGGCAACTGTAGACATCCCATTTTTGACGGCTCTTACGACTTGGACGTCTTCACATGCACATCCGATGATGAGTTTACATGCTCACCAAGTGCTCGAAGTACTCAACGGAAAACTTTGAGCCTTTCAAACCTTGTACCTTTGTTGTCCCAGTTTTGGACCAAGCCTAGCGTTTCCAATCTGCAGCCTCTAGTGGCCTGCCGGCCACCAATTTTGGGTTGCCGGACATCACTTTTGGGCTGTCAACCATTGATGTAGCTTGCCGGCTACCAGTGATGGCCGGCCGGCCACCAGTGTACTTTGCAGATATTTTATGCCAGATGTGCCAGCTGTTTGCACAGATGCATGCATCTATCCCCAAATCTCTCTCTACAATTCTCTCTCTTTACCAAATCTCTACACTTTTGCCTACAATTCCTTTACCTTTGCCTGCACACCCTTAACCAAATCTTCTCACCTTTGAGCTGAGGTATTCTTGAGCTTGGTTTGAGCTCTAGAGGATGTGTTTACTTGGTTTTGTTGCTTGGAATAGCTCATTCTCTTCAAGAGGTATAAGACTTTGCTTGTAGCTTTGTTTTATTTGCTATTATTCCTACTGTTTTTCCATTGTTTTGGGCTGTCAAAACTTAGTTTTTTTTTTTTGGTGGCTAAGCTTAGGTTTAAGGCCATTAAAGATTGAGGAGATGATAGCCCTTCTTTTTACCTTGTTTTGAAGGCCTTTGCCCTTGTGTTTCCCACCCTCTTACTATCTTTTTCCAAGCTTTTAAAAACTGATTTTCAAAGCTTTTTTAGTGGCTAAAATATTGTTTTGAAGTCCAAATTTGGAGGGGTTAGCCTCCCTTCCTTGTGTCTTGCTTACTAGCATTTTAATCTAGCTAATTTTAGTTCAATTCCAACATGTTTTAAGACTTATTTTAGACTATTTTAGCACTATTTTGGGTTGTTGTTTGCATTTGAGCTTTGTTTTGTATGCTTCTAGTATAATAGTCCTCATAAGCTTGATGTGTTAGGTCTTAGACATCACTTATTTGAGTTGATAGCACTTATTTTGGGCTTTTCATACCTCATTTCAGTACTAGTAATCTTTGCAACCTCCCTCCATTCTTGGCTTTTTTAATTTTCTTTGAAGGTGGTTTCAAGTCACTTGTTTGCCCAAGTATGAAATTGAGGTTTCATACTTAATGGTTTAATCCCTTAGGGGGTTCATTACCAATGGTATGATGTTTCTTTCATACCCAAAGCAACTTGTGTTTTGAGCCCTCTTTCCATTAGAGGACTTTAATTCACCATTGGACTTAATTGAATTAAAGAATGGTTGGTAGACTAAAATAGAGTAACTTGGAATTAAAAGTGAGAAAGATAGTAATTTGGTTGTGTTCAATCGGATGTTAATTGAACACATGGAACTTGGACCATTTCATACTTGCTAGTGATGAAATGATTCAAGTCTCCAAGGTTATCACTTCCCTTGATCTTTCATGATAGGGGGTGGTTTTTTTTTTAGAGTCTCATTTTATTGCATTTATTAAGCTTGCACACTTGGTTTCACAAGCCATCATGCAATGAAATAGCATCCATTGATGGTTTGTGAACCAAACTTGCTACTCCTTTGATTTGTTCATGAAAAGGAAGGGTGAGTTGTGCAAACAAACCCTTGAAATACCCTATATATGCTCTGTTTGTCCTCTGTTGCAACAAGATGAACCTGTGCAACAGTGGTCGACAGGTGGCCGGCAGACCACCTTTGATGGCCGGCAATCCTCATCACTGGCCAGCCGGCCACTGGTGCAAAATTCAGCAGTAAGTTTGTAAGGCAGAGCAGAGCGGGCAGCAGTGTTTGTGTTCAACTGTGCAAACAGAGGCATTCAGAAGCAAAACGGTGGTCTTTTCGGGTGGAAACTGATCACGCACATGCACATCCCTCGTTTCTCGAGGCGTAGTAGTTAGTTGTTTAGTTTAATTACTCATTTTAATTGCACTTGTGTTTTAATTATTTAATTAGTTAGGTAACTAGTTAGTTAGTTAATTAATTTGTTGTAATAATTAGTTAATTGGTTTAGCTAGTTTATTGTTTTGGTTTGTAATAATTAGCTTAACTAGCTTTAGCTTAGCTCAGTTAGCTAGTTAGTTAGTTAGCTTAGCTCATTCGGACTCTCCTTAATGAGAGCGCAATGTAATAATGTGTATGTCTTCTAACCCCGGATCTTTCTCTCTTTTATTTAACTACTCATGATGGTTAGTTTAGGGACATCATGTTTCAATTAGCATTCTCCATGTTTGCATTCACTTGTATTGCATGCACCGAGGCTCGGCGCATCATTCTAACCACATTGTTGTTTCAATACTTCTTTAAATACGTGTTTAGATCGCATGTTATCAAATTGTTTCATATGCCATGTTTAGTTGCCAAGCGTATTTAAATTGCATATCACATGCGTTGCATTAGTCATATCGCATAGTTAGGAATCATGCATTTTTCTAACTCTTTTGTTTGTTTTTGGCTTGGAGTACTAGGTGAGCCTTTACTCGCTTTGGCATATTGCATGAAATGTTGATGTTGCCATGTTTAGCATGCTTATCATGAGGCTAAATACTTAAGTGATAAACTGCTTGAATACCTGTGGATGAAGACTTGTTGCTTGAATTGGAATAATTTGAGCAATGTTCATATGTGATCACTTTTTCAAGTGGCACATATTTCGAAATAATTTTCAAAACCAACATGAATCAAGTATTCTAATTCTTGCAAAGTTAGCCTATACTTGTGTGTGTACGCATCATATAGTAATGCTAGCCTAATAAACCAAAACAAGAGCATATAATGTTGATAAAAATCATATCATGATTAGTAAATGCCGATCTTTGATCTGGCGAGTGGGGTTGATCAAATGCATTCATAACCTTCCCCTCTTGTACCTAAGTTCTCGAGTCGAGACAATCTTGGTGATGACGGACACGTGACCTTTGGTAGGAGTCATGGGTTTCCTAAATTTTTCAAAAATAAAATATTTAGGTGGCGACTTTGTATCTGGCAAAGTAGTCCATCTTTGGCAATTTGATTCAAAATTGATTTTCCAAAAGATTTATCGGATTTGGACTCTTTGGTGTTTATCAATTTCACATTGTACTTGTGAGATTAGATTCAGAACCGCGGGAGTTCGAACTGTAGGGCTTATATTCTAACTTCTGAAAGGGGGCGCGAAAGAGTCGAGCTACACCTTGTTTAGGACCATCTCCAACAAACTTTCTCTTTTTTTTATGTGATTCGGGCACTAGTTCCACTACATTAGCCTTGGACTCAATAGGATTTTTATCATTTCTCTTTTCAGCCTTATAGTTATCTTTCTCAATTCTCGGTCTTATAATAAGTTCATCCATGGTCATCTCTTTGCATTTATGTTTGAAATAATTTTTGAAATCTTTCCAAGCTGGTGGTAATTTTTCCGCTAATGTAGCAACTTGGAAAGACTCACTAAGAGACATACCTTCAGCATGAATATCATGCAAGATTAATTGAAAACTTTGAACTTGAGAAATTACCGTTTGGGAGTCTACCATAACAAAATCCAGGAATTTATCAACAACAAATTTCTTTGTACCGGCATCCTCTGCCTTGTATTTTTTTTTCCAAAAAATCCTACAATTCTTTTGCAGTTTTCAGAGGGCTGTAAACATTATATAGCATGTTGTCTAGACCATTGAGGATGTAATTTCTGTAAGGAAAATCGGAATGCTTCCACGCATCCACCGCGGCAACAACTTGCCGATCACTTTCATCCTCTTTAAGCACTTGATCATTTTCACAGAGAAACTAGGTAAGATTAAGAGTTATAAGATATAACAACATTTTCTACTACCATCTCTTAAACTCAGTGCCTTTAAATTTTTTCAGTTTTTCTCCATGACTTATTGGAACTTGAACATGGTTTTGGGTAAGGATCAGAGTTGTTGTAACAATCGGATTTGGAGTACTACTTTCAGTTGCAAAAGCCATAATATCTGATTACAAAAATCAAAAAAAACCAAAACCAAAACCAAAACACAAATTAATTTTCTAGTTACTAAAACTAGAAAATAAGTAATAACACAAAATAATTTTACTTTTATAGTTACTAAAACCAGAACAATAAAATGCAACACAATAATTTTCTTGTTACAAAAATCAAAAAATTATTTTCCTGGATTCAAATAAAATAAGGTTATAAAACGAAATTATGAATACAACGAAGACTTATTAAAGAAAACAAATATGTCTTAAGATTGTTGGACAATCTTCACTATATTAAATTCTATTTGTAACAACAAATAGAACATACAAGGAATAAATTAAAAAGAATTTTTTTCTAAAATCTGTTTAATTACAGAAAGCAAACAGAAATGGAAATAGAGTAGGAGAAAGGAAACAAAATAAAACCAGGAAAATACTTACAGAAAATATTTTTTGAAAATGATCAAGTCTAATGTTTTACACTGTTTCCTTAAGACAGATTCGTCCTCTCCCTAGTGCTAACAGATTATGGATGCATATCTCCTAGGATGAAATGATCTGCAACAAATAGAAACAGCACTACAAACTATTCGCACAACGAACACTATTTATGTTTATATACTTTCTCACAGAAAAATAAATGTAGCAAAATGCAAATAGCAATAGCAGAAGCAAGAATGAAAAAATTAAATGTTAAATCCAAATGAGGGACTAACTATTTATAGGAGAACTTGTGGCTTTTAGAACAGGTTTCAACAGGTAAAAACCTATTCGGGACAGAGTTTGAATAGGTAAAAACCTATTCAGATTGAATTGAACAGAAAAACTTGTTTAGGTTTAATTTAAACAGGTAAGAACCTGTTCAGGAAGAGGAATAGGTGTATTGGACCAAACAAATTAATTTTGAATTTCAAACCGAAATTCAAATTCCAAATGGTAAGAATTTAATTTTTAGAAAAATAAAATTTGTAACCGAAATAATTATAACAATTCAACTCCAAACAACTAATACAAGGTGACATAATTGAAATGATAAGCTTTCATTAATTAGAATTAATATACAAAAGGTGATAAGGAATGAAAGCTAAACAAATGTTCATATGCCCTAAAAGCTTACATTTTTCCAAGCCAAGGCTTGGGTACATAAAAAATGAGTCATACGCTCAATACAAATAAAGTCATAGGCTTGTACAAAAGTTAAATACAAGATAAACAAAACTGAGCCTTTAGCTCCACAATCCTTCCAATCTAAGTCTTTGGTGGAGGCATACAATCAGCACCTGAAAATGATTTTCGCAAGTAAGGAGAGCCAAAGCCCAGTAAAAACAATCTGACACAATGTATGAATCATAACAAAGATATAAGTACAATATGCATAACCGATGCCCATGATCAAATCATTTATAACTCTTTTACAAAACCATGTCATGCCAAGTTTTATATCTCCTCGCAATTCATGAGTCATTCACTATTTTATTTAAACAACCAAACTGATGGTACAACTCAATAGGTCTTTAACCAACACAGCCATTATACAAATACTTCCATTTTTCCATTTTACGGATATTTCATCCGCAGGAATCGGCACCCATGTATATGCACGGTTTTTGAGACTTTCACCCTGGACACATAGGCTAACTTAATTCAATGAAGTCCATCACCTTTCTTCTTTCAAACATGGAGTCCCTTTTATTCTCTCAAACATCATGCATTTACAATGTATCAAAGACATAGTCATAGTCAATGACAAGGGATAAGGGATTAGTTTCAATTCACCTAATCTTTATGCAATTTCTACAACAATCATAGCTATCCTCCACCGATAGCCCAAAACAGATATTTTTAAACAGATATACAATCTCCAAGACAGATAAATTATCCAAATTTCCTAAGTGAGTGGTAATAGATATCCAACTCCACTATTTATATAACATTTATCTAATTTCATATTCCCAATACCAATTTTATTTATTTACACAAAAGAACTATTTAAGACTTTTTAGAGCAAAACTTCATTTTCTTCCAAAATCCATCTTGGGTATAAAAATCAACAAATTTATCACAACATAATCTCACATCTACTCCTATAACTATTTTCAATACATACATTAGGAAACCCCTCTTTTGATTTTAAACCAAAACCCTAAGTTTGTTCAAAATCATCCCAAATTCTAATATTTCTTACACATCAACAAATAACTAAGTTAAAACTCATAGAAGAGTGTAGAAAGTCCCTAGCTCGAGTTTAGAAGACCAAGGAAGCAATGGAGGAGTTTCAAAGATGCCGAAACCAAGTTCTATTCGGATCAAAACGTAGCCCTTAAGGTGCTTTACTTTTTTAACAAAGGCACATGGGTAGAGCAACCACCAAATCTAGGTGAAAATGTAGAGAGAGTGTGAGTTTTAGAGAGAGAGGCTCTATATCTAGGGTTTTGAGAGAAAAAGGTGTGAAAAAGTGAAGGAGAAATGTGCTGCTGCGAATTGATATACGCATAGTCCGTTCGAGCGCAAGAAGTGACGCTCGAGCATAGAATGTACACTCCTAGTAATTTTGCAAACAACAGACCAACGCTCGAGGGCAAGAAAGGCCGCTCAAGCTGAGACTGCTCGAGTGTAGAAAGCGCCGCTCGAGCATAGAAAACACTCTCCCAGTAGGTTTGTAAACCTGTAAAAGTACTGAGAGTTCACAAAGCCTATTCGAGCACAAGAAGTGCCGTTCGAGCGGAGGAGTAAAATTCTGGGCAACAAAAGTTTGAAAACTAAGCAACGAACCTGTTTTAAACACAACCACTGCAATCTAATGGCCAAATTTAAGGAAGTATAAGGGAAGTAAGACATGGTCAATAATGCAGAACCATGAAACCCAAGTCCAAGATATAAAAGGGTAGAGTTAAAACTGGAATCGCTATAAAATTCAAATATTTTTGGCTACAAAAGATAAGCATTGGGTCGAACAAGCCCAACCTCACAGCACGCACCCGTGCCCAAGCCCAGCTTGCCTGATCAGACGGATGGACGGCGACGCGCGTGCGTGTGTTTGTTTTGGGTCTGACCACTTTGCACATAACCTCACCCTTTCACAAAACTTGGGTATCCCTTGGAGCTCTCCCCAAATTGCAAACCGAAGGCTTATAAATCTACACAAAGTTTGCCCACCAAAGCAATATAGAACAAACCTTAATTCCATCCTTTATGGAAACTACACCAAAACACCATTTTCATGGAGCTCAAATTGGAATCGATTTTCCATTCACTCAATAATAATTTTGAGCAACCAAGTATACGATGTGAATCGTTACGTGACAAAGAACTTGTTGCCACATGGACCCGCCAACTTTGGGATCCCACCTAAAAATTAGATCAAAGTTTAAGAAAAAATTATTTTTGCCAAACAATTTTTTCAAACCAGTTCTTACATTATGAATGATTTTACTAGTGATTTTTTCAGTGATAAATTTATCATTGAATGCGTTTCTGATTAGTTTATTAGATTAGTATATGTTACTTTCTCTATGTATATATCCATGTGTGGTTGTATTTTTGTGAGTAAACAAATATATAAGTAAATGACAATTAGTGAGTGTATGTATGTAAATGTGAGTGAGTGAGAATGAATAATTGAGTGTTGGAAGTGACCGCGGTAGTGATATGATTGTGATAGATGTTATTTTTGTTGGAAAAAAAGCAAAAAAATGTCCCCAAGAATTCGTACTAGAAATGGTCGCCGGAGTCGGAGGTGGTCATCGAAAACTATTGCCGGAGGTGATTGTTGGTGGAAGAGGAGAGAGTCATAACAGTGTTAATATTGGGCATGAAAAAGGTCAATGGTGAGTATTTTAGGAATATTGAAAAGTGAAAAAATAGGAAGAACTTGTAAATAAGTAAATTTGGGCGATAAGACTGACATGTATGTGCTTCCAAACTCTCTCTCCCTCTATATATATATATATATAAATGGGAGGGATGGAACCAACAACCCAAGACTAATTTGGAATTTTGGTTTTTGAGTTGTTTTTTATTAGAGAAATTACCATTCAAGAGTTTTTAAAAATTATTAAACATTAGTAAAAAAAAAATTATAATTTTGATTATTAATATTTATTATTCTTTTATAATTGTTTTTTCTAAACACCACTGATCATAAATTGCAGTTTCTTTCAATAACATAATTAAATATTGCACACATTTCCATAAATTTTAAATGGGGAGGTATTAATAGAGCATCCTTCACAAGCTCCCTCATTTATTTTTAGGTGTATTATACTGATTCTTTTAAAATTTAAAAAACATATAATAATTTTTACAATTTTAATATAATTATACTATCTCTTTCAGTAAGACTAAAGAGTAGAAAGCAATGAAATATTTTTTAAAAAACTTGATTAGCACTAATGTCCGCATGCATTTTGTACACGTGACTGCTACGAAAAATTGTTAGATATTTTTAGAATGAAAATCGGATAAACTGTTATGTTTTTCGCACAATAGTCACTGTTGTGTGGTTATATGGATCCATTTTGAGACTCGTTTCAATAATTTGAACCGTACACTTTTTAGAGTACAAATAATAGAATATACATGTAAAAAATTAAGTTGATTGAATATATTTAACCCTTTCATCTACTCACATTTGTATTCACTTTTATAATTCGAATCACATTTGTCATTTATTTTTTAAATACAAATGTAATTTGATGAAATGGTTAACAGTATCCAATCAATTTAATTTTTTATAGGTATATTCGACTTGATATAATCTTAAAAATTAATAGTTCAGATTATTGAAACGGACCCCTAAATGGGCCCATATAGCCTCACAATAGTGACTGCTATGGGGGAGGCACAACAATTCACCCCATTTCCATTTAGAATATCTTCACAATTTTCTTGTCTAATATGAAATTCCAATACAAATTAAGTAAGTCATTTTTTTTTTTAATCTCTAACTACATAACAATAGGAATGCTGAATAATCTTCCTATGGAGAGAAATTAAAGAGTATCAAACTCCTCTTTATTAAATTTAAATTCATAACCTCACATTACAAAATGGTATATTACACAATCACAAAGTCGATGTCCTAGTTAAGTAACATTCTAAATCACAAAAATCCAATGTTTTTGGGTCCATGTAGAGATTGGTTAATTGCAATAGGAAATCATGTCACGAGTGACTCCACCATTATTTGTTTACTAAAATCAAGTAATTTTTTATTTCACATTTTAAATTTTGTATAGTTTTCTACTTGTTTCATATATTAACGTTATTTTAGAAAATTATGTTTTCAAAACATAATTTTAAGATGGAAGTAATGTTTTAATACGTTAAATATGATTTTTTAAAGTTGTGTTTTAAATGTGGATTTAGAAAGTAATAGAAAATCATCACTAAAAATAAGAATGTGGATTAAAATAATTTATTAAAAATGTAGATTTAAAAAAGCAAATTATGATGGAAAAATAAGAATGCAAACAACTTGGGGTGGGTAACAAACTCACGATTCCACTGTGGATTGTTTAGTTGTCTTGTAGAGGTAGATTTTGCACGTCTTTCTATGTTGTTTTTTCAGACTTGTCTCCCGTTTTCTTGCAAAGAAAACTCTCGTGAGCAATTATTGTATATTTTTGGAGCAATTCGATTGCTGTGTTTTATAAATGAATTGAGTTTCTCTTATATTCATAATTTAGGTGGAGTCGTCTTAATGGTATATGTGGTGTTTTTTTTTAGATTATATTTTAATAATTTAAATTATTTATTTTACAAGATATTTTCTGTATATTACCAATGAAAAAAGTTAAATCGATATGATAATTGTATTATTTTTATTTTATCTCGTTTGTCTATTTTCTAAAAGGGCATGCATTGCCTCTAGTCCAAATCTGGTTTGGAACGTATTGTTTGAGTCCATAAGAAACATCACATGTCCCATTTTAATAATCTAAAGTATTTATTTTGTAGGGTTATTCATGCATATCACCTACAAAAAAAATTAGATTTATTCGATAATCATAATGTGTTCAATTTATTACATTTGTCACCAAAAAAAATAGATGATTTATTTTAAAAAATGCACTTACTGTTATTTTTTTTTTAAAATAAATGCCATAAATTGAATATGTTACAATTATTGGATAAACCTAATTTTTTTTTTATAACAATATATATGAAGGGTCTAAAAGATAAATTGTTCAAATCATCTGAAACGAGACCCATTATTCCCCGACAACACCCTTCAATTTAATTGGATTGAAGGAAAGCCCAACCTTTTCAAAAATACAGTCAACAACTTTTTTTTATTTTTTATTTTTTTTTAAGTCAAATGATATAAAATAAAAAAGGTACAACTACTAAATTGATCCAATTTTTTTTAATGAATAATATAAACAGAATGCCTTATAAAAATAAATAATTCTCATAATTGAAATGTAACATGTGGTAGTCTCCATAGGCCCAGTAATTTCCAGTTTAGATGTAGACTACAGAGAAGTCCAACCTTTCATAAATGTAGTTGTGCTAAAATATCACGACACTTTATAAAGTACAAATTCTGATAATATAGTATATGATGTGGTAAATAATAAAGTGTTAATTTTATTTTTTATTTTTTTGGTGTCAAATTTGTTTTATGTTATTTTGGGGCATTAAGTAGATTTAAATACCATTAAGTCTTATTAAATTTTTAAATGCATCAATAAGTATGACAATACCTACCTATATCAGTCAAGCTCTTTCATATATATATATATATATCTCTCTCTCTGTCTCTCTCTCTCTCTCTACCATTTTTTCAAAAGCTTCACACCACTATTATTTACCACCGTTGTCCTAGTCATCTTCCACCTACTACCACCACCACTATCTACCCACCACCACTACCGCGTTGTTATTGTCCACCTACTACCACCACCATCTTTATTTAGATCTTGCAACCGTTCACTAGCTATCTCCACCATCGTTGCAAATATATACTCTATCATCGCCAATCTACACTTTACCATCGTAGTAAATCTACATTCCACTGTTATAAATTTTTCAGTTATAAATTTATCTGTCTCTCTTGTTCTTTGTGTATATAGGAGAAGATGGTGGATTTTTGTAAGTGAGCGAGTAAATATGAGTAAGGATGGTGGATATTAATGAATAAATTTACAGTGATAAATTTATGTAGTTAATAAATTTGTATTAATAAATTTATCAATCAGAACTTATAGGTAAATAAGTTTGATTAATAAGATCGGCTTGTAAATGTCCTTTTTATTTTATATTAGATATTTAACATGTTATTTATTTATTTATTTATTTTTTATCCAATCAATATTTGATTGTATTTCTTGTTGATTATCTAAAAACTAAAATGTTTGATGGAAGAAAGATAAAAAAGAATCATGTAGAATCAACAAGGTATTCGATTTAGTTTTATTGATGTGATGAAGAATTTTTACAAGCAAAGATGTACGCCAATAATCACAAGGGGAAATTATCAATTACAAATAATTTGAGAAGATTATTATATGTGTATAAAAAAATTTATAATTTTAATTATTAATAGGGCAAACTTCATTTTACACCCTTGTGGTTTGGGCCAGGTGCGGATCACCCTCCTGACATTCAGAAATCACCACATAACCCCCACGTGGTTTATAGGAGTCACACGCCTATCTAGAGAGTATGTCTACTATTAGGACGAAAATGCCCTTTATACATTTTCAAATTTACCAAAGAATGCCATTGTTTGTCCTCTCTCTCTCTGTACTCCATTTCTTTTCCACCAGCACCTCCTATTCATGCTGGTATGTTTCTGATAAATTAAACCCCAAAAAAGTATCCACATGGGGCTCCAATAACAATAACCATAGAGTTTTGATTACCACCATGAACCCATCACTCTTCCATCATATCTTTAAAGCCATTTTCTTTATTTGCTTTTTTTTTTTTTTTTTTTTTGCTTGCTTATCCTCAACAAAACCAAAGCTGCCCCAGCTTATCAATATAATAATATACATGCCCAAACACAACAACTTATACTTCCAACAGTACATACCAAACCAACCTCAACATTCTTCTCTCTGTTCTCTCCTACAAACCACTGCTACTAAATAAGTAATACAAAAATGTCTCCGACATGTTACGATTTGGTACATAATAAAACCAAATATTAATCCAAATAATTCTAATTTTATAACTTAATTTTTAATTTGTAACCTTGTTTTGGTCTCTAGTTTAATTACATTTATAATATACATACATATATACATATATACACATATACTTATATACATGTGTACATATATAATACACAAAACCAAATAGAAAAATTCAATAGATTCATTGAGGTGAATAGATTATGAGCACTGGGAATTCGAACGTGTTATGGTTGGAACCTAGAAATCTGATTGCAGTAGGTGCCATGACTAAGAAATTAGATGGTGCTAGGTGCCATCGTTGGCGGTGAATGAGAATGACACATGCAGTTGTTGTGGATGGAGTGTAAGGCAGTGATGCCAAAGTGAAGGAGTGGGAAAAGAAGAGAATGAGAATAAAGAGGAATGGAGGCGGTGATTGGCAGCGATGATTGATGCCATGGTTGTTGCCATAAGAGAGAGAAGATGCAAGAAGAACATAAGTTAGATGAAAGGATGGAGAAGACAAGGGTAGGTATAAAGGTCAATTTACCATTGCTATTAATAGAAGTTAGACGTGCATTTTGGTCCAAAAACCACGTGGGGGTTATGTAGTGATTTTCGAATGTCAGGGAGGTAATCTGCACCCGACCCAAACCACAAGGGGTAAAGTGAAGTTTGCACTTATTAATATTAATGAAGTTATAGTTTGTAGTGTCTCGGGTCTTAATCCTGACTTGTTTATGTTAAGTGTAACCGTTACTCTATACTTACATATTTTTTTTTTTTGGACTTTTGAAAAGTTATGGATTGCATTTGACCTTTTAGTCATTATAATTGGGACCTCCTCCTCATTGTTTGGAGCCTTGATTGATGAGTTAACTTGTTAGTTGAGAAAGATTAGACCGAGAATGCCAGATTCAAATATTCGTTTTGAGTAGTGTTCACTCTTTTGACTTTTTCTTTCTCCACATTTTGAATCTTGATATGAAGATAGAACTGTTGGAAAGCTTATTTCCGAGGCTTCAATTTAGACACAAAATTGACCATGTTTGGTTTCCAAACGAGGGAGAATATGCTTGTTTGAAGTCACCCAGTAAAAGCTGTCTAGTCAAATCCGCACAAGTGGAAATTTTAATTCTGCAAGAGCAGATTTCACAAGAAAGCCATTTTTCCTTGAGTTGTTTTGTACAAGCAGTTTTAAAATCCGCACGAGCAGATTTTGCGCATCTAGACATCGATTTCTGTGATTTTTTTCACTCAAATTAGATTCTTCACTTTCTTTTTGACTATTTCTCATCACACACACTCTCTCTCTAACTTCTCTTTTCTCTCCATTCTTTCTAAACTCTCACCAAATTTCACATTGTCTTTGATCTACAAAGATCAAGCGAGATTTTGATACTAGTTCCTTATACAAAAATGACGAGCGTCTCGAGAGTTATGTTTTGACTGGTGGAGATCATATTCTGGCGAAGTTGATTTTTAGAATTTTTTCCTCTTCTCTCTTTGAGGTAGGGATGTCTTTGTTCCTTTTCAATACCTTGTTATAGATAGACACGTGGTAGTTTTTATTGCATTAAAAACTTTATTTGTTGGTATTTTTGAAAACTATGTGATGATGGTTAGGATTTTATGATCTAGAGTTCAATCTTATATTTTGTTGTGAATATATGAGATTGTAATGTTTGAGGAACATGTTTAAAAAGGATTAGAGTAAAAAGCCCTAATTAATTGTTTATGGGTTATGAGAAAGAGGAGATAATTAGTCATTTGATTTTATTTGAACCATATGGGGTATTGTGTATTAAAAATGTGAAAATGGTAGGTAAGATAGTAAAGAAAGTCATCATGAATTTAATTTTTGTCAATTGTTATTTATGATTTTATAATTGTTAAGTTGTAATAATTGTCGAAAAATCAGAGTTTCGGAGAAATAAAAAGGGTAATGGTAAATGCTATGTGTATTGAAAGATTTTTGGATTGGTTAATCTCGTTTTATGAGGGGTGTGATGAAAAGGCCCAAATCCTTTGGTTATTTATTTGTTTGAGAGATAGGATTAATTTGTGTTACATATGTGTTGGATTATGAAAATAAATTACAAGTTGAGTTTTGATAATTAATGAGAAAGATGTGACGATTTGTTGTGGGTATTGGGAGTTTGGAGAGAAAGAAAAATAAATTTTGGAAATCAATAAAACATTGATATAATTTTGTGAAATGAGAAGTAAGAGAAGCTGATGATTTTTTCTTTAAAACAAGTGAATAATTGTATTCATGACGAATTACTACTTGTTGAACCAAATTTGAATATTTTGAATTGAATCATAAAGATGGGATCGCAATAATGGAAGAGACTTTAATTATAAGTTTTGAAAACGGCATGAATTGGAAGTGGAATTAATTGGAGTTGAAAGATGAAAGTTATGTAACATATAAATGTTGATAACATCTAAATCAAGAGGATGAAATTGAATTCATGGACTTGGTAACTATTGTTTATGAGGTTGTGTCATTGGCCATCGGTAGATGATGGTATTGACGTTGTTCAATGATTTGTGAAACTTGGTATAATGTGCCAATTGTTGAGTTGAATGAAAGTGCGCATTGATATGGGTTCCTCTCCCCTCCAGATTTGTTCCTGGTAAAGTTTGGTGCTTTGACATGGATTCCTCTCCCTTCCAGTTTGTGCCTGGTAAAGTGTGAACGGGTTAATCTCTCCTCTAGCTCGAGGACCGGTAAAATTTGGCTCTTTGAAATGGGTTTCTTTCCCCTCCAGCTCACACCCAGTAAAGTGGGTTGTAGTGGTTATGGCTTAATGACGCCGGGGTCTGTTGTGTGTTAATTATGGGTAGTGAATCTTCATACTTATGTTGTGATGAAAAGGGATACATTATTGGCTTTCTATGCTTATGACCGATAAAATATGGTAATGCGTGTTGATGCATCTATTGTTACTTATATATACATGTATTTGTGAACATTCATTTTACACTTGTGCTTAAGGACATAATATATAGTAATTGTCCTTGTAGCCGTAATGAGTTAGAATGTAGGACAAGTATATTGTTTAGATCAATCTTAGGGGATCATGGTAATGTGATGAATGGTTGAGATTTTTGTAAATGCAAATGAAAAGTTTTGAAAAGTAAGAATTGGTCTTTGTTTCTTGTTATGTTAAAGAGGATCTTTTGGGAAATTGTATTTATGTAAGTATATTTTGAAGTATGAAACGTCACATTTCCTATATATATACGTGGAGCATTCATGATCATACCTATTTATATGTTGTTATTGTTTATAATTATTGGGATTCCTACGAGACCTTTGTATTCATCCCACGTTGTTAATCATTTTTCAGGTATGGCGTAAAGAGTTGCTCAAGACTTGAAGTCTATTAATTGTTGGTCATGGGGACTTTTAAATGTAGGCAAAATGCCAATGTGTCGTAAAAAGGGTTAATCCTTTTTATATTTCGTTATTTTGTAATTGATGACGTAACATTTATGGGCGTGTATTGTATTTCATTACATATACACGAGAGAAGACATTGTAATTTATTTCTTCCTAAATACCTTTGATGTTTATTATTATTGAAATGGATTGATTTAAAGGACAAAGATAACATTATTCGAGTAATAAAAGTTGGGGCATTGCATAATTAATTTGTAATTACTTTTTAAATTACTCTGATATGAAATTTCCCCCAATTATAAGGACAAGAAGGAAATAAAGGAAGGAAAGTAAGTGTAATGGAGGAAATGAATGAAAGAGAGTATAAAGAAAATATATATATATCAATAAAATACGTAATAAGGGTAAATAAACCATAGCATTACTCTATCTATATATATTTAAAGAAAAGTGATAATGCGATTTATATAAAAAGAAAATAAGCAAGCATATAAAACAAAGAAAAAGAAAAAAGTAACAAAGTCCAAAAGTTTAAACAAAGAAATCCTACATAAACTATAAGAAATTCCCAAACAAACAGTTGTAGTTTTAGAAAAGGGAAAATTAGTGAAACATCCCTCTCCAATTTTGTGTAGTAGGAGAGATCCAAGATGTTTTTTTTATTAGCTAAGGTCTCTCAACATTTTCACAGAGAAAATTCGACTAAAAGAAATTTTTTCTGACTTAGAGAAATTTCAAAATTTCTCTATAAAATTTGACATTTCTCTGAGTCGAGCAAAATTTCTTTGAGTTAAACTTTCTCTGTAGAAATATTGAGGGACCTTAACTACTATGAAAGTATTGTATGTCTTTTATCTTATAAAATCTTAATAACTGGGACCTCAAAAAAAAATTCTCTTAGAAAAATTACTAATTTTCTCATAGATGTGATTTGGAGAAATAAGATTTGCATTAAATTAAAAGTCATACCCACCATCGTCATTGCCGTCATTCTTTTCTCGTAACTCAGTATCTAGGCCTAAGAACCGTCATCATTGCCGCCACTACTCAAACTCCATCACTACCATTGCGAATGTTGGTAGCCAAACCTAAAGAACACCCACAACAATAAAGGGAAAAGGGTTAAGAAAAGGATTTGGAGTCACTGTAGTGTAGTGAGCACAATAGTAACTGTAATATGTCTTATGAGGCTTGTTTTAGGTTTGATTTTGATAATCTAAATCGTTTATATTTTTTAAAATATAAAGTAAAACATACCTGCAGAAATTAAATTGATCTTATATCGATAGACCCTTTATCAAATCACATTTGTAAATTAAAAAATGAATAGTAAATATGATTTGAATATAAAACTGAATATAGATGTAATTAGATGAAAGGGTTACCAATATCCGATCAACTTGATTTTTTGCACGTCTGTTCCACTCAGTAGTCCCTAAAAAATGAAAGGTTCATATAATCAAAATACAACTCGAAATAGACCCCACAAGGTGTACAACAGTCATTTTTGTGTACAACAGTGAATTTAACTCCTAAGAAAGAAAAAAAGAAAAAGAAAAAAGAAAGGAGATTATTATGAGTGATAAGTGCCAAAATATAAAAATTGAGGCCCCCTAAACTGCATTAATTAAGTCCACATCAATTATTATTCAATGATTTTAATGAGTTTGTGTGCTGTGCAGGTAATATGGGCCTTTGTGATGAAAAGTATATTTTTATACTTTTTTCAAGCCCAATCCAACCCTAATAGTTATGGGAGCATAAAGGGATAACTGTCGCATGCTCGGGGGGTATCCCAGCGCGCTAAATAGTTCGAACCCTCAATTTCTTTGATATAGTCTCACGAGTGCAATGTGAAACATAGATGAGAGTCCAAATCCAACAATTTTTATAGAAAATCCATTTTATTGCCAAACATTTGCCGGAAATGGACTACATCACCAGATCTCAGAGTTCTCACCTAATATTTTGGAAAAATTACGAAATTCGTGACTCGTGTTAAGGCCACTGTTCGTCATAACTAGAGATGTCTCAGTTTAGAACATTAGGTATGAGGGGGAAAGGTAATTAATTGAGTGCCTTCGCTCACCCGATCAAAAGATCGGCCTCTACTAAACCATGATATGAATTTTATTGACTTTATATGTTCATATTCCGATTATTTAATTAATGCTAAAATTACTATGTGAAGCAAACAAGTATAGATTGTGTCATTCATTTCGGAACAGCTTGATTTCATGCATTTTGAAAGAATTTTGAGATATGTGCAACTCACAATGAATTTGAGCCCACAGGCATAAGAAATCAATACTGTCCCAAATTGAGCGATACGACTCCCATTCACTAACACTCATAAAATATATTACTTAAGCAAGTAGCTACATGGTAGGATACTAACATAATAAGGGAAACATACAAAAGCGGGATGCTAAAGCATAAATACTCACATATTTACTGGCGTCCCGCAAACAGTTGCAAAACAAAGTTAGGAAATATGCATCATCTTATACATAAAATCCTAATGCAATAAATGAACAAAATGCGACTAGAGATTCAGCTACTAAAACATGACATGAGAATCATTTCAAGGCATGAGGTAGCGTATGTAATCACGTAGGAATTGATTAAATCCATAGATGTAAAATTAACTGAATTTGAATGCATGAAATATGGAGGCAAGGAATGGGTATGATGAAAAAATAAAACACGATACTTTTTTACAGATATGGAAAGCAAAAAAATGAACGAGATAGAAAGAAGCGGGGATGGAGAATTATTACAACGCTTGAATAAAGACAGAAGGGGGAGAAATTATTAAAACATAAATAAAACCTTACAAATCGAATTAAAAGAAAATAGAAATATGCCTCAAAGATCAACTGCTGGAAATGGTTCTATTCACTGTTAGGAGATTGCTCTGTTTGGCACTATTCATCCGGGAGCACTATTCACTGCGGAGTTACTATTCACTCTCCTTGGTCATTATTCATCTTACTGTGCACTTTTTCATTTGCGAGTACTATTCATCGCCGGAGGTATTATTCATCGTCGGGGGTTACTATTCACCACCAAATGTTACTATTCACCGTCGGTCACTGTTCATCCAGTGGGTCACATCTCTAACAAATTAGGTGGTTTTGACTGACCATTTAAAGCGGTAAATTACAACAGTTTATATAGGTGGTGAAACACCGACCATTCAAAACGGTAAATTACAACAGTTTATGTAAAGCAGTAAATTACAAAGATATATGGGTGGTGCACCTTTCCCTTTAAAGCAATAAAAACAGTTATGAAAATCAATAAAAGAAGTGTTTAAACAAGCTATTGTCACAATTTTAAATTAAATGAAAGTTTACAAAAATTTACCTTTTAGGGAAATGATGAATTTTTTGATTTCCAAACTTTCTTCCAATCACCTTCAAGGTTGTGTAATGTGTTTTCAATTCTCAGTTCAGAGTTCGAAATTTTAGCTCTAATGGTATTTCTTTTCTCTTTTTTTTTTTTTTTTTTTGGATGGTGTATTAGAGAAGAGGTAGTGAAGAGAATGGAGAAACAAGTTGGTTGAAAATTTTGGTTCGAACAAATATTTTTCCTTCAATAATAAAACATCTAAGATTTTTTTTCGTTTCCTTCCTTGAAAATAATTTTTTTCTCTTTCTTCTTTTTTCCCTTTCTTTTCTTTCTGATCCTTTTCTCTCAGCTTTTCTCCTTTTTGAACACAAATTTTTTTCTCCTATGATTTTTTCTCTCCTATTCCCCTAGTCTTACTCTCCTCTCCACTTGTCTCTTTTATAGGCAATAAATTTCACAAACGAACAAAAACCAAACAGTGGAGTTGGCAGATTTTTCAAATGGTGCACAGTAGAACACTGTGCACCTTATAATATAATAATATATAAAAGGTATTATTTGCATAAATATATGTACAAATACCCAAAAAAACATAAAACACATAAAAACATATAAAATCATAAAATAAAAATAAATAGACTAATAAAATATATTTTTGTGGGCCAAATATGTAAAATTTAGGCTAAAACCGATTTAAAACATTTTGGCCAAAACCTGTAAAGGTTGGGATTGAAGCTTAAATTCTATCTTTCCACTGAGAATTTTGTGAGATAGAATATTTTTATTTTCGTCATCAAATGATCAAAAGAAAGCTTCCAAGTCTTAGGGCTGGTAAAAATGGGGTGTCAATAGTTGCCCCTCTTTGACAGAGCTCAATACATCATTTCATGATGTGAGTGAATGTCAAAATTCGAAGATGACCCTTTTGACAAAGCCGTAAGACTTTGGCAAACAAACAAAATGCAAATGCAGTTGGTTGAACCTGAGGGTTGCCGACGTATCCCTTTGCAAGGAATCAAACCAACATAGTTCAGGGGAAAGATGCAAATGACATGTTCGAAATGCAAGTGAAAGCTGGACTTACACGCTTCGCGAAGCTGATTTTGTTTAGTATTCATGATTTATGCAATGCAATGCAATAGGTAATATGCGAGGCAAGCCTCGTGCAAATGATATGAAGCATAACAAGGGGTTCAATCCAAATACACTCACATGAGAGGAGAAAAGAGGCTTTTAATCAACAAGCAAAACCCAAACCGTACCTCAATACGAAATAGGGGATTGATTTCAACTCGGTGAATGAGAAATGAATCTTAACAAACAAGCGAGACCTAGACCGTACCTCATTACAAAATAGGAGACTGCTTTTAACTAGGTAAATGAGAAATGGGTCTTAACCAACAAGCGAGACCTAGATCGTACCTCGTTACGAAATAAGGGATTGGTTTTAACTGGTTAACCAACAAGCGAAATGTAGACCGTACCTCAATATGAAATAGGGGATTGGTTTTAATCGGGTAACCAATAAGTGAAACCTAGACCTTCCCTTGATACGAAATAGGGGATTGATTTCAATTGACAAAGAAGAAAAGGGTCTTAACCAACAAGCGAGACCTAGATCGTACCTTGATATGAAATAGGAGGCTGGTTTCAATTGGGAAAAGGTCTTAACCAACAAGTGAGACCTAGACCACACCTTGATACGAAATAGGGGGCTGGTTTCAATCGAGCAAAGGATGAAAAGTTGCAACCAAATGTTTGAACAATTGTAACCAAGTGATGTGAATAGATTGTAGCCAAGTGATGCAACAGTGTGACAATTGTAACCATGCATGATAGATGTAATAGATAGTGCAAGTGTGACGGTGAATGCAAAAACATGAAGGGTACAATGTAAGACATACATTATGCAATGTAATGGATGCACAACAATAATATGATGGATGCACAACAGATGAATACACAAATTGATTTTTTTTTTTCCTTTTTTGTTTTAATTTTTTTCTTTTTGATTTTGATTTCTTTTATTTTATTTTCTTCCTTTCATTTTCTTTTTCCTTTTATTTTCTTCTTTCTTTCTTTTTCTTTTCTCTTTTTTCTTTTTTTTTTCCTTTTCTTTTTTCTTTTTTCCTTTTTTCCCCTTGTTGAGGCGTTAAGCGCCACCCTTTTTCTTTCTTTTTTTTTTTTTTTTTTTCCTCTTCTTCTTCTTTGAGCGTCATGTCTAATGCACATGATTTCAACAAGTGCAGCAATTGACGACACAACGTTTCGACCTTGATCCTCCCCGATTGCCTCGACCTCCTCTCCTTTGTCTTTTTTTTTTTTCTCATTCATCCTCTCCCTACTTTTCTCAAGGACAGTCTACGAGACAGAGCAAAAAAAAAAAAGGAAGGCTGCAAAATTAGGTTGTAATCGCTAAAATTCCTCTTTAACATGGCTTCTTCCCGTCATACTCTTTCCCTTTTCCCAGAACTTAACAACACGCCAATAGAGATTGCTGACACTAGCTCCTCTGAGCCTCTGCAGAGTGCCCCTGCCGCTATTTTTCATCTCCCTGAGACGCCAATAGAACAAATACCGGCAGTAAAATCTGACATCGACACCAACTTTCATACTTTGAACTCATGTGTAACGCCCCACCTTTTTTATTTCATGGATGTCATTACCAATCCATTACTATCATACAATTTCAAATATAACATATGAAAGTTCTAATACATTAATAAAGATAAATAAATGAAGATTCTCTCAATCGAATACATAATGAATGCAACTAGAGGTACGATTAAATAAGTTTCCTGTAGGCTTACATTATTACATAAAAAGGAAGTGTTCAACCCTTTCACAACAATGGCATTCCACCAACAAATAAAATGCCCCCTGGCCAATAGATAAAGAAGATCCTCGATCTTGAACCATTTCTCGACATTCACCTGAAAAAGGATTAGCAACGTGAGATAAACATAAAGTTTAGTAGGGATCCCAACATGATCCTAAACAATAACAACTTACAAATAGCTATGATCATGAATGCGTCAACTCATACTATATAAATAATGTGACAGTTAGTGCCAACGTATATTTACATAAGTACTTTTTCCAAAATCATCCAATTCTTTCAACAATACAGACGGTTCACATTTTCTTCTCATTTGTCATTTCAAAAATATCACATAACAACCGTTTTGTTTTTGAAACATGTTCACAAAAATCCAATTTCTTCACATTATTCACAAACTCAATACATAACGTCTCCAAAACGTTCATCACATTTTCTGGCCGTAAGCCCAAGTTAAAGAGATGCTCTTAATAATTAATTTGATACGCTCACATTTACACATAAACATCGAACATGAGGATGAAAACAACAAACACCCAACAACTATCTACTCAACAAATAAGACAACTTGGCCTTTCAGAACCATAATCATCATAACGCATGATACACAGAGATACAATATGATAAATGTGATAAACAGGACTCTGCTCTACCTACCTTAAGCACGGTAAGCCAAAAATACAACTTTCCAAAATAGAATGCCAATTTACTAGGCCCTAGCTGGAAGGTAATGGTACCTTTGATTCTCAGTGCATCCAATTCTCCAGGCACTAGCTGGAATGGAATGGTACCTCTGATTCTCAACATAGCCAATTCTTTAGGCGCTAGCTAGAAGGTGATGGTACCTCTGATTATCAGCGTAGTATACAATGCCAACCATCACAACATGCCAAAAGCACAAATAACACCAACGAATACATACAGGTAATCTTTTCAACAAAAGTGTCATCCTCCACCAATGACCAAGGACAAACCTCTAAACACATATACTTAATACCCGTGATGTAATAATTCAATTCACATGGGACTTTAAGCCCAACAACAACAATAGTAAAACAAAATATTCATAATCCAACCTCAAGTTTATTTATAAACTTTACAAAATGTTATGATTTCTTTCTCTTTAAAAAAAAAAAAAAAAAATCAATTCTCTTATTTTCTAAATTACCATACCCCAACCTTTCTCCAAGATCCATTCTCTTCATTTTATAAAAATTAAATCCATGGATATCAATGCCATAATCCAACTCAACTTAACATGATTAATCCAAAATAATTCCAATACCATGGTTAATTCTTCCTTTTTGTTGTTAACACAATCACACAATCCATATTAACAAAACACAAACATTATTCAATTTTACCCCTTTTTAATTCACTAAGTCAAAATATTAAATTAAGACTTTTTCTCTCTCTCAACATAAACATGTTAAACTGCTCTCCAATTAACCAAAACAACAATCAATTTAACAATTTCAGTTCCAAACATTCAAATCCTAGATTCTCCTTCATGATTTTCAAAGAAATCCATGATGGATATGATTTTTATGCAATAAATCTACCACATGTCTATCTATAAACGAAGTATTGAAAAGGAACAAAGAAATCCCTACCTCTTGAAGTGACGAGAATAAAGTCGAAAAATCCACGGCAACGAAAACACAATCCACTCAGATTAAAATGAAGCCCCCGCGACGTTTTACATTTTGATCTAAAGAACTATGGGTACAAAGTGAGTAAAAATAGCTGAAAACCAAGCTAGAAAGCTTGAAACCCACAAACACTTGAATATGAAAACATTTTTCTTTCGAATTTGAAACCGAGAATGATTGAATTTCAATGAGTTCTGAACTAGACATCGAGCCTTCAACTGACCAGAAATCAAAGAATGACTCAATGAAAGAAAAACAAAGCAAAAGCAATCCAAACACACTTATTCACATTTGTTGGAATCAAAGGCACTCAAAACATGACTCAAAAGCACAAACCATTGAGCCTACACAAATTCTGTAGTTTTTCAGTTTGGATTGATATCAAAATTGGACGGCCGACTGAAAACTTTACGGATAGGCTGATTCATTAACCGGCCGACTAAACGAACTAATGGAACGGCTAAACAAATGGCTAGCCGGCTAAATAAGTGGTCAGCCGATTGAAACAATCAAGAAACACACTTGGAGTCAACTAAAAACTTAAACAACCGACTGAATTCTTAGTTGGCCAACTAAAGCATGTAACATGTGATTCTAGAGTGCCGGGAGAAGATAGAATTCCTAACTCAACTATGACCCTAGTTCATTGCTTTGACTTTTTCTTTCTTTGTTTTCCACTAAAAAGATTTTGACCAACATGAGAGTTAGATTAGCATGCTTGTTCTAATCTCTGTTTTGAAATCATATGAGTCAAGCTATGAGCACTGAAAATTTTCCCTTTTGGTCCAAAGAATGGTTTGGTTTTGCAAAAATGGAATAATTTTTGAGAAAATCAATCAACTTCACTAAAAATCATCAAAATTTGTTTTCACAAATAGCCGCTACTAGACTAACATGAAATCAACCCTTGAGATGCACAACCCCAAATCCGAACTTGATCTTCCTTGCAATTGAATCAATCAAACATGGATGAGACAAGCAAGTTGAAAATGGTTGGGGCCAAACTTTAGAATGAAGCTGCCTACGTATTGCAAAGATAGGAATTAGGCTTTATGTAGTTCATGGGTAAGGCTCACTCGGGTATTAATACTCTCCTTTTGTGCTCTAATTTTTGCCAAAGCCGCCATTTTCGGGTTTTCAACCTTGCGATCTTTTTCAGTTTTTATTTTTATTTTTATTTTTTTCATGATTTCATTTTTCTTCATTTTTTTTTATTTTGTTTTTCTGCTCTAACTTTTGTCTGGGTTACCCGTCCGGGTTTTCGGCCCAGCGAGCCTCTTAACGATAATACTTCTTTAGCTTATCAATACTCATCGGTTGTGAGAACTCCAAACCATCCAAATCTAAGAGAATGACTACTACTCTTGACCAGATAGATGTGATGATATAGGAACCTAACTCATTAGGTCTGAATTTCCCCATATGATTTTAGATAGGAGTTCAATTATCCTTCAGCACTAAATATTATTCTCTTAGATTTCAGGATTTGACTTTATTTCTGGACTCCATTGGCTTGAGAAATGACCTAGTTTGAATCTCTGATCACATCCAACTTTGTTGCCCCTAGTTATAGGGCTGCTTCCAATTCGGCTATGCAATCCTCATACTCTGGTTGATTATTGGATGCTAAGAATCAAAGTTTGAAAGTTAGGGGGGTCGGGCCTCAGGTCGAGAGGGATCCTATGCTGTACAATCTCAAGATCGATTCTAGGCATGTCTTCATAGGACCATGCAAAAACATTTTTTGAAATCTTTTGATGAAGTGACTAATCGCTCGTGTTCTTTTAAAGAAAACATGGAACCAATCTGGACCAAGCGAGAATCCTTCTCAGTACCCACATTAACTGAAATGATCTCACCTATCAAGGGCTTAACACGCCTCTCTTCCTCTCAGTCAATCAAAATTTGCAAATCCCAAGGAAATTTTTCCTCTTCATTTTCATCAAAATTTTGAAAAAAGTTTTGAAATTTTTTGGTCAATGTAATGATTTAATACATAGAGAAGTATGCAGAATTTACAGCATTTTCATTCAGAACTTTTGACTTAATGGTTGAAACAGACTCAAAAGGAAAAGAAAAGACAGACACAGAAAGGACAGTGATGTTTGGGTTATCATCCCTGAAATCACCAAACTTAAACTTACTAGAATGAATCGAGCCTGTTCCCAACTCTATAGACTTGGTGGAATCAAACTTAGACTCAACACTCAATTTAGAACTTAGAATAAAACCATTATCAATAGCTAAAGTGCAGCCCATCAACCGCGTCTAGAATGAAATTTGTGCAATTCACATGTGGTCCATCCCCGTTTACAAAATTGGTCACCATATCCCCCAAGTTTACTCGTCCTGCGCTAGTCTCATGATCTATCATAGATTCAACCAGTGCCAGGCCTAGAACTTCTCTCGTGCTTCTTTGCTTCTTGATCACTCCATGGCTCAAGAAAACCATAAAGAGAGAAGTGCATGCCCGTGAGAATATCTACCATAATATCTAGTTCTGGCTCCAAATCATTTGCCACTATGAGGTTTTGAGGTTTTGATTGGAATTGAGGTGCACCTATCATGAATAGATCAGTGTTCTTTGGAATTAGCACCTCGGGCTTGGGCAAATGGGAAGGTGTGATGTATATGCTAGGGTTAAAACTTGATGGTAGTGTATGGATGAAGTTGAGGTAGACAGTTGGGGGGACTTGGTCATGGGATGGCAATGGATTGGAGGTAACCTTGGCTCTTTGGGGTTGAGGTGGAGCTATGGTTTTACTGTCAATGAGATCTTGAATACAATCAGTCTCATGACTATGTTGTTGGTGAAAGGTGCAATCTTTATTGGGGTCATGTCTGGCTAGTAGAATGTCACGGAGATTTCGAAGATCAAAGAGCTTAAGGTGCCCTTTTTCTACTAGGATTTCTATGGCACGAGTTGGAGACATATGGAGTAGATGAAAGATTTTATTTGGGGGTTGGGTTGACTTGGCTGTTTGTGGGCTAGCGTTGGTGAATGGATTGGCTGTTTTGGCAGTGGTGGCAATGACTAGGTTGACTTTTGAAGACATAGAATTGGTAGCTATGCTATTACTGCAAGTAGCATTGGAATTGCGAGTGAATATATTTCTTATGGGGTCATTTCCTTCTGTAATGATTCCCTATTTGATAGCATCCTCAATTTGGAACCCAATCTTATAGAGGTCTTTGAAGTTGAAGAGTAGAAGTACTATCATCTTTTGCAATGATCTTCCATGTAGTTTTTGACAACCATACAGACTTGATCTTTTTCCAAGGGTCGATTTGTCATCATGGCCACCTTTTCCCTCCACCTGGTGATAAATGCCATGAAGCTCTCGTTGGGCTCTTGTCGGGTCGCCTCTAGTTCCTGAGTGGTTACTTTGATCTATGTATTATAGGAGTATTGTGTGACAAATGTTTCAGCTAACTCCTCCCAGTTTTACTTGACCAAATCTTCTAACTTGAAGTACCAAGTAGCAACCACTCCTAACATGGTTCTTTCGAACAAGGAAAGCTTTTGAGGTCGAGATAGACCCATGGGCTTTAGAATGTTTGAGAAGAGGCGAATATGAACCATAGGGTCACTAGCCCTATCAAATTTATCTATGTACAACATTTTGAACTGCTTGGGCAACCTTACAATTGTTTCTGTAAACCCATCATTGATGTCTGGAACGGAGTTGATCCTTTGTGATTTTTTGAACATTTTCTCTAATTTGGATATTTTTAGCATAGTCGGGTCAACTTCATTAATATCCATGGGTCCATTGGTTGTGTAAGAACCCTATGATCTTCTTGCAGATTAGGTTCATGAAGTTTCTCAACTGGCGGAGGTGGTTCCAGAGCCAGATGAACCACTAGAGGTGGATGAGATATAAATGCCCTAGATGGGCGTTGCAATCTGGTAAGAACCTCATTATTGGCAGCAACCTTGTTGGTAATAGTATCCATGCTTTGTTGAATGGATAAAAATATGTTTGCTATATCTACTAGAGGTTGGTCTATTACTATTAGAGGTTGATCTATCACCACTGGAGGTGGATCCATCACAAATTCTAGAAATTCCGACTAGAGAGGTATTGACAATGAGTTTTTAACCTTTCTTCTTGTAGCTGGTAGTAGAGAAACTAACACTAGCTGTCCCTAAACCAAATCTATAGTTCTACTAAGTCTACCAGTGCAAATCCACAAAACTTGGGGGATATTAGATCGTTCTGAAACCACTGGAGGTTGATGAGATGTAGATGCCCTATAGTGCTACAACTACCTAGCAAGAACAAAAACGGGATCCCCAATCAGAATTTTAGCAGCATTCTTACTCAACTATTTACTGCTAAATAATGCTAAAAACTAGACTCAACCCCACAAATTGAAATGCCTAAATCCCTCATCTGAATTTGAGAATCCCTATATAGATCCCATACATTGCACATAGTAGGAAAGAGAAGAAACACCCCTATGGAGGGTAAGGTTACCCTGTTCTAGTTTTGAAATAATCTAGGGTTTCACTATTCAAACAAACGACATCATACATCCTAGAATGGGGTTGCATCCTGTCTTATGTTGGGAACGTGCTATAGCTCACTATATGTATAATGTCAACTCTACTCAAGGGGTTAAGGTGACGTCACTAAAGAGTCATTTGGTTAATAACCAAGGAAGATCCCAGGAAGTTAGAAGAGTCAATATAGCCTCTCTTCTGAGTCCGATAACCTTAGATAGCAGAGCTACATTTTTGATAGATCTAAAAAGGAATTAACACAAGGTCTCAAAAGTAACGCGGAATAGTATAGTGTCACAAAAAGCTTGCATGTGCTCTCACTAGGATTTTGGGCAACACAGCGACTTTAAGTGCACCAATGCATGAAATGCAATGAACATATAATTGAAAATAAAATTCATATCATGGAGTTCGAGTAAAGGTTTCTTAATATCTCTAGCAAAGTCGCTAGAAACTGTCGCATGCCTATGGGGTACCCAAGCGCGCTAAATAATTTGGACCCTCAATTTCTTTAATCTAGTCTCACGAGTGCAATGTGAAACATAGATAAGAGTCTATATCCAGCAATTTTTATAGAAAATCTATTTTATTGCAAAACCTTTGTTGGAAATGGACTACATCACCAGATCTTAAAGTCGCCACCTGATATTTTGGAAAAAATAGGAAACCCGTGACTCGTGCCAAAGCCACTATTCGTCATAATCGGAGATGTCTCGGTTCGCAACCTTAGGTATGAGGGGGAAAGGTCATTTAATTGAGCAACCCTGCTCATCCAATCAAAAGATTGGCCTTTACTAACCCATGATATGAATTTTATTGACTTTATATGTTCATATTTTGATTATTTAATAAATACTAAAATTACTATGTGAAGCAAACAAGTATAGACTGTGTTATTCATTTTGGAAAGGCTTGATTTCAAGCATTTTGAAAGAATTTTGAGATATGTGCAACTTATAATGAATTTGATCCCATAACATAAGAAATCAATATTGTCCCAAAATTGAGCAACTTAACGTCCATCCACTGGCACTCATAGAATATATCACTTAAGCAAGTAGCCGCATGGTAGGATGCTAAACATAATAAGGAAAATATACAAAAGTAGGATGTAAAAGCATAAATACTTACATATTCACTAGCGTCTCGTGAACAGCTGCAAAACAAAGTTAGGAAATATGCATGATCTTATATACAAAATCCTAATGCAATACATGCACAAAATGCGACCAGAGATTCGGCTACTAAAACATGACATGTGAATCATCTCAAGGCATGAGATAGCATATGTAATCACATAGGAATTGATTAAATCCATAGATGTAAAATTAGCCAAATCTGAATGCATAAAATATGGATGCAAGGAACGAATATGGTGAAAAAATAAAACACGATACTTATTTACAGATATGGAAAGCAATAAAATGAACGGGATAGAAAGAAGTGAGGGCGGGGAATTATTACAACGCTTGAATAAAGACGAATGGGGGAGAAATTATTACAACATAAATAAAACCTTACAAATCTCTCAAATTAAAAGAAAATAGAAATAAGCACTGCCAGAAATGGTTCTATTCGCTGCTATAGAGATCCTGGGTTTTTCCCCTTTATGTACAGTATTCCGGACTTGAGTTCTATGATTGAGTATTGTTGTTTATGTCTCATTCTGTCCTTTAATTCTTGGTATATGAGTTCTAAGATGTCGTGGGCGTGTTTCGAATAGGTTCGTTGAGTTTTGGTCTCTAATCTTGTTGCCCAGATTTTTGATGATCCGCTCGAGCGGGTCTTATTGCGCTCGAGCGGAGTTTGCATCCTTTCAGCATTTTGTGCGTCTGCAAATGTACTGCAGAAGTGTTTTTCACGCTCAAGTAGAGTTCTTCACGCTCGAGCGGGTCTGAGCTCGAGCGGGTATCTTTGTGCTCGAGCGGGTATTCGAAGTCTGTAAAAGTACTGGAGGAGTGTATTCTACGCTCGAGCGGGTAGTGCTTAGCTGTTGTGCCTTGGCGCTCGAGCGGGTATATTTGCGCTCGAGCGGGTGAAGTTTTTGTGTCTTACGCTCGAGCATCCTATTCTCCACTCGAGCGGACTATACGTATATCAGATTGCGACTGTGTTATTTTAAATCACTTTTTCGACCCACACTCTCTCTCTCTCTAACTTTTCAAAACCCTTATTTGAGAGCTCCTCTCTCTAGAATACAACTTCTCTCTATGAAATCATCTAGCTCTAGTGATCTTCTAGCTTAATCTCTTTTATATAAAGTGTGGAGCTTGGCTCGGTCTCCATTTGGATCCGAAAATCATTGGGTTTGGAGCACATTCGAGTTTCTTCAACATCTCCTTTGAGTCTCTTCTCTTGAGGTAGGGATACCCTACTCCATCTTATGTGTTTTAACATAAGTTTTAGTCATTTTGATTAGGTGGTGTTGTTTGGAAATTTTGGGAAAGTTAGGGTTTGACTTGAGGTTATAAAAAGGGGGTTTTCAAATGTTAAACTCCATGTATATGTGAGACCTTGGAAAAATGGAATTATTGTTGTTAATTTGATGAAATTGAACCTTAGGGTTGATATTTGAGAAAAGGGAAAAATGCCCTAATTATGTTGAATAATTAATTTGGGGAAATGCGAAATTGAATTGAGAATCATGAAATTGGGGAATTGTGAGAGTAAATGGTGTAGTTGGATAAATTAATCACTCATCTATGAAAATGTTGGTATTTTATCTGTTGATAAATTTATTATCTGTTTAGAGATAATTGCTTTGGGCTATCGGTGGAGGATAGTCTTGATTGTTGTAGACACTGTATGTTGATTAGGGAAAACTGAAACTAATCACATTGAATATGACGGTTGGAATAATACATCGAATATGTGTATTGATTGATCATCGTATATGATAAGTGTTCAAATACATTGTATATGTATATTGTTTGGGAGGATATAGGGGATGTACTCCATGGTTTGAGAGGAGATAGGGGATGGACTCTCAAACCAATTAGGGAGGAAATAGGGGATGGACTCCATTGATAACTAAGTTGGTCGGAGTGTCCAGGGTGAAAGTCCTGAAATCTTGATTACGTTTGCATAACGTAGATAATTGAAGTATGGAAGTGCTTTAATATGAGTTGTAATCTCATGTGAATTGTGAATAACGGAAGTGTCTTGATATGAGTTATAGTCTCGTTCAATTGTTTGACTAGATATTGAGCCAGGTTTATGAATGTAAATTGGATAAGTAAAGGAAAGTGGAATGAAACACGGATGAAATTGTCATGGGACAGGAATGTGTTGCAAGTTGATTTATAAGTATTAATCATCTATCAAATGCTAATGTTTTAGTTATTGCTCATAATTGGTTTAGTATATCTCTACTGGGCATTGGCTCACCCTATATGGGACATCATTTTCAAGTTCAGGTGATATGCCACCTCTAAGGACGTAGCTTGGGAGGCTTGAGGCTGATAGATTTTTTTGGTTCTCTTTTGGTATTACATGTAAATTCAAGCCAAGGGCTTAAAGTGTATTTGAGTTAGTATTCTCTTTTTGTAACCAAGTGTTGGCTTGGAAAGTTGTAAGCCCATAGGGCATTTACTTTTATTGTCAACATGTAATACTTTTGTAATGAATACTCTGATGAATGGAAATGTGCTTTATTCTCTTATGGCTATGCATGTCAAGAATGTAGGTTTATATGTATTATTTTGAGGGCATTACAACTGCTGAGAGATTACTCTGTTTCGCCCGAGAAAACTCATTTTTGCGGTAGCATGATTCATCCGGGGGCACTATTCACCATGGCAGTTACTATTCACCCTACTTGGTCATTATTCATCTTACCGGGTACTTTTTCGAGTACTATATGTCACCGGAGGTACTATTCATCGCCGGGGGTTAGTAGTCACTATCAGAGGTTACTATTCATCGCCGGGGGTTAGTAGTCACCATCGGAGGTTGTTATTCATCGCTGGTCACTATTTATCCGGTGGGGTCACATCTCTAACAAATTAGGTGGTTTCGACCGACCATTAAAAGCGGTAAATTACAACAGTTTATGTAGGTGGTGAAACACCAACCATTCAAAACGGTAAATTATAATAGTTTATGTAAACCAATAAATTACAACAGATATGTGGGTGATGCAACCTTCCCTTTAAAGCGATAAAAACAGTTATGAAAAGTAGTAAAAGAAGTGTTTAAACAAGTTGTGTCACATTTTTAAATTAAATGAAAGTTTGCAAAAATTCACCTTTTAAGGAAATGATGAATTTTCTGATTTCCAAACTTTCTTTTGATCACCCTCAAGCTTGTGGAATGTGTTCCCAATTCTCAGTCTAGAGTTCGAAATTTTAACTTTAATGGTATTTCTTTTTTTGGGATGGTGTTTGTATTAGAGGAGAGGTAGAGAAGATAATAGAGAAATAGGTTGGTTTAAAATTTTGGTTCAAAGAAATATTTTTTCCCTCAAAAATAAAATATCTAAGATTTTTTTTTCCGTTTTCTCTCTTGAAAATATTTTTTTTTGTCTTTCTTCTTTTTTTCCCTTCCTTTTCTTTCTGATCCTTTTCTCTCAGCTTTTCTCCTCTTTGAAAACAATTTTTTTTTCTCCTCTGATTTTTTCTCTCTAGTTCCCCTACTCTTTCTCTTCTTTCCACTTGCCTCTTTTATAGGCAATAAATTTCACAAAAGAACAAAAACCAAATGGTGGAGTTGGCAGGTTTTTCAAATGGTGCACAGTAAAACACTGTGCACTTTACAATATAATAATATATAAAAGGTATTATTTGCATAAATATATGTACAAATACCAAAAAAAAAAATTATAAAAACACATAAAAAAAACATATAAAATCATAAAATAAAAATAAATGTACTAATAAAATATATTTGTGTGGGCCAAATATGTAAAATTTAGTCTAAAACCGATTTAAAACATTTTTTCCAAAACAGGTAAAGGTTGGGATTAAAGCTTAAATTGCATCTTTTCACTAAGAATTTTGTGAGATAGCATATTCTTACTTTCATCATTGGATGATCAAAAGAAAGCGCCCAAGTCTTAGGATCGGTTAAAATGGGGTGTCTACAATAACCTAGCTTTCATAAAATGGGTTCTTATTCTGGAGACATCAAAAGGAGGCATAAGAGGCAGGAGAGAGGAAATCCAAGGTTCCAAGGATGGAGTTCTCCACACCTATAGCATTCTTCAGCTTCTTCATGGGCGACTAATCTTCTTCTTGGGGATTGAGATAAAACCCTAATTAAGTAACTTGTAATTTTATATTTAGATTCTAATTTTTCTTTGGATTTGAATAATCGTTGTATGACTGTTAAAGATCTTTTGTTCAAGAAATATTTTCATTCGATTTATGTAATCATACAACTGTTTTGCTTGCTTGTACATACAAATCGTAAGACGAGTCATGCTTAGGGGAGATAAGTCGTGCTACAACCATAGTTTAGTGTGGACGATTCGTACCGACCGAAGATGATTCGTACTTGCGATTAGATAATACTCATCCTCTTGACTATGATATCAGGGCTTGTAGCCATGATACATCAATGTTATCCGAACCATTGATTTATTATAATTTAATATATATTAATTACTTGTTATGAGATTAAAGGTTTGAAACCCCAAACTATTTTCCACTTCAATTCCACCTCAATCTTTCTTTTTGTTTAATAATTATGTTTAGTTAATTTTATATTAAAATCAAAATATTCATCTAATTCGAATTAATTAAGAATTGATTTTCTAATATTTAAAAAACTTAGTTTTTTAGTCCCTTTGGATTGATACCCGAACTAAACCACTATTCTATTGAATTAAGGTCGTAGTAAGGATTTATTTTTGGTGTAAAAAATGACCCACCAATGTGTGTTAAACATTTAAAAATCTATGCAAAATATAAAAGGGAAAAAAAAAAAATACCCAGATGCATAAAAATGATATATTTATAACCATCCAAGAAAAGTAAGATATTGCATTTTTTTTTTTTGGCTTGCAATTGAACTAGTTTAAATTAATTTTATTAATGTTATTAGTAATATATAAATCTGAACTAAAAGATTAAATTTCGAATAATTTTTGAGTTGATAAGAGTGGGTTTGTAGTATTACTCATAATATATTATGGAGTAGATTTACTAAATGACCGACATCTCCAATATGAAACCTCAAACACAAGCTTATTACCAACAACATAAGGATTTCCCTATCTAATAGAGAGCGAGAGAGAGAAAAAAAAAAACCGTAAGGATTATATTTAAGGAAAGACTTTGATACAAAATCCTCGATGGGTGTGTACTATATACACTTTGTAACTAAAGAAGAAAATGATATAATTTATACTTTTTGAGTCATAATTGTAAAGAAAAAAAAAAATCATAATTGTGGGAGGCAAAAATAAAGAGCTTCATTTCGAGCAGAAAATGTGTAGGATTTGCTCATAGTAGCATTAAATCGAGCAGGTTGCAGTCTGAGGAGCAGAATAGCAAGGCCATACAACCAGAGGACTAGGACCAGAGGTCTAGCTCCAGAAATGCAAGTTCAGGACTAGAGGACCATACCTAGAGGTCTAGGACAAGAGAATACTATGGGACTAGGACCAAAGGTCCAAGTTTAGGCATGTTGGTCTAGGACCAAAGGACTAGGTCTAGAGGTCTATGGGACCAGGCTCAAAAGGCTAGGTCCATAAGGCATAGCCCTAAGGGGTAGTGATCAAAGTTTGGTCTTTACTTTATGGGCCAACCACTCTTTAAAATCCGTGCTAGTAGAATATGATCCCACAAAAAGTGGGCTAAATGTGAGGAATGGCAGGGGAAGTGAAACCAACTCTAACAGTCACTTTGAAGGCTATATAAAGTCATACCAGCTGAGGAAAAAGGTAGACGATGAATTAATACCACTATGGGCTTCTCCTATTCTTATATTTTGTTGCTCTATAGCTTTCAAGTTTACTAATTTAAGCATCGGAGAGTCCCCTGGTTGCCCACTAGCCGAGTTCTTCATATTTTCTTGAATGTTTCAGGTGAGGTTCAACCATGTTCACATCGAAGCGCTGCCACAACCAAGGTGGTTTAATTTTTTGCCACCACAATTTGGCGCCATCTATGGGAGACTTTAAACAAAAAGCCTTTTTCTACTTTTTGCTAGTTTCAGTTCATTCATTTTTCAATCATTAATGGTGGCACAAAATGTCATCCTACCAACCAGTGAAGAACATGACATTTTATGCTCTCCAGTTCAATGAAGGTACCCATTAGACATAGAAGTTCCACGTGAACGGCGTGAGCATGAAGTTCATGACCAACATATAAAAAACAAGCATAATGCAACATCTAGCTGCATAAGTTAGTCCAGAGACACAAAGTCAACAATGCAATGGAAAAACGGTTCAAAGAATTGTTCGAATAGGTCATAACTTTGAAGCAGAGTCAACCTCAATCACAGATTAGGGGGCAACACACTTCCCTAGAAGAAGGCCTTTCTGATAACATAAAGGGCAACTCAGGACTGGAAATCAACTTGGACTGAGCAGCCAAAACTAGCTTGCATCAAACAACCAGAATTAGCTCGAAAGAAACAGCATGAATCAACTCAGACTGAGCAGTTTTTGAGCAGAACATCTTGCTCATATACTTATCCGAGCGGAACATCCTACTTCTGCACGTATTCGAGCAGAACAACGTGCTACTACACCAGTTGGAGCAGAACATCCTACTCTTACACCTTTTGAGTAGAATATCCTGTTTCTGTGCTCCAGCACTTGTCTGAACAAAACAGTGGAGTTCAATAGCTATCTGAAAAGCATTCGAAGGAATTGTGTTTGGACAATAAAACCGAGGCTTACTCTAATCACTTCTCCTTTTAGTAACAGGATTAACAACATTGAGCCTCTAAAAGATTTCAACATCCCAACGTTTGAGCTTGATTGGTCATTTTTCAATAAAAAATAAAGAACTAAACAAAGCACTAATTCAGTAGAATAGTGGATTGTCTAGGTATCGTACCACAAGGACTTTGGGCTGAGTTATATTAATTCGAAAGGTAATTTTCAATTTAATTTGAAGAAGAGATGATGATTTGGTTTTTGCTAATGAAAATCTAAATGAAAACTAAAGCAATTGCACTAATAAAGAGAATAATCTGAATATAGAGAGAGACTTAGGATTTTGAATCCACTACTAATCTTATATCATGTAATTAGAATATCCAATTCTAGTAAATCAATCACCCGTGAAAAATCTAGAAATCCCCTAGATGTTGATTTGTGATTATGTATCAATTTTAAGCAGTATATAACAATCCCAATCAAACAATCAAGACAAAACGACCCAACGATTTTACGTGGAAAAACCACAATTGGACACCTCCAATTGTGATAAAAAAAAAAAAAACCCACAGGCAACTGCCACAAAACAATCCACTAAGAAGATATAAAGGAATTACAAAGGTATACTCTCAATTACCTAGCGAATCCATACCCGAATTGAACCAACCCCTATGTGCCTCTTCCAACCCCATCTTCACCTCGGAATTGTCTTGACGATGAGCCACTCTAGAATCCACCAAAGCTTCAGGCTCGAATTCTTCAGAATCCACCGAAGAACAACTCTCTCTTTTGTGTAAAACAAACAAATAATCCTTTGATGCATACTCTTTAAACCATGAGTTGAATACTTAATCAAAACATCAAAGAAAACTAGCAAAATATCCCTAGATATAAACCTTAATATCCAAAAAGAAGATCTGGAGAAGTAAGTCAAGTTTTGGGAGAAAACCAACTACTTATAGAAATCCAAAGTAATCCTAGTTTTGGAAGAAAACCAATTCCTTATAGAAATCCGGATTTTGAAGCTCGCTCGAGCGAAGCTTCTCTCGCTCGAGCGAGAACCTTAACTCGCGTGATTTCCACTAGTGCCTTCGCTCGAGCCACGAACCCTTCGCTCAAGCGAACAATGAGCTCTTTCAGGTTTTTGTATAGACGCAATCCTTCGCTCGAGCAAGGACTTCTTCGCTCGAGCGAGCAAGGGCGGACAGCCAACTTTGAATGCAATTTTGCATTTTGCTTCGGGCGCGAGCTGACCGGGCAGCTCGACCCCTGTCATAATCAGCGAAGTGGCAATCTTGAAAATATTAACATCACAAACTTCTCTGTAAGGCTCGATTCGGGTTGGATTCGCATCTAATAAACTCATAGCCTCACTAAAATAAAAGTGCGAAAACAAATACAACTGAAAGGAGTTTTGTCAAACAGGATTGCCAAGAATACTCGACCCCCCATCATAATCAGCGAAGTGGCAATCTTGAAAGTGTTAACATCACAAACTTCTCTGCAAAACTCGATTCGGGTTGGATTCGCATCTAATAAACTCATAGCCTCACTGAAATAAAAGTGCAAAAACAAATACAACTGAAAGGAGTTTTGTCAAACGGGATTGCCAAGAATAAAAACCTAACAATCTCCCCCTTTGGCAATGCCGTGACAAAACACACCTAACAAATAAAATCCTAAACACCCCAGCCCATTATAGCTAACAAAAACAAACTTCTTTCTGACGGTCAAGATCTGCAAAACAACTATTAAAGCCACAACGGTCAAGATCTGCAAAACAACTATTAAAGCCACAACGGTCAAGATCTGCAAAACAACTATTAATGCCACAATCTCCAAAACAACGATTAGTCCCACAAGAGTAAAAAAAACAATAAACATATGACTAGATTATCTTGAAGCATGAGATAAAAAAATGAATAGATGGAAATTGGAGATTTTAAGAACATGTAGCACGAAAACATGAACAACAATTTTAACAATCTCCCCCTTTTTGTCATGAATTGACAAAGGAAGCTCAATCAACTAAAGCAAGATCAAAAACCACACAAGCAATGATATGATGATGTAAATATCAGGAGCATGCAAGAAGGAAATAATAAGCAAACAGTGCATAGTAACATGTAAAACAACTAAAGCCAATCTCCTTTACCAAACAAATCAAAGTGATCATGCTAACAAACTCTTGTAATGATAAACCAAACTCCCCCTCACTAAAAACAGCCACAAACACTGAAAACACTAAACAAGAAAAACAAAATATAATATGGTGGAGCAAGCAAGGAATTTCAAATTTGTACCTTGAAACACACAAGATTATCCAAGAAGCACAATTACTTGAAAACACAATGTACACAGCCTTTAGAAGATTCCTCATAAAAGAAAGCAATGCATTATGTGAAAAGTATAGATCCCATGATAAAAGTGTGTGTGTGACTCTTGGAGTTCGACAAACACTAGATTCAAATCCTAGCAGTGATATGAAAGCTGGACCTCTGACAAGAGAATCTACGCACAACTAAGGAAAGTCAAACCACTAGGAATCAAGGGATATTTGGTGAGTAAAGGCGGAGGCTCCCCCTCAATTAATGAATCCTTTATTTATTTATTTATTTTTGCATCTTTTTTTTCTTTCTTTTGCACAACTTTTTTTTCTTTCTTTCTTTTGCACACTCATTGGTGGCTGACACGCTCAAGAGTATGGAAACCGAACCAAAGAAGCATGGATATAATAAGGATGGCCTGGTTGGTAACTCTGAGGTAGCCTTTTCCTCATGCTTGGACTACAAAGAACAGAGGGGAAAGCCATGGAGATGCAAAAAGATGGAAAATGGTTAAGTGACTCAACATCACCCATGATATGCTAGTATAGGTCAATTCCTCTAGAAAAGCAAAAGATACAATGCCAGAAGTCCATAAAAAAAAATAATAATAATCACTAAGGCGGAAGACTCCGATATTTGCTAATCCAAGAGTGTGTACAGAATGAGACATACTAATCAAAGAACACACACTCCGAAATGAGTAATGACCACAAAAAGCACACACATATTAACATGTAATGGATATTCTCATCAATTCCAATATGCACCAAGGACTACTCAAAAATTTCAAGCTTGCAAAACCATACAAGAAAATCTTTTTGGATTTTTTAATTTTTTTTTTCTTTTTCTAAACAAAGCAAGCCAGAAAACGAACATGCACACATTAAAAGACTCAAAAAGGAAAAAAAACACACAGAAACCTAAAAACAAAACCGACAAAACAAATTAACACAAGTCAAGTTTTCTCACCCAAACCGCTTTAGTATGAAAAAAAATTGTGAGAATTGCGGTTCTTGGGTGGTGTCTTGACGTTGCGGTTCCCTTTCCCTTCAATGGGAACCCGTCTTGACTTAGTTTCAAACTTCATATTCCAAGGTCTAGTCAAACACATCCTCTGTTCATGTTTGGTCTCAAGCTGATCAAAATAGTGAGGTCTAATATGACCCTTAACCTCATTACCACCAATGAAGTGTCTCCTACCCCACGAGATGTTGGAATTTCTTCCATCTCTATGAGACACTCTCCCATGCAACTTATAACAATAAGGGCGAATATGACCATGCATACCACAATGATGACAAATAAAAACAGAGTGTACAGGGTGTACCTTTTTTTCTTTTACCTTACCAACTCTAGGAAGTTTTAGAAGTCCATCCTTATGTTGAATTTTTTGTTCTCCCTTTCCTTGAGTTCTTGTATCATGAGATGTAGATGCACTCTGTTTTTGCTCTTTCTTACCACCAAAGCCAATGCCACTCTTGTCAGAACAATTTTGTTGAGACCCAATGATATTGTCCAAAGTCTTTGATTCTTTGTTCCAAAGACCAATGGTAGCCATAGCACACTTGAGCTCTTCCTCTTTCTTGATCATTAGTTCTTCCAAAGCAACTTGAGACATCTCGAGAGTTTCAATCTTTTCTTCATATGTTGCATAGATTTGCTGTAGCTCATTCCTCTCTGTCTCACAAGTCAAGAGTTTTGCACAAAGAGCTTGTCGATCATTAGCTATCTTGATGGCATCATTCCTAGCCTCGGAAATCTCTTTCTTTAATTTGACATTCTCACTTTCACATACTTTGAGTTTCGTAGTGAGTTTGTCATTCAATTTGGATAAGTTAAGAGACTCTTTATACAACTTTTCATAAGCTTGTTCAAGTTCTTCATCATCACTCTCCGAGGATTCATCATCAGTGGCATTCTCAACCAACCTCTTCGAATACTCTATTGGTCCATCAGTTTCAGAAGCTGCCATGAAAGCAAGGAATTGTTTATGTCCCTCTTCGCCTTGATCTTCGTTGTCACTTTCATCTTCATCAGATTCTGATTCATCATCCCAAGTGATAATGAGGGCTTTCTTCTTCTTCAAACGAGTGGGGCATTCTGAAGCAAAGTGGCCAAATCCTTGGCATTCATAGCATTGGACTCTTTCAGAGTTCCCTTGTATCTTTCCTTTCTCCTTCTTGGCTATAGGATTAATTTTGAGTTTATCTTTGCCCTTAGATTTATGAGTATGAGTAGATTCCAAAAGTTTAGGATTCTTTTTCAGAAAAGATTTTTTAAATTGTTTTATAAAAGCATCCGTAATCTTGGAATCTATCTCACAATCCTCATCAGAATCCTCTCCAACTCTATGAGCACTACTATAAGCAATAGTATCTTTTTGTTTCTTTTTGAAATTCCTGTGTGCCTCATAAGTTTGGAGATTTCCAACCAAGTGATTCAGCTCGAGGTTGTCAACATCTTGAGCCTCCTCAATAGCCGTAACTTTTGGTTGGAACCGATCGGGCAAGGATCTCAAAATTTTTCCCACAACTTTGGATTCCGGTATTTTTTCACCTAAATTGAAGCTGGAATTTACAATGTCACTCAACTTCGCATAAAATTCATCAAATGTCTCACTATCTTTCATTGAAAGGTTTTCGAAACTAGATGCGAGCCTTTGAAGTTTTGAGCGTTTAACAGAAGGAGTGCCCTCATGAATAGTTTGTAAGATATCCCAAGCCTCTTTTGCAACTTCACAATTGCAAATATGACTAAACTCTTCAAGTGTGATAGCGCAAAAAAGAGAATTGATAGCTTTACTATTCCAGCTACTATTTTGGTAATCAATTGTGTCCCACTTATCAATTGGTTTGGGGAAAGTTACTTCATCAACGGTAGTCGTTGGTTCAGTCCACCCATACATGACAGATTGCCAACCTTTTTCATTAATAGATTTTAAAAATAATCTCATCCGAGCTTTCCAAAAAGAATAATTGGATCCGTCAAGTAGGAGTGGTCGAACCATAGAATTTCCCTCACGAATTGTATCCATTATCACAAATCAAACAAGATCTCGCTCTAATAGATTTTTTATCAAAAAAAAAATAGAACGACCTGCTCTAATACCAATTGAAAAATCTAGAAATCCCCTAGATGTTGATTTATAATTATGTATCAATTTTAAGCAGTATATAACAATCCCAATCAAACAATCAAGACAAGACGACACAACGATTTTACGTGGAAAAACCACAATTTGACACCTCCAATTGTGATAAAAAAAACCACGAGTAACTGCCACAAAACAATCCACTAAGAAGATATAAAGGAATTATACAGGTATACTCTAAATTACCTAGCGAATCCACGCCTGAATTGAACCAACCCCTATGTGCCTCTTCCAACCCCATCTTCACCTCGGAATTGTCTTGACAATGAGCCACTCTAGAATCCACCAAAGCTTCAGGCTCGAATTCTTCAGAATCCACCGAAGAACAACTCTCTCTTTTGTGTAGAACAAACAAATAATCCTTTAATGTATACTCTTTAAACCATGAGTTGAATACTCAATCAAAACATCAAAGAAAACTAGCAAAATATCCCTAGATATAAACCTTAATATCCAAAAGAAGATCTAGATAAGTAAGTCAAGTTTTGGGAGAAAACCAACTACTTATAGAAATCCAAAGTAATCCTAGTTTTGGAAGGAAAACCAATTCCTTATAGAAATCCGGATTTTGAAGCTCGCTCGAGCGAAACTTCTCTCGCTCGAGCGAGAACCTTAACTCGCGTGATTTCCACTAGTGCCTTCGCTCGAGCCACAAACCCTTCGCTCGAGCGAACAATGAGCTCTTTCAGGTTTTTGTATAGACGCAATCCTTCGCTCGAGCGAGGACTTCTTCGCTCGAGCGAGCAAGGGCGGACAACCAACTTTGAATGCAATTTTGCATTTTGCTTCGGGCGCGAGCTAACTAGGCAGCTCGACCCCTGTCATAATCAGCAAAGTGGCAATCTTGAAAGTATTAACATCACAAACTTCTCTGCAAGGCTCGATTCGGGTTGGATTCGCATCTACTAAACTCATAGCCTCACTGAAATAAAAGTGCGAAAACAAATACAACTGAAAAGAGTTTTATCAAACGAGATTGCCAAGAATAAAAACCTAACAACCCGAATAATAATGATGTATTGTGGCTACAAGACCCAATATCATCGTCAAAAAGATGAGCATATTCAAAACGTAGGCATGAATCATCTTTAGTCACCACAAATCGTCTACACTAAACTACGTTTGCAGCACGATTTGTCTCCCTAAGCATGACGTGTTTCACAATTTGTATATACAAGAAAGTAAAACAATTGTAGGATCATGCATTCTTAATCATAGAAATCAAATACATAAATCGAATGAAAAGATTATTTGAATACAAGATCTAAAAACAATCATACAACGATTATCCAATTCCAAGGCAAACTAGAATTAAAATACATAAATTACATGATACTTGATTAGAGCTTCATCTCAATCCTAAGAAGAAAGCTTAGCCCGCTCATGGAGAGGTTGAACACTTCGAATGTTGAAGAAAAAGCCATCGATTGATGATTTTCTCTCATTCTCTATTTTCTAGTCGTCTTTTCTCCCCAAAATTCCTTTTTATAACCTCTAGTCCATATAGAATCAAAATACATGCACACATATCGTGACAAATCAGCTGGTGCGAACTGGGAATTCCGCTCGAGCGGATCTAGTCAGAGGAGCAATTGTTGGTAGGGAAATCCGCTCATGCGGATTCACACAATGATAGACTTTTCACTCTTTTTGCCTCTTTTTGCGATCTTTTTGTCTCCGGAGTGATGTTAACCTGAAAAGGATGAAAATATTTTATTGTATCAAATATCATAAGCTCAAAGCCTAAAAACATAAGATAAAGAGCCTCAAAGAGTAACATTTCGACTTAGATCAGAGTTTTACAATGGTTGGTAGATCCCTTGACTATCTTCATCATTACCGCCATGCAATGTCCCTTTGGAAGATGAATGAGGCACTCATATGTAGGGTCTTCCCATCCAACCTAGAGAAAGTAGCCAATTAATGGTTTAACAAGCTTTATGAATGGTCTATTAACAGTTGGCAACAGTTTGTTAGAGAGTTATGTAAACGCTTTGTGACTAACGTCAAGCATGCTAAGGAAGTGAAGGGTTTGCTCACCTTCTAAAAAACTCTTGATTAGACCCTCAAGCAGTACTCTCAACTCTATAATTTGGGAGACCTTTTATGAAGTTGATAAAGACTATTCAAACCAAGTACCAGTTGTCACATTTAAGCATGGCATGTCACCAGAACATAAGTTATGATAGTCTCTTTGTAAGAAACTGGCAAGAGGAGTTACTGATCTGTTAATCATGATTGATTAGTATAGTAAGCTAGAGGAAGATTAAAAAATTTTTGAACAACTATTGGTTCAAAGGGAAGAGAGTTATACAATCCAACTTAAATTGTAGTTATATTCTTTCACTTAGGTGCAGTTTCTAGCAATTCCCTAAGTATATTAAAGTCAGAAAATCTAGCTCGGATTATAGTTATGTTCTTTTACTTAGGCGCAATTTTTAGCAATTCCCCAAGTACAAGAAAGTTGGACAATTCTGCTCGGATTGTAGTTATGTTCTTTCACTTAGGTGCAATTTGTAACAATTCCTTAAGTACAAGAAAGTTGGACAATTCAGCTCAGATTGTAGTTATGTTCTTTTACTTAGGTGCAATTTGTAGCAATTCCCAAATTACAAGAAAGTTAGACAATCCAGTTCGGATTGTAATTATATTCTTTCACTTAAATTGCTTAAGTATAAGAAAGCCTGCTAATTACCAACTGAATTTTTCCACTCTAGTATGGATACTTCTGCGTTGGATAAACTCCAACTTTCACCTACGACTAGGCTTGGAAAAGTCGGAGTTGGGAGGCAATTGTAGGAGGCAAAAATAAAGAGCTTCATTTCGATCAAAAAATGTGCATAATCCAAGCAGAATTTGCACCTAGTAGCATTAAACTAAGTAGGTTACACTCTGACGAGCAGAATAGCAGGTCCGTATGACCAGGGCACCAGGATCATAGGTCCAAGTCCAGGTCTAGACATGCTGGTCCAGGACTAAAGGTTGAAGACCAGATGATCAGGTCTAGAGGTCCAAGGTACCAGGCCCAAAGGGCCAAGTCTAGAAGGCATAGCCCTAAGGGGCATACTTGGTCAAAGCTTGGTCCTTACTTTATGGGCCAGCCAGTCCAAGAAATCCTCGCTAGTGGAACACGATTCCACAAAAAGTGGGCTCAACGTGAGGAGTGGCAGGGGAAGTGGAACCAACTCCAACAATCACTTTGAAGTCTATATAAAACATATAAAACCATACTAAGTGAGAAAAAAAGGTAGACAATGAATCAACTCCAACAATCACTTTGAAGTCTATATAAAACCATACTAAGTGAGAAAAAAGGTAGACAATGAATTATCACCACTCTAGGCTGCTTCGGTTTTTATATTTTCTTGCTCCATAGCTTTCAAGTTTACTAATTTAAGTATCGAAGAGTCCCCTAGTTGTCCACTAGCCAAGTTCTTCATATTTTCTTGGGTGTTTCAGGTGAGGTTCAACCATGTTCACGCTGGAGCGCCGCCATAGTAAAGGTGGTTAAATTTTTTGCCACCACAACAACCAAACAACACATCAGACATAACCAAAGATCTCACGAGTTATAACTAAAAAAAATATTGGTCATAACTAAAGAAAAAAATAACATAGCTTAGAGGTGCATATGGTAAATGGTGTATATATTAGAATTTTCCTTATATTTATGTTAAAAATAACAAAAAAATCTCAACAAACTCTGATTCTAATTAAAATTTTAATTTAAAGACCCTGTTAATATTTATAATTAGGTAAGTCTAATCACATTGTATAATAAAAATTAAGTTGTGTTAAATATTACATTGACCTAATTAAAATAACATGTAATTTGCTTCGATGTGGTCTTATTATTGTATTTTATCTAATTATCAATCAATCATATTATTTATACATTATTGGATTTAGAAAATAGGTTTAAAAAATAGTCTTTTATATTATTTTCCTTTGGGTGATTGGTCTCTTGTAATTGACACAGCCTACATGATCCTAGATATATTTATATTTATATTTAGGGTTCGGGCTTCTTTCAAATTAAAATTTGAATTTGGAAGGTTTGTGACGTCTATCACAAGTATCATTTCAGTAATTTGGGCCGTTCATTTTATACATGTGTATTATCCATAAAAGAAAATTGGGTTTATTACACTTTTTACTCCTAAATTATCATTAAATTATCTATTTAGTTCCTGAACTATATATTGAGTTCAGTAGGTCCCTAAAGTATATGAATCAAAATCTATTTAATCCCTAAACTATCGATTGAATCTATTAAGTTTCTAAAATATTTAATTGAAACATATTTGGTTCTTGAGAATATTACAAAATTAAAATATATACCCGTAAATATTATAAATTAATAAAAGATCTTACATAATTAAAATTTTATTACAAAAAAACTTAAATTTTTTTTTGTCTTTAAAAAATGTTTTATTTCGTTGTGTGATTAAATTAGTATTAAAGTCTAATTTTTCAAACTTGCCAATAAAATGATATGAGTATTAGATATATTAAGAAAGTATAAGTAGATAATTTAAAAAATAACATTTTGTTACAAATAATAATATAAAAAATAATATTTTAATTAAATAATAAAAAGAACTTAGCAAAAATCATAAAAACAATCAATTAGAAATTGTAAATGAAATCTAACATATAAAACTAGATAAAGCAAACTCACGTAGTCATTTTAGAAAATAAATAAGAAATATTATAAATAATTACCCTTATTCTTATAAACAAAATTCACCATAACAACTAATGCCCTCTTTTCAAAGAAAGAGTAAAAATTTAATAAGATTTTTTAAAATAAAATTTCAACTAGATAAGGTCTTGTACTAATTTATAATACGTTTGTACTTATATGTTATTTTTATAATCCTTTCAGGGATTAAATAAGTTTGATTTAAATACTTTAGAGACTTAATGGCCCTGTTTGGTAGAGCTGTGGAAAAGTGATTAGCTTAACAGATTATGACTTATAGCTGTGAACATAAGCTGTTAACCTGTTTGGTGTAGCTGTAAGATTATGAATTTAAGCAGCAGAGTAGTGTTTGGTTAATAAGCTGTAAAATTGTTTTTTATTGTATAATTGTCCTTTCTACCCTTATATGATATAAAAATGATTATTTTGTCATTTTTTTAGTTTTAATTTTTTTAAAAAAATATTTCATTAATAAAAGTTAATATAAGTAGCATTAATTAGTATCAATTAATAAAAAAAAATTGATACATTTGCTAAAAATGTAATGGAAGTATTATTGTCACAATTATTTTCCATTATAAATTAATTAGTATCAATTAATTGCTTAATTAGTATCAATTAATACTAATTATAATGATAGTCTAATGGGAATGATGGAAACTGGTCTTCATAAAGGTCCAGTACATTTTAATTGTTTTCCTGATTTTACACTCAGTTTAAGTGATCCAAATATTTTACATGCTTTAACATTAAATATTCAACTACATGGTTCATTTACTAATATGATGGCTAAGACACATAATATTGCTTTAATTTATCGTGTTCACTATAAATGTATGCAAACTAATTTAAATGTTCATGCTCTGCATAAATCACCTAAAGATAAAACTTTACTTATTCAAAGTAGTAGTCATAATGAATCACATATTAATATTCCTAAAATGATTGAATGGAAAGATATAGATTTACCTGATGAATGGATTACTGTTAATGAAAATTACAAACATAATCAGCAACAATCCTCTGAACAAGATATTAAAGATATTAGACAATTTAATGATGGTTCTGTTCATATTAAATTTAACCGTAGTCAATCCTCTAGACATAGTACATCTAGTGTCCCTAGCGAAATAGAAACTGAAGATGAAATATTCACCACACCTCTATTTAGAAAAAATAGTCAACTCAATATTGGTCCAACCATAGGTCCTACAATCAATCCAAAATTAAAAGGAATTGATAATTCCTCAACTTCTCAAATTAGTAAACCTGTTTATTCTACACATACTCATTTCCTTGATGAAGAAGTTCATTCGACTAACTCTCCGACTCAAACTGATATGGAAGAATTTACACCACCTGTCAATCCCCAATTATTGACAATTAAAAAGGAATTTACTCCCAATCTTGATAAATTACTTATTGATTTTAAATCTAACGCTAATCGCACCCAGCGCCATACTTATTATGCTAAATATACTTCAGCTCAAATGTCTCAAATCTCCCAAGAATGGTATAATTTTATGATTCGATATGGTTTTGAATTACCCTTACTAGAATATGAAGAAAAATATTATAAAACACTTACTACGATTACTAAACATAAATGGAAAACTTCTGCTACCATTACAATTAGCTCTAGTCATCCTCCCTTAGAGAAAATTATTCTTAATCAACAAGGTTCTGAAATTCCTGCCTCTCCTTTTAAATTACCTGGCGATGATAATGAACTCAAAAAAGTTATTGAACAAAATAATTATACTAACCAGTGTTTAAATACAATTGGTAAACAATTAGATAAAATAGAAACTAATTTAGAATCTGTTCACACTTCTAAACAACCTTTAGATGCACCTTTACTTAACCTACCTAGTAAACGTTCCACCCGAACCAGCTTAGTTACAAATGATCAATCATCTACTGTCCAAGCTATTGAAAAATTATTTACCAAATTATCTGTACCCGATACTCCCTCACCTTCTAGAGATAAAGGTATTACTGTCCTAAATCAACAATTTGATATTAACCCAGATTCTACTTCCTCTGATACTGACAATGACATCAATAAATTAGCTCAACAATTCCAAGTTGCAAAAATTCACTATCCTAAAGTTAATCCTCAAACTACTAAGAATTGGTATACTAAACCTACTCCTGTTGATTTACAATTTGAAGAAAATAATGTTAATAATCAATTTTCTGTCTCTGCCAAAAAATTATACGAATGGAATATTGATGGTCTTAGTGAAGATCAACTCCTCCAAAAATTAAATCATTTATCTATGGTCTCGAATAGTTATCTCTCTAACTATCCCCAATATACTCAACCTGAAATTGTAAATTTAATTACTACTGGTTTTACTGGTCAGCTCAAATCTTGGTGGGAAAAATATTTAACTGACACCCAACGAGACTCCATCATCTATGCTAACCAAACTGATGATCAAGGATTACCTATATTTGATGAAAATTTAGGATGTTGCCAACATGATGGTATTAACCAATTAATTTATACAATTATTAGACATTTTATTGGTACCCCAACTAACATATATTCTCGCATACATGATCAACTTAGTAATCTTACTTGTCCAACCTTAAGTGATTTCCGATGGTATAAAGATGTTTTCACCTCTCGAGTTATGTTAAGAGAAGACTGTACTAAATCATTCTGGAAAGAAAAATTTATTAATGGATTACCTAGTTTATTTGCTCATAAAATACGAGATGTTCTTAGTCACCCTACTGGTGTTATTGAATATGATAATTTAACATATGGTGATATAATTAGTACTATTCAAAAAGAAGGTTTAAAAATGTGTATTGACCTAAAACTTAGTCAAAAAGCCTCTAAAGATAAACATAAAGCTAAATATGAATTAGGCAATTTTTGTGAACAATATGGATTACCTCCTGTTGCACCCTCTCGTAGGAAATCACACAAATATTCAAAACATAAATCAAAATATTATAATAAATACAAGAAGCCTTATTCATCTTCCAAATCGAATGACAAATTTTATACTAAACCCAAAAAGAAATATTACAAATCTAAATCACATCCGAAATCAAAATCTAATAAAGATATTACATGCTATAACTGTGGACAAAAGGGTCATTATGCTAACAAATGTAAAGAGAAACAAAAGCTCAAAGACAGAGTTAATCAACTCCAAATTAATGAAGAATCCAAAACTCAATTATTTGAAATCTTCCAATTAAATCAATCTGATAATGATTCCTCTTCTGCTCCTCCAACTACATCTAGTTCCTCTTCTGATAATAATCACTCTGATTCAGATAATCAAATTACTTTGGCTTGTACTGATGTTTGTTGTAAACCTGTTAAACAAATTTCTGTTCTTACCAAACATACTCAAGAAGAATCTGCTTTAATCGATTTAATTAGTAAATTAGAAGATCCTCAACTAAAACAAAAATATATTGATAAATTGAAAGGCTTAATGCTTCAATCAGAAACTAAACCTAAGGTTAATAAACCTATAATTAGTTTGTCTAAAACTTTGGAAAAATTTAAAAATAAAACTAAAGAAGTTACCCTTCAAGATTTACAATTTGAAATCAATCAAATTAAACAAACTATCAAAGAACTTCAGAATAAAGATAATAAATTAGAAAATGAAATCATCGATATTAAACTTAAACAAAATTTAAATGATTTTCAACCTAATCCAGCATCACCTCATCAATCAGAACATAATTCTGATCCTGAATCTGATCATACAAATCCAGAAAAACTTATTTTTGATAATCGATCTCAATCTGCTAACCTTGACGATAAAAGATTAAATTTACTTAATAAAATTTATATGCAAAAATGGTATTCAAGAATTAAAATCATTGTTGAAGATTTTGAATTAGACTTAGTTGCTTTAATTGATACTGGTGCTGATTTAAACTGTATTCAAGAAGGATTACTCCCTACTAAATATTATCACAAATGCCAAGAGAAATTAACCTCTGCTAATGGTAGTAAAATGCATATTAAATATAAATTACCTAAAGTACATGTTTGTCAAAATAATGTTTGTTTCAAAACTACATTTGTTTTAGTCAAAAACATGACTGATAGAATCATTTTAGGTACACCATTTATATCATTATTATACCCATTTACCACTTCTACTGAAGGAATTACCACTCATGTTTTAGGACATCCTGTCACATTTAAATTCTTGTTTCCTCCTGAACCATTAGAATTAAATCAATTACAAGATTGTTCTATTACTCATACTATTAACCGATTAACTCGACATATTAATTTTCTTAAAGAAGAAATTAATTATAAAAGAATTGATCAACAGTTAACTGATCCAGTTCTTATTTCTCAAATTAATGATTTTAAATTAAAACTTGAATCAACTGTTTGCTCATCTTTACCTACTGCATTTTGGCATAGAAAAAAGCATGTTGTTACTTTACCATATATTAAAGGTTTTCATGAACGACAAATACCTACTAAATCCCGACCTATTCAAATGAATCATGAATTGTTAGAAATGTGTAAAAAAGAAATTAATGAATTATTAAAAAATAGAATTATTAGTCCCAGCAAATCACCATGGTCTTGTCCTGCTTTTTATGTTAATAAAAATGCTGAATTAGAACGAGGTGTTCCTCGCCTAGTTATTAATTATAAACCATTAAATGCTGTTCTTGAATGGATTAGATATCCTATTCCCAATAAAAAAGACCTAATTAAAAGACTTAATCAAGCTCTTATTTTTAGTAAATTTGATTTAAAAAGTGGTTTTTGGCAAATCCAAATTCATCCTAAAGATAGGTATAAAACTGCATTTAATACACCTTTTGGTCAATATGAATGGAATGTCATGCCATTTGGATTAAAAAAATGCTCCTAGTGAATTTCAAAACATAATGAATGAAATATTCAATCCATTTAGTCATTTTTCAATTGTTACATTGATGACATATTAATCTTTTCCAAATCCATTAGTGAACATTGGAAACATTTAACTGCATTCTTTTATACTATTAAAAGTCATGGTTTAGTCATTTCTGCCCCTAAGATTAAATTGTTTCAAACTAAAGTTAGGTTTTTAGGTTATGATATTCACCATAATACTATTCTCCCAATTAGTCGCTCTATTGAGTTTGCGTCTAAATTTCCCGATGAAATTCTTGATAAAACCCAATTACAACGGTTTTTAGGATCTCTCAATTACATTGCTGAATTTTATAAAGACCTTAGGAAAATCTGTCAACCATTGTTCGATCGGTTAAAGGATAATCCTCCTCCTTGGTCTTCTGCTCATACTGCTGTTATTCAACAAGTCAAACAATATGTTAAGTCCCTTCCTTGTCTTGGTATTCCTACTGAGAACTCATTCAAAATTATTCAAACTGATGCTTCTGATATTGGTTATGGTGGCATTCTACTCCAGAAGGTCACTCCCCAGTCATCTGAACAAATTGTTCGCTATCATTCTGGTGTCTGGAATAAAGCACAATTAAATTATAGTACTATTAAAAAAGAAATTTTATCTACTGTTTTATGTATTCAAAAATTTCAAGATGATATTTTAAATCAAAAATTCTTACTTCGTGTTGATTGCAAATCTGCTAAATATGTTTTGGAAAAAGATGTTCAAAATCTTGCTAGTAAACAAATTTTTGCCCGCTGGCAATCTATTTTAAGTATTTTTGATTTTGATATTACTTATATACCTGGTTGTCAAAATTCCTTGCCTGATTTTCTTACCCGGGAATTTTTACAGGGGGGTAAGGGATGAGTGTTACTCCACATATTTCCTATGTTAAAACCCAAATTACCCATTTCCAAACCCTGATCAAACAAGTTAACCGCCGCATTAACCGCCTTAAATCAGCCAGACCTACTACTAAAAGAGCCCAATACATTCTTCACCACCGATTACAAGCTCAACGCAATTTACGCCATAATTATTATAATAATCTATTTTATTACCAGAATTATTTAGATCTTCTTTCTGGTTGCTAATCTTTATTTCCTATTCCACAGATGTCTCGTCCAAGGCCTCCTTCCAAGGCTTTGGTCCCCTCTTCTAGTTCCAGTAAACCTAATCAACTTATAGTTCCTCCTCCTTTGGCGTCAGCCAAATCCATTGACTTAGTAAACCGTTACCATACTCTTGGTACTATTCACCGTCCTGATTACTCCTCTGCATTGGCTAATGATCCTTTTGCTTCAAGCCAATCAGTTTCAGTTACTCCACTTCCAATTAACCAAGTTCGCCCATCCCGAACTGAGTACACCAAATCACATGTTACTAACCTGTTCTACAAAGAACCTAGTCACCCCAGAAGTCACACCATTAATGAAATTGCTCAATTCCATTTTGGCTCTGGATGTCATTTCATTTCTTCACCTCCAGAGAAAAACCTCTCTTATTACAAAGATATCCTGATCAACCACCATTCCATTTTGATCAAACCCATTCAGGATCGAGTATATGCTTATAAGATCCTATACCATTCACTTTATATTCACAACATTGTTTCTTTAGCAGAATGGGGAAATCCTAATCTGCTTCGTGATCTCCCTGGTCACTCTATTCAATATAGTTACCATGATTATGTTGATGCTTGGTTCAAATTGTTCCTGTACCAAAATGAGTCATTCAGTCACTCCTGGTTCATCTCCTTTGATCAAAAATTCAAATCCGAGTTACCAACCTGGTTTCTGAGATGGTGGACTCATTATGGCCCCATTTCAGATATTCTCCCAAGTTCCCTTAATGAAACAATTGCATATTTTGCTGCTGTTTACCCATTCACTACTCATCAAAAACAATTTCCTATATTGCTCACTTTTATATCCAAATACAAAATTCCATGGATATTCAAATGGCATTATGGAATTGATGATAACATAATCATTCGACAACACTCAGTTAAATGGTGGGCTAAGTTCAATGTGCCCAGGATTATTGAAATTGTTTATGAGGAATTTCCTCCTGATACTTGTGCTCCAACTCCTGCAATCGTCAAAGCCCAGCAGAACCCAACTGCTGCAATCAGTCAAGGAAGTCAGCCCAGCCTTCCTCCAGTCAATCTTGGCAGCCCCTCATCTAGTGGCTCCAAGCCCATATCATCCAAGATTAGATCCAAAGGAAAGTCCAAAATTTCAATAGTTCCGGACCAGCCTAAGGCTCATTCAAAGCCCAAGTCAAAGTCCAAATCAAAAGCTAAGCCCATTTCACCTCCTGCTCAGCCCATTGTTCAACCTGGATCCACTCATGATCAGCTGCTCCAGATGGCCCGTCTCCTGGTAGATCAGGCCCAAGCCCAATTAAAGAATGAACAATCTCCTGCACCAGTCCAACAGTCCAGTTCAGAAGACAGTTCAGCTAATTCAAACAGTTCAGAAGAATCAACCAATCAACTGGATCGTCCCGAGTTTCAAGATGCTCAGGACCCATTTGCCTGAAATAATCAACATAGGATTCTTTATAAATATAAAATTGACTTCAATCAATACTCTTTTGAGAAAAGCTGTCAATTTATATTTATTCTGATTCCTTTATTCACATGCTCCACTATTCAATCAATCAAAAGCAACCGACAGCCCTGCTCAGTCTTCAATACAGCCAGCTGCCTTCATCATTCAGCCAGTTCACATGCTGCATAGTTCCCAGTTCACATGCTGCATAGTTCCCAGCTCACATGTTGCATAGTTCCCAGTTCACATGCTGCATAGTTAATTTCATTTTCTATATATTTGTAATTGTTTGCAACCACTCGGCACCTTCTTTTCTTCAACCCTTCAGTTTGGAAGAAAAACAGATTCTGAGTGAGGTTTACTTTCCCATGTTCTGTACCAATTAAAGATCCTTGCAGATTACAACAATTGTAAGTGCAAGTTATTTCTGTATTAATTAAATGTTTTAATATATTATATTATGACTTGAATTATATTTTCGTTTGTGCATTCCAATTCTTTGTTTAAATTAGTTCATCTTTGATTTCGTAATCCATCTCCTTTAAATTAGTATCAATTAATTGCTTAATTAGTATCAATTAATACTAAAATTATTAATTAGTATCAATTAATGGCTTAATTAGTCTCAATTAATATTAAAATTATTAATTAGTATAAATTAATATTAATGTTTAATTTTTATTAGTATCAATTAATATTAATAATCAACAATTGTTATTAATTAGTATCAATTAATAATTAATTCATTACAAAAGTATACAATATGAATTTATTAATAATTAATACCAATTAATATTGATTTTTTTAATTAATATTGATTTTTTTCTTTTTCTTCAGAAATATACAATTTTTTATTTTTTAATTAATATAAGAATATACAATATGAATTTATTAATAATTAATACCAATTAATATTGATTTTTTTCTTTTTCTTCAGAAATATACAATTTTTTATTTTTTAATTAATATTAATATTTGGGTATTGACGAGGGCATTTAAGTAATTTCAGTCTCCCAACACTAGCTGTGCGCTTAAGTAAAAAATTTAAGCACACCCTGACCAGCTTTTGAGATAAGCTGAGAAATAGCTTAATTTAAGCTATAAGCTGGTTAACTTAAGCTGTACCAAACACAATATTTTAGCTTAAATTAAGCTAAAAGCTAAAATAAGCAGCTTATAAGCTCTATCAAACAGGCCTAATAGATTCAATCAATTGTTTAGGGACTAAATAGAATTTGATCTGTATACTTTATGATTTAATAGATTCAATTGGTAGTTTAGGAATTAAGGCCTCGTTTGGGAACAGGCTAATTTAGTCACTTTTTGGCTCTTTGGCTAAAATGTGATGTAAAAAAAACTAGTATGTTTGGGATGACTTTTTGGCTTTTTACGAAAAGATGTGCAAAAAGTAGAGAGAAAAGGGAATTTTTGACTTTTTTGTATGGGTTGTAGCATTTTTGGCTTTTTTAGTAACTTTTTGACTTTTTGACTAAAATAACCTCTTACTAAGTATACAATTTAGTAATAGTTTAAGAGTAAAAAAGTTAAATTGATGTAATAATCATAGCATTTTTATTTTATTATGTTTGACTCTAAAAAAATAGATGGTATACTTTCAAAAAATATTTATCCCTTATTTGTCCCTTTTTGAACTAACTTAATTTTTTTCATAAATGATATATACTATAAACTCTACAAAATGAAAAATTCAAATTATTAAGAAGGGATTCATAGTGAACCCACAGCCCCTCAAATTCTCTTTCCTATTTTTAAATTATTCTTCAATGTTTGAGTTCTTTTAGGGTGTTGGGTTGGTGGCTCACAAATTTGTCACGTGCGTTTGGATATGATTGGGTTTCATCTTCAGTGCTAATCTAATTAGAATTGGAGTTTTGTAACTATGATACTTTGAACACTTGCTTTTCTTTATTAATATTTTTTCTTTAATATTTTATATGTATGATGTATATAATTGTGTAGAATATGATTGTCATTACTTTCCCGTGTCAACTTAATTAAAATGGGAATTTTTTCTTTTAATGTTGGTAACACATTGCTTTTTCTTATTGATGTTTCTCCTTTGTTTTGTATGTATTCTTTAGTTTATATAATTTTTGCTAAATAAGAAAATAAAAAATAACTTTTGTCTCATATAAGTATCCAAATGAAATTCATTTCAAAATTTGTAACTTTTTGTAATTTTAACAGTATATATCTATACTACTTATGAAACAAAAGCTCAAGTTAATGTCTTGAAGCTTTTATCTTTTTGTATGCCAAAAAATAGGGAAATTCTAATGTATACCTCTCTTGAAATGAGTATATCATAAGCACTCTCAATTATGTTATTTTTTTAGTTATAATCAATTTTTTTTTTCTTTAATTATAACATTATTTTAGTTATAACTCATAAGATTTTTAGTTATACCTCATGTTGTGTTTGGTTATGATATTTTTTTAGTTATGATTTAGAAAGTATAAAATTATATAATTTTCTTCTCTACTTATGAAATATATATGATACACACCCTTTAAAAAAATGTATAACATGGTGTTTCTCACTTATCCTTCATCATTTTTTAAAAATACATCTATAATCCCATTACCACTTGAAAGTTAATATACAAAATAATAACTGTTAATAGTAAGGACAATTAAGTTATAAGTCCATTTTTTAATTTTTTGGTCATTAGGCCCAACCTTTAATATCTTTGGGTCAAAATGACACAATTTATTGAAAATGATAACTATTTGTTGAAATCAACTAATTTGTCTATATGTTGAAATTCACAAAACTAACTATCTGTTAATATGCGATACATGTTACTCATTTAACTACCGATCAGTTAAATATCACACATTTCTTTACCTCACCACAACCATCACATGTTGTCACTAGCCGCTGCTACCAACGACTTTTTCAGCCAATTTTTCGGTGCTGATAATCTTTTTCGGAGTGTCCTTATCATCAAATAGAATTTTATCTTAGATCTAATACCTATACCCCTTTGATGTAAACTTTTCACAAACTTTCTCTAATAATAATTGCTTGAATTTTAAATTTTTATTTATGTAACCCACATATTTGTGTGGATAAAAATGCTATATAATTTCACTGAAGCACCCCAAATTTATCCCAACGTAAATTTATAGTATTATATATATATATCCAAAATGTCCTTCATGAACAGGCAAGAACACAGTCACCATCCTTTTCGACGAAAAGACATTAAAAACAAAATGTGAATGTGTTTTGTGTTTATTTATGTACGTCTGTGTGATAATATTTGCCTCGTGTCGTTCAATGCCCTAACGAGAGGGGCACTTGGAAAACAAACAAACAAACAAATAATACAATAGAAAATTATATTACAATTGACTGCCTGTGATGAGAGAGAGAGAGAGAGAGAGACAATAGCGGTTTGGCTCCAATGTTGTGGGCTGACTGGAGCTGTATTTGCTGTAAAACTGTAGAGAGAGAAAACAGATGAGAGAGAAACGGAGAGTTGCATCGTCTCATCTGACTTTTATTACCTAATATAATTGTTAGATTTAGGGCTTGTTTGGTTTGTTTTTAGGAGAGTTGTTTTTGAAAAAAATTTAAGAGAGTTGTTTTAGAAATTTTTTTGGTTTGTTTGGTTGTATATTTTGAAAGTAGTTTTGGAGTTTGGGAGTTTGGGATGTTTTGATATTTTATTGTAATTGAGTAGATGTGTGTGAGAGAAAAAGTGATTGAGAAGGACAGAGGAGAGAGAAAAAGTGATTGATTGATGTGTAAGAGAGAGAAAGTGATTTTAAAAATTTTTTGAGAAAAATCTCAAACCAAACAATTTTTTGAAATTTTTTTTTCTAAAACTCATCTCTAAAACTCAAACCAAACATACCCTTAATGTTTATTTTAGATTTTGACTTCTCTTAAATTGAATTGCAATTTGAGAGATTATTTGATTTGGCAGATTCATTTTGAAATTAATTTTAATAATTTTAATTATTTATTTTTTTAGATTCATTGAATAAAATATTCATGCAAAATATTAAGATGATTGAACATTAGTAACTATATATTTAAATCGTATTTGTTTTTTTAAAAAAATGGATGACAAATATAATTTTAAAAATAATCATTCATTTTTTGTAACATAAATTGCGTTCAAACATATAATTTTCAATACATGATTATCATGATTTTTTACATGAATATTCTACTCAACTAATTCTAAAAAGTGAACGGTTTGGATAATTGAAACGAGACTTCTGTTATCTAATATTGAGATCCCAACATATACCACGACATATAAGAGTTTTAGAGATTAAGTTTTTTTATTTTCTAAAAATATAAATTTTGTTACAAAAAATATTGAGGGACTGATTTCAGTTGTTGCGAAGACAGTCGCTAAAAGGTCGTCTCCAAAAGTCAAAAAATAAGTTTTTAAGAACAATTTTAAAAATGTCGCTAATAAATACACTCTTAAGAATAAAATAACTTGGTTTCAAAAAAATTTATTTTTTGAGACAAAACTTTTGATATCAAAAGATTAGTAATTAATCATTAAATATTTAATTTTACCGTTAAAAATAATATAATACTTTCAACGACAAATTTTTTCTCTAAAAAATAATTTAATCTTCAAATATTTGTAAAATTTTAATTTATTGTAGTGATGAGTGAAGTCCAACCGTATTTTGAGGACACGCTACTTGCTTGTGGGCGACTTATTTTTATTGTTTTTGCGGTATGATTGATAATTATTAATATTGTTTTTGTAGTTGGAACTTGAAATGCATTATTGGATTTCTTGCACCATACTTGGGGAGATTGTTTATTAATTTTGAGCTATCGACTCCTCCCGGTGCGGTTTCGACAATTAAAAATAAAATTGTAAATAATAGATTGATAAATAATTCAATCATAATTTTAGATAGTTTCAATTTATTAGTTGATTAAAGAAATTTTTTTAAACAATTATCAAATATTTGTAAAATATATAATATTAATTTACATAGTATTTTTCATATATATAACTACTAATTTATAATAAATTTTTACATCTTAAATATTTCTCACATTTATTTTTACTTGAATATTTTATTATAAGTTAAAAAAATATATGTGTTACTATAGTCGAGCGGAACAGTTTCGAAAGTAGATTATAATTTTTAAAATTTGATTCACAATTACTATACGAATCAATACAAATTAAACGATTTTAATAGATTAAATGATATTTTATACAATCCTATTTGTTATTATGCTTTCCGTGGAAATAAAGTCGTTGCCACCGCGGCTTTCTATTTGATTTAAGATAAAATAAATTGAACAAGAACCTTCTAAACACAAATTATTGTTGTATTTTTTAATTTGTCCACCCCTTTCCTAAGGGGTAGCCTCTCGGATTCCTAATGTGGTGTTTGGTTATAAGATTTGATAAGAGAAATAAAAAAATAAAAAAATACAAATTCATTTTTCGTTTGATTGTAATAGAAACAGGGACGACGTGAGCCCATGCTTGATAGGGTCACATCCCAATTATTGTTAATATTTTAATTTATATAGCTTTGTTCTTTCAAAAAATTAAGGATCCCATCAAATTTCAAAAAAAAAAAAGAAAAACAAAAGTTTAATATAATGGTAATACTATCTCGTTGATATCATCATCCAATAACATCTTCTCATATATATGTAGAAATGTAATTATATTTTGAAGGTAGGATTCACCTTCCACATGTAAGTTTATTATTAGTAAGAAATACCACGTGTCAATAGTGATATGGTATTACGGTAACTCTAAGTTTTTATTATATTTGGTAAACAATTTTTAAAAATAGCTTTTGAGTTTTTATTTTTCATGTGGTTTATCTTTAGTGAGTTTTTTTTTTTTTTATAAATATTTTAAGCATTTTTTCTTTTACTTTTTAAATTCACTTGATCGAGACACATTTAAAAAATAAAATATTTGTGATTTTTAAAAAAAAATATTTACTAAATATAAAAATTATAAAAATTTAGGAAATTTTTCACAAATATTTTATTTTTTTAACTGCATCTTAAAAATGGCTAAATTAAAAAAAAAAATCACTAAAGACAATAAACAAAAAATAAAAATCAAAAGCTATTTTTAAAAATTCAAAACCAAACACAATAAATGTTTTTTAGTTAAAGAATTTTTTTTTTTTTAAATTTGAAAAACTTAAGTTTATGAAGTGATTCCATCTACAGGAAAATTATGGAGTTGCCACTGAATAGAAAACATATGAGAAAAGAAAGTGAGAGGGAGATACAATCCTATTTTTTGTCTTTTGGATTCACTTAGGCTTTTTCTTTTATTTATTTATTTATTTGTTTTTCTTTCTTCATTTTCTAACTCAACCAAATAAAATTTGAAATTTGAATCCTATATATATTTCTCATTTTTCTTTCTATTTTCCTTTCCCTTTTTTCGTATTAAATTATCTAATCAAACATTGCCTAGAAAACTAACAACCGCCGTGCCACCGCCGCTGCCATCACCACCACCACACAACATACACAATCACCCACCGCCCCTGCCGCCACCGCCATCACCACCACTACCACCACAACACAACATACACAATCACCCCCAGCAACCTCCCGCCCCCCTCCTCCCCTACCCTACGCGGTATAATCATCCATCATGCCTTATTGTGGACATTCTACTCTTATTACTTGATTTCATTTATTTATTATTTTAATATTTTATTTGGAATTCATGTAAATTTTAATTTTGAATTAAAAAAAAAAAAAAAACTTTGATTTTCAAATATCAAATGAGCAATGTAATTATGAATGCATTTGGCATATTTGAAAATCAAAGTTTACGTGAATCTCAGCCTAACTGTAGCTCAAGTTGTTGTGAGCGGTCACTTAAGTATCAGTGATATATGGTCTCAAGTTTGAATTATTGAAATAGCATAATTTTATTATAATAGTTAGTTTTAACTAACTTATTGACATTTTTGTGTATGACAAAAAAATATAGGATAGTTGTTGGCTTTTGGCTTTTCGAAGGGTATTTTTGTAAATGCGAGCGTGCCAGCAAGGATCAATTAGTCCTTACAGAGATTATAATTGCCAACCAATTATCAGACGATTGTGTTTTAGTTCTTTCAGCCTCAATGAAGAGGACTTTTGCTGGTGGCTTGACTTAGGAGAAATTAAGAGAAATAACAGTTAATATGAACAAACAATCAAAGTATTTCATTAAGATGAACACTTACAATAGTCCAAACTCAGCCTCGAAGAGGTTTACAGCAGCAGTCTATTCGAATTTACTTGAAACTACTCCTATGAATCGAAATGCAGTGCGGGTATCTAAAGTGCAGGTATTTAAGGTACATAAAACGTAAAACTGGAAAGTAAAATATGAAGTAAAGACTGGTTTGTATGATCTGAGTCTGGGGGTTTTTTCTGGCAGCTTCCCTGCTATTTATACTCGTCAAGAATGACCTTCGAACTGCACTTCAAACCGTCGAACTGCTCCTCCATGATCGCTGATCATGCTGCCTCAGAAGTAGTTCCACTACGCCATCACTTGCAGTTGAACTTCCCCCCTGTATTTGAATTCGAATATGAGTAACCGTTGGAGCCATATCACCTTGCATCTCTTTACTGATTTAATGCTACTCAGATCACGTAAGAACCAATATTCAGCGCCACGCGTATGATCAGGATCGAAGACTTGAATCCTCTTCCCATAATACCCTTATTCTGCCACGTGTCAAACTGTAACTGGCTTTTACAAAATATATAGCCAACATTACCCCCCGCACTAATATACCCAATACTTGGTGATATTAGTGGATCAAAAACTTTTCCCGTGCTTTTGGAACGTGCATGGAATGCATCCTCAGAGAATACAACCGTCACCAATTTGCATTAACTCTCGACTTGTTGATCATCCCAATACCTTTAGCATCCGAACGGACTATGGCTAAATCAATCTCTCACCCTACTGATCAAGCATACGAAGAGCCATTGAGTGATGCTGTTTCCCCTCGAAAGAATCTCCACGCATTCATTAGCCACCTTTACCCGCCCTTCTATATTCAGGTCATGGAGGCTTTTGCAAATTATCAACCTTTGGACTACGAACACATTGCCCTTAATCCTTCGGTTTACAAACTTACAGATACAAGAAGTTCTCCCTCTAAACTCCCCTTGTACTTTGAACGAACTATTCTCAAGCCTTTGCTTCAACAAATTGCAAATATGGACTTGGGAAGTTCTTCTTCACAAACCTCTGCTTGGGATGAAGCTACAACTTCTTCCTCTTCTGGGGTTTCTGGATGGACAAACTGGTCAGCACCTGAGTCCTGGGACTTGAGGGAACGAATCAATCACCATTTTGTTGAGTTTGCTGACCCTTTAGATTTTCCTTCTTACGCTCGAGGCTCAGTAGTCTACCCTTATGTGCCCATTGACCTTCGACGCAGTTTGGAGGAAAATCTACTTGTGGCCTGGTACACATCCTCTATACCTACAAGGATAATGCACACTGCCCGGCGTCTGGAAGAATCACAAGGGTACAGCCCTTCATTTTTGGCCAAGAAGGCGAAGATTTGCTCTTCTGACTGGCTTGACTACATTAATGCTTTTGTTCCTTCCGCTCCCATGCCATCTCTTATAACAGAAGCATCCACTTCTTCTTCTCCATCTTCTGAAGTTGAAGCATCCATACCTTCTCCATCTTCTGAAGCAGAATCATCTATTCCTTCTCCTCCTCCCACTCTTTCCTGGACAGAGAAATTAAGGCTTGCCCTTCCCATGGATAAAATCTTTCCACCTTACAAACCTCCATCATCCCCAACTCTAGCTGAGCGGGAACAAGCTCAACTTCTGCTTGTGGCTTTCTCTCATTTGCCCTTCAATGTTCTTGAGGATGACATCTCTCTCAAGAACTTTCGATGGGCTTGTGATATTCTGACTAGGGGTCATGTCCTTAATCCTATTGCCCAAGCATAACTTCACATGTTCCTGGACCAACTTCCGGTGCTCCTCCACTGGCATCAGAATTCCAAGGTCACCATCCAATCTTTGGATCAACTTTCGTCTCTCCGAATTCATGCTCAGTACAAAGCAGAGAACTTCATCGAAGAGTTTGATGACTTCAAAAATAAAGATTCTGTGTATTGGGATGATTTGGTTATAGATGAATTGGAACAAAAATTGAGGGAAGAGGCTTTCGAAATAAAGGCTGAGGAGCTCTACTATGAAGTGAGAGCACATCAACTTATGCAGCCAACATTAGAAGAAATAGAAGATATAATAAAGAAAGAACAGAAATTTATTGATCACTGTTGGATCAAATTTCATGATCTTGTCATTTACTCTATTCCTTACTTTTATGAGCTTGAATTTGTACCCAAATAGGGTTACTTAATGTAACTGTCTTGGCTTTAATACAAACAAAATTCTTCTGTATTTGACATTGTTTGACTCTGTTTCCTTTTGCCTTTAAAAGCCAACTCATAGCTTCGAATTAAACAATCTCATCCTTCGAATCTGGACCCAATTGTTTTTAATGCAACGCTAAAAGGAACCAACATGTCCTTTCCAATTTATGGAGTAAAATTGACAATTCTGGCTGACATCATCTAGAATTAGTGCTTCGAATACAATCTTATCCTTCGAATATAGACCCAATCAATTTCCAATAAGGATGTTGGGATGAATCCTTCAACTTATGGATCATGATCGCCAACTTTTGTTAATTCTTGTTCAGAATGGGTGCTTCGAATCTAACAACCCTTTCTCTTAAAGCCTATTTTAATCATAACCAAAAATATAGTCATGGTTAATACTGACTAGTCTTGCAACAGTCCATACTTTCAACAATATGGAAATTGCCCTTGAGATATACTGTTTTAACCGAACAAACAATTCTTTGTTTATATGTAAACCAACTATTGGTTTGAATGTTTCGAACAGTAATTTTCCTCTTTAAATTTTGCTTCGAAGGCCGTTACTTTGATTAATAACCTCCAAACAGGTCTTTAAACCCTTTGAAGTAGACCAATGTTCGAGCATTCTAGCATCTTTAAGCATATAGTATGCTTCGAAGCCGGCTTCTATATTTCGAAGCCGTCGTTGTTTGATTTTTTGGCGCCAAAATCTCATTTCGAAGCCAAATATCTTGCTTCGAAGCTGGCGTTAACATCCGGAATGTGCTCTTTCCCTCCAAAACTATCAATATTAGAAGAGACTCCTCGTATTCGTACTTTTAGTACTTAACGCCTTACGCAATATATTTTCCGGACACAAAGCTTCTAAAACCCTTTTGTTTCGTGCTCTGAAATCACTTGCCTTTTAACACACAAACCCTCATATCTCTCACTTTTCTTTACTTCCCCCTTTCCTTTTCGAAAAACGTACCATCAATGGCTTCTTCTTCACCAGAAGTGCCAATCATAGAGCGTGTGAGCTCATCCGTAGCCTTGAAAGGACTCATTGATGTAGAATGTGAGAAGTACAAGGCTGGGAGGAAAAGCACCATTGACGGGCGTATCTTTGTCCCTCGTCGTCATGAGCAGCAAGACTACGTGCTCGGGCCAATATTCAAGGAGGTCCCCACTGAGCTCCCAGCTCTATATCCTCGTCTGGAAAACCAATGTCTCCTTTATGAAGGTGGTCTCGATTAGAGGAACTGGAGAATCAATCGCCCCCACCGATGTTGGCCTACAACAAGACCGGAGTGGCAAGAATGGTATGATCGGGTCATCCCTGCGAGGACACTGGACCTTCAAGAACTCTGCCTTCTCGATGCTCTCCGACTATCTAGGGTAACTATCTCGGAGGAGCCTTTCTTAATCCCTGCTGCTTTATGTTTTTGGAACCCTATCTTCAATTTCTTTCAATTTAGATGTGGGATGATGGCCCCTACTGTTCTTGACATTTGCCATCTACTAGGAGTATCTCCTATTGGTACCCTCATTACACCAGATTTCCCTGATTTAACAGTCTCTTTTTCCCTCCCCTCTCTTAACTTATCTTACAGCGATTTTATTAGAGCTGAGAATAAAAAAGAGGGCCCAGTAACTGATAGGGAATTTTTTTCCTTTTTGTTATACTGGCTTTGCAAATTTCTCTTCTGCACTTCCTCTCAAAGAATCATGCCTGAATTTGCTCCTCTTGCCAAAGCCTTTGTTTTGCAAAAAAGGGTAGCCTTAGCCCCATATATTCTAGGTCATGTGTATAGAGTTTGTTCCCTCTTTTGCGAGAAGCCCTTAGATGCTAATCAAGGGGGGCCATTCTGGATCCTTCAGCTTTGGCTTTTTGCTTATTTTACTGAATTACAATCCAAATGCCTAAAATTTTCTGGGTTACACTCTCTTACCCATGGCATAAGACTGGCCAATGCTTCCCTTTATCCTTCTACTTTTGCCTTTTATTTCTCTTTCTTTCATCAACTACCAGCTACCCTTCCTTTTCATCGTTTCCGTCCCTTCGAGACCAACATAGGTCCAACTTGGTTGAATCACTTCTTAAGTGACAGGCTCTGTGCTTCGCCTATTCACAAGGACATATGGGCCTCCCTTCTGCTTCCTAGGGAACTGTTTATCGGGACCACGAACCCCAGAGCTTATAAATGTATAGCCGAGCCTTATTGTCCTGCTCAATTTGCTAGACAATTTGGTTTCACACAAGGGGTCCCAATACCTCTCTGCAGCAACACCAATCTGAGCCTTACCAGGAGAGATCTGAAAGTTAGGAAGTCAAGGCTAGATGAGGTAACCTTCAAATTCTTAGATGACCTGGCTAATTTTGAGTACACCCCTTTCATTCCTGAAGGTACCGTACTGAAGAGATACCAAAATTGGTGGGAAAATAATATGGAAATCTATTTAGCCATTTCACCTCAAAACCTACTAGAGGTGTTAAATGTGGCCAAGCCCAAGGGAGCTGAAACTGTCCCTTCCTCCACTGTGCCTCCTACAACCCAGTCCATCCCTGCTACATCAACTCCTTCGAAAGCCACTCGGGCTGCTTCAAAGAAAGGTATATGCCTTTGTTTTCTTTCTTTAGACCATCTCTATGATGCTGGTCATCTTATTTTTGATTCTTCTTCTGTGAAGGTGGTCAACAGCAAAAGAAGAGGAAACTGCTCGAGCCTGAAAAGAAAATAACTGAGGTGCGAGAAGAAGAAAAAGTAGAAGAAGAAGATCAAGAGCACGAGTCACCCTTGATAAGGAGGACAAGAGTAAGGAGGACAAGAGTGACTGATTTGGTTCAAGAGGAGACAGCTGCTAAGGAGGTAGAGGAGGAGCTTATCTTCAGGGAATCTGAATCTCAGACTGAAACAGCTGAGAAGACAATTGAGGAGCAAACAATGACAATTCACAGAAAGAAGAGAAGAAAGATTACTGTCTCTCCCTCCGATTTTGCTGAGGACTCTGATTCCGAGACAATTGCCCAAGCAATAGAAAAAAGAAGGAAAGTGACTTCAACTACGACCTTGGTTGAAGATCCCATTCATGAGGCAGCTGCCAAGGCCGTAGACCAAGAACATTCCAAGGCCATAATTGTCTTTGAAAGGGCTGAGAAGAGACGGCAGCAACAAATTTTAAGAGAAGAAGCTGCTGCTGCCGATGTGTTACAAAGAGAAATAGTAAGAAGGCAACAGGCTGCCGAACATTACTCCCTTCGCAGCTCTCCCATTAGTACTAATACCACTGGATCAAGTAATTTCTTTCATACTTCCGTTGTTTTTCCCTTGTCAACTTTTAATACTGAATTTTGACATTTCCTTGTATTTCTTCCTCTTGCAGCAACAGCTACTGCATTTATCTTTCCAGCGAGGCCTCCCTCAATTTCAGTTGAAGTTGACCAAATGCAACATGTGAAAACCATCCAAATCATGCTCCCACTCTCCAAGCCGATATTCGATACACCTTCTTTGAGTCCAAGCATCCCTGCGTCTCTTTTTCTTGGCTTAGAGCCATATCTCTCTTTTTTGACCTTTAATCTGCCTCAGTCTACTTCTTCTTCGAGCCTTGCTCTTCCTCATTCCTTCATAGAAATTCAGAGTGCTACTTCATCTTTGATGGCAGTTGATTCCTTTACAGATGATGCTGGTAGTCTTCCAATTTATAGCTCATCACCTTTGCCTACTTCTAGTCCCCCTTCTCTTGACTCGTTGGTGGCCAAGACCATAGAGGCTGCCAAAGATACTCCTTTCACTTCTCCTATCCCCATGCAATCCTTTGGGCCTTTCACTACAACACTCTCTACACCCTTCATGTCTATGGACGAGGTAGACATCTTTGAGGCCAGGCTGGCTAGTTTCTTCGACATACCCTCTACCTCTCCATCATTCAATGTTGAAGCTGAACCATTAGTCCTAGCTGACTCCTTGCTTGAGATTTTTGAGAGTTCTTCCTTCAGTAGCAAGCCTTTTACACCTTTGATAGATATGGACACATGCCTAGAACTGCTAATTTCTTTCTCAAGGATTCCCTTCGAGGCTCTGCAAAGGCCAATAATAAAAAATGGGTTTCTTCAATGCTGCAAAATTGCTGAGCAGTCTGGTATGAATGCTTCAAATCATCTATCTCAGGCAGCAGCTACTGTTGAATTCTATCTCGACATTTGTCATGCTGCTAAGGCTGCGGATGAAAAGCTGGTTAGGGACCAGAGTTTTGTCTCTCAAGTGCATACTAAAGTATCAACTCTGAAAGAACAACACTCTTTTGCCTCCCACTTTCGAGTCCAACTGCTGGAGAAAAAAGCTCAGCTTGAAGAGGAATTAGCTGCAGTAAACCAAGCTTTGGTTCGAACCGATACCAAATTACACATCACCAACCAAGGGCTGGCTGATCGAAAAAAGGACATGGCTGCAGCTATTCAACTGTTTCCATTACTTAGTAATAGGAAATCTACTGTTCAAAAACAATTAAGACATTGTAATGACTTCTGGGCCAATTTGTGGCACAATGTACTCAATTCCTTATAAAAGAACAAATTTTGTCTATCATTTGAGCAGTCTTATGTTTTTTTTTTTTTTGTATTTAACGTTTATGTTATCCCTTGTGTTTCCCAAATGGTTGGAAAATAAGGCTTCAAATATCTGCCATTAATCTTTTTGGGATGTACATAACCATTCAAATTTCTTAAATGGTATGCTCCAAAAGGCAGAACTCTATGAATTTGATATGGTCCCTCCCAGTTAGGTGACCACTTGCCAAATTTGTGACTTTTAATTCCTATTGGGAGTATTGTTTTCCATACCAAATCACCTTCATCGAAACCAATGTGCTTGACTTTTTTATTATAATTCTTGGCTGCTTTCTTCTTTTGGAAAAGAATGCTGTTTAATGCCAAAATTCTGGCTTCATCGATGCCTTCTAATTCCAAGCACATACTTTGATAATATTGCTTAGGATCTAACAGGTCTTGGCATTTTACCCTCAAAGATTTAACATTAATCTCCACAGGTAAAACTGCATCATGCCCATATACTAAGGCATAAGGAGTGACTCCTGTGCTTGATCTTGGGGAGGTTCTGTAAGCCCATAACACATCTAACAATAGGTTGTGCCAATCCCTAGGATTGTCCTCCACAACCTTTTGTATTCCTTTTTTCAAGGACTTATTGGATGATTCAGCTTGACCATTGGCTTGTGCATAATAGGGTGTGGAATTAATAAGGCTAATTCCAAATTCTGCTACAAAAGACCTCACCATTTTCCCATCGAACACAGTTCCATTATCCACTGTTATGGTTTGTGGGATGCCAAATCTATGAATCAAGTCTTTAATGAACCCAATGACTTCTGTTTGGTCTACAGCCTTGTAGGGCTTAGCTTCGACCCACTTAGTGAAGTAGTCAGTGGCCACTAGAATGAAACAATGATGCTTCGAAGAAGGTGGGTGTATTTTTCCCATCATATCCATGGCCCATCCTCTAAATGGCCAAGGTGTCACTACTGTATGCAGATCAGTTATGGGCACATGCCTTATTGTGCCATGCTTTTGGCATGCCTGGCAACCCTTCGCATATTCTATGCAGTCTTTAAGGATAGTTGGCCAATAGTAGGAATGTCTTCGAAGCAACCATCTCATCTTTACACCAGGTTGATGAGCACCACAGATGCCTTCATGAACCTCAGCCATGGCTGTTAATGCTTCTTTCGGGCCTAAACATTCTAGCAATAAGCCATCTCCTCCCCTCTTGTAAAAAGCATTACCATACATCATGTATTGCATAGACTGCAATTTAACTTTTCTGTTCGCCTTCGAAGATGGACCAGCCAAGTACTGCATTATTGGATACCTCCAATCCTGTTCTTGTAAGTCATTATGATTGACTTCCAAAACTGTATTCCTTTTATTCAAAGGTTGTATTAATCTTTGATATGTTGTTTGGCTTATGTCCCTTTGGGTATTATCCCTTCTCTTGAAGTTCGAAGCTTTCTGAGCCACATCATTAGCTCTATTGTTCAAGAATCTTGGAACATGGGTTACATTTGCTACTTGAAACTGAGAAAGCAGATGTAATGCAACAACATAATACGGCAAAATACTTATGCTTTGACACTTGAAAATCCCTTTCACTTGGTTAACCACCAATTGAGAGTCCCCAAATATGTCAACTGCATGTACTTGTAATCCAATAAGGATCTCTAGCCCCACTATTAAGGCTTCGTATTCAGCCTGGTTATTGGAACAGGTGGCTTCATCTACTCTGAAACCATGCGTGGTCTCTACTCCTTGTGGGGATTTAATCACAATACGAATTCCAATTAAACCATTGGCTTTCGATCCATCGAACCACATCTGCCATGGCTCAACACTGGCCATGCCAAGTTCCATCACTTCTTGGCTCTCTGTTTGAGATGGATGGTCTGCCAGAAAATTGGCTAAGACTTGCCCTTTTACTGCCCTTTGAGGGACATATTCTAAATGAAATTCTGATAAGGCTAGTATCCACTTGCCAATTCTTCCCGTCAACATAGGTCTAGATAACATGTACTTAACCAAATCTGTGGTTGCAATCACCAAGACAGTTGTAGGTAAAAGATAATATCTTAATTTCATTGCAGCAAAATACAAAGCAAGGCACAGCTTTTCAACAGCTGAATATTTACATTCACAAGAATTTAAAAACCTACTAAGATAATAAACAGCTTGTTCCTTGCCTTCCTCATTGTCTTGGGCCAAGAAAGCTCCCAATGAATCTTCTGCTGCAGCTATGTACAACTTCAAGGGCTTGTTCCCCTTTGGTGGCATCAGCACTGGAGGGTTGGCCAAGTAGGCTTTGATACCTTCGAAAGCAGTTTGATGCTCTGCTGTCCACACAAATTCTTCTTCATCTTTCAGCCTTAACAAGGAAGAAAATGCTTTAGTTTTCCCTGCAGTGTTAGAAATAAACCTTCTAAGAAAGTTAACATGCCCAAGGAACCTTTGTAATTCTTTCTTACTTGATGGAGGCCTAGCTTCGATGATGGCTTTGGCTTTGTTCTGGTCAATCTGTATTCCTTTCTTGTGCACTACATAACCCAAGAAATTTCCAGATGATACACCAAAAGCACATTTGAGAGGATTGAATTTCAGCTTGAACTTCCTTATTCTTTCAAAAGCTGTTTCTAACTGAAACAGATGTTCCTTCATGGACTGGGATTTCACTACAATGTCATCAATATAACACTCTAGATACCCTCCAATGAGATCATGAAAGATAGTGTTCATAGCCCTCTGATATGTAGCCCCAGCATTCTTCAGGCCAAATGGCATTTTAACCCATTCGAAGGTGCCAATATTTCCAGGACATCTGAATGCTGTCTTGTGGATATCCTCCTCTGCAATGCAGATTTGGTTATAACCAGAATGCCCATCCATCATTGACAAAACTTGGTGTCCTGTTGAACTGTCTACCAGTAGGTCCACTATAGGCATATGATATTCATCTTTGGGAGTTGCTAGATTTAAGTTTCTGAAATCGATGCATACCCTCATTTTACCATTCTTCTTAACTACAGGCACAATATTAGATAGCCATTCAACATACCTGGCTGTCCTAATAAAGCCTGCCTTGAGTAGTCTAAGAATCTCCTCTTTGACCTTCTGAATTACTTCTGGACTTATTCTTCTTGGTTTCTGCTTGTGTGGCTTGAAATTAGGCTTCATAGGGAGCCTATGTTTCACTAATGACCTATCCAATCCTGGTAGTTCATTGTAGGACCATGCAAAGCAATCTTTGTATTTCTTCAGAACAACCAACAACTGGTCTCTGTCCAGAACATTCAAGCAAGCACTTATATAAGTGGGCTGTTGTATAGAACCTTCCCCTAAATTTACTTCTTCTAAGGGGTCTTGTGTCTGAGAACTTATTGAAGCTTCTTCTTTAGTTTCTTCCACCTTCGAAGCAATCTTCTTATCTTGTTCTGCTTCTAGGTTCTTTAGTTCAACATCTTTACCCTCCTCCTCATAGACAAAATCTGTCCATAAGGCATCCTCCTCCTGTATCTCCTGGACCTTTGTCTCAATGTCCAATGCACAGTATTTACCAAGGGTCAAAATTCTGACCTGTGGCTGCTTTTGTTTACAACCAATTATCATGGCTTCTCTTTCTTGCTCCTGTACTTTCTGGACTATTACTTTTACGTCCAATGGTGAGAATTTAACCAGAGCCAAAGACTTGGCTTCTTGTTCTTCATCCTTTTGCCTACAACCAGGCATTATTGTCATCCTTAACGACAATCTCTTCATCAGCACTCTCTTGAACCAAGTGCTTCAGGTGTGTCACTTCCTCATCAGCCGTCACTTCGGCTGAGCCATCAGCTTTCCTCAGTATACTGAGCGGTGTTACTCCCTCAATATACAACTTGGCCTCTGCAAAGTCTGCACAGGCTATGAAAGGTTGAGGATCTGCATCAATCTCCTCTGTCTCTCCGTTGCCTAAGGCCATCATGATTTTCTGATGCAAAGAGGAAGGCACACATTTGTTAGTGTGGATCCAGTCTCTTCCAAGTAAGGCATTGTATTTGGCATTACTGTCGATTACAAAGAATGCTGTCATACAGTCCCTGGTTCCAACACTTAAGTTAATGGGTAAAATCCCCTGAGCCATCTGTTTGTCTCCAACAAAGCCAGCGATGGTTGTGCTGGTTGGGATCAACCTGGGATTCTTTTTCCCTAGTTTCTTCAAAGAAGATTTTGGTAATAAGTTCACTGTTGCCCCATTGTCTATCAGGACTCTGTTCAGTTGTATCCCATCGAAAAAAGCCTTGATGTACAAAGGCTTGACATGTTGAGTCATAGAATTCGAGGGATATTCAAAAGGATATGAGAGGTTGATGCTCACCTCTTCCTCGCTCTCGCATTCAGTTTCCATTGGAATAGCCATTCCAGAGTCATCCTGTACCATACTTACTTGCGACTCTTCACTGGAGACAGGAATAGGATCCATGTCTTGGTCGTCTTGGTCCTCATTTCCAGCCTGGAACTCATGAGGTAGTATGTGTACCATGTTGACTGACACGGGAGGAAATGAGCCAAATTGGATGGTTGGCTGTACTTTCTTCCCCCATTGGCTACCCTGCTCAGTGATTTCAACAGCATCCTCCATGCTGCACTCTGGCACTTCGTTGCTAACTGATCCCTTCAAAGGATCTTTCTCAACTGGCTCTTCAGTCAAAAATGTTTGTTCAGCCATGAAGGCTTCGAACATTTATTCTTCTGCCATTTCCTTCTTTTGGCTCATGCCAATCTCTTCTTCTGTTTCGCCATCACTTTCCATCAGGGCCTTCTCCAACCCTGCCAAACTAGACTTCTTTCTAGCCTTTAGTTCAGAATGAACCTGGGCCAACTGTTCTTTGCTACAAACCAATTTGCTTTGTAGAGTCGGTTTTGGAGTATGGTCTGACTTCAAAGTCTTCTTTCCTTCTGTCTTGACCAGTGAAGAACTCGCTCCACTTTCCTTTAGACCTTGCTGGTACTGGGTATACCTGCGTTGAATTTTCCTTCTTTGTGATCTGGAAATGACTGGGACCATATCTGGTTCCTTTGTCTTTGGATGTTTAAGCAATACCCAATTGTTTGGGGCCACCAAAGGAGGCTTGACCATCCTGCCTTGGTTTCCAACATCCCTTTGAGTATGTGCCTCCCTAGGTTTGTTCTGCATTACAAACCAATCTGGGACCCCAGGTACCCACGAGCTTATTGATCCAGATGTCGAACTGTTTCCTTCTACCTTCGAAGCCACTTTCGAAACTGGCTGTGAAGGTAAGTGCTTGGCTCTGACTTCATGTTTCAAGCCTGATTCAGACCTTCGATGGAAGGAGCTACTTTCTGTCCTGCGTGGAGTTGGTCTAAAGGGCCAATCTCTGGCTCTACTCCCATGACCTGAACCCCTCTCCAGTCTTTTTTCAGAGTGACTGCTCTCCATTCTGTAGTAGTTAGGTGGCCTAGACTCATACAAGGGCCTCTTGCCCTTAGCATGCATTCTGTCTACTGCAGGCTCCACCCCTAATGGTCGCTGCCTATCACTAGCCGGATACGGCCTTTTGTTGTAAGCATTGGTTGATTTAGGACGTCTCTAAACATCCCTATAGTATTGCTTCCCATCAATTGGAAGCCCCTTCAACCATTTGTAACTCAGTCTGCATCTGGGACACATCCTCTGCACTACAGCTGCTTCCAGGGAATCATCATCCAGTGCTTCTTCATCAGAGTGTTCCCTCTGTAACGCCCTCAAAATAATAACATTAATCCCAACAATATAAACATGCTATAATATATAAAAAAGTTCACATCTTTCCATTCACCCGAGTCTTATTACAAGAGTATCACATGTTAACAACAAAAGCAAATGCCCTAAGGGCTTACAGCTTTCCAAGTTAACACTTGGTTACACAAAAGTAGAGTGCTAACTCATTTACACATAAAGCCCTTGGCTTGAATTTACATGTAATACAACAAAAGGAAAGACAACCAAAAAGCCTGTCCGCCACTAGCCTCCCAAGCTAAGTCCTTGGGGGTGGCATGCTTCCTGTACCTGAAAATGATGTTCCCATATAGGGTGAGCCACAGCCTAGTAGAAATATACTAAACCAATTATGAACAATGACTAAAAGATTAACAGTTGACAGATGGTTAACACTTTTACATTCATTCATAACATAACACAATTCCAAGACACTTAAGTCTATATTCCCTTTCATTTCCATTTCTTTCCCTTTACTTGCCATTTCATAACCTTGGCTCAGAACCTGGCCAAACATCACACATGAGACAAACACTCATGCCAATCACTTTTCACTTCATCAAAGATAAACATAACAGTTATATCAATACTTCCAACGACAAGCATATCCGCTCTGTCAATACACTTCTAGATAGGCATAACCGCTCTATCTACGGAGTTCATCCCCTATCTCCTCCCAACAACATCCGGTTTAGAGGTTCATCCCCTATCTTCCCCTAAACCGTGGAGTACATCCCCTATCTCCTCCAACACAACACAATGCATATAAACAACAATTATATACATCACAAATCAACACAATTAATTATCCAAATTAATCAATCAATGTAATTAGGGCATTCTCCATAATTAACATCACAACCCTTAGGTTCCAATTTTCTTAATGTTTCAACATTAATTCCATGTTTCTATACCAAACATGCTTCTAGGTTTATCATAGATGAAAACCCCCAACTTTTGTAAAATTACACAATGGCCCAAAGTTTCCCAAAATCACGCAACAACCCCCAACATATCAAAATGCTAAAATTTAAAGACAAAACTCATAAAGAGGAGTAGGATATCCCTACCTCAAAGAATGAGTTCCAAAGGAGATGATGCCCAACACCCAACTTGCTCCAAAACCAAATTTGTTCCGATTAAAACGAAGCCCAAGTCACCCTCTATCTTTTTAACAAAGGCCTTAGGGTAGGAAATCACCCTAGGTAGATCAAATCTTAGAGAGAAGTAAGGTTTTTGAGTGAGAAGCTCTGAAAATGGCGTTTTGGGTAAAGTAAGAGAGAGAAGATAAGTCAAAAAGTGATTTAAAATGCCCAGTCTCACTCAGTTATACGACAGGTCCGCTCGAGCGTAAAGACACAAAACACATGGTCCGCTCGAGCGCAACATTGTCCGCTCGAGCGCCAAGACACAGACACAACGCTCGCCCGCTCGAGCGTAGATACCAGCCCGCTCGAGCGCAGGTCTCCCCCTCCCAGAACTCTCACCAAAAATACACTGTCCGCTCGAGCGCAACATCCCCGCTCGAGCGCAACCAGCTCGAGCTCACCAAACCCGCTCGAGCGTAGGAACCACACTTGCAGAAGTTTTGCAGGTGCACGAAATACTGGATGGGTGCATTCTCCGCTCGAGCGCCAAAACCCCCGCTCGAGCGCACAAGCAACAACAACCTATCCGCTCGAGCGTAAACATCTCCGCTCGAGCGGACCAGCCAAAACCTGGGCAACTAGACTTGGTTCCTAAGCTCAACCAACCTGTAACAAGCCTGCCCAACACATCCTATAACTCAAATATAAAGCAAGAAAGGATGTAAACAAGACAATACTCAACTACCAACATCCACGGACACATGTCCGGATTACTGTACAACAAGGGGTAAACCCGGGATCGCTATAACCTCCCCCCCTTAAAGAATTTCGTCCCCGAAATTTAGGACAAGTTTTTGAAAAGCAAGTTTTCCTCTCTTTTAAACAATGTTATACCACAACATTCCACAATTCGACCCATTCCCGGTCATTCCATCTCTTATCAATAGGCATTCTACAACATATACATTTCGACATGCATTCTCTTTTCATTTCAACCATTTCCAACACACATGGTCCACAATTCATATCATAAGCAATAATCATGATACAATTCCATTTCTATAATATAGCCAACACATGCAATATTATAATCAACTCCCATAACAAGGCAAGTTCTACAACATTTACATTAACCAAAACATGCACCATGTTTCTCAATTTAAGACATTTTTTAATACTCTTAGATTTCATTACAATTACACAATTGCAATACTTGATTACACATCAACAAACAAGTCCGGATATTTCTCGCGGACTCCCAACTCACGTTCCCAAGTGGCCTCCTCCACTCCGTGATATTTCCACAAAACCTTAACCAAAGGGATGGTCTTGCCACGCAGGACTTGATCCCGCCTATCCAAGACCCGAACCGGTCTCTCCTCATACGAGGCATCCTCATCTACCTCTAAGTCGGTCCAATCCAACACATGTGATGGATCCGGCTCATACTTCCGAAGCATACTCACATGAAACACGTCATGAACCCCGGATAACTGTGGCGGCAAAGCTAAACGATAAGCAACCTCGCCAACCCTCTCAAGAATCTCAAAAGGACCAATAAACCGAGGGGATAACTTCCCACTCTTCCCAAACCTCATCAAACCCCGTCTAGGCGATATCTTCAGAAACACATGATCACCCATCTCAAACTCCAATGGTCTTCTCCTACGGTCAGCATAAGATTTCTGACGACTCTGGGCTGTAACAAGCCTCCTACGGATAAGCTCAACTTTCTCCGTCGTCTCCTTAACCAACTCCGGACCCAACAAAGGTGTATCACCCACCTCGGCCCAACAAACTGGAGACCTACAGGGTCGGCCATACAAGGCCTCAAACGGTGCCATACCGATACTAGACTGAAAACTGTTGTTGTAGGCAAACTCTACCAATGGTAAGTGCCTCTCCCACGTCCCACTGAAATCAAGGACACAACCCCGAAGCATATCCTCGAGGATCTGAATAGTACGCTCGGACTGCCCGTCAGTCTGAGGATGATAAGCTGTACTAAAGGTCAACTTAGTACCCAAGGCACTCTGCAAACTCTGCCACAACCTAGCAGTAAAACGAGGATCTCTATCTGAGACGATCGTCACTGGGACCCCGTGCAACCTCACTATGTCCCGAATATACAAGTCGGCAAGATGATTTACTGAATCTCTCACGCGCATAGGAATGAAGTGCGCCGACTTAGTCAACCGGTCTACAACCACCCAAATAGCATCACTACTCCGCTGAGTCCTCGGAAGACCTACAACGAAGTCCATAGTGACATGCTCGCACTTCCACTCGGCAATAGGCAAGGGTTGTAACAAACCCGCTGGCCTCTGATGCTCGGCCTTCACTTGCTGGCAAGTAAGGCACTTGGACACAAAAACTGCCACATCTCTCCTCATACCCCGCCACCAAAACTGGCGACCCAAATCCCGGTACATCTTAGTACCTCCTGGATGCACCGCAAGGCGCGAATGGTGAAACTCTCGGAGTACTTCCTCTCGGCAAGACTCCGGTACAAACAAACGGTCTCGGTATCTCACACTCAGGTCGGGATACACTGCCAGACCCTTCTCAACCTTTCCACTGGAGATCTTCTCTCGGAGGGATTCTACCTCAAGGTCACCTCTCTGTGCCTCTAACACTCTAGTTACAAGCGTAGGCTGCGCAACAACAGAAAACAAGGCCGCAGCCTCAACGGATTCGCTCAAAAGCAAATCAAACTCTCCAATGGCCCCCAACATCTTCCACTCCCGGATGGCTACACAAGCTACATCACTAATGGATTTCCTGCTAAGGGCATCGGCCACAACATTGGCCTTTCCTGGGTGATAGTGCAACTCGAAGTCGTAATCCTCAATGAACTCCATCCACCTCCTCTGCCTCAAATTCAAGTCTTTCTGTGAAAACAGATATTTCAGACTCTTATGATCCGAGAATACCTCGAATCTCTCACCATAAAGGTAGTGCCTCCAGATTTTCAAGGCAAAGATCACAGCCGCTAACTCTAGATCATGCGTAGGGTAATTCTTCTCGTGAATTTTCAACTGACGTGAGCCATAAGCTACCACCTTCCCCTCTTGCATCAACACACAACCCAAACCCTCTCGTGAGGCATCACAATAGACTGCATAACCCAACCCTCTCTCCGGAATAATCAAGACCAGAGCGGTGGTCAATCTAACTTTCAACTCCTGGAACGACTTTTCACAAGTCTCACTCCATACAAAGCTGACTCCCCTCCGAGTCAATCTGGTCAACGGTGAAGCTAACCTGGAGAAATCCTTCACAAACCTGCGGTAATACCCAGCTAATCCCAGAAAACTGCGGATGTCAAACACACTCTTAGGCTGTGCCCAATCTTGCACTGCCTCAGTCTTGGATGTATCAACAGACACCCCTTCCCCGGAAACCACATGGCCTAAGAACTTGACTTCTCTCAGCCAAAACTCACACTTCCCAAACTTGGCATACAGCCTATGGGCTCTAAGCAACTCAAGCACCACTCTCAAGTGTTCCTCGTGCTCCTCCTCTGAAGGTGAATAGATAAGAATGTCGTCCACGAAGACGACTACAAAACGATCCAAGAATTCCCGGAAGATCCGGTTCATCAAGTCCATAAAGACTGCCGGTGCGTTGGTAAGCCCAAATGGCATTACCAGAAACTCATAATGGCCATACCGCGTACGGAATGCCGTCTTCAGAATATCCTCCTCCCTGACCCTCAACTGGTGGTAACCCGATCTCAAATCTATCTTAGAGAAACAACGGGAACCCTTCAACTGGTCAAACAAATCATCTATACGGGGCATAGGGTACTTATTCTTAACCGTAGCCCGATTCAACTTCCGGTAGTCAATACACAATCTCAAGGCACCATCTTTCTTCTTAGCAAAGAGTGCCGGCGCTCCCCACGGTGAAACACTAGGGCGAACAAAGCCCTTATCTAGCAATTCTTGGAGCTGAACTTTCAACTCAACCAACTCTGCTGGAGCAAAACGGTAAGGTGCCATAGAAATCGGCGCCGTGCCGGGCACTAAATCAATAGAGAACTCAATCTCTCGGTGAGGTGGCAAATCAACAAGGTCCTCGGGAAAAACATCCGAATACTCACAAACTACCCTCGGCAACACAATCTGGGTCTCATCACACTCACCACTCTCAAAGCTAGCAAGTAAACCACTAAGCTCATTCCGCCCTCGCGGACCATACCCCGGTGGTACAATACTACCAACCCGGTCTCCCAAGAAATGGAAATACTCCCCGCTCACGGTACAACAAGTAACCCTCTGGCGGTAGCAGTCAATAACAGCTCGGTATGACGATAACCAGTCCATAACCAAAATAACATCAAAGCCCTTCATGGGCATAACTACAAAAGGAAACGGAAGCCTATGATCATCAACCTCTATATCACAACCTCTACACCCGTGTCTCAAAATCAACTCACCCCCAATAGGTGACACTACGCAAATAGGAGATGCCAACAATGCTAACTCCAATTCCAACACAGATGCAAATGCAGCAGATACAAAAGAATGAGACGCACCCGTATCTATCAACACACTAGCAACCGAATTGCAAAACAGAAAGGTACCTCTCACTACTGATGGAGCCGGTACAAGGTCTTGCGCGGTAACAGCATACACGCGCCCTGTAGGCCCCTGATCCACCTGCTCGCCTCTCGGAGCATAGGACTGCTGCACTGACTGGGACGACGAAGCCCCCGGATTGGCCCTCGAGGCCTGCACAGACTGAGCTGGCTGAAATCCATGCGTCTGTCTAGAACCAGACGCTCCTGAAGTGGCACTTAACCGCGGGCAATACCTTTTCATATGCCCAGGCTGTCCACACTGATAACAAGACAAGGGCTGCCCCCTGCCCGAACTCTGACTCTGCGGTCTAGCTGACGAAGAAGCAGCTCTCTGACCCCCGCCCTTCTGTGGGCAAACAGAAGCTTTGTGACCCGGCTGGCCACACTTGAAATAGGTGAACTCTCCCTGACTGCCCCTCCCGGAGCCTGCACTCGGTACTGGGAAAGTCGACCTAGCTAAACCACCCTGGGACTGCTGAGGGTTATAACCCCTCTGCCTCCTACCATCACCCTGTCCCTCTTGGCCCCTTTTGGAGCCTGCATGTTTCTCCTCCTCTCCCTCCTGCATCATCAGCTCCATATGAGCTGCAGCATCCACCAAATGCCTGTAATCTCGAATGTAGGGTCCACCAACTTTCAACTTGAGATCCCATCTCAACTTCCGCTCAAACTCGTAGCAACGACGCTCCTCTGTCGCCACAAGTTCAGGTGCAAACCTGGACAAGCTAGTAAATGTAGCCTCAAACTCGGCCACAGACAAACCCTCCTGCTTAAGTCGGCTAAACTGATCCCTCAGCCTCTCTCTAGCCACAGCAGATAAAAACCTCTCCTGGAAAGCATTCACAAACGCCTCCCAAGTACCACCAACACGAGCTTTCTCATACTTCCACCATTGACCCGCATCTCCCTTCAGCTGGAAAGATGCCAAGGTCACTTTCAATGCTCCGTCCTCAATGCCTAGCATCTCGAACGTTTTACTCATCTGTTCTAGCCACTCGTCTGCCTTCAGTGGCTCCTTAGGATCCCCAACAAACTCCTCCGGGTTAGACCGGAAGAACTCCCTCTTCAAGAAGGAAGGCCCTGCTTCAGCTGCCTGATTCCCTGCTCTAAGAATACCCAGAGCCCCTGCTATCTCCTGGGCCAAGGCACTCATGGCCTGCTGACCCGCTGGTTCGGCCACATTGGCCTGACCAACCCCCTCCTGAACTGCCGGAATCTCCTCCGGTAATGGCACCTCCTGCCTCCTAGGCCTACCACGCCTACCACCTCTTGCTCGTCCTGACATCCTAATAAAGGTAACACAGAACATTAGCACATTCATAAACGTGCCAAAACTAAACACTCACGTCCTAATGCATGGACAACTGTAATTCATTCCACGTAAGCACATAAACACATAAGCACTTACGAATTTCATTTCCGGATAATGATAGTCCCAAGGCGTTACTAGAGTACCGGTTAGAAACAGCATTGATCAAGTGCTTTTCCAACAAGACTCCCAGAAACCCAAAGATCCAATCAACATCCTAGAAATTAAATCTCATACCCAAATAATCACATAAGCATGTTATCACATAAGCATAACAGTACACTTAAGTCTCTATTAAGCGAGACAAACCCATTGTGATCCTAATCACTTCCCACGTACCCAAAGTATTCGAACCCGGTACGCTCTGATACCAAGTTGTAACGCCCTCAAAATAATAACATTAATCCCAACAATATAAACATGCTATAATATATAAAAAAGTTCACATCGTTCCATTCACCCTAGTCTTATTACAAGAGTATCACATGTTAACAACAAAAGCAAATGCCCTAAGGGCTTACAGCTTTCCAAGTTAACACTTGGTTACACAAAAGTAGAGTGCTAACTCATTTACACATAAAGCCCTTGGCTTGAATTTACATGTAATACAACAAAAGGAAAGACAACCAAAAAGCCTGTCCGCCACTAGCCTCCCAAGCTAAGTCCTTGGGGGTGGCATGCTTCCTGTACCTGAAAATGATGTTCCCATATAGGGTGAGCCACAGCCTAGTAGAAATATACTAAACCAATTATGAACAATGACTAAAAGATTAACAGTTGACAGATGGTTAACACTTTTACATTCATTCATAACATAACACAATTCCAAGACACTTAAGTCTATATTCCCTTTCATTTCCATTTCTTTCCCTTTACTTGCCATTTCATAACCTTGGCTCAGAACCTGGCCAAACATCACACATGAGACAAACACTCATGCCAATCACTTTTCACTTCATCAAAGATAAACATAACAGTTATATCAATACTTCCAACGACAAGCATATCCGCTCTGTCAATACACTTCTAGATAGGCATAACCGCTCTATCTACGGAGTTCATCCCCTATCTCCTCCCAACAACATCCGGTTTAGAGGTTCATCCCCTATCTTCCCCTAAACCGTGGAGTACATCCCCTATCTCCTCCAACACAACACAATGCATATAAACAACAATTATATACATCACAAATCAACACAATTAATTATCCAAATTAATCAATCAATGTAATTAGGGCATTCTCCATAATTAACATCACAACCCTTAGGTTCCAATTTTCTTAATGTTTCAACATTAATTCCATGTTTCTATACCAAACATGCTTCTAGGTTTATCATAGATGAAAACCCCCAACTTTTGTAAAATTACACAATGGCCCAAAGTTTCCCAAAATCACGCAACAACCCCCAACATATCAAAATGCTAAAATTTAAAGACAAAACTCATAAAGAGGAGTAGGATATCCCTACCTCAAAGAATGAGTTCCAAAGGAGATGATGCCCAACACCCAACTTGCTCCAAAACCAAATTTGTTCCGATTAAAACGAAGCCCAAGTCACCCTCTATCTTTTTAACAAAGGCCTTAGGGTAGGAAATCACCCTAGGTAGATCAAATCTTAGAGAGAAGTAAGGTTTTTGAGTGAGAAGCTCTGAAAATGGCGTTTTGGGTAAAGTAAGAGAGAGAAGATAAGTCAAAAAGTGATTTAAAATGCCCAGTCTCACTCAGTTATACGACAGGTCCGCTCGAGCGTAAAGACACAAAACACATGGTCCGCTCGAGCGCAACATTGTCCGCTCGAGCGCCAAGACACAGACACAACGCTCGCCCGCTCGAGCGTAGATACCAGCCCGCTCGAGCACAGGTCTCCCCCTCCCAGAACTCTCACCAAAAATACACTGTCCGCTCGAGCGCAACATCCCCGCTCGAGCGCAACCAGCTCGAGCTCACCAAACCCGCTCGAGCGTAGGAACCACACTTGCATGTATGTAAACCGGGCTATATGATGATTAAACCGGGCTATATGCATGTAAATATGATGAATAAATTAGCCTAAACATGTAGGAAATATACAACTAATTAAAACATGCAAAACAATACGAAAACATGCAAGATTGCTAACCTAGACGATGATGATTCATGATTACTAACACCCTAACAATGATCTAATAATCAAAACATGCTTAAATCATATTTAAAAACAAAGACATCAGACCACTTGCTTGTTGGTTTGAACATCAAACCAAAGAGCAACCGAAAAGAGAAAAAAATCTTTCTTGAAAGCTTCCCTTAGGCTTAGGCTTTGCTTTGATTCATTTTGCTTCAAACCCTAGATCTACTTTTAGTTGTAGAGTTGCTATATTGAGGTGGGTAATCTCATATTTGAGGGTTAGAGTAGAGAGAGCACATTCCAAACTCTTTTAAAACACTTCAAAATAGTCTAAAAGCTTGGTCCTTCAAAGATGACGGGTAGGAGTTTTATTTATAGACAATGGGGGAAGGTTTTGGAACCCCCTAGGTCATCCTAGGATTACTCATCACTTTCTACTTGTGCCTCTCGATCAATTCACAGCCAAAATTCGCTCAACACTACCAATAAATTGTGCGGCCGCATAGCCTGTTAGTGTAGCTTGTGAAGCCGCAGGACCCATGTGCGTCCGAGCGTACAGCCAAGCCACCAGGTGAGGGCACATGTGCCCTCGATGCATGCAAGCCATGCATGCATGTACAGGTACATGGTTTTTAGGTTTTTGAACCCTCTTACTACCTAAGTATGTACGTTTTGCTCTCAATTGACATTTTTACACAAAATAGGTCAATGATTTTGAAAATATTCATCAATTTAGACTTAAGCGGACCTTTCCCTCTAAGTGGACCAAAAAGTTAGGTTTTTGATAAAAATGGGTTTAGAGGCAAAATGGTTATTTTTACGAAAAGATGATTTTTGGCCAAAACGGGATGATATAGGAGCTTGTAACAACTACAAATATTTTTAGGGATGAAGTAATTACTGTTTCAACATCAAAAAGTATTAAACGCCCAAAGTCTTAAGGTAAGTAAAAAATGGGATGTCTACACCCCTCAACTATTAACAAATATTATTTTACCTTCTTTACCTATGAACCTATTGGTGCCATATTTAAACCATCCAGTTAGAAGGTGACATGTGGCAAACAAGGGAATTATACAGATACATGGAGTATTAAAGAGCCCCCACTTTCAAAGAAGCTCACGTGAGCAGTAGGTGTGAATTTCAACAGTTGAAGCTTTAATCAATACGTGAAAAGCACATGGAAGAGAAGTTATCAAAAGAATGGTTACTAGTAGTTACACAGGTAGAAGGAGAAGAAGTGGCCCTTGGAAGAAGCAAAAAGAAAGGAGATCATGGTGAGAAATAGCAACTCAACTACTTCGAAGGGCAAAGTGAAGACTATAAATAGATAAGAACAAAGACAAAGAAGATCCTTTACCAAATCTAGACTCTACCTCTTTGTCATTTCATTTATCTTTAAATTTTAGCACTATTGTGGACGCCATGCCTTTTGGAGTATTAGGCATGTTTCTACACTATGTTGTACCAACTCACTTTTCTACATTGAGAGAGTCGCCACTTAATTTTCATGGGAAACTAGAAACCATTAACAATGAAAATTAAGTACACGCATTAGTCCGTCACAACCAAACATCTCAGTTCGGGAACTTAGACACAAGAGGTGAATGTCATGAATTGATACACACCTCTTGTCCATTCCATGGACTCAATTAAAATAATTAATTCATTCCATGGACTCAATTATAAACCCTAATTCATTGTTAACCCTAATAAACTAGATGATCATATGCAATACCACTTAGTTCGGATCCAATGAATAAAACCATATATATTTTTTTATAATATCATTCTTTTTCATCAGAAAGCAATATTTAAAACCACATCGCTATAGACATGAACCAAATCAAGCAACATTCATAAAAACACTCAAACAATCAATTGATCATGAAAAGCACCTAACTTGCACTATTTAAAGAACAATGCATAAACCAAGAAATATGCTATGTGTGGGCGCCTTGCTTTTTCGAGTCTAAAAACCGTTCCCACACGAGTGTTATGCAAACTTGTTTAATAAACAAAGAGTCACCTCTTAATTTTATGGGGAATTAAGAAACCTTTAACAATGAAAACTAAGTTAAGGACCGATCTGTCATAACCAAAGATTTTCAGGTTCGGGAGCTTAGGTACAAAAAGGGAAAGTCATTGAATGATAGCACTCCCTTTTGCCCAATCTGAAGATTGGACTCTACTAACATTCTATTTTATGATTTTAGTGGTTAATTATTCACAAAATTCATTTTAAGCCTAGAATTTTTTACTAACCTTACAAACTAGGTGATTTGAAAACTGGACATCACCTACCTTAGATTCTATGAATAAAATCAATATCATTTCCAAAAACAAAGATTTTATTACCAAAAATAGATTTTCCAAGGATATGATCATACACATGAACTAAGTCAAGCCATAATCATTAAACCATTCAAAACACACAATTTTGCATAGAAAAACATTTAACTTGCATAATTTAAAGGACAATGCATAGAACAAGCATATGCTATAAGAATTAATGGAACTTACCCGGATGCCCACTTTCAGCATCTTACATGCAAAAAACAAAGTGAATACGAATCCTAAACATGTAACTAATCATACAAGCCATGAACCTAGGCCTAGTTTGAGGCTACTAGAATGATGCTTATGCACAAAAACAAGAAACAAATAGTGAAAAGACAAACAACAATGCGAGTTATCTACCTGATGATTCAAACTAGGCCTAACACATTATTTCTACATGATTAAATGATCCTAAACATGACGTTCTAAGAAAAAATAAAGAGGACATGCAAGAAAAGGTGATAAAGTGAACAAAACTAAGAAACTACATGATGATCATGCCATCCTAACTGTGGGGAAGTGGTTTGGAAATACTCCTCAAATCCTGGAAGACGCCAATGATCCTCAGTTAGTCACCTGCAAAGATACAAACACTCCAGACGGGGGTGCCGGAATTAGCACTCCGACGGACAAGTTAGTTCCTGTACTCAAGAAAGCTTGTTCACTAAGTTTTTAGAAGTGATTCTTACATACCTCTCCTAGTTCATTGCCATTATATTTATACTCGTTTTTTCTGATCCTCGGGGCCAGGGCCTACTTTTTCAATCCGTATCTTTTCCAATATTCGGCTCCAGGGATCCTCCCCTATTCGGCCTATTTATCCTATTCGGCCCCTTATCCTAGCGAGATATCTGCCGGCTAGCGTCAATCTTCTGATATGTGCCTCCCCTATCTTCGTCAATTATTCGACTACCACACTAACAACCCTAGATGATTACATGTTGAAAAGAGATGAGAAATAAGTACTAAAATAAATAAAAGTAAATGTTTACCTATTGGTTTTCGAGAGCCAAAGAGCACGCGAAGAACAAGACAAGAAAACTATGTTTTCTTGCTTGTAGGCCTCTCTCAAGTTTAGGTTTCTGAGTTTAGTTCAAGTTTCCAATCCTTAGGCTATTTTTAATTGCCTTTAGGCTGCTATTGGGGTAGGATTTTCAGAATAGGGGTATGGGGAGGAGGTTTCTATCTCACAAGCTCTCAAAATGCTCTCAAAGGTCTTAATTTTCTAATCCCTTGAAAGAGAGCACTGGAGGGGGGGGAGGGGAGGGGGTGCTTTTATAAGCGCTCCTAGCTTGGGAAGAAGCCAAGAGAGGCTACTAGGATTAGCCATCGCTTTCTCCCTAGTGGCTCCCTCTAATGCCATATTGCTATCCTTGCAAGGTTTCCATTTTTGTCTATCAAGGGGAAGTGCAATGACGCATAAGAGGTGTGGCCATGCAATGCACTTGTAAACATACGTGCGACCAAGGGTCTAGGTGTCAATTTTGCAGGTTAGATGAGGTTTTGCATGGCTTTTGCCTACTTATGGCCCAAGTAAGCTCAAATTGCCTTTCGATCAATGTTTTCAATAAAACTGATCAATGATTTTGGAAAATATCATCAATCTAAGTGCAATTAGGCTTCCTATATCTCTCAAGGTCGAAAAATTGGTTTTGGATGAAAAACGGGTTCAGGGGTATTTTGGTAATTTTTGAAAAAAGTCATTTTTTAGCCCAAAGCAAGGGTGTAACAGCAACTTTAAACAATTTTTAATATTCCAAGGATGGAGATATTAGCATTTCATCATTGGGAGGCCTACAAGCACTCAAAGTTTTAAGGTCGGTCAAAATGGGATGTATATACTATGAAGAACAAGGAAACTTATTTGGATTATATTGTCAAGTGTAAAACATGCATGTTATGAATTAAATAATGTATAATGATCCTAAAAATGCTACTAATCAAGAAATCATTAACCTAAGCCCAATTTAATGGCTACTGACATGATTCAATGCAAACAAAGTAACTAACACAAACAAATCTAAACATTATATGATGATTAAATAGGATTATATGTATGATGATATCAAGACCTAAACATGCAACAAGTATACAACTAATTACAGCATGCAAAAAAAAAAAAAAAAAAAGAAGCAAAAACATGCAAGATTGCTAACCTAGATAATGATTCATGTTTACTAAAACCCTAACCATTATCAAACAATGAAAACGTGCTTAAATAATATTTATAAAAAAAAAAAAAAAAAAAAAAAAAAAAGAAGAAGAAGAAGATACCACTTACTTGTTGGTTTGAATATCAAACTAAAGAGCAACCGGAAAGGCAAGAAAAGAAGAGATTTCCTTGCTTGCAAGCTTCCCTTAGGCTTGGTTTTGATTTGATCAACTTTTCTTCAAACCCTAGATCTACTTTTGGTTGTAGAGCTGTTGTATTAAGGTTGGATTTTAGGATTTGAGGGTGGGGGGTCAAGTTTGCAACTCTAACTCACTCTAAACACTTCAAAAATTGCCTAAAAGCTTGGTCCCCCAAAGAGGGGGGCTAGGGGTCCTATTTATAGTCTTAGGGGAGGCCTAGGGAACACTATAGAGTTAGCTAGGGTTGCCTCATCGCTAAGTCATTGGGCCTCCTGTCCAATTCGCACCAATAGTCCAGAGTTGAAACAAAATTTGACGTCGCAGGATTGTGCGACTGCACAAGCCATGTGTGGGCACAGAGACCATGTGTGGCCGAGCAATCTATGTGTGGCAACACATTCCTTCTGGGCATGTGTGTCATACATGTTTGCACAAGTACGTGGTTTTGGGTCTTTGGACCCTCCCATGACCTAAGTAGGTCCGTTTGACTCCCAATTGACGTTTTTACATAAAATAGGTCAAAGGTTTTGAAATCATTCATCAATCCAAGCTCAATTGGACTTTTATCCTCCAAGTGGGACCAAAAAGTTAGGTTTTGATTAAAATGGGTTAAGGGGTAAAATGGTCATTTTTACAAAAAGACGATTTTGGCTAAAACGGGGTTATACAACAGCTTATAACAGCCTTAAGCATCTTTAGGGATGAAGTAATTACCATTTCATCATCGGGAAGCTTATAAACGTCCAAAGTATTAGGGTTAGTCAAAAATGGGATGTCTACAACTAAACTTACTTTTCATAGGAGTAGATTACTATAACTCTTATAATACTAGAACTCGGTTAAAGCTTCAAAGTTTCCCTTACTAAAGGCAAGATTGTAATTACATTTTTCAATTAATCAACTGCATTTCTTCCCAGTCTCTCCCTCCCATTTTGTTTCGAAGTCAAGTTAAATTGCATTGGTTCTTACTTTAGCACACTACAATAAAGTCCTCTTTATTGAGGCTAAAAGAATCTCATCACAATCGTCTAATAAATTGGCTTATTAATATCTATAAGGACTTTTCAGATCTTTACTGGCATGCGACAATTACGTTTTTATCCTTTAAAGTATCAAAATAGCCAACATATATTTTTTGGCACGCCTAGTGGGACGTCAAGTGTAAGAAATGAAAAATGAATTGGATTTGTCGATTCCAAATAGCTTAGATGAAATCTTTTGGCATTAAAAAAAAAAAAAAAAAAAGAAGGATCTTCTAGAAGAGATCTATTTTCTTGATGAAACAAATTTTCATCCATTACAATATTATTGGTGGAAGAAAAAAGATACTATTTAATTAGAGAAATTCTATAACTTGATATGGAAATTCACGAGTGGAGAAACGAGTTTGTAATTCTCACTACCAAAGTCTTTAACAGAGTCTTTAATGGCTGGAATTGGTGAGTGTTTTTAGATTTTTTCCAAGTCATTAACAGTTGAAATTGGAAAAGAGTTGACTTGATCAATGGCTCGGGGGATCAGAAAAACTCATTTGTAAAACCAACTTATGGAAGTAACATGGCTAAATAGCATGTTGTTGAGCCAAATACAGTTAAAAATGATGCTCCATATGAGGCTCGAAGGGTTGAAAGACCCATTCTTAGATAGTCACACCACGGAAACAACATATCTATGGAGGATTTTCATAAGCCATTATTGGCTAAAATAGAAAAATCAACCTATTAGGCCAAAAAAATGATGAAAATCAAGTGACCAAAGAACATGTTCTTAAGCCAAACATGGCTGAGAATGATGAACAACATAATGTTCATGAATTTGAATTTTTGGAGATTGTTCAAAATGTCAAGTTGTTGGAATTTTTAAGGCCATCTTGTACCATGATTGTTGGTGTTCAAAATCCTTTTTGGATTTGTAGTTTACGTCAAAATTTAATTTTGATGAAATGGTTAACAAAAAACCAAATTTCAAAAAATATATTCGTTGAAATTTTCTACAATGGAAAGCATGAAAAATGGCCAATCAAATAACAAAATTATGGCTATCTTCATGGTAACATGTTGTATGGTTGTTCTTAAGATTGGCCAAGGAAATACAATGATTCAATACCTTCGAAACTTGATTGTACACCTTTGAAGCTTGATAATACACCTTCAAAACCTGGTTGCACATCTTCGAATTGGAGTTGTTTCCTTAGTGGAATATAAGATCCAATTCATTTACCAAATATTATTTATTAAGTTTTGTGTGGGTTGTATATGGACAATATATATATATATATATTATGTAGGTGACCTTTGGAAACCCAATATATCATTTAATTAGCTTGATAGCAGTTAACATAATTTGGAAAACCAACTTACCAAATTTCAGGTAATAGAATTATTCTCATTGGCTTTGTTGGAGGCATTAGCAACACTTGAAAGACTAAGAGCTCATCAATACCATGGCTCTGTGTTTTCATTACATGGAGTGTGTATTCATGTACGCTTGGAGTTGATACGTGTCTCTTTGTTCTACTAGTACTAGTAGCCTCGAAGAGATCTTTTACTTATTTACTACCAATTTCAAGGGATTGATTTGGTGCATCTCTACTCTATCGAAGGTGTTTTACGGTTACTTTGAAGGTTCCTAGCACCATCAACATGATCCATTATTTACTTCAAAGGTTCCTAACACCATTAGCATGGTCCATTATTTTGGTATCTTCTTTAATTCTACTTCGAAGGCTTCTTTCTCTGTCATTTGGTGAGATCCATTTCTCTTGTTATTATTGAAACTTACCCAAAGCCATTTACGAGACTTTTGTGCCTTGATTTATAATCTATTTGTAGAACTATTTAGTGATAATGGAATTGGACTTTGGTTTAATGAATGTATTCACTTGACAGAACCACATAAACCACTGCAAGAAATAACACTTTTAGTGACCAAAAAAGTGGTCGCAAAAAGCTCATATCTAGTCGCTGATTATTTGTAGCAACCAAAAAAAGTTGGTTGCAATGTAGTCGCTAAAAACCGATCACAGAAGGTTTTTGGTGACCAAAACTAAAGTTGGCTACAGAAAGTAGGCATTTGTGACCGTAAATGTTGGTCGTGGAAAGTAATTCAATTTCTCGAAAGTAGTTCACTTTGCGACGAAAAATCTAGTCGCTAAAAGGTAACAATTGTGACCATCGATGTTAGTCACTAAAATGTGGTTTTTGGTGACCAAAACGAAAGTTGGTTGCGGAAAGTAGGAATTTGTGAGCATATATGTTGGCCGCGGAAAGTATTTCAATTTCTCGAAAGTAGTTCATTTTGCAACGAAAAATCTAGTAGCTGAAAGGTAACAATTGCGACCACCGATGTTAGTCACTGAAATGTGGTTTTTGGTGACCAAAACTATCTTAGTCGTGAAAAGTCTAACACAACTACAATCTTGTCAAGGACCTATTTCGACTAAAATTTTATTGGTTGCAAAAAAGCTTTCGATTTTAAACAACATTTTTGTCAATGTAATGTTATTTTTATTTTTTTTGTAATACCTGTAATACATTTACAATTAATGCATAATTCATGTCCATCCACTTAATTTCAACATATCAATCCATCAACAATCCAATCTACGAACAAAAAAAAAAAGAAGTCAAAATAATAATTAATCCATCTAATTACTACCACCTGTCAACATGAACACATTAATTTTTGACAAAATAACCATCTATCCATCATTTAGTTTACAAAATCACCATCCATCCATCGATTTACTTTACAAAATAACCATCCATTCATCCATTTAGTTCACAATGAATATTCAGCAAATCAAAAACATATATGAGAAAATTATCAAAGATTTCAAAAACCATTCATATCCAAGTGCGTGTCATATTTGTCTAATGCGAAATATATCAAAAAGTCCACATATAGGCATAACTTAGAATTCATGCACCAGCAAACTGATCATGTCCATAAACACGCATGACTACACCTCTAGCTACCTGCAAGTTAAAAAATAAATAAATAAATAAAAATGAAGAAAGCGTTGTTAATAATAATATTTTTGCTTACACTTCTATTTAATTTTGTAAAATTCTATGATCTAATTCCACTCCCAAACTAGCAATCACACAGAGCCTTTTGAACGTCATGATCACATCTTAACATATTGTATTAAGATGATGATTTTAACATATTCGATTTCACTTAACATATATTAAGTTTCCCTACCATGATACAAATTTATTAAAAATTTAAGGATTTGGATCCTGATTAGAAAATTAAAGATATCTTTAGTGGAACAAATATTAACAGTCAATTCAACAACATGCATAAAGGGAACAAGTGAAATTGGTTAGTTATAAAATATTACTATTTTAAAAGCACTAATATATGTAATAAAATTTAAAGTACTTACTCATCAAAAGAGTCATATCCACTATGATCACCCTACATTTGTGTCATAAAGTGTTCGAACTGCTCAAAACGTCATTCATATGATTGAATTATCCCTTTCAGTGATGCTACCTCTTCTTTAAGGCCCTTAACCTCTTCAACATGTGCTTGTGACCTAGCTGTAGACTTGAAAGCAAAAGACGGCTTTGGACTAACCCCGAAACCTTTCAAATACCCTGACCTCTTCCTAAGGACTTGAACATAAATTTTCTTTTGTATCATTGGGGTTGCTCCAGGCTGTGAAGTTTCCTCACGAAGTTGGTCCATCTTCTCCCGTCAAATTTTTTTTTTTTTTTTATATATATTTTTAAAAAGGGTTAATTACATTTTACCCCTTGTAATTTTGTCAAAAAACACTTCAACTCCCTAAAGTTTAAAATTGTACACATAACCTTATTGCACTTTGGATTAAAATGCAAATCCTAACTCTCTTAAAATCCTAACCAAGACAATAGGTTGAACTTTTGCAATTTTATTCATAATTCGAAGCTTCTTCATACTGCCTATATGTTATCCCGAACATGATTGTCTTGATACACAAAGTACATGTCCTATTCATAATCAATTTATGATTTATTATGTTATATTGGTGGGTTGAGTGATGTGAGCCCATATATTGAGTGCATGTTATTGGAACAGTTTGTGTTGTCTTGGCAATTCATCACTGAACCTATTTTCTAGACAGGGTCATGTAAAGCTGTTGGGAGTAGTTTGGTGGTTTGGAGGTGGCTGCAATGGGCTCCCTTCCGTGGATAATGTCTCTCTTGTTCTTCAAAGGAATAGACTATTGACTTGGTGGTGGCTGCAACATGCGCCCTACCATGTTATTGGTTGGAAAGTCTGTGGAGTCTTAATTATTATGTGTAGGTCTCTATTTCTGTTTTGGTGGTTAATTTGGTCTCTAGTATTAATACCTACTTGTACGGGTTGTGTAGGGGGTTATATATGTAGTTTAATTACTATGTGTATATGTTTTTATACTTTAGGTGGGTAAAGTGCTTTTGCGTAAAACCAGGAGGAGTTAAAGTGTAATTAATCCAAGAAAACAAAAAACAAGTAGTTAGGAATATGAATAACAAATATAGTGAAGGTATACTTACATATAACACCCTACAAAATCATTTTGATCATCATCATCATCACAAACAAAATCATCTCTGTTTGCAGCCTCTACGTATACACTTCTAGCAGATTGCAGAACCACTTCACTTGGAATAATATCAGGTGCAATATCGGTCCCATATAAAGTGTTGCTAATGGAATCTATAATGGTGATTTGGACAATTACAGTGGTCTCATCCTGCTGGAACACATCATTTAGAATAGGCAATTCATTATCATTGGGATCTACATCTTCAAGCTTCAGCACATTCCATATTCCTCGACATTGAAGTCGCTTTAGGACTTTCCAATGTTCACCTAATTTGGTATCATTGACATAAAAAACATGTTACACTTGACTTGGCAAGACAAATGGGTTATTTTGATACCAACGACTTCTTACATCAATGGTTGTTAAATGTGTTTCAGTGCGAAATGTTCTGCAGCTACCACTGTTAAACCATTCGCATTGAAATAACACAACTCGATGCCCGCACATGTATGCCATTTCCCAAACTTTAGTCAAGTGACCATAGAAATCAATTAACATACCCTGATGATCCCCTTGAATGACCACATTGCTACTTTGACTTTTACGACAGTTGTCTCAATCTTTGGTATGGATTTGAATGCCATTACAAATATAGCCCGAATAAATATTCACTACTGGACTAGGACCATTAGCTAATGACCATAACTCATCAGTTGCTTCCGATGATCCTTTAGCTTGTAATTGATTTATCTACATGAACATGTGACTAGGATGTATGATGTTAATATCAATCTAGGAATAGTGAATTATGTTTATGATGTTTATTACATATTTATCTATATATCTTACCCCGCTCTTTGAACCACATAGGAAATTCTTCTTGTTGCCGTCTTGTAATATCATGTACATTTGTATTCTGTAATTGATTCTTGTGTTCTCTACTTCAAAAAAATGTGAATAATTAGTGCTTAAGTACGACCATAATGAAAAAGTTATGCATATAGTAACTAAATTAGAACAATGAGAACATACTTTAGATATTTATCGATTTTAGGACTATTGTACAAGACAAACTATTGAGCCACTTTTATTTCATTTTCAGACACGTTGAGTGCCCTTTGAGTTAGCCCAAAAGTACGAATTTTTGTAAAAAAACTGAATACCCCATGCCAACATCACCAACATCTTCATTTCTTTCCTCTTTGTTAAATACGGTTTCAATCCCACCAAGATACATAGAGCAAAAAGTGAGGCATTCTTTGATAATGTAAGCTTTTGCAATTGAACCTTCTAGGCCAGCTCGATTCGCTACATACCCTTTCAAAATCCTGAGTAATCTTCAACAAATAACATGAAATTACTATACAAACCACATATACGGTACTATAATATCGATAGGGTACATCTATCGATATTGCACTGGCCCTCCAAGAATGGCTTCATGAGGCAAGTGAATATCTAAGTGGACCATGACATCAAAGAATGCAGGTGGAAATCTTTTTTCTAACTTGCAAAGTATGAGTACTATGCTTTCTTGTAATTTCTCCAAATCATTCACCCTCACTGTTTTCGAACATAACTCTTGAAAGTAATTTCCCAACTCAAACAATCCAATAGAAATGTCCTTGTTAAGATAACCATGCATCCCAATAGAAAGAAGTCATTGTACAAGGACATGACAATCATGACTTTTCAAACCGAACAAACTTGCTGCCCTTAGTGCTCACACACCTAGAGATGTTTGCTACATATCCATCAGGATACCTAATCAATTTTAAGAATGCACAAAAACCTTGTCTTTCCTTTAGGGACAATGTGTACAATGCAAGGGGCTTTTCAAAGGAGCCATCCGCGCGCCTCTTTAAGTGAAAATCTTTTCTAATTTTCATATCCTCTAAATCCATGCGTGCTTTTTCTGTGTCCTTGTTCTTTCCATCAATGCTTAACAAAATCCCAATCAAATTGTCACATATGTTTTTCTCTATGTGCATGACACCGAGGTTATGTTGTAACTTGAGTGTTTTCCAGTAAGGCAATTCGAAAAATATGGTTTTCTTTGACTAATTCAATACTGTATTTTCATCTCCTTTTCTTTTCTTGTTGCTTGGATGCTTCCCAAATGGTTTAAATGTTCCTAAATCCAGTTGATCTAATATTTGTTCACCTGACAACTCCAAAGGTCTTGCTCGATCATCTGCCTTACAATTAAAGATCTTACTTTTGCGCCAAGGATGGTCTTCAGGCAAGTATCGGTGGGCACCAATGTACCCTATCTTACTTCTTAACCATTGTGATGATACATTCTCATTACAATTGGGGCAAGCCAAATATCCTTTTGTACTCCACCCTGACAAGTTGCCATAAGCTGGAAAGTCAGTAATAGTCCACATAACAATTGCATGCATTCGAAAACTTGCCCTAGTTGAGGCATCATACATAACTACACCATCTTCCCACAACTCCTTCAATTCGTCAATTAATGGCCTCAAGTAAACATCAATATCTCTCCCTGGTGCTTGCGATCCAGGAATAAGCAATGACATTATGGAAAACGGTTGTTTCATATACTTCCACGGTGGCAGGTTATAAGGCATAACTACCACTGGCCACATACTATATGAGTTGCTCATATTTCCAAAAGGGTTGAAACCATCGGTGGCCAACCCTAGCCTCACATTACGTGGTTCTTGGGCAAACACAATATGTTACCTGTCAAAGTCCTTCCATGCCTCACCATCGGCTAGATGCCTTAATATGCCATCGTCAACACGTTTTTCTTTGTGCCATCTCATATCTACAGCTGTTTTTCTCGACATGTATAATCTTTGCAACCTTGGTGTCAACGGGAAATATCTCAAAATCTTATGAGGGATCATCTTACCTTTGCCATCATTCAATTTATATCTAGGCTCCTTACAAATAGGATAATTTTCTAAATTTGCATTTTCTTTCTAAAAAAGAGCACAATCATACTTACATGCATGAATAGGCACATATCCTAAACCCAAGTCATGCAAAAATTTCTTGGCTTCATAAAGGGTCCATGGAACCTTTTGATCACTTTTCGGTAAAACGTCTTTCAATACACCCAACAACATGTCAAAAGACTTATTGCTCAACTTGCTTAACACTTTCATATGAAGCATCTTAATGACAAACGATAACAAAGTAAACTTTTGACATCCAAAGTATAACAGACGCCGAGCATCCTCTAACAATTTATCAAAGTTCCGTGCATTCTCTCTTTGCTCATTATCATGCCACTCATCCTCTTCATCATCATCAAAAATATTTGCCATGCGACGATCTTCTAACATATCATACAATTCATCTTCAAGGTCAAGGCATTCATTGGTTGTCCCTTCATCAACAACACATTCAACCTCATTGTCATTATTCCACACACGAGATTGATTGACAGGACCAGTTTCCCCATGGTGCACCCAAGTCTTGTATGAAAGCGACATCTCTTTTTGGATCAAATGATATTCCACATCCTTAATGATATGATGTTCAAAATTTAGGCAATCCATACACAAACAACGAATTCTATTATCTAGGCCAAAATTTTTCATTGCAAAATTGGAGAAATGACTTAACCCCTTCTCTGTACTCCGAACTCAATCTATTTCTAATGGACATCCAACTCTTGTCCATATTTGGTCACCTGTAAAGTGAAGATTATGTTAGGTGAATAAACCAAGAACCAATTAACTAAATATGAATTTTATTCCTATTTGTGAGGCCAATTGTTTTATACGGAAAAAAAGTTATTTATAGGCTTTATGCAAGCATAAAATCTCATGGACACCTAGTAAAAGCAAGAAGATACAAGTAGAAAGAGAAAATAGATAGATGACAATAATAGAGAAGGAAAAAAATTAGACAGGAAAGAGTAGAGAAAACATAAATGAGAGAGAGAGAGAGAGAGAGAGAGAGAGAGAGAGAGAGAGAGCGTACAAGTTCTATGACTTAAACCTGAATTTTTTCATCTTTTGAAGGCTAATTTTATTTTACTTTTTGTTTTCAAAAGTTTTAAAAAATAGAAACAAAAATACCCTAATGTCATTCGTAAAGCCAAGCAAAGAAAAAATCAACTTTATTAAATTTGTCAAAAAAATTACCAATTTAGGAGTAGAATTTAAGAACCAAAAGGAGAAAAGTGTCAGCTGCAAAACAAATTTTTTTATTGTCGGCTGAAAATAGTATAACGAGAGAAAGGGTGAAGAGATGAAATAAAGAAAACTAAAAACTACAAGTACATATGCATGTGTTATTGATATATATATATATATATATATATGAGGAATTCAATAAAAGAAAGAAAAATAAAAACTAATGTTTAAATAATCTACAACACTTGACACCCCAAAACAAAATGATGCAATACAAGCAATAGAAGTTAAGATTTGTTGCAGGTATTCCAACTACATATTCTTATTCATTGGGTTGTCTTTTATGTGTTTGGACCTTCAGGTCATGTTAAATGCAGTGGTGCTGAAGTTGAAAAGCAAGCAAAGTTGGACAAGGCTGCAATTGTGCCTTAACAAGGCATGGCTTATGTTTGGAACTTGTTTTTTTGTTTTGGTTCATGCTGCTAGTAGCAATAGTAGTACTCCTACTGGTGTTTTGTTGGTGAGGTGTTGTTGTATTGAAGACCTATACCTAATCCCTTGCGGGTTGTGCTTAGGACTGTTTCTTTTATTTATTTATTTATTTATTCTATCTCTTTTGGTTAAGTATATATGGGATTTAGATGGTCTACGAGCTGTGCTTGGGAAACTTTTTAGAACTTGTTCAATACCCCAATAGCCTTTGTATGTGGAGATTGAACAGGTTTACTGCCATTTTGGTGATGCATTGAGGTGATTGAACAAATTATGGAGAATCTTAATAGCTAATAATTGCAGACAAAGTACTAGATACAATGGCATATAAATTTAAACTAAATAATAATTAATGGAGCCAAAGTTAGAGCCAACTAAATAAATGCCGCCTGGAGTTTGAAAGGTTTAAGAAACAATAGAGGCAATCAAAGGATCACATATGCAAAGAATACAATAAAAATGGCACATTGGAAAAATTTGAGAAAATTAAGTGGATCGATCAAATTTGAATTGAAAATGAAGGGTATGATTTAAATTTAAATACTTTTATCATGGCCTCATTTGAATTCAAAATAGACTAAATAAAAGCAAATTAGACTAAATAATAATTTTAAGAAAAAAATACAAACACACTGTATTTCTTTACAGGCTAGTCAACAGCAGAGTTAAAACCAAATGAGAGCAATAAATAATTCATTGTGCAACACACAATAGTGCTCCTGTACACACAACAGAGTTAATTACTGTGTTATAATGAAATATTGTTTAGAACAATGTCTTATATTAATAATGTGCAACAAGTGACTTCCTTTCCTAACCTATAGAACAGAGTTAAAACCAAATGAGAGCAGTGAATAATTCATTGTGGCAGTCACACAGTAGTGTTGTTGTACTAAAATCGAATTTTGAAGGTAAAGAATGGAAGATGAACATCAGGATTCTTATATATTATTGTAGTTTCTTTAGAGGCTATATTCAACACCACCATTTTTGTTTCTGTCAGTGACTCCCAATGAAAATTGCCCAATCCATGTTTAAACTAAGTTACAAACACATGCTTATTATTAACAGATCAAACATTTCTTTGCTCTCTCAGCAATGCCTTAACCCTCAAGCCATCCCTTGTATATATGTAAGAAAAAGTAGTATTGTGAATTCAGTAGAGGAAGAAGTTGAGGAAGAAAATTTTACAAAATATAAATATAAAAAGTCTCACAGATAAAATGATGGTTGGTAAAATGGTACCCAAAAAAATAAAAAAATAAAATAACAGCTACTAAAATTGCTTGTCCATGACAACTGTTGTTAGATATCTACCAACACAACACATAAACCCACCAAGGAAAAAAAAAAAAAGGTAGATTAAAACAAATGGGTTAAAACGAAACATTGAATCTCAAAAAAATTAGGAACAATCAATATAGATCAAGCACAAGCCCTTGATTATCAACTAACAATCTTACGTAATAACGTATACAGATTCAAACAAATGAATTGAAAACAAGGGATCACTATAAAATTTCACATAAACCCTCGATTATTAACAAAAACATCACATAGGAATTCCAGATATAAAGAGATGGGTAGCAAAGATTACACAGAAGCAAGCAATCGGATCAACACGATTGATGAAAGACGAGAGCGGAAGTCAAAGAACAACACATGTAACCCCTATTTCTTTCTCTATGCTTCGAAGGAACGGAATAGAGAAGAGAGAGAGAGAGAGAGAGAGAGAGAGAGAGAGAGAGAGAGAGAGAGAGAGAGACTAACCTGGTAAGCAGAAGTGGCAGAGCAAAGATGAAGAGGCAGCAAAACATGGAATGAACTGAATGGAATGGAGATGGTGGCTAGGGTTTCGTTACTGATTGGGAGTGTAGAGAGTGAGGAGATACAACTACGCAACTGTAGACTCGACTTTCTTCACGCCCCCTTTGCGGAGAGATCGAATTGGTCCTATAGTTCGGACTCCTTTCACGGTTCTGAATCTAGTTTCACAAGTGCAATGTGAAAATGATAAACACCAAAGAGTCCAATCCGGCAAATCATTTTGGAAAATCAGATTTTGAATAAAATAATGCCAAAACTGGACTGCTTTGCTAGATTACAGAGTCGCCACCTAAATATTTTGTTTTGGGAAATTTAGGAAACCTTGACTCGTGTCAAAGGCCACGTGTCCATCATCACCAAAGTTGCCTTGGTTCGGGAACTTGGGTACGAGAGGGGAAGGTCCTGAAATGAGCACCTCCGCTCGCCCGATCAAAGATCGGCCTCTACTAATCATGATATATTGTTTGATAAACACATGTGTTCTTATTCTAGTTATTTAGCTAACCTTTCTATGTGACGCACACACAATCAAATATAGACTAAGTCGCAAGACTTGGAACAAATCAACTCATGTTTGTTTTCGAAAATGGTTTGAAATTGCCACCCTCAAGTGGGCTTAAAACATGATTGGCCACTTCACAAAGTGGGCTTAAAATTCACAATCATCGAATTGTTTCAATTCAAGAAACAAAGCCTTCATCCACAGGCAATCATGTAGTTAATCATTTAAGCAAATAGCCCCATGGCAAGCATGCGAAACATGACAACACTCACACTCATACAAGTATGCTAAAGTGTAAAACTTACAGTGTACTCCGAGCCAAAACAAAAGCTAGACAATGCATGATCCTAACTATGCTTAGATGCCTAATGCAACACACACAATAATGCAACTAAATAGGCTCGGCTACCTAATCATGGTATTTGCAACACTTTGATAGCACGCTTTGAAAACACGTATTCAGATAAGTATTGAAATACAATGCAGTTTGAATGATGCGCCAAGCCTTGGTACATGCAAGACAAGTGAATGATGCAAACATGGAAGCATAAGCTATGCTAATTGAAATATGACCCTAAACTAACCATCAAAAGCGGATAAATAAAAGGGAGAAAGACGTGGGGTTGGAAGACATGCACACACGCACACAAACACTTATTACAACATTGTGCCCTCACGAAGGAGGGTCCGAATGAATAAGCTAAGCTACACTAAGCTAAGCTAATTATTACAAAACGAACTAATTAACTATTCTAGCTAATTAATTACAACAATTGAAATAAATTAACGAACTATTCTAAGCTAGCTAAAATATTACAAACCAAATTAAACTTATTAATTTCAACACTTGAATTGAACAATTAGCTATGCTAACTAACTAGAGCAATTTAAATAAAGCAAGTAAATGGCCTCGGAGGCGAGGGAGACATGTATGCTCGGTTGGCTTCTTCCCAAAAATCCATCGCCTTGCCATCGGTTGCCTCTGTTTGCACTTGCTGTGATCTCTGAACATCGTACCAACTTCCAGAATGCCTTTGCTCCAACACAGGAACACATTTGCACAAAAATTGACTGGTGGCGGGTCGGCCACAAAAAGTGGCTGTTGGCCACCTTAACTGGCCGGTCGGCTAGTTTAAGTGGCCGGTCGGCCACCCCTTTTTTCAAACTTCTGTTTTTGCTGCAATAGAGAGCAACAGAGGCAAAGCAATGCAATTTTCAAGAAATGTGTGTACTGCCACCCTCCTTATCATTTCTCAAGCTCAAAGAACTGTAGTACTTGGCTCTCAAGCCACCAATCAAGCATTTTCAATGCATGATGGCCAAAGAGTCAAGCTTGCACAAGCTTAATGAATGCACAAATAAGACTCAAAGAACCACCACCCTATCATGCATGATCAAGGGCGACGATGACCAAGAAACGTGACACGTTTCATCACTTTGAATATGAAACGTCCCACATTTCTTGTGTTTGGATTAACGTCCGATCCAAACACATGCAATGTAACACAACATACTTAACTTGCTCAAGTTTTACTTGTCATGTTTTGTTTACGCATTTTACATTACCGAATCATTCTGTAACCGGTTAAGTCCAAGGTGAGTGTCCTCTAATAAGAGAGGGGTCAACCAAAGGATGACTTAAGACATGAGAGAGAGCAAGCCGTTGGTTAGTAGAAACTCTCAAAAGAGGATTAAAACCATTGTGCACAAGCTCTATCTCAAGCTTAAACACAACTTTAAGGTTAACCAACCCTCAAAACAAATGGAAAAGTGAAGAAATGAGAGAGGTTGCAGATACTTCAGTGCTGAAATGGCATGAAAAATGATACTACAACATGTAAGTAACTCATGCACAACATGTTCAAAAGCCAAAAACACTAAACTAGTGAAGAGCACTACACTAGAGGCATGCAATACCAAGCTCAACTAACCAAACTAGCTCCAAATAGAGCAAAAACATGCCAAAACAGTGGCTAAAACATGCAGAGATTGAAGCATAAAAGACTAGAAAAACATGCTCACATGTTAGCTCGCAAATAAGACTCAAGACACAACTCTCAAAAGTAATGAAAAAGTGAAATAAGTGAGAGTGTGACAGAGCTATATACACTAAAATCACATGTTAAATGACACTACAACATACAATCATCTCAAGCAAAGCATGTTTAGAGGCCTAAAACACTAAACTAGTGAAGGCATTTGCACTATAACTATACAAAATATGGTTCATATGATCAAAGAAGCCCAAAATAGAGCTAAATCATACCAAATTAGAGCCTAAAACATGCCTAAATTAAACTACGTTAAGCCATAAAAACATACTACCATAGGATGCTAACTAGGCATGAAAGTGAGACACAAGGAGGGGAGGCTACCCCCTCTATTTTTGGATTTCAAAACACACTTTTTACCACTGAAATAACTTTGAATTTTAGTGGTTTAAAGGGCCAAAAGGTTTGGTTTGAATATGCTAAAAGATGATGCAAAAAGCTTCACAATTAGGCAACAAGAAGGGTAGACAACCCCTTTGCACAAAATGATCTCAAACCAACATGTTAAGACACAAAAATCAAAGTTTTTTGTAGTTGAAAACCAGGCCAAAAATAGTGTAAAAAGATGGAAATTCAAGCAACTAAAACAAAGCTTACAAGGTAACTCTTATACCTCTTGAAGCACAGCACTAAATTGGTCCAAATTCCAGCTCAAACCAACCTTAAGAGCTCAAACTTAGGCCTCAAAGAACCTCAGCTCCAAGATGAGGATGTTTGGTTAAGGGTCTCTTTGCAAAAGTGTAGAGAATTCCCACTTTCAAGCACAAAATAGGGAGAGAGAGAGACAGAGAGGAAATTTGCTCACAAAATATCCAACCTCCTCAAATGGGGGAGAGACCCCCCATTATATAGAAATCCAAGCCAAAGGCTTGCATTCATGCCTCCATACACGTGTATGGAGATGGCATTCAGTGATCAACAGCTGGCACAGCGGGCAAAGAAAATATCTGAAAAAGGAGAAAAATGGTTGTTGGCCACTTTAGATGGCCAGCCGGCCACCTCACCTAGTCGACTGACCACTTCAAGTGGCCGACAAGGGGGAAAAGTGGCCGATAAGGCCAAAAAGTGGCCAACAAGGCCTTTCCCCTGTCCAAGCAAGAGGCACCAAGGTTTGGTCCAAAAACAAGCACAAAACAAAGAGGGTTTAGAGGCTCAAAGACAAGGCGTTCCACCGAAAACTTCGGGCACTCAAAATGAGCACAAACAAGCACAATCATCGAATGCACAAACGATGACATCTAAGTTTTGAGGTCGGTCACAAATGGGGTGTCTATAGTTGCCCCTCTTTGACAGAACTCAGAAGTCATGAAATGACGGGAGTGAATGTCAAAGCCCAGAGACGACCCATTTTTGACAAGGCTGAAGACTCAGACAAACAGGCAAACAAAATAAAGAACAGTTGCGTCCGTAGGCTGCCTACGTATCCCTTTGCAAGGAATCAAACCAGCGTAGTTCTGGGGCAAGATGCAAATGATATGCACGATGCAGAACATAACTTATGATCATGCAATGAGGGCTGTAATGAAACATCCAGATGCAAATGTTGTGCAAAGAAATGCTACTGCAAACTCGTACGTAAGCAAGTAAACATGAACCAAACCACATTTCATGCAGAAAGGATGTAAGAAAATTATAAAAGCTTAATTGCGTATCACGCAGGAAAGGTAAGAACCACAACCGTCAGGCACACCCAAGGCGGCAAACAAGATCCCAACGCATGGCACACGTGAGGAAGTAAGTGGTGATAACAAGTGAAACACATTCAACAATTATGCATTTAACCAAAACAAAGAGCATTATAAGCATTGGAATTCGTCCAGATGCATTTAACCAAAGCATCGTAACGCGCCGCGCGTGAGAGGGAAAGAAAGTGGTGGAAACACCGGAGCGTGGTATAAACATCAGAGCACGTTCCAATGTTTCTAACCAAAACAAGGTGGTATAAGCGTCGGAATACGTTCCAAACGCTTTTAACCAAGGAAGTGGTATAAACATCGGGCACATGTCCCAATGTTTCTAACCAAATAGGCGGTATAAGCATCGGAATATGTTCCAAACGCTTTTAACCAAGGAAGTGGTACAAACATCGGGCACACGTCCCAATGCTTCTAACTGGGAAGTGGTATAAACATCGGGCACATGTCCCAATGTTTCTAACCAAAGCAAGATGGTATAAGTGTCGGACACACATCCCAAACACTTCTAACTGGGAAGTGGTATAAATATCAGGCACACGTCCCAATGCTTTTAACCAAAAAGGCGGAGTGGTATAAACATCAGGCACACAACCCAATGTTTCTAACCAAAGCAGCGGTATAAGCGTCGGACACACGTCCCAAACGCTTCTAACCAGGAAGTGGTATAAACATCGGGCACACGTCCCAATGTTTCTAACCAAAGAGGCGGTATAAGCGTCGGACACATATCCCAAACGCTTCTAACCGGAAGTGGTATAAACATCGGGCACACGTCTCAATGTTTCTAACCAAAGCAAGGTGGTATAAGCGTTGACACACGTCCCAAACACTTCTAATCGGGAGTAGTATAAACATCAGGCACACCTCCCAATGCTTCTAACCAAAGCAATGAGTGGTATAAACACTGGGTGTACCTGAGTATTTCTAAACAAAAAGGGGTTCCAAGGATAGGAATGATCTTACCTGGAATTCCTCTGAATGAACCATACATACAATATCGTCTGGTTGCACCAGCTTTAAGTGAACCGTACATACAATATCGTGTCTGCACAAGAAAGAAACTTAACAGGTACAGCAAGATAGGAATGCATGTTCTATGCAAGACGAATAACCATATCACAACGCTTAGAGAGGCATGCTTCATGCACATCATGCAAGGAATAAAACAGAAGCATATTCTATGCAACGAGAAATGGAGCATGTTCTATGCAACACCGAATGCATGTTCAATGCAACAGGTACGGATGTTTTCTATGCGAATGTAAGGGCGTGCACAATGCAATACAATGCTACATGCATATTCTATGCAAACACAAGAACATGTGTACGCAGCATACACATTATGCGCACAATAATCAATGCATATTCAATGCAACATCAATTATATTCGATGCAAAACAATGAATAAAGAAATGCGCGTCTTAACAAGATTGATTCAGTTGTAACCTCTGATTTACCTCTCGGAGGAGTTACAATGTATTTCAAAAGGATACACCTTGTTCGTGTCGGCTGACGATGAGTCATGCATCGAAGACATGAGTTGAAACTTCCGCAGAGACACTTTGAGCCAAAAAGTGAACCTTCTTTGCACTTTCTCAAGAGACAAGGACACAAAACAACATAAAAACACACAGGGAGAATATTGAAAACCTGCCGGCCACCCTGAAGCCATGTCGGCCACCTGAAAATTCTGTCGGCCACCTAAGTGGCCAGTCGACCACAAAAACTGGCCGATCGGCCAGTTGTGATAATTCTGGGCTATTTCGGTCTTTTTGCATGTAGATCTTTATAAACACATTCCCAAATCTCATTTCCTCACACCCACAGTGCCAAAATTGTCTTTTCTTCATCCCTAGACACTTTTTGCTCTTAGATCCGTACTTTACACGCGTTTTCCAATGCCCCTCGCGAAGTTGATTCGCTAAAACCTTTCGATTTCCTCCATTTTGAACCAATCAAAATTTGTTTTTGGAGCTTTTTCCTCCACTTTCACCACTTGAGGTTTGTTTCCCTTAAGTTTGTCTTGAGTATGATGCCTTTTCCCAGGCTTTGATTTTTTTTCTCCCATTTTCTCTCTCCGAGAGTTGACTTTTGTTGACTTTTGGCATTTTCCGCCTATTTTGCTCATTTTTGCCTACTTTGTCACCTTCTTTCCAGATGGTAGATGACGTTCCACATGATGGGGGTTCTTCAGGGATGGAAGGAGAGCCTGAGTACATACCGTTGCCGCCTAGAGTGCGACCTTTCGATCCAGAGAGGTACCGCCCTGAGGCGCATGCATTACCACCCAGTACAGGCCGTCACTTTAGCGGGTTTGCACGACGTGCACCAGCAGATCTCCTGCTACGAGTGCCAGAGTCTCATTTGTCCCATGGTGCCTCCGAGGTATGTATTACATTCTTATATTTCTGTGATGTACTTTACATTTCTTGAATAGCTTGCACTTTTGCACTGTATTTCATCTGCTCATTCTGAACACACTCACACACTGTATTTATGCTCATTCTGAACACAGGTAGATTCCCGTTTTACCAGCAGATATGGGTCCACCGCAGCGAGGGAGTGGTACATAGACCTCCCCGACGGTGTTCACTAGATCATCGATGAAGCGAGGTTCAGTTTGTTCTGCATGGGGCTATCGTACCTCATGGCGAACAGGACCCTCTTGGGTGCACTGGTAGAGAGATGGTGGGATACCACCAACTCTTTCCATTTCTCTACCACCGGGGATATGACGATGACCCCATATGATTTTGCCATGTTGACGGGCCTTGAGGTGGGTGGTCGGCCGATCCCATACGACTTTGATACGGGTGAGTGGGAGGCCGCTTGGACCTATTTGCTGGGAGCACACCGCCTATCTTCCGATCAGGGATGGTTCGATACACCTGGTTCGCGGACCACTACAGAGGGACAGACCCAACGACTGTGGAGGGGACTGAGCAGTATGCTTGGGGTTTCCTAATGTTCCTTTTCGGCACTACCTTGTTTGCCGACAAGGCGAACACAGTTGGGCTATATCTTTTGAGTGCCTTAGTGGACCTATCTCAGGTTCGGCGTTATGATTGGGGCAGCGCCAGTCTCGCTACCCTATACTGCTATATGAGCTCGACCTCCCATGGGAGCGGGAATAGAGTTGGCGGCTATTGAAGGGCCTAGGAGGTATGCTTTACATTTTCTGCCATGCTTTCTGCTTTGCACTTTTTGTACACTGCACACTGTACACACGAAGTCTAGTGCTCTGCACTTGTACTTTCTTTACACTGTACTACACACTTTGCTTTCCGCATTATCTGTTTATTATGTATTCTTTGCATTCTGCATTCTCTGGATATTGCACACATACTCTACTTTTCGCGTTATTTGTGTTTATCTGTATTCTCACTACCGCCCTCTTGCTTTTCACAGCTATAGGTGTACGCCTATTTCCCGACGCTTGCTCCTGAGCCGAAGGTCGAGACGCCTTTTAAGGTGCCATACTCCCATCGATACGACGGTCGGTGCCAACCGAGGACCCAGGAGACCCTCTCATTCCTTCGCCGGTATTTGGACACAGTGAGGACGGTAGAGGTAACTCAAAACTCACAATTCTTTCTGCTTTCAGCTCTAATTCATTTTACATATCTAATGGCAACTTATCACTCTATGTCCTTGCTGTTTGCAAGTCACCTAGCAGCCCTGGGCGACGATGCTAGAGGGTGCCAGATTTTAGTTCGCTGGAGCTTGGGGTGCTTCCCGGTATCGGCTCCTGCTTGAGGGGCTAGTAGGCCGAGCCTGGTTTCTTGGCGAGCGCTTCATGCGCCAGACACTAGGTCTGCCGTTACAGTCGGTTTCCTTACCGCCTCTGCCTTCTATGCGAGCCACAGAGAGTCTCTCCCCTCAGGAGATCACTGACTTCATGTGGGGTGGAGATGCAGACCTCTTCATTGGGGAGGGGGACTATACGACTTATTTATAGACGTACCTCATGCCTCCGTTGATAGGTGTTCGTGCTCACATGGGGAGGGCAACTGATGTCCCTTCGTCGAGCAGAGCCTAAGCAGCAGATGCCCCTTCAACGAGCAGGACCCGGGCACCAAGGGGCTTGGCTAGAGGGATACCCTCTATTAGGCAGAGTTTTGGATGGCCAGACCTTCAGACAGAGCTGACGGGTTAGCGGTATTCTAGAGAGCCTTATCAGATCCCGATTGAGCCTCCGTTGCCTGGTCACAGATATGTCAGGACACCTGATGCACCACCGGTATGCATTGCAACTTTCATTTATCGCTCAGATACTCAGACATTCATTCGTTCACTGATCATTTCAACTTGCATTTACAGCCCTCCACTGGATACGTCGAGGGATTACTCGAGTGTTGGCTTCGTTCGAGGGCATGATCTTGAGAAGAGAGACGATGCTTAGCTCCCACGACATTCGGGTAATTTTTCAGCTTTCTTGCATTTCGGTTATCATAGTTCTGCTGATATACTGAAACTGACATCCCAACTGAACATTTTCCCACACTGCACTAATACACTGCATGTATAGATCATATCTGGCACATTGCATTTACATACTGTATCCGACTTCTGTATGTCCTTACCTTGCGCACCATACTTGCATATGATACTCATACTATGGCTAATATATTCAAATTACCTTTTTAGGTCACACCTCTACAGACAGGACCCTCAGAGCCTTCTCTAGCAGTAGGGAGAGAGATTCCGGTACACAGCCGAGGGAGACGTCGGAAGCCTGTCATGCGCGGTGACGATGATGAGACCAGTGAGGATGAGGAGCCAACGAGTCCCCAGTCAGAGTCATCTGAGGGTGGAGACGACGGCACTAGCTCAGGTTCTGAGGGTGGTGACGATGCTGAGGAGGGCTCCGAGGATGGGAGCGGAGGCAGCTCTGGTTCAGGCTCCGGCTTAGATTCGGACAGTGGCGCTAATGGCAATAGCTCCGAGTCCATGCCCAGGAAGAGGACGAAGAGGGCCTCTCGATCCTAAGGTGGCTGGCGCCAATTCAGATGTTTTTTGCTTTGTTTCTTTTTGCTAGCAGTGTTAGCACATTGTACAGCCTGAGGTAGTTTTATTTCCTTTAAAACCTGTACTCTTTGTAAAAAGAAACCATGATTGGAATGAAAATAACTTTTTTGATGAAAACGAGTTACATTTTATATTCTGAGCATCGCATTGCACCATTTTACATAAAAACGGGATTTGATGGAAATTGAGTATTCTACATTGTCTTGACAATTGCTTTGTCAGGTAGTGAACCAACCAAGACATAACAAACAAAATAAGACAATTCAACGGACAATGCAACAACTCAACAAACAACAACTCGATAAATGAAACAAATATAACTCGAAAAGCAACAACAAAACAATTCGATAAACAAATTGTGACAACTCGATAAACAAATTGAAACAAACATGAGAACAACTCAACAAAACCGCAGCAGAATGCATCCAGAGTAGAACAAAACACAGGTTTTCAACATTCTCATCATACAGAGAGACTAAGGCAATTCTGTTGGAGACAAACAGTGGCTGTCGGCCACTTGGTGGTGATTGTCGGCCACTAAAGTGGCTGGTCGACCACAAAAGGTGGCCGGTCAGCTACCTTAACTGGTCGGTCAGCCAGTGATGCAGGGAGTCTCCAGATTGCTGCCACCTGTCTTCCACTCAGTGCCTTATCTTCTACAAAAGTTAGGACTTCGTAGTTTCTTCATTTCAGCTTTGTTTTTTTTCCACAAATAGAGCCATTCTTCACCGAAAAACTCTCCGATTGGATTGCAAATTTAGATGGCTCAGAAAAGTTAAATTTTCGAGGTTTTGAAATAAATGCACTATTCTCGCTAAGTCGTACCCCACTGTGTTTTCCGTTCCTTCACGCCGCGGCTAGATGTTGGAACTCGGTTACGCATGTGTTTAGCTTCGGGGGACAAGAGATATGTCCCACAATCGAAAAATTTCAAGCTTTGATGGAATCCCGGTGTGATGAACAGATCTTGCCCCAGTCTCGTTTTGGCCACATCCAAGCTTTAGGACGGATGTGTGGGCTCACTTTACATGATGCTCGATCTTTAGTTCACAACGGAGAGTTGGATATCCCCAATCTTATTCACCGATTTTCTGACGCCAGTAACCGTGGCGACCGTCTTTGGAAAAGTTTTCGGCAGCATGCCCTTTGCTTGTGTATGTTGGCTCATTTCCTGTTTGCCCCTGGCTTCGGAAGGTCTAGCATTCGCTTGATAGAAGTTGCCCAAGGCTTGAAATAGGGCAAGATCTGCATTGGCTTGACACTAGCTGAGACTTTAATGGGTTTGGATGTTTTCCATCGCCAGGAGATGACCAAGTTTGCAGGAAGTCCACTACTCTTGCAGGTAATGTTTCCCACCCTTCTCACATGTGTTTCTCACATCACTCGGCCCTCAGGCTCTGTTTTTCTTTCAAAACCCTTTTCTCATTTTTCTCTCCACGTACACCTCTCTATTCTTTAATCTCTCTTATTTTTCATCCCTTCCCAGGTATGGCTCATGGACAAGTTGAAAGTAGTGGATGCTTGCCCTGCATATTCAGCGCGCAGTTATTTCTTTCACCCACGGCTAGTTGATTTCCCAAACGAGGGGTGGTGGTGCCACTGGATGTGCAATAGATCCGCTGTTGACATTGCTTGGTGTTGCCCCTGATTTGATCTGCCTGAGATGAACTACAGCACGTCCCGGCAACCTGGCATTCAGTTGGTTGGCTTGACACACTGTGTCTTCTATTTTCCATTTCGGTTCAGGCGTCAGTTCGGACATGACTAGACTTGCCCAGAAGAGGGGGTAGAGTACCCAGCTTCATTTTCGATCCGAGGTTCACACCTAGCTCGATACCCCACTGCATGGGGGACAAGAGAACTTCTGGCTCCCGCTCCTAATTTCAGTTGCGCCCTTTCTGGCGAATGCATAGCTTGGCTTAAAGATGAGGCACAAACCGGGCCTACTTTGGCATCTGAAGCTTCTACAAGCTTTGGAAGGGGAGGCAGGAACACTTGACTCAACTATGCCCTAAGTTTATTGCTTTAATTTGTGCTTTCAAGTTTTGCTTTTGAATGTAATAAAAAAGCAACTTCGATTTGTATCAAGAGTCGGAGAACTCTGTATTGAAATCAATTAAATTAAAGGTTGTGGGTACTGAAAATTTTCCTTTTGGTCCAAAAATGGTCTAAGTTGTAAAAAAATTAATTTGAACAAAATCAACATTTATCAAAACTTTTCAAAACCATTTTTGATAAGGATCACAACTGGACACACTCGGAATCTATCTTTGAGATGTACAACCCCAAATCCAATAACTGGAAAGTTGCCCCTTGTCTGAATGGCACTACACTGCACTATAACCATCTCTTCTCATAGTGAGGATCACAACCAAACTCTTGGATGTAGAAAAGACAAAGATGACCAGAATAATCGCATGGACACAGTTGATTTGGAAATGTTTACGGCTGGACTTCAGAATGAAGTTGCCTATGTATCCCGAAGATGAGAATCAAGCCTTACGTAGTTCGATGCAGGTTCACTCGGGTGTTAACACTCTCATTTTGCGGCCTAACTTTTGCCAAGGCCGCCCTTTCTAGGTTTTCAACCTTGTGAGCTCAGTTTTTCTTATTTCAAATTTTTTGTGCTCTAACTTTTGCCTAGGTCGGCCTTTTGGGTTTTCGGCCTAGCGAGCCTCTCAAGGGTAGTATTTCTTCAACTTGTCCATGTTGGCTGGTTGGGAGAATTTGAGGCCATTTAAGTACATAAGAACGACACCTCCACCCGACCAAATAGATTTGATGATGTAAGGACCAATCCAATTGGGTCTGAACTTGCCCCCAGGGTCATGGATAGGAGCTCAGTTGTCTTTGAGCACCAAATCCCCTTCTTTCAGATTCCTAGACTTAACTTTCTTGTTGAAAGCCCTGGCAATCCTTCGTTGATAACCTTGGACATGGTACAGTGCTTTCAGCCTCCTCTCGTCGAACAGCATAAGTTCCTTAAACCTACTCTATTGCCAATCTGCTTCTGCTATCTGGCACTCAGCAATAACCCGCAGTGACGGAACCTCAACTTCGATTGGCAGAACAACTTCCATTCCATAAACCAGAGAATACGGAGTTGCCCCAGTAGAAGTTCGAATTGATGTTCTATAGCCCTAAAGAGCAAATGGCAGCTTATCTGGCCAGTCCCTGTAGGTTTCCACCATCTTCTATAGAATGTGCTTGATGTTCTTGTTGGCAGCCTCAACAGCTCCGTTGGTTTGCGGCCAATATGTGGACAACTTATGAAAAGCCACATTGTATTTCTCTAACAAGTCAATCACCTCTTTCTTGAAGTGGGAACCATTTTCTGAAATGATCTCATTCGGGACCCCATAGCGACAGATGATATTATTCCTGATGAACTTGGCTACATATGACGTTTTCAGCACTGCGTAGGATTGGACCTCGACCCACTTTGTAAAGTAGTCTATTGCCACCAGGATATACTTATGCCCGTTTGACCCCTTTGAAGTAATTGCCCCAATAACATCAATTCTCCAAACTAAAAATGGCCACGGTGAAGTCATGTTGTACAGCTTCGACGGCGGGATGTTCATGCGATTCTCATAGATCTGACATTTGTGGCATCGCCGAACAAAACTAATACAATCCTCCTCCATGGTTGACCAGTGGTAACCCTGTTTGAGAATTTTCCGAGCTAACATCACTCCGCTCATGTACGCTTTGCGCTCTCCTCCATGGATGGCCTCCATTAGGCGCTTCGATTCTTCTGCATCAACACATTGCTTATGCATTCCCAGATGGCCCCGTTTGTACAATTTACCTCTACAGATGATAAACTGAGTAGCCATTCGCCGTATTCCCCTTTTATCTTTGGCATTTGCCCCTAGTGGATAAGCCTTCTTTTCCAGGAAGTTCTAGATGTCATGATACCAGGGGTTCTGATCATGTACTTCATCTATTGCGTCGATTAACTCGTAAGCCAGCACATACCTCTGTTCAATAATGATTGGACGTATCTGGACTCCCAAAGGGATGTCTATCATGGAAGATAGAGTTGATAAAGCATTAGTGAACCTATTGCTCTCTCTTAACAGATGCGTGAAGGTTAGCTTCTCAAACTTGGGAATCAGAACATCCAGGGTTTGGTGATAGATTTTCATCCTTTCTTCCTTAACCTTCCAGTCACTTTTCGCTTGAGACACAACCAGGTTTGAGTCCCCAATGACGTCCAACTGTTTTGCCCTTAGTTCCAAGGCGGCTTCCAAGCCAGTGATACATGCCTCATATTCTACTTCGTTGTTAGATACCTTGAACCGGAGTTTGAAAGCTAAAGGTATGTGGGAATTGTTGGGTGCTATCAACGACACCCCTATCCCATACCCGTACTAGTTAGATGCTCCGTCAAAGTACATAGTCCAAATCTCTTCTTCGACCTGCAGAATGACCTCATTTGGGAATAGATACTCTACTGCTTCATCTCCCTCCACTGGGTGATCGGCTAGGAACTCCGCTACCGCTCTCCCTTTTACAAACTTGCGAGTCATATACTTCAAATGAAATTTGGAGAGAAGAAGCAACTAACGGGCTAGCCTACCCATAAGTGCTGGTTTCTCGAAGAGATATTTGATGGGATCTCATTTTGAAACCAGAATTACGGAGTGAGCTAATAGGTAGTGCCTCAACTTTCTGCTAGCCCATACCAGGGCTACGCAAGCCTTCTCGAGCAGAGTGTAACGAGTCTCATATTCCAGCATCTTCTTGCCCAGGTAATAGATGGCCTTCTCTACTCTGTCCTCAGATTCCTGCGCAAGCATGCAGCCCATAGTCGTGTCCGTTATTGATAGATACAAAATCAACGGTTTCTTCGGCTCTGGCAGTGACAACACGGGTGGGTTCTGTAGATACTGCTTAATCTGCTCGAAAGCAACTTGGCATTGGTCATCCCATTGGAATTTCTTTCCTTTCTTTAGGAGACCAAATAGTGGTTCACAAGTCAAGGTTAATTTTGCAATAAACTGTATTATGAATTGCACTTTAACCAGAAAGCCTCGCACCTCCTTTTCAGTCCTTGGTGGTGGCATTTCTAAGACGGCCTTAATCTTGGAAGGATCAACCTCAATGCCCCTTTATGTAATCAAGAACCCCAGCATTTTCCCTGCTGTGACACCAAAAGTACATTTCTGAGGATTCAGTCGCAACCGATACTCTCTGATCCGTTGGAAAAATTTATTCAAGGTAGTGTAGTGGCCCTCTCTTTCCTTGGACTTGACAATCATGTCGTCCACGTACACCTCAACCTCTTTGTGGATCATATCATGCAAGATAGTGGTTGCAGCTCGTTGATAAGTAGCTCCAGCATTCTTCAAATCGAACGGCATCACCCTATAGCAGTAGGTTCCCCACGTCGTGGTGAAGACAGTCTTTTCCCTATCCTTGGATGCCATCAAGATCTGGTTGTACCCAGAAAACCCATCTATAAAAGAAAGGAACGCATGGCCTGCGGTGAAGTCCATCAATTCATCGATGTGGGGTAGACGAAAATCGTCCTTCGGACTAGCTTTGTTCAGATCTCTGAAATCCACACACACCCGAATTCTGCCATCTTTCTTCGGCACCGGAACAATGTTGGCCAACCAAATAGGATACTCAGATACTAGCAATAACCCTGCATCTATCTGCTTGGTGACCTCTTTCTTGATTTTCAGAGCCCAATCTAGGCGTATTCTCCGAAGCTTCTGCTTGACGGGTCGAGCCTCAGGGTCAAGAGGGATCTGGTGCTGTACAATCTCAGGATCGATTCCAGGCATGTCTTTGTAGGACCATGTGAAAACATCTTTGAAATCTTTTAATAAAGCGACTAAGCGCTCGCGTTCCTCCGAAGACAACGTGAACCCGATCTGGACCAGACGCAGATCCTTCTCAGTACCAACATTAATTGAAGTGATTTCATCAACCAGAGGTTGTACAAACCTCTCATCTTCTCGATCAATCAAATGTTTTAAAATCGGAGGAATTTCTTCCTCGTCATTTTTATCAAAGTTTTGAAAGTCCTGATTAATGTAGTAAATAAGTGGCACAGAAAAGTACTCAGAAACAGCAAAGGTACCATTCTCATTCACAACTTCTAGTTCATCCAATTCCTCGGTTACAACCGACTCAAAAGAAAAGGAAAAAGATGACCTAGAAAAACAACAGCATTCGGGTTATCAACCCCAGGAATACCGAACTCTAACTCAGAAGAACTAGAATCTGATTTCGACTCCACAGACTCTATGGAATCAAATTCCGATTCACTACCTGATTCAAAAATGCTGGACAAAAAGCTTTCCTTACACTGCCAAACAAGGGAGGGTGCGATAGATAAGTCCAGAATGTCGGAAAAAGGGCCATGTAGACTTGACTTTCTTCGCGCGCCCCCTTTTCGGAAAGGCGTGAATTGGTCTTCTACAGTTCGGACTCCTGTCACAGTTCTGAATCTAATCTCACAAAGTGCAATGTGAGATTGATAAACACCAAGGAGTCTAATCTGTCAAATCATTGTTGGAAAACCAGATTTTAAATCAAATAATGCCAAACTGGACTGCTTTGCCAGATTACAGAGTCGCCACCTAAGCATTTTATTTTTGGAAAATTTAGGAAACCCTAACTCGTACCAAAGGCCACGTGTCCGTCATCACCAAAGTTGCCTCGGCTCGGGAACTTGGGTATGAGAGGGGAAGGTCCTGAAATGAGCACCCCCGCTCGCCCGATCAAAGGATCAGCCTCTACTACCATGATATGTTGTTTTATAAACCTCATGTGTTCTTATTCGGTTATTAGTTAACTTTACTATGTGACGCACACATACAAGTATAGACTAAGTTGCGAGAATTGGAACAAATCCACTCATGTTTGTTTTCGAAATGGTTTGAAAGTGCCACTCGCAAGTGGGCTAAAGCGCGGATTTGCCACCTCAAGTGGGCTTAAAACATGATTTTGCCACTTCGCAAAGTGGGCTTAAAACTCGCATTATCGAATTGTTCCAATTCAAGCAACGAAGCCTTCACCCATAGGCACTCATGCAGTTTAGCATTTAAGCAAATAGCCTCATGGCACGCATGCGAAATATGGCATCACTCACACTCATGCAAGTATGCTAAAGCGTAAAGACTCACCGAGTACTCCAAGCCAAAATAAAAGCTAGTTAGAAATATGCATGATTCCTAACTATGTTAAAATGCCTAATGCAACACATGCAATAATGCAACTAAATAGGTTCCGCTATCTAAGATGGCATATGAATGCAACAATTTGATACACGTATTCAAAGTATTGAAATACGATGTAGTTTGAATAATGCATCGAGCCTGGTGCATGCAAGACAAATGAATGATGCAAACATGCAAGCATAAGGTATGCTAATCAAAATATGACCCTAAACTAACCATCGAAAGCGGTTAAGTAAAAAGGAGAAAGAAGTGGGGTTGGAAGACATGCACACACACATTCACACTTATTACAACATTGCGCCCTCTCGAAGGAGGGTCCGAATAAATAAGCTAAGCTACACTAAGCTAAACTAAGCTAAACTAATTATTACAAACCAACTAACTAACTATTCTAAACTAATTAATTACAAACCGAATTGAATAACTAGCTATGCTAAGCTAATTAAAATATTACAACACAGATTAAACTAATTAATTACAACACATGTATTAATTAGTTACAACTAGCTAATGAAGCAATAAAGTGGCCTCGCGGGTGAGGGACACATGCATGCTCGGTTGGCTTCGTTCCGAAAATCCACTGCCTTGCCTTTGGATGCCTCTGCTTGCACTTTGCTTTGATCTCTGAACAATACACCAAATAACAGACTACTTCTGCTCCACCTTAGGAACACTTTGAGCAACTTTTCCACTGATGGCCGGTCGGCTACCATAGGTGGCTGTCGGCCACTACTACTGGCCGGTCGGCCACTATTTGTGGCTGTCGGCCACCATTTTCCTAGAATTCTCTTTTTTGCTGCAATGGAGAGCAAACAGAGGCAAAGCAGTGTATTCTCACACAATATATGTGCCATTACCCTCCTTATCATTTCTCAAGCTCAAAGGAGTGTAATTCTTGGTTCTAAAGCCACCAACCAAGCATTTTCAATGCATGATGGCCAAAGAGTCAAGCTTGTACAAGTCAATGAATGCACAAATAAGACTCAAAGGACCTCCACCCTATCATGCATGATCAAGGGTGATGGAGACAAAGGAGATTGGCTCATTTCATCACTTTGAGTATGAAATGGACCAATCTACCTTGTGTTTAATATAATGTCCGATTAAACACAATGCAATGCAAACACAACATGCTTATCTTGGTTATGTTTTACTTGATTCATTTTGTTTACACATTTTACATTACCAAGCCATTCTTGAACCGACTAAGTCCAATGTAGAAGTCCTCTAATTGGAAAGATGGCCTAAGCCATAAGTACCTTGAGCATGAAAGAGGCCTCATGCTGTTGGTTAGTAGAAACCCTCAAGAGAGGATTAAAACCATTAGGCATGAGAGCCTCAATTCCACACTCAAGCCAACAAGGGGCTCAAGGCCATTTTCAAAACAAATTAAAAAGCGAAGAATAGTGGGAGGTTGCAGATTTTTCAGTGCTGAAATGGCATGAAAAATAGTGCTACAACATGCAAGCAACACATGCACAACATGTTCAAAGCCAAAAACATCAAAGCTAGTGAAGAACACTACACTAGAGGCATGCAATATCAAGCTCAAATGACTAAACCAGCTCTGGATAGAGCTTAAACATACCAAAACAATGGCTAAAACATGCTGAGATGGTAGTGCAAAAGGCAAGAAAAACATGTTCACATGTTAGCTCATAAACAAGGCTCAAGGCACAACTTTCAAAAGCAATGAAAGAGTGAAATATGCGAGAGTGTGACAGAGCTATACACACTGAAATTACATGTTAAATGATGCTACAACATGCAAGCAAGACATGTTCAAGGCCTTAAAACACAAAGCTAGTGAAGGCATTTACACTATAACCATACAAAACAAAGCTCGTATGACCAAGACCACTCAAAACAGAGTTAAAACATGTTAAATCAGTGGCAAAAACATGCTAAGATCAAGTCACAAAATGGTAGAAAAACATACTCACATGCTAGGCCATCTACACATGCAAACAAGACACAAGGAGGGGAGGCCACCCCCTTCTATTTTGGACCTCAAAACTAAGTTTTTGCCATTGAAATTCCCCTGGAATTCAATGGTTAAAAGGCCAAAAAAAATTGTTTCAAAAGGCTTGAAAACAAGGCACAACACTTAGCAAACAAGCTAGAAAAGAGGGTGGACCACCCCTAACTCCAAAAAGGCCTTAAACCACCATTTTTAAACCTTTAAAATAGAGGTTTTTGTAGTTGAGAACTAGGCCACAAACGGCATGCAAAGGTGGCCAAACAAGCAACCAAAAATATGCTTAAAAGGGGTTAAGCCTATAACTTTGAAACACAGCAACAAACAGCCACTTTCTGAGCCAAAACTAGCTTTGAGAGCTCAAATAGGACCTCCAAGAACCTCAGCTACTCGGTATTCTAATTTGGTTTAGGGGTTGTATGCAAATATGTAGAGAAAACTCATTTTCAAGCACAAAATAGGAAGAGAGAGAGAGAGTTCTAGAGAGAGGTAGAAACTTTGCTCACAAAATTTTGTAGAGAGAGAGATTTTAGAGAGAGATGCTCCCAAACTTTCTAACCTTTGCAATATGAGAGATATGGCCTCTATATATAGAAAAATACAAGCCTTGGTTGAAAATATCTGATGTAGAGACAGCTAGAGCAAAATATCTGCAAATTCTGAGCTTTTTGGACATTTGTGGCTGATCGGCCACATCCGTGGCCAACCATACACATTTGTGGCCAACCAGCCACTAATGGTGGCTAACTAGGGTCACTTCTGGCTGACCTACGGCCGGCAAGCTCCACCAGTGGCCAACAGAAAGAACTGGTTCTGGCCCCGACTTCAAACAGGCATATCTCCTTCATTTGGACTCCTTTTCAAGTCATTCTTGTGCCTAAATTGAAGCCCCAGAAGTCTTCTTTCCAGTGATGGCAGCCTCACATCAAAATAATAAGTGTGCTACGAGATATCCCTCTTTTAATGAAGACTGCTCAGTTTTGGTCCAACCGGATTGATGCCCAACTTCAACCAGCCATATCTCCCTCATCCGGACACGGCTTTAAGAGATTCTTGAGTGCGAAATGAAGCCCCAGAAGTCTTCTTTCCAACGGTGGTGGCCTCATAGCTGAAATCCAAGTGTACAAATGGATAGGCCCGACTTAGCGAGGGCTGCTCGACTTTCTTTCAACAGTTTATGCACAACTTCTTCCCCCAACTTGGCTTCTTCCCTCTCCTCCAATTTTCTTCAACCCCAAACCCGTAAATAAGGTGTTTTAAAGATTTTTTCAAAGATTTCACCTCTCTTTTATTCATTTCCACTTTGTCCTTGCTCGGTTTACCGAAAAGCGCCACGTTTAACAAAATGCGAGCTTCGGAGCATTGTAGAATCATTTTCAAAAATATTTTGAAATAGAGGGTTTTAAGGTCTAAAAGCTTTTGGTCAAAATCATTTTGGTCCAAAAAGGGGTATAAGGTTGGGATTTGATGCTTTCCTTGCCAAAGAAACCAAACCTTTGCACTGCATAACTTTCACCACCAAGTAAACAATCAGTAGCGCCCAAGTCTTAAGTGTGGTCAAAAATGGGGTGTGTACAGGCCCACAGCCGATTGATCTCCAATCATGGAAACAGAGAAGTCATCCCCCAAGCTCTCTGGTGTGATCTGAGGATCCGAGAGGAGACAAGCCAGCGCTGCTCCTATCTCGAGTTCTGTGCAATTAGACTCATCTTCTATACACTGTTCAGCCATTGCTGGTAGGTCAGTCTGCTTTTCTACAACTTCATCCCCTTGCAACTGTTGGTCGAAAAAGATCTCAAAGCTAGGCAAACACTGCTTCTCAGAATTCAGCCATGGCTCAGGAAAGCCACAAAATGGGAAATCTTCCCCTTCCCGGACAAAGCGGCCGTTCAAGGTTCCTTGAATAGGTCTATACACCAACTCATAGTGCTTCCCAGTTTGTTTAGCCTTGACCCTTCATTTCCCTTCCTTACCCAATCCTCTTTGGTAGGCGTGTAACCTAGACCAAAGGTATAAGGGTTGTGTGGCACTCCGGCAAATGCAGCGACGCCCTTCCGGCCGCTCCTTCCCAATCCCATTTCGGGTACATGTTGCAGCTTATTCATAAAGTAGACAGATTGAGCACTGACATATAATCCCTCATCAACAGCCAGAATATCTTACACTACCCGGGCCTCGGCCAAGGTGAACCCAGATAAAAAGACATCCTCCTCGCCGTGTACAATTTCCAAGACCAGTGTTGTAACCTCTGGCGGCAGATGTATGGAAGAGTTCCCAAAAACAATAGCCACCCCCTTCCCATGGAGGTATTTTAGCATCTGATGCAGAGTGGAAGAGACAACTCTTACTTGGTGCAGCCACGGCCGTCCAAGGAGTAAATTAAAGGTGGCTGGAACATCCAGAACGTGAAATTTAATGTCCTATTGTGCTGGGCCAACCTGGGTTCTAATTTGAACTGTCCCCATCACTTCCCGACTTGTATTGTCATCAGCTCGAATCACTTGCGCCTTTGGTGCGAAGTCTGCCGGCTTCAAACCGATAGCATAGGCTGTGCGCGACGGACACACATTAATTGTAGACCCGGTATCAACCATGACAACTGGTATCCACTTCTTTTTACATTCCACAGAGATGTATAGTGGCTTGTTGTGTTCAGAGCCCTCAGGCGGCAATTCTTTATTTGTGAAAGTCAAAGTCAGTGAGGCGCCTCTCAGTAACACTAGTCCCACTAACTGCTCAGGGGTTGTGTCGATGGAAAGCTTAGCCTTATCCATTGCTGAAAAGACTGCCTGTCTATGTACCCGTGAAGCCATGAGCAAACCTTAGATGGAGATGTCCGCTTGAATCTTTTTCAGCTGCTTCAGTACAGCTTCCTCTTCCAACTGTTTATCTTTCTGTTTCTCAACTTCCTTATCTTTCCCTGACGCTTTTGGTTGGTCCATGTGTGGGGGCTTAAAGTACCACCCACTCTGAGTCATGTGATCGACTTCCTCGGCATACCATGTATTGTCTGGCAGATTCTATCCCCAATCCTCATCCGTGTGGGCAAGACGGAAATCCTCATCTTCCCACCATATTCCTTCGGCAACTGACAAACACACATTCGGTTCCGCTGTAATCATTCCCGTGTTCACAACACAATCAGTCTTCGCAGGGCCTTTGGCTTCTCTAGCCTTCTGATCAGTCTCAGTTCTTTCCTGTTCAAACCACTTCAGTGCGGCCTCCTGTTCTGCATCGGCTGTACACAAGCTACCCAATTCTTGAGCAAAATTCTTAGTACTGGTGCTCTTCGACAACTTTCCTTTATTGTCGACCGTTCCGGCCGTTGCAGACATTCCTGTTTCCAATTGTCCCTGCTTTGGTTGAGACCCCTCATCAACATCCGGCTTATCACTAAGCCACATTGTATTATCCGTTGATCCGTTCATATCAAACCAGCCGATCTGTACATTCCCCAGATCCTGTCCATCAAAGAACTGCAGATTATTGATGTCCTCCTCAAGCTCAGCTAAGTCATCCAGCCCCTGGCTTGGCCCATCCTCCCGGACTACATTAACCTCCGTTCTCTTCGGCAATTCCACCATTGGTCTGGCCTGGCTAGTTGGCACAATGTAACAACAAGGGTTGTACTCTTCTTCAGTTAAGCTCATGGAGCCCTCAGGCATACCTTCTTCTACCACAGCCACCACCACGAGTTCGAGTTGGGATATGGACGCGCTCATCATGCACAAGCCTGTGCTTTCTAGGATGAATAGTGCCGGCTTAGGCAGGTGGAAGGAAGTGATGTATATGTTGGGGTCGTACGGGACAACCATTGTTTGGATAAGGTTTACTTGCCTGGGTGGAGGAGGGGGTTGGTTATGTGGTGGAAGAGGATTTATAGTGACGTTAGGCTTCTCAGGAGGCGCTATCATTTTGCGGTCAATGAGATCCTGAATCTCATGATGGAGTCTAAAGCATAGGTCGGTATCATGGCCATACTGCTGGTGGAAGGCACAATACTTGGCCGGGTTGTGTGTAGGAGGGAGGGGATTAGGCAATAGGCGCGGCTCAAGGGGCTTCAGATGCCCCTTTCTGATCAGGACCCTTAAGGCCGCCGATAGAGACATGTAGAGTGGGGTGAAAACCCTCTGGCCCCGGGGTGGGTACTTTGTAGGTTGTGGGGTAGTTCTGAATGTGCTGGTAAAACGGGTGGCCATTTTTGGTGTGGTGGTGACCATACCTACATCAGAACTCCTTGCAGTTGCATTACTACTCGTAGTCGCATTTGAACTGCGTGTAAAGGCCCTCTTGGATTGCTCCTTTTCATGGTCAATCAGACCCTATTTCATCGCATCCTCTATCTGCACCTCTATGTCATGAAGGTCGACAAATGTGGGGAGGGGTAAGACAATCATCTTTTGCAGCAGCTTCGGTTACAAATTACGAATGACTATTCTTATCTGGTCTTTCTCAGTTGGCCTGGTGGTCATCATGGAGGCCATGGCCCTCCACCGAGTGACGAAGTCGGAGAAGCCCTTCTTTAGCTCTTGTCGAGTAGCCACGAGATCACGAGTTGTGACCTCGATTTGAGTGTTATAAGAATATTGGGCGACAAAGGCCTCGGCCATCTCTTCCCAGCTCCTTTTCACAGAATCCTCCAGTTTAGCATACCAGATAGCCGCAATACTCGACAGGGTCCGGCCAAAGAGGGATAGCTTCTACAGTCTAGTCAGGCCCATCGGCTGCAGAATATATGAAAATAGCCGCAAGTGGACCATGGGATCACCCGAGCCGTCGAAGCGGTCTATGTGTGGCATTTTAAATATGTCTGGCAATGTCACTGCTGAATCTGTATAGCTGTCCTCTATGTCCGGGATTGAGTTGACACCCTGAGCCCTCTTAAAAAGCTTCTCAAGCTTGTAGACTTTCAGAGCAGTAGGATCGACCTCAAACTCGAAGGAGGCCTCCGTTGGGTAGACCGGTGCTTTGGAAGTTTGGGGTGGAATCGGATCCACCGGGATGTCCGCATTTTCCTAGACATTGGCTGTGGGAGCAAGAGCTCTGGGTACTGGAATATCTACATGAGGTGGGTGGGATGTGGGAGCTGTTGCCTGCTACGGTTGTTGTTGCTGTTGAAGCCTAGCAATCAATTCAGCCTGGTGGGCTGTAACCTCTGTTTGGCGAGCGGTAACTTCCGCTTGGCGAGCAGCGTCCCGCTGCATGGCCTCGATGGTTTGTTGAAGTTGACGCATCATATCCTCCATACTGTCTACATGGTGCTGATCTATCAGAATCGGTGTATACTCTCTTTCTGAGGTAGAAGCAGAAAACTAGGCCCAACTGCGCACAGGTGACGTAGATAGTGACCGCTGAATTGGCGACTGTTGAACCGGTGATCTATGCCTGACTGTCCTCCGTCTCATAACCGAGGGTAGCGAAGCAAACACTGGTTGTCCTCCAATAAGATCCTCAGATCGGTAAATCCTCCTGACTCTGGTCCAGAGTGCTCAGGGGGAAATTGCCTTGTCGGAAGCAATTGTGAAATACTACATTGCAAAAAGAAAATAAAGCAAAAAAAAAAAAAAAAAGAAACAACAATCAGCAAACGCACAGCATCTCGGCTTAGACAAGGACAACACACAGTTGAAATTATAAGCTAGACAATCTGTACTCAAATACTGATTTCTGTCCCAAATTTCTGCCTCAAAACCGATACCCTCAAACTGATACCCAGACTTGTAACTGATACATGTATTCCTGCAGAGACACACTCTAAAAGCACATATCAAGCAAGTGAGAGCCAAAACACCCCTATGGTAGGGTAGGGTTTCCCTGTCCTAGTTTCGTCAAGAACTAGGGATTCACTACGCACACATGCGGTTTCAAACAATCCTGCATTCGGGTGAGCAACCTGTTTTAGTTTGGAACAGTCTCTAAGGCTTCCGATATGCAACTAGGTCGAGTGGTCAAAAAGGGTGCCTCAGCAAGACCACCTAATATACCTCTTGCTCCTAACACCGAGAAGTGAAAAGAGGATCAAACGGTACAGCGGTAGTCCAGATCCAAGGTTTGTGTTCCTATCATGGTGGAGCCCGTAACCGATTAGCCTTATGGCATGCTTTTCCAAGCAAGCCTCCGGCAAACCGCTTAAGAATAGCAGATGGCGAACACAGCGACTTAAGCGCACCAATGCAAATGCAATGTAAAGAAACACATAAATGTAGATAAAACAACATATCATGAGTTCGAGTCAAGTTTTCTAAATCCCCAGCAGAGTTGCCAGAAACTGTAGACTCGACTTTCTTCGCGCCCCCCTTTCGGAGAACTCGAATTGGTCCTACAGTTCGGACTCTTGTCACGGTTCTTAATCTAGTTTCACAAGTGCAATGTGAAACTGATAAACACCAAGGAGTCCAATCCAGCAAATCATTTTGAAAAATCAAATTTTGAATCAAATAATGCCAAAACTGGACTGCTTTGCCAGATTACAGAGTCGCCACCTAAATATTTTGTTTTGAGAAATTGAGGAAACCCTCACTTGTGCCAAAGGCCACGTGTCCGTCATCATCAAAGTTGCCTCGGCTTGGGAACTTAGGTACGAGAGGGGAAGGTCCTGAAATGAGCACCCCTGCTCGCCCGATCAAAGATCAGTCTCTACTAAACATGATATGTTGTTTGATAAACACATGTGTTCATATTCCAGCTCTTTAGCTAACCTTACTATGTGACGCACACACAATCAAATATAGACTGAGTTGCAAGACTTGGAACAAATCAACTCATGTTTGTTTTCGAAAATGGTTTGAAATTGTCACCCTCAAGTGGGCTAAAACGCGGATTTGCCACCTCAAGTGGGCTTAAAACATGATTTGCCACTTCGCAAAGTGGGTTTAAAACTCACAATCATCCAATTGTTCCAATTCAAGCAACAAAGAGAACATGGTATTCGAAGTACCATTGTTGGTACTATTTGTTAATTCCAAGCACTTTATTGCTCATATTTGTCATGCCTTGGTCCATTCGAACCATTTTACTAGATCTATTGTGATATTTGAAGCACTTCGCTGCTTGCGGTTAGTTGTATACTTTGGTTCAGCCTCTCAAAAATTTAAATAAACATCATTTTTAAAGGGCCGCAGGGGTAATGTTGGCACCATAAATAAACATTATTATTATTATTTATCATTTATAAATTACAGGACATGTGTCATTATCTTGTGCACTTGGAGGTTGAAGAAAGTTATGAAAAGTATGGAACACATGTGATGATGGAGGAAGTGGAAGATCATGGAGCATGAAGTATATAGGAGTTGAGAGATCATAGAGGGACACATGGCAAGACAAGAATGAAGATGAAAGAATAGGGTAGTTATTAAGTAGTTTTTTCCTATAATGTTTTGCCTATAAATACTCATTCATGGCTACATTGTCATCATCCAACTCAAATCAAATACAATTGATTCTTATTTTTCTTGTCATTTATATTTTCAGCACTTTATTTTCCGTACTTTATTTTCAGCACTTCATTTTCGAAGCATGGGAGTAGAGGTAAATTGATGGTTATTTTGATTGTTCACTTAATCATTTTTCTTCGTCTCCCTCTCTTCTTCTTTTAATTTTTCTTTTTTCTACACTTAGCAATTTCAAAATTCTCTTCATTGAGATCAAGAACCGTCAATGCAATCATTTGATAATTAATTTGAATTTAATCTATAAGAATTTTTCAATTATTGCTAGCACGCTTGTGTTTATGATATTTTTTTTCCTTAGAAAAAATAAGCTTGCAGAAGCAGTATATATTGATTCCCTCAATTATGAAGAAGATAAAATAATATTTTTATTAGTAATTAAGGAATTTTGGTGCAATTATCCCTTTAAATGACTTTAGTCAATTGGAGGCCGCATAATCAGCTGAACAATTTGTTTTGGAATCATATTCCAATTTTAAGATTATTTATGTTGTCTACCACTAACCTTGGAGTCCGTATATTCTTGTACCCTATATAAGACATGTTCCATCAGCCAAATAATATAGGTTCATTATTATATTAATTTATTTATATTTAATTACATAATATATATTCTTTGTATAGAATTGTTATTACAAAAATGTATATATACCATGTCAAGTGGGAATGAGATAGAGCTGAACAATATATTCTTTGGTCATTTTTTTGGGATAAATTACATTTTTAACATGTAATTTGATTTAAGTTTTATTTTAGTCCTTATTGATTCAAATCGAATAATTTGGTCTCTACACTTTAATTTTAGTTTTAATTTTGGCATTCTCTTTAAGTGGAAAAATTAAATTTAACAATCTTGGGACATTTGTAAGTTCCTAAAGTATAAAATTGAACGAAAATTTGGAAGGAATAATCAAATTGAAATTTAAAATATAAGATCAAATTGTTTAAATTAAAATAATAGAGACTAAAGAAAATTTTGATCAAATTATAATAGTGAGAAGTGTAATTTACTTTTTCTTTTATTTTTTCTCCTTCTCCCCCTTTTTAATATTTTATTGAAAATTAACAAATTATTTTTTTTGTTCCCCCCCCCCCCCCCGGCGCCCAAAAAAAAAAAAGCACCAATGTTCCATACTACTTAGAAGAAATGATAGATAGATGGACTGATAAATTAACGGATTGTGTATTCTTAAAATAACATATGTAATATAATTATGGGCACTCGATCTAAAAATCTAATTTTGAATTTTCTTTACTTAAAGGTCCACACTAAAAAACACTTTGTCCATAAGGAGAAGCACACACAAAATGATCAAAATTACCCATATATTATATATATGACATACGGATGGTGAAATAGTGAAACCAAACCAAGCTCCTCTCTCTCTCTCTCTCTCTCTCTCTCTCTCTCTCTCTCTCTTCGAACTCTCTCTTTGCTCCTCTATCGAGACCCTGTCTTTGCTCCTCTGTCGTTCCTCTGTTGATGCTTTTCCGATCTTTCCCGTTGCTCCAACCTCGAGATCCAGATCCATGGCTTCTCTGAATCAAGATCTCAAGATCACCGAAGTGTTTGTCTCTGATCACCAGAGACTATTTATCACCAGAGTGTTTCTCTATATACTATTGTATGTAAAAAACCTAACCACATTTTCCCTTTCGCAGCTCAAGCTTCATTTCAATCCATCAATGGCTAAAGTTGATAGCTCAAAACCCCAAACCCTATCTAAGGTTATATATATATATGTACATCTATTATGTAATGATTTTGGACACTTAGGATTGTATTACCAGCTCGATCTACATCGTTTCTCTACTCTATTTGTATGATTTGGGCCGTTCTCACTTCTCTGCTCCAGCTTCTCTTAAGATCTTCATTGTCGTTTCTCAAGATCTACACTAGTTGAGTTCTAATTTTATATAGTCTCAGATCTGGTTTGTGTAGTCTCAGATCTAGTTGTAGAAGAAGATGATAATAATGATGAGCGGTATATGTGAGTATGCGTTTGCGAATGATGTATCTGTTCATATATATATATATATATTGTGATTTTTATTATTGTTGATGTTCATGATGATGAAACAGATTAAAAAAAAATTGGACAGATAGAATAGATTTGTTCAAATTTTGAACATTATCTGTTTAAAATTTGATTAGATGATATTGCTTCAAACAAATCATAACTTTCAAAATTTAGATAACTATAAAAAAAAAAAAATTATAATATCTGTGCATATACTTTGCCTTTTCTCAATACCAAACCCCTATGTATTCAAATTTTGAAAAGATTTATAATATTATCAGCTTAAATCTTATTATCTATCCAAAACAAATTTGTCCTATCTATTTAAAATTTTATTAACTATTCAAATTTTGAACAGATAATGTTAAAAATTTGAACAAATCTATTCTATCTGTCAAATTTTTTTTTAATCTGTTTCATCATCATCATCATTATCATCATGAACATCAACAATAATAACAATCACAATATATATATATAAACAGATACATCATTCGCAAACGCACACTCACATACACCACTCATCATCATTATCATCTTCTTCTACAACTAGATTTTTTACTACACAAACCAGATCTGAAACTATATAAAATTAGAACTCAACTAGTGTAGATCATGAGAAAGGACAATGAAGATCTTGAGAGAAGCTGGAGCAGAGAAATGAGAACGACCCAAATTATATAAATAGAGTAGAGAAGTGATGTAGATTGAATTGGTAATACAATCCTAAGTGTCGAAAATCATTACACAATAAATGTACATATATATATATATACATATATTACCTCAGATAGGGTTTGGGGTTTTGAGCTATCAACTTCAACCATTGATGGATTAGAAAAGGAAGCTTGAGTTGCGAGAGGGCGGCCAGTAAGAGAAAAGAATGAAGGAAAATGTGGCTAGGTTTTTTTTACATACAATGAGTAAGTATACAAAGAAAAACTCAGTGGATAAATAGTCTCCAGTGATTAGAGACAAACACTTCATTGATCTTGAGATCTTGATTCAGAGAAGCCATGGATCTGGATCTCATGGCTGGAGCAGCGGGAGAGTGCGGAAGAGCATCGATGAAGGAGGACAGAGGAGCGATGGAGAAGCAGAGAAAGAGATAGAGACAGAGAAGAGTTTGGTTTGGTTTTACTGTTTCACCATCTGTATGTCATATATATACTATATGGGTAGTTTGGTCATTTTGTATGTACTTATCCTTATTGAAAATGTTTTTGAGTGTGGACCTATGGGTAAAGAAAATTTAGAATTGGATTTTTAGATCGAGTGCCCATAATTATATTACATACATTATTTTAAAAATACACAATCCCTTAATTTATCAGTCCATCTGTATATCATTTCTTCTAAGTAGTTTGGAATTTTGGTGTTTTTTTTTTCTTTTTTTTTTTTTGAGCAAAAAAAAAAAAACATTTTATTAATTTTCAGTAAAATATTACAAAAAGGGAGAGGAGAAAAAAATAATAGAAAAATAAAAGAAAAAAAAATTTAAATTACACTTCTCATACAGATATTGTGAAAAATTGAACAAAAGTTGTCCAGATGCACTTTTGTTCAGATAAAAGTTGAACAGATAGGTATAATAAACTTGTGAATTTGTCCAGATAAATTTTGAATTGATAAAAAATTGGAAAGATAGAAAATTTATACAGATAAAATTTGGATAGATAGAAGATTTACATAGATAAAATTTGGATAGATAGAAGATTTACACAAATAGAATTTCGATAGATAGAAAAAAAAAATTATACAAATAAAATTTTATTTGGACAAATATTTAAACAGATAAGAGAAATCCGAGTTGAAGATAAATTAAGGGGTAAAAGTAGAAACAAAATATTATTCAAAACAAATAAAAGTACTTCTCACCAAATTATTTCATAAATCACTAACAAAATACATCCACTGAACGTAATGCCTTATACCCTTCTTAGCATGAATTTTTTAACAATTTACTCTATAATTATACCATTTTTGTAATAAAAACCATTAACATGTTATAACTTTTTTACAAAAATAGTCAGTAATATTTATCACAATAAATGATTCCTAATATTTAGACTACAGTATTCATAACAAAAACACAACTTATTTTAGATTTCTCCACTAATTAATGAGATTAGTCAAAACAAAAACAACAATTGGCAAAAGTATTCTACATATTATTAGTACATCATATGAAGAGTGAAGAAGGAAAAAAAAAAAAAAAAAAAGCCCACCAACTCATTTGAAATTCGTGAACTCAGCCGAAAATGTTGGAAAAACATATTCTGTACTCCGAAATCAACTCATCCGTCACGTTAATTTTAATCTTGATTAATCTGAATCGAAAACATCAAAAAATAACTAAAACTTTAACTTTTTTACCTTTTCAAAAAAAAGGAAGAAAGAAAGAAAGAAAGAAAGAAAAAAAAACAAATTTGGACAAAATAATATTTTATTTTATTTTATTTTTCAATATGATTGATTATAATTGATTAGAGACCAAAATCACCATAATCAACCTGATAGTATTCAAAACTAAGATATTGTTTTTTCACATTGTGCGTGTGCGTGCGTGTGTGTGTGTGTGTGTGAGAGAGAGAGAGAGAGAGAGAGAGAGAGAGAGAGAGAGAGAGAGAGAGTATTGTTTGGTAATTGGTGTTGATTGCAAAATTAATATGGCAAAGTTGATGCATACAAGGAACCGGATAGGGTCTATGATGCTCACTCCATCCTTTTCGTTTCAGACAGAATTGTGGGTCAAAGTTTCAGAGTAGTCCAAATTAAATAGTAGAAGTCTCTTTGATACTGCAGATTTTGGTGAAAAAGACAACAAAAAAAAAATCACCAACAGAGAGAAATATATATATATATATATGTAAAAAGCAGATTCCATATTAGGCTTAAGGCAAAAGAAAAAAAAAATCCCAAAAAGTATCAAGAAATGTGTCTCTTGGAATGTGAAATATCCTCAAAATAAATGTAGTCCAAGCATTTCATTTATTGTCATAGTCTTCACTCTCTAATACATGCTTTGATAAATTCACAGTAATGTTTTGTACAAGGCTGGGGTGCCTTCCGTTCACCATTTGAACTGAATGGTCCAGCTCAATCCATTGGGCTCACTTTTGGGTCTCTTTTCAATAATCCGAACCGTTCACATTTTAGGATTTATTGAAAATATTATCCCTATAAAAAATCACGTTGATTGGATAATGAATACTATGTATTCGGATAACTTTTTTTTTTATAAACCATTAATATTCTGACCGTTCATTTTTTTCTAGACAAAAGTGATTTGAATACATAGTATTCGTTATCCAATCGACATGATTTTTTATAGGAATAATATACTCACCAAACCCTAAAATATAAACGGTCCTGATTATCGAAAAGTGGCCCAAAAATGGGCCAAATAAGTTGAACTGGACCAAACTGTCCCAGAACTAGATTGGACACAGTCCGGACCCTTTATAAAAATTTGTACAAAATTCAAATGTATGTGTATTTAAAGTTGGTTTAAATCAATGATGTAGTGAACACTTTATGTAGAACATAGTTGCCCATTTTTATTAGGTTGTTGAGAGATGAGAGATTATCCTACCTAATATGTGTTGTGATTTTTTATTTGTGATGAGCACTACATAAATAATAACATATAATTACTTAATAATTTTTCATAAATAACACTTAGAATAAATCTAATCTATATATTTCAAATTGTCAACACTATTTAAAATATTTTTCTGAATACATAGCATTGTTGATTGATGATACATTTATAATGAAGAGGAGCCTACCCTATTTGTGTTCCTATATATTCTTCTACTTTGGTGCAAACCACATATTTTTAAGGCATATCCTTGTACTACAATTTAGCAACCCTCTCAAAACTTCTTATTTTTTGAGAGAGAGAGAGAGAGAGAGAGAGATGGAGTACAATGAAAATGGCTTCTTGGAGGAGTTACTAGCTCTAAGAAATGACTCTTGGGAACCAACCATTCCCAAAGGAACAATGAGTGAGTTCTCCAACAATGTCTGGAGTTCTGATTGTTTCAATGAAACCCTAGTTTCCAATCCTCCAAATTCTTCCTTTCACCAAGACTTCTCTTTGCCACTTGATCAAACCCTAAACTATTCACTCTCCGAGTTCTACTGCCCAATTCGAGATGAGTTTTCATCCAACACAAATCTTGACACCCCACCACCATCATTCCCTACTCAAGAGGACTACTCACTGCCAATCATAGGTGATGATGAAGAACCAAACCTAATAGGCAATGCCTTTCAAAATTTGGATTTGGAGACAGTTCAATCAACCCAAGTGCCATCTTTCAACATGGGTTTGTGCATGCAGGAGAGAAAGAACAAAGTCAAGAAAGTGGATGGACAGCCATCAAAGAATCTAATGGCTGAGAGGCGGCGAAGAAAGCGGTTAAATGACCGGCTTTCGATGCTCAGATCAGTTGTTCCTAAGATCAGCAAGGTGATTGATTTCAATATTCTCAAATTTGTTCAATTTGTGTAATTATGGAGACTATTTTTCCTTTTTTGTTTTGGTCACGAGAGTGTCTGGGATGAACCGGTCTCATATATACCAGGTAATTATTGAGTCTAAGCTTAGATTTGTTTGTTTGAATGACTTGATATGTAACAGATGGATAGGACATCTATACTTGGAGACACTATAGATTACATGAAAGAGCTCCTAGAGAGAATCAACAATTTGCAAGAGGAAATTGAAGTGGGTAATTCAAATCAGTTGGACTTAGTGAGCATTTTCAAGGATGCAAAGCCTAATGAAGTCCTGGTCAGAAATTCACCCAAGGTATATGATTTGTTAACTACTCAATCAATCAAAAAAAAAAAAAATTTCTATTTTGTTTTCAAAAGCATTAATTTTCTTTGCAGTTTGATGTGGAGAGGAGAAATATGGATACCCGGATTGAGATCTGTTGCGGGGGGAAGCCGGGCTTGTTGCTATCAACTGTGACTACTTTAGAAGCATTAGGCCTTGAGATTCAACAGTGTGTTATCAGCTGCTTCAATGATTTTGCAATGCAAGCTTCTTGCTCAGAGGTACTACAAACACCTACATTTGCTTTACCTCTAATTCACCTACTTTTTAGTACTTAAATGTCATTTTTGATACGAAAACACTATGTACCCAGAAAAATATTTGGAGAATTGGGCAAAACGAATTTAATACTCACATTTCAAATTTTGGGTATTTTTTAAAATATTTTTTTCAACACTAATGTTTTGTTGTGGTTAATTTGATGATGACGATAGGGATTGGAGCAGAGAGCAATTATAGCTTCAGAAGAGATAAAGCAGGCACTGTTTAGAAATGCAGGATATGGAGGAAGGTGTTTGTAGAGTTGAAATTTGAGAGGAAAATATGGGAAAGCTAGTGGTGGATCCACATGGATATCTGTATTTTTTTTTTTTCTTTTTTGAGAGGGGTTGTGGTGTTTTTATTTTCTAATAAATTCTAAAATAAGTGGTCTCTTTTTTATCAAAACCTTTCAAGAATTGTTTTATGTAATGTCAGAATCAAGTGCACATGTTTACTAGTGCAAGGTTTCTTTGTTCCTCCACATGCGTCCACGAAGGAAGGTGTCTATTTATTACATTTGTTTTAGTGAGGTGGGAATGTTTTGGGATGTTCTGGGAATCTATGGGGCATCAAAGTTTTTATTTGTATGCCACATTTTTTCTTAGTTCACACTCTTAATCAATTCATATATATATAATCTTGATTTTTGCTCAGTTCAAACGACTTCATTCCCTTAATACTTTCCCATGAAACTTCAAACCTTACTGTCTCTTTGAATCAAAAAATAAAATTAAAAAAAAAAATTGAATAAAAAAAAACCTTACTGTCTCCACCCACTATCGCTATCCTTTCTGACCCACTCTCCATCGTCCCCTCACTAGTCAATCCCTTCCATCTCCTCCTCCTCCATAGCCCCCTCCCCTCCCCTAGGTGTCACTATGATAGGGGGTGGGCGGGGTGGTTTTGGCAGGTGGTGGTGATTTGAGAGAGAGGGTTTGTACTTTTTGTCCTTATTGATAATTTGACTAGGTACACAGTAGTAATAAAAAAGGATAGATACAATAAAAAAATTGTTGAAAGAATTAACAACAAAACACACGCAGTGGGCTCCAGTGTGATGTACCAAAGTAAAGTTGTTTGAGGAAGCCAAAATGCATTGCTATTAGAAAAGGTTTATCAATATTCCCTCTTTCTAGTTCAAAAAGAAAATATTCCCCCTTTCTTTTTGTTGTTCTTTACTTTTCCTTATCCACATTGGTTGTTTTTAAATTTATCCAGAAAGTGAACATATGATGGAGATTAAACTTAATGTGTTTATGGATCATATCAAGAATGAATATAATCCACATAATTCAAATTCTGAATAAATTTTTTTAATATTCTTTTTGAGTTTGTATCATTTTTTAGTATTCTTCTATTTTAAACATGTTCTTTTGCCAAGTTTCTAAAACAACAATTTCCAAACTAAAAAAGAAGGTAGTTTCACCTTTCCTCTTTTACAAACTAAAAAACTAGCTAGTTCCTCAAAAGTAAACAAATACCAAGCATTATGTACCTCCATATTTCTCCATATTAGTTCTCTTAAATCTATATATTATATAAGAAAAGGAATTTTTAACCCATAAGTTTTGTTGGAGTTCTACTATCTCAATCTTAATTTTCTATTTTTTGGATTTAAAAAAAAAAAAAAAAAAACCTCATTTATTGACTTCTTCCAACCTACAAGCCTTTTTGACTTTTCTCATATCTACTGCCGCACCATTTTCAACTGCTCCAATACACTATGGTTAGTGATGGAGTGTTACATTATTGTTATAAAAAATCTAAAAAAAATAATTTGTATATTAAAAAAAATTTAAAATAAATATAATTTCTTATTAAAAAATAATAGGTTACAACTGTGAAAAAATAGAAAAAAAAAATACACTGTGTATTTCATTAATAATACTTAAAAAATGTGCTAAGTGCTTGTGTGTAGGCTTGACACGTGTCCACTCTCAAATTGTCAAGTGAATATAGATGAAACCAAATAGCTTAGTTTTAATGGCTAACAAATATTAGAAATCCGATCATTGAAACTTAATAACTATTAATCAATAAAATTCAGCAATTAAAAAGTCTCAAATCACATCTCTTTGTTTTATCAAATGTTCTTTTTTTTTTATTCATGCATTTATTTTAATATTGATAGAGAATTGGATGTGTCAAAGAGTGAGAGACATTAAAATTATATATTGAGTTATGTAATTATTGTGATGAAAAATAAAAGTTGTCTTTCCCTTCTATGACGATTTATCTGGTTATACCTCTAATTAAAACGTCAGGTGTGCTTCTACATCATCATTGAATGTTGCTTTCATTTTTTTTAGATACTTTATCTTACAATTGTTTGTATTATGAAATTTATTACATCTATGTCTGCTAAAGCTATTAGATGGACCTAATACAAGAAGTGTAGGCTATTTCAATGTCATTTTCGGGATTAGAAGTATAAAAAATATACACAAAAAGTATATGAATAGATAAGATTTTACAAAATTTGTTTGTGAGTCCTACTTCTTGAAAATCCTATAATTCATTTATTTTTTATATTATATTTTATTTTTGGTTTCTGTAATTTTTTATTATTATATAATTTTATTTGTTTTCTTTAAAAGTTTATTTTTAAAAATAAAAAAATAAATAAATCATTTTCTATTTCAAACTATTTTATTTTTTTTATTTTCTATTTTTTCTAAAAGTAGTTTTAGTTTTTGGGCAATTACTTACTTTTATATATTGTGATTTTGTGCATTTTAAGTGTATGATGTTTTCACTAGTGCACTCTGATATGCACTATGAAATAAGTATCATGCAAAAATCAAGTAAGAATAAGAAAAATAAATAAAACAATACGAAGAATATGTGGAGTAAAAATCAAAAATCAAAAATCAAAACTCCCAAAGCAAACAAGAAAACAAACAAGCAAGTAGAATAAAATATTTAACAATAGACATTTGAAAATTTGTAATAAAATTTTATAACTTTCCTTTTTGCTAAGAAAATTCTATTTGGTACTAGTTAAATAAATGTTTTTTCCTTAATTTAGTTATAAATTTTGCTTGTACATTATTTTTAAATTTTGAATAAAAGCAAATATAAAATAATTGATTAAAATATGCTGCATTTGTTATATTCTCTTTCTGTGTGTGCCAAAAAAAAAAAAAAAAGACATTTAAAAATCAGAATTTATATATATATAAATAATTGTAAATACAACTCGTGTATAGCACGAGTAAAACACTGTATTTCATGAAAAGAAAATCACAAAGCTCTATAATGAGTCCATTGAAAACTTGGATCCAAGGATTAATACTTCATTTAGGAGTTAGGTAAAAAGTTAAGTTATTAGTTAAAAATTAGGGATTGGAGGATAAAAGGAAATAAGCCTATAAAAAAAAAATACTAACAAATTTGCTTGTTTGACACATTTTTATTAAATTTTTAGTTAATAAATTGACTTTTACACCATAGTCAAACGAAGCCTAAGTCATAGCGGGCTCTAGAATTTTGGAAAAATTTTATGCAGATTTTTTTTATTTTTTGGAGAAACATTTTCATAGAATCAAAAGTGCATTTGAACCTTACATTGTTTTTTTTTTTTTTTTTGACCAGCAAAGAAAAATTTTATTAATGAATATGAAATTAAAGGTATAGGAAGACGAAATGCACATTTGAACCTTACATTGTAGCACTTAAAAACCACAAACAACAATTTTTTTTTTAATCAACAGAAGAAATAATTTTTTTGATGCAAAACAAAAATGCGAGGAGTTTATCCAAATTACATCAATAACGACAAAAGGCCTAGACAAATAATATTATTACTCAGTAAATAAATCCTAAGTTCGCATCTCTATTTAAAGATTATATTTGAATTTTAAATTTGATGAGCAATTTGTGGAAATAAATGAGAAATTAAAATTTTTAATTTATATATTATTCATATTTTCTCTTTATTATTATTATTATTTTTTTTTTTTTTTGGGGTTCATAAATTCATCTCCAAAACTTAATCCAAATACAACCAAAAATATTAGATTAGCTGACACTATTATTGAGCCCATTTTGACGACTCTTGTTGATGTGAACCTTCTTATACATGTGAAAAAAAGCAAATATACATGAAGGCACAGAACAGAGGAAGAAGCCAAGAAATTTCCAAACCTAATCTAGGAAGAGGCATTTTATGGTCTCATACAATGTACAGAAATCTAAATTGTTGAACAAACTGGAAAAGAGACGGGTGAATCATCAGGTCAATCGAAATTGAACTGTAACTTTATAATTATCTCATGTAACATTAACATTGCAAGAATATTATGTATAATAATAATAAAAAAAAAATAAGTATTAAAATTATAATAAAAATTGTTGTATGGTGTTTACTAATAATATTTAGTGAAGTCATAATTGATAAAATAAAAATTGAAAAAGAGTCATTAGTTTTGATTTTGGAGGAAATTAAATTTTCAAGTACTCCCTCGTATTATTCTTGAGCTCTTCTTGAATGTTTGTGATTCTCTCTATTACATATATAAATAGGAAAAAACTTCCACAATTTCAAAATTCCAATGGAAATTCCTCATAAGATGAGACTTTGGAAGAAGGAGAATCTTATCAAAATTTTAATATATATATATATGAAGGGGTTAAATATAAATGGAGCGGGTCAACCCTTGGGCTGATTCAACCTATTAAACCCATACCCAATTGACCATTTCATATGAGCCAAACAACCAACACGAGCCAATCATACTAAGCTCAAATCCTCATGGATCATCTCCAAAATTCATAAAACATGGGCCAAACATATCACAATATGGCCAACTCAGACAAGGTGTTGAGATAGGTCGAACCCATATAGAGGACTAATGTGGCACTACAAGAAATAACACTTTTAGTGACCAACTTTTTGGTTGCAGAAAGCGCATATCTAGTCGTTAATAGTATTTCTCGACTAAAATAAGCTAGTCGCCATTTAGTTGCCAAAAGCCCGTTAGAGAAGGTTTTTGACGACCAGAACTGAAGTTGATTGCTAAAAGTTATCATTTGCGACCACATATTTTGGTCGCAGAAAGGATTTTAATTTGTCGAAAGTTGATCCTTTTGCAACCAAAAAACTGGTCGCGGAAAGATATCATTGCACGACAAAAATAAACTTGGTTGTGGAATATAGTCATATTTAGCGATGACAATATGTGGTCGCGGGAAGTTTGAATTCACGGCCATTTATTTAGTCTTTGAAAGTATATGTTTTAGCGACCACATCCATGGTCACCAATAGTTATTCCTATAACCTTCTCAAAGACCTACTGTGACTAAAATTTTATTGATTACAAAAAATTTCAATTTTAGAAATTAATTTTTAAATGTAATACTAATTTTTTTTAATACCTATAATATTTGCAATTAATGCATAATTCATGTCCATCGAGTCAATTTCAAAATACCAATCCATCAACAATCCAATCTAAAAACAAAAAACCATCGACTATAAAATGAAAATAGTAATTAATCTATCTAATTACTACCACTTGCCAACATGAACACATTACAAGTCCAAAATAACCATCCATTCGTTTAGTCTACAACGAATTCACCACATCAAAAACAGATTTGCCAAAACCATCAAAGATTTCAAAAACCAGTAATATTCAAGTGCGTGCCATATTTGTCTGATGCGAAATATATCAAAAACTCCATGTATAAGCACAATTTAGAATTAATGCACTGACAAACTGTAACACCCGCCTCCTTAATTAACTGTTAAATCTATGGCTTACCTTAATTATGTGTTTATGTGTGACTTATATGTTTATATGTTTGTTAATTATGTGCCATGTTCTATTTGAATTTTATAATAGTCAACATATATGATAGAATGTGAAATGAACCTGTCTGAATCGTTAAACCATACGATGAAAATTAAATATTTGAAATAGACAATTAGAGCCTGATTCACAGTAGTATGGATAAATTTAGTGTGCTTTGGGGGTGGTAAGAGATGAGAGTGGAATTCATTAAGTGCATTTGGTTTATTAGGCTAAATTAGGAATTTTTACAATTTAGTAGTGATTGGGCACCTTGTTGGGTTAAGTCAACAAATAAGAGGAAGATATAGAGAGAGATATTTCGGAGAGACATATGAGAGAGTTCTAGAGAAAGGGAGAAAAAGAGCAAAGAGAGGAGAAAGAGAAGAGAAAGAGGAAACCTAGCTATCTTCACCAATTTAGCCATTCAAGTTAAGAATTCTTCTCTAAATACATGAGAATGAGTTAATTTACACATGGGGATTGCGGAATCTAAGTTGAATTAAAGAGTAGGGTGGTGTATGTTGAAGTTATAAACCCTAGAGAGAAAAATTGTAGGAAATAGCTTCAAATCTTGTCATATATGGCATATCTCATGATCAAACACTTGTTTCTTGCTTGATTCTTGAAGATGGAGGTTGAAATTCCATGGATTTTGAGTTTGGAACTTAACAATTGCATGGTTTTGATTTTTGACCCATAAATTCTAAGTTTGTGATCTTCTAATGGGGAAATGAATTTTGGTAAAAGCTATGAGTTCTATTTGAAGTTAGAAATGTTGTATTCAAGTGGTTTGAAAGGGTTTTCGGCGTTGATTTGTCTAAAAATGGAGTTGGTTTTGGAAGAATTGCATTTCAAGGTATGTAGTAGATTTTCGAATTCTAGAAGCCCAGAACCGCACTTGCTAAAAGGATCTTCGCACATACGGAAAACAGAGCAAAGGAAGCTGCACCTACTGAAAAAATTGCACGTGCTGGCACACGTGCGATGGGAGTTCCGCACGTGCTGCTAAGGCACATTGCATGTGCAATTTCAGGACAGGTCCAGTTTCATTTTTTCGTTTTCCCGGGCTTCCGTTTGCATGGTTTCAAATGCTTTTCACATTTATATGCATTGCATGAGCATGAGAGAAACTAAGGAATAATAAAAGAATCGAGCAATGAAGAACCGAATAGATTAAGAACCAACTAAGTGATTAGATTGTGAATTGAATGTGTTATGCTTGCATGTGTCTATGTAGGTCAAAGGAGCCAACTGTAAGTAACAACCTCGTAAAGATATGTTTAATTATAAGTATTTTCTGACTCATGCTATACTGTGTTTCTAAAATGGTACCTTTTGTTTAAATGAATGATCGTCTTGTTTTTGTGAACTGTACTCGTGGCATCCTTAGCATCTATTTACTGTAATTGTTACAGAGATCTCTGTCAGTTCCAATTCTTGGAACTTCTGCTTATTGTATTGATGGCACGCCCATGAATTTTGACTGTCTGGTCTTCATGACCGTCTGCACTGTTCTGCTATCGGATGTACCACGTATGACTACTATGTTTTATGTATGAAATATAGATCTGCTATGCAAATGATGCTAACTTTCCATGTACTACCATAATTGACTGATTTGGATTATAGTAAGGACATCATTCATAACCCCTTCACGCTATTGTTATTCACTGGGCTCTCGCTCATGCTTTTATATATTATGTAGGTGATCCAGTGCAAGAGGAGACGTAATGGTGTCGACCTAGTCTTCGTTTTGTCAAGCCAACTTTTGTGCCCCCCACAACGGGGCTCCCACCGGTCATGCTTTAAAGCTAAATGGGTGATTTGGGAGTCACCCTTTTGATATATGAACTAGTGCTGTGCAAATTCGTAATGAGATTGATTTTGTGGCCGGGGTTAAGTCCCTGTGTTTTGGTTATGAGTTGTAATTAAACTTGCCATGGACTGATGTGTATAAACTGATGTGGTTATGTGTATATGTATATATATATATATGAAAGTTCATTTGTCTCATTTACGTCTTCACAGCTCATTGGGCGTCTATGTTCTTATTTAGTGGCTTCCGCCAGCCCCGTTACTGTATTATTGCTAAGTAGGCCTTTGGTAATCATGGATTACTAGCCGGTTACGACACTAAACCTAGAAGGGCGGGTTTGGGTCGTGACAGAGTGGTATCAGAGCACGAGTTATACCACACACACACGTACAAGTGAGCTATATGATGTCCTACAAAAGAAATTAGGGCATTTCAATTGCATGTGCAAGTGTGTGTGGATTTGTGTTGTGCCTATATGACGTAAATGTGAAATTGTACATTTCTTATGTCAATGTAAATTGTAAGAATTGCAATTCCTATGTTTATTATTACCATGTTTACATCTAGACCAATAAAGAATGCAAGGCACATAGATGAATCTGAGCCTTCTGAGGCAAGAATGGATCAATTAGAAAGAATGGTAGAATTATTGACAGAATCTTTGAGACAACAGCAGAAACAGCCATTCCCACATCCTCCTCCGCCACTTGTTCAAATGGAATTGATCAATAATGACGACAACATTGCGTTAACCCAAAAGTTTAACAAGATGAAGCCACCAACCTTTCAGGGAGGTCTTGACCCTTTGAAAGTCGAAGCTTGGGTTTTGGAGATAGAAAAGTTGTTTGACGTTTTTCCGTGTTCAGAAGTACAGATGGTTTTATTGGCGACCTTCACCCTACAAGAAGGGGTAAGACGATGGTGGATGCTTATTCGTGAGCATAATGGTTCCATGACTTGGGTTCAATTCAAAGAAGCTTTCTATGAGAAATATTTTCTCCAATGTGTCTGTGACCGTAAAGTAACAGAATTTGAACAGTTGAAGCAAGGTACTATGTCAGTAGCGGAGTATGAAGCCAAATTCACAAAAGTTGCGCCGTATGCGCCACACATGGTCGATACCGACTATAAAAAAAGCTCAAAAATTTGAAGGCGGACTTAGTGTTGAAGTCATTGCCCGAGTAAATGTATTGAAGTTGACAAAGTATGTTGACGTTCTTGATAGAGCTCTCATGGCTTAGGCGAATATTGCAGCATTAAAGCAAGCCAAGATGCTGGTGACTGAGTGCAAGGGTAAAAGACAAAGGTTTAGTTTTAAGAAAGGCCGGAAGGGCCAAAACAACTCCAACAATTCACAGAACAAGGGACATAACACGGGATCATCAAATAGTTCTAGCCAAGGGAATAGTACGCCACTTTGCCCGGAATGTAGGAAACGACACAAGGGTGTTTGCTATAGGATTTTAGGAGGGTGTTTCGATGTGGAAAAACAGGCCACTTGGTTAGGGATTGTTCTCTTGCATTACAAAGCATGACCAGACACATGGCAAGTTCAGCTGCATCAGCCTCAACACCAAAGCCAAATCCGAAAGCTACTACAGGGAAGGAAACTTTGAAGTAAGGATGGGTTTTTGCGCTAAGACCGGGTGATGTACAGAATACAGAGGTAGTGGTGTCAGGTATACTCCATAGTTATGCTCAGAATGCTTATGTTTTGATTGACTTGGGGTCTACGCACTCTTTTGTGTCATATGCTTTTGGTCAAAAATTAATTAGACCTTTGGAACCAATGAATTATCTGTTAGCTATATCTTCACCAACTGGGGGGTCTATAACTTGTGTGTATATGTATCCTGTATGCGAAATTTCTGTTGGGGGTATGATTTTGTATGTTGATTTGTTACCTTTAAATAGCGTTCATTTTGACGTAATCTTGGGGGTGGACTGGTTATCGAAATATTGTGCTACTATTGACTATTTGACTAAACAAGTTGTGTTCCGACTACCTAAATTACCTGAATTTTCATTTAACGGCGTTGGTGTCGTATCTCCCCCATATTTGATCTCCTTCATAAAAGCAAATAAGTTGCTTAATAAAGGTTATAAGGGATTTTTATGCTCTGTGTAAATGTGCCAACTGTTGATAAAACTAATGTGGATAGCATTCCTATAGTCAAAGATTTCCTAGATGTTTTTCCGGATGATTTTTTGGGGAATTTGATTGAAAGAGAGATTGCGTTTACAATTGAGATAGTACTAGGTGCACAACCAATTTCTAAAACTCCATATCGAATGCTGAGTACCGAATTGAAAGAGTTGAAAATTCAGTTACAAGAGTTGCTGGACAAGAAGTTTATCAGGCCTAGTACTTCATCATGGGGCGCTCTAGTTCTATTTGTGAAAAAGAATGATGGTTCCCTAAGACTTTGCATTGACTATCGTGAATTGAACAAAGTGACAGTAAAGAACAAATATCCGTTGCCATGCATTGATCAAATATTTGACCAGTTGCAAGGGGCACAAGTATTTTCTAAAATTGATCTTAGATCCGGCTATCATTAGTTCAAAGTCAAAGCCAAACATGTGGAAAAGACGACCTTCCGAACAAGGTATGACCACTATGAATTTCTTGTTATGCCTTTTGGGGTTACTAACGCACCAGCTACTTTCATGGACCTAATGAATAGAATTTTTAAGCCGTTCCTAGATGAATTTGCTGTTGTTTTTATAGACGACATTCTGATTTATTCTAAAAGTAAAGAGGAACATGAACACTATCTGAGACTTGCTTTACAAACTTTAAGAGAAGAAATTGCATGCTAAATTTTCTAAGTGTGAGTTCTGGCTTGATAGTGTTATGTTTTTGGAGTATGTGATAACTAAAGAGAGAATCTCTATTGATCCGCAAAAGATAGAGGCAGTTGTAAACTGGCCTAGACCAACCAATGTTATTGAAGTACGCAGCTTCTTGGGTTTAGTCAGGTATTACTGTCGATTTGTAAAGGATTTCGCCAAACTCGCCAAACTTGTTTGAATGGACCGATTAGATAGAGTCAGCCTTTCAGGAATTGAAGACTCGGCTTGTAACGGCACTAATTCTCACCTTACCCTCAGGTATGGATGGTTTTACAATTTTTAGTGATGCATCTTATAAGGGTTTGGGATATGTGTTGATGCAGAATGGAAAAGTGATTACATATGCTTCATGCCAACTGAGATCACATGAAAAGAATTACCTGACTCCTGACTTGGAGCTTGTCGCAGTAGTTTTTGCATTAAAGATTTGGCGCTACTATCTATATGGGGCAAAATGCGAAGTGTATACGGACCATAAGAGTTTAAAATATTTCTTTACCAAGAAAGAGTATGAGAGAACGAAGGTGGCTAGAATTGATAAAAGACTATGATTTGCAGATTTTGTACCATCTGGGGAAAGCTAATACCATTACCGATGCACTTAGTTGGAAACCAATTGGGAATTTAGCTTGTTTACTTACGGGGCAAAGAATGCTGCTACATGAACTTGAGAAGTTCGAAGTTGAAATTGTTTTGCAAGAATAAAGCAGGATATTAGCTGCTATTTCTACTCAACCAGCAATCATTAAGGAAATTAAAGAGAAACAACAACAAGATGAGTTCATAAAGAAAATAATTGATGAACGGGAGTCCAAACCGAGGCCGGACTTTACTTTTGACGGGATTGTGTTGAAATTCTGAGGAAGATTATGTGTACCAAATAATTCTAAGTTGAGGAAACGAATTATGCAAGAAGCACATACTTCGAAGTTTGTCATCCATCCGAGGAATACCAAAATGAATCAAGACTTAAAGCAAAATTTCTGGTGGTCAGGAATGAAAAGAGAAATTACTGAATTTGTGTCAAAATGTTTGCAATGCCAACAAGTCAAAGTAGAACATCAACGACCTATGGGATTACTCCAACCATTATCGATACCGTAGTGGAAATGGGAGCATATTGCAATGGACTTCGTCGTTGGACTATCTCGCTCCAATAGAGGTATGGATTCAATTTCGGTGATTGTTGACCGTTTGACAAAATCTGCTCATTTCTTGCCTGTTAAAACAATTTATAATACCGATAAGTTGGCTACATTGTACATTAATGAGATTGTGAGATTGCATGGAGTGCCTATTTGAATTGTTTCTGATAGGGACCCGAAGTTTACTTCAAGATTTTGGCAAAGTCTACAGAAGGAATTGGGACTGAACTGAGATTGAGCAATGCATATCATCCACAAACAGATAGGCAGTCAGAAAGGACAATACAGACTTTGGAGGATATGTTACGCATGTATGTTTATATTTCCAAGGGAATTGGGAATACATTTGCCTTTAGCTAAATTTGCGTACAACAACAGCTTTCATTCAAGCATTGGCATGACACCTTACAAGGCATTATATGGTAGGAAATACCGGTCACCCATTTGTTGGGCTGAGGTTGGAGATAGACCTTTGCTTGGACCCAAAATTGTGCAACAAATGACTGAAAAAGTAAGGTTAATCCAGCAATGGTTAAAAACTACACAAAGCAGACATAAAAGCCTATGTAGATGTGCATAGATGGGATAGAGAATATGAAGTGGGCAACCATGTTTTTGTCAAAGTTTACCCCCGGTGAAAGGGCAGACTCGTTTTGGAGCCAAGGGCAAGTTAGCACCTCGATATATTGGGCCATATGAAATCAATGAGAAAATTAGTCTAATGCTATATCGGGTAGCCCTACCTCCTGATCTGGAGCATATGCATAATGTTTTTCATATTTCTATGTTACGGGAATATCTTCAGGATCCTCTACATGTTATTGAGGGCACTCAAGTGCCTTTGAGTGATGATTACACATATGAAGAATAGCCCATTTAGATTGTTAACCGTCGAATCAAAAAGTTAAGAAATAAGTAAATCATGTTAGTAAAAGTGGATTGGCAAAACCACGGTGGCATGTATGCAACTTGGGAAATGGAGGACGATATGAAGAGAAGATATCCTGATCTCCTTCATTTAGACCCTACATTCTTCACGGAAGAAGGTAATTGAGTTTGGAGGACAAAACGCCCTAAGGGGGAGAGACTGTAACACCCGCCTACTTAATTAACTGTTAAATCTGTGGCTTACCTTAATTATGTGTTTATATGTGACTTATATGTTTATATGTGTGTTGATTATGTACCATGTGCTGTTTGAATTTCATAATAGTCAACAGATATGATAGAATGTGAAATGAACCTATTTGAATCATTAAACCATATGATAAAAATTAAATATTTAGAATAGGCAATTAGAGCCTGATTCACAGTAATATGGATAAATTTAGCGTGCTTTGGGGGTGGTAGGAGATGAGAGTGGAATTCATTAAGTGCATTTGATTTATTAGGCTAATTTAGGAAAAATTTACAATTTAGTAGTGATTAGACACCTTATTGGGTTAAGTCAACACATAAGAGGAAGATATAGGTAGAGATATTTTGTATAGACTTATCAGAGAGTTCTAGAGAAAGGGAGAGAAAAAGCTCAAGAGAGGCAAAAGAGAAGAGGAAGAGAAAACCTAGCTATCTTCACCAATTTACTCACTCAAGGAAAGAATTCTTCTCTAAATTCATGAGAATGAGTTAATTTAAACATGGGGATTGTGGAATCTAGATTGAATTAAAGAGTTGGGTGGCGTATGTTGAAGTTATAAACCCTAGAGAGAGAAATTGTAGGAAATCGCTTCAAATCTTGTCATATATGGCATATCTCATGATCAAACATTTATTTCTTCCTTGACTCTTGAAGATGGAGGTTGAAACTCCATGGATTTTGAGTTTGGAACTTAACAATTGCACAGTTTTGATTTTTGACCCATAAATTCTAAGTTTGTGATCTCTTAATGGAGAAATGAATTTTGGCTTAAAGCTATGAGTTCTATTTGAAGTTAGAAATGTTGTATTCAAGTGGTTTGAAAGGGTTTTGGGCTTTGATTTGTTTTGAAAATGGAGTTGGTTTTGGAAAAATTGCATTTTAGGGTATGTAACAGATTTTCAGATTCTGGAAGCCCAGAACCGCACATGCGGAAGGGATCCCCGCATGCGCCGAAAACAGAGCAAAGGAAGTTGCACCTATTAAAAAAATTGTACGTGCTAGCGCACGTGTGGAAAACAGAGCAAATAAAGCTGCACCTGTTGAAAAAAATTGCACATGTTGGTGCACGTGTGGTGGGAGTTCCGCACGTGCAGCCAAGGCACACCGCACGTGCAGTTTTAGGGTAGGTCCAGTTTTGTTTTCTTTCTGTTTTCCCGGGCTTCTGGGCTTCTATTTGCGTGGTTTTCGAATGTTTTTCACATTCATATGCATTGCATGAGCATGAGAGAAACTAAAGAATAAAAAAAAAATTGAGTAATGAACAACCGAATAGATTAAGAACCAACTAAGTGGTTAGACTATGAATTGAATATGTTATACTTGTATGTGTCTATGTAGGTCAAACGCTGCGTCCCAACTGCGTAATTTGAGGAGCCAACTGTGAGTGACTATCTCATAAAGATATGTTTAATTATAAGTATTTTCTGACTCATGCTATACCCTGTTTCTAAAATGGTACCGTTTGTTTAAATGAATGATTGTCCTGTTTTTGTGAACTATACTCATGTCATCCTTAGCATATGTTTACTGTGATTGTTACAAAGATCTCTGTCAGTTCCAATTCTTGGAACTTCTGTTTACTGTATAATGGCAAGCCCATCAATTTTGATTGTCCAGTTTTGATGACCGTTTGTACTGTTTTGCTATTGGATGTACCATATATGACTGCTATGTTTTCTGTATGAAATATAGATCTGCTATGCAAATGATGCTAACTTTCCATGTACTGCTATAATTGATCGATTTGGATTATAACAAGGATATCATTCATAACCTCTTTACGCTATTGTTATTCACTGGGCTCTCGCTCATGCTTTTATATATTATATAGGTGATCCAATGCAAGAGGGGACGTAGTGGCGTCGACCTAGTCTCCGTTTTGTCAAGCCAACTTTTGTGCCCTCACTACGGGGTTCCCCCGATCATGCTTTAAAGCTGCATGGGTATGTAGACACCCCATTTTTGATCGCTCGCAAGACTTAGACGCTTGATTCAATGCACTCAATGATGAAAGTTGAATTATGAATTCGGAGCAATTCAGAATCAATCAGGCTCCCGAAATAACCTCAAATCTTCAACATATACCTTGTTGGAACCTGTGAGCTTTATTTTTGGACCTTTTCCCTTCATGAGCTGAGTTTGAACCAAAAACAGGGAAGGCCATAAAGGCTCGGCCATGCATCAGTGATGGCCGGCTGTGGGTGTTAATAAGCGGCCGGCCTTCAATGGTATTAAACCCTATTTTGGGCGGGAGGCTGCCAGCTGTCCATTTTTGAAGATATTTACCACCTCCTGAGCTCGAGTTCTATAAAAGAGGAGCTCTGGGATTGTTTTGAGGGCTGAACAAACAATCTAGAAGGGATATATACATCTAGAGAGCCTTGTCTCCTCCTACTTCCATTGCAAACAAGCTTTGAGCTAACCTAGCTTATTTATTTTCCACTATGCACACCATATACAACCTGGCCTTACCATCCTAGAGCCTTGGTTGAGTCTTGAACACCATAATTCAAGCTTGAGAGTGTGTAGAGATCAAGTTTGAATATCATCAAAAGCTTCCTCCATGTTTGAGAGGTATAAGCTTGCATTTCTTACCTTTTCTCTTACTTGCTTCATTTATCTTTATTTCTCATACTCTTGGACTGTTTTGTGCTTATTACAAGTGTTGCATCTTGGTTTTGTATAAGCCAACAAAGGTAGTGGGGTTTAATACCCTCACTTGTATCTATTCTTGTAGCTCAAAACCTTGTGTTTTTACACCTTTCTTCCTTGTTTCCAAACTAATTTTCAGAGTTAAAACAAGGCCAAAAATCACGTTTTGAAGCTTCAAAAATTGGAAAGGGGGGGGGGGTTTAGCCACCCCCTCCTTATTCTTCTTTATTAGCTTTGTTTTCCTTCTTTATTATTTAGCTTTTGAAGCTCATTTCATGCATGTTCTACCTCTGTTTTTCATGTATTAAGGGCTGTTTTGAGGTTGTCCAAACCTTTACAATTGGTTTATGCCTTGTTTAGTACATTTGTGATCTCATAAGTTGGCATACTTGTTGCTTGTTATGCTTTCTTTATTCATTTCCAATAATCAATCAATCAACCATCTATCACTTGTACTTGAGAATGATTTCAACCGATCGAGGTTGCTCAAAACATGTAAGAATGGCCTACACTTAATGGCTTAATCTCTTAGGAGATTCATTGTCAATGGTGTAGCCTTTCTCTCATGTTTCAGAAAGATCTCTCGTTTGACATTATTTCTTGTTAGAGGACTTAATATCACATTTGGACAAATGGATTAATGAATGGCAATGACTAAATCAATTGGTTTAAAACTTGGCTCAACACACTTAAAGAAAATGGCTTGAATAGCTTGAACTTGGCCAGACGTCATGCCAAGCTCCTTGTGTCAAGTGCCATCATGCATCAATCCATGGTGTTTTGATGTCTTTGAAGCGTCTCAACTTCCCTTTTTGAGTTCATTTCATGACAAAAAGGGAGGCGTGGTCATTTGCATTACATTTATTGATTTTGTCCAAAATCATGTCCTAAAGCATCAAGCAATCAATTGCTCATTGATGTCTTTAGAAATGATTCCACTCTTCTCTTGAGATCTCCCTATGACAGAGAAGGGAGGAAGGTCAAACAGAGCTTGAAAATGCTCTATCTGCCTTGTTTCACTTCAGAGCACAGAACAGAACTGTACATAAGATCAATGCACAGCTGGCCCTCTGTAGGCCCGGCCGGGCTTCAGTGATGCATCGTCAGCCCTTGGTGTTTGGTCAGCAATGCAATTTTTGCAGAAATAGAGGCAATGGCTGAATGTGGAACAAAGGCAGTTTGGGATAGATAGAGCAGCTTTCAGGCAATGCACATACACTCTACATCCATCTTCCTTGGAGTTCATATTAAATGCGTTGTTATTTAATTATTTCATTAGCATAGCAAATTGTGTTATAATATTTAATTAGTCTAATTAGTTGTAGCTAATTAGTTGATGTTGTAATATTTAATTAGCTCAACCTAGTTAATTTCTTTCAAATTAGCTTAGAATAGTTAATTAGTTTCAAGTGTTGTAATAGTTAGCTTATTCATTTGGATCCTCTTTCTCGAGGGCATAATGTTATAATAAGTGTGCGTGTGGGTATGTATGTCTTCCAACCCCACATCTTTCTCCCTTTTATTTAATCGCTTTAGATGGTTAGATTAGGGACATTTTCAATTAGCATACCTTATGCTTGCATGATTGTATCTATTCATTTCTCTTGCATGCACCGAGGCTCGACGCATCATTCAAACTACATTGTTATTTCAATATCTTCTTTGAAAACGTGTTTAAATCACATGTTGTTCAAATCGATTCATATGCCATATTAGTAGCCGAGCCTATTAATTGCATTATCGCATGCGTTGCATTAGGCATCTTGTATAGTTAGGATCATGCATCTTTCTAACTAGTTTTTGTTTTAGCTTAGAGTACTTGGTAAGCTTTTACATTTTAGCATACTTGCATGAGTGTGATTGTCATGTTGCCATGATTATTATGTTTGCCATGAGGCTATGTGCTTAATTGCTAAACTGCATGAATGCTTGTGGATAAAGGCTTGTTGTTCGCATTGGAACGATTCAACAAATGTAAGCTTTAGGCCCACTTTGTTAAGTGGGAAATCATATTTTAAGCCCACTATGTTTGGTGGCAAAACCGCATCTTTTAAGGCCACTTACGGTGGCAAATTCAAACCATTTTAAAAAACAAACATGAGTTGAATTGTTCCAAATTGAGCAAACTAGTCTATACTTGCTTGTGCGCATCACATAGTAAAGCTAGTCTAATAAATCGGAATAAGAACACATAATTGTAGACGCGCCCGCGGGGGCTTCACTCTACAGTTCGGACTCGATTTGTGTTGGTTCTGAATCTGAACCAAAGAGTCCAAATCCGGCAAATCGTTTGAGAAAACAGATTTTTGAAAAGTAGTGCCAAACATGGACTGCTTTGCCAGATTACAGAGTCGCCACCTAAATATTTTTTTTAAAATGGGAAATTTAGGAAACCCTGACTCGG